>CM070550.1:0-600000 GCA_036346405.1 Phyllostachys edulis | reverse complement strand
TTTAGTTCCTTCGCTCGAAGACTGGCTAAGCTGGGGTCAGGTGGCTTCTGATGAGTTCTTGCCCCAATATATAGCAGACGGGTCCCGTCGGGCTTTCTGATTGAGGCTTGCTTGGTTTCACAGTCTATGCTTACTCCATGGGCGGATAACCAATCCATTCCCAGGATTACTTCTAGACCGGTCAGGTTTATTTCCAAGAGGTTTGCTAGGAATTTGGTGTTGTGAATTATGATGGCCTGATTCTTTCTAATCAACGTCACTTCTAGCGTCCCAGTAGGTGTACTAACCCCCATTGGTTTCTGTTGGAGGAATATTCTATCCCCTTGCTAGTGGGACCCGCTCCACATGGTAAAAACCGGCTCATCGAGTATGAAAATGTAATCACTTGGCAAAGACCATCTGTATCCCTCGCTTGTACCTGTAAAAGACTGTAATGCCCCCCAATTGTATGCTTAGAGTAGTCAACCTCCAAGGGTATTTTGGTTATTTGTACAGGCTTGGGAGCCTATAAATACCCCATGTATCCCTCCTCTCAAGGGGGGTCTCTTGAGCAATACATAACAGAAGACGCTTAGGTGAGCCTTCTGAGGAACCTCACCCGCAGCCACCGACAGAGTAGGGTGGTCCTCTCGACCCCGAACTCAGATAAATCCTCGTGTTACGCCTTGCCTCGTGGGCTAAGGCCAGAGCACTACCGATGTCCGCCTCTTTTTGTGTTTGGTTTTACACCATCAACATTGGCGCCGACCGTGGGGAACGTAGCTGATCAACAGAAGGCTATGGCTCCTACCAAGAAGTACTCCAAGTCCACGAGGCCTTCTCTCATTCCAGAGCATAGGAGCTCATGACGATCGTCCGCTCTCAAGAAGCCCAAGGCATGGGTTATCTTCGGAGATCGGAGGTATTCATCCCGGGATAGACAACGTCCTGCGCATTCCCTGCCGCCAAAGCGCCCCCACCTCCATTGCACCAGCTGACGCGGTCTCTGGCCCACGGCAAGAGGCCCGAAATGTTGCTGAAGCTCCAGGGCCATCCACCGCTCCTAGGGGGCTCGACACCGCTAATTGCAAAGCAATGGTGGAGGCAACCGCAAGGCGGTGGTGGACTACATGATGGCCACGTGTCGTGACTCCCAGCTGCCCTCAAGACGTCTCCGCCTCCCAAAGACCGCCAGTTCAAGTGGCCACCGACCCGCCACAGAGATTTTTCTCGGAGGAGGGCCAGGGGACATCCTTATAACCTCCTCCACTCGCCCATGCGGGCGGTGATGAGCGGGGCTCATCGCCAATGCACCCGCCAAACTCGATGGGAGGAGCTCACCCTTTCCATTGCAATTCATCCCGCCGCCCCACCTCCGAGGCCCGAGTTCATACCCCTCGAACGGCGCCCGCGACCTCCCTCCAAGCTCCTCCACTGGCAATGCGCCTGCACCAGAGATGGTGAGTCACCCCCCGAAGTGCTTGGGCTCCATCCTCAAGGTGCTACATGGTGGGGCGACTAGGAGCCCGTGAGGCCAAAGTTGCTCCCGGTGCCCCTCCAAAGACCTTTCAAAGTGGAAGGACCATTCCACCCGCCATGGCCCAAGTGCACTCGCTGCTGTAAGGATTCACATCAAGGAGGCGGGCCAAGGCGGCGAAGAGCATGTACTCTGCGGCACTAAGCGTGTCCCGTGCCTGTCGGATCCGGCTGGGAGCGCGGTCACCACCGCCACGAAGAAATGGATGTCAATCACTAATCTCCCTACGGATCAAGTTGTAAGTCGGCGCGGCGCTCCAACTTCGCTAATGCGCCAAGATTATCGCCGCCACGGCAGCATCTAGCTCTTTCTAGCTCAGAGAGCCCCGCCACCGCCGTGCCGCACCGCAATCACCATCACCACACGCATTTAAGGGACAGAGCGCCCCGAGACCGGAATCTCTCAAAGACATCTCTCAAAACTCCTTTCCGATCAAGTTCCGCCAAATTTAACCTAACCTCGGGCCTTACGATGGGGACTCGACCCCATACAATTTTTGAAGTATACTCCACGGCGATTCGGCCGGGAGGTGGAGAAGTAGAGATGTGCAACGCCTCCCATCGTTCTTTCCTGAACAAGACGCTCTGGTTCTTCAACCAAAAGAAAGGCTCCATCTATTCTTGGGACCAATGAGGAAGAGTTCAACAAAATTTCCAAGGAAGCTATAAGCGCCCTATGCTCCCCAACCACTTTTTTGTCAAGCAACAAAAGGGTGAATCCACAAGAGAATTTCTAAGCGCTTTTCCAAAGTGAGAAGCCAAGTCGCAGACGCCCAGACTCAACAATATCAATGCTTGCAAGGAAGGGCCGCCCCGAGAACTCAATCGCTGGGAGAGATCCCGAGGACGACCCATGAGCTCTTCGAGGTCGTGGAAAAATACGCCTGGGGAGGAAGATGACTGCTAAGAAGGGACTTCGCCCGCAAGATGAAAGCATCTCCCCAGGGAGGAGGTCAAAAGGCTCCTCCGGAAAGAGGGGCAAGGACCGGAGGGATCAATCCGGTGGCAACCGCGACTCCAAAGTCCTCGTCGTGACCGACGCACCTCCACAGGAGCGTGGGGGCAACTCCACCAGAGGACCCAAGAAGGAATCGGGGCCTAAAGCCCACTGGAAGGGGCGCCCTGGTGAAGGCCGCAATGAAAAAAGAGGTGACCCAAATCAAGGAGACGGACGTTGGTGTGCGTACCACAAGATGCGTGGGCATGATACAAATGAGTGCCGCCAAGATGAAAAATAGCGAAGCTTCTCAAACGCTGCCTCGAAGCCGCGCCACGGTCGCCATCACGCCCATGCACGCAGGCGATGCCTCTTCAAGCAATTCCACGCCCTCGGATGTGCCCTTGGTGATCTACCCCGGGCGCAAAGAACAGCAGGATGCCGAGCATGAACTCCTTTTCAAGCACCGCAAAGACAAGTAAACGCTATAATAGGGGCTCGGCCTCACGGGCATGCGTCAAGCGCCAACGAAAGGAGTACGCCCGGAGGTCAATGTCGAGAGGCAGCCTCAAAGCATCCCTCCTAAGTGGGCAAACATTCCTCTTAGCTTCACAACCGAGGATGCAAAGGGCTTAAGGTTCCCTCATGATGATGCCCTTTTACTAACCGCCACAATATCCAATTGCGAGGTCTCCTGCATCCTTGTCGACGGAGGAAGTTCTGCAGATATACTCTATTTGCGTGCACTCAAGGAACTATGGGAGTCTCGGGGAGGATATCATCATGGCATCCTGCTGCCATCCGATCGGCCTCTCATTGGTTTCGTACCAGGAAAATCCATTCAACCCCTTGGGAGGATCGAGCTCCTCATGACATTTGGAACACAGGAGAATCACCGCACGGAAGTTGCCAGTTCGATGTCGCGATATCGAGTCCCCATTCAATGCTATCATGGGAAGGGCAACTCTCAACCGCTTCTGCACGGCGGTCCATCAAAACTACTTGTGCTTAAAGATACCAGGTCCTCGCGGGGTCATCTCCGTGAGGGGCGATCAAGACATAGCTCGCCGTCTATACCACAAAGCGGCAACTGACTCCGGCGACATCAACTTCCTCGAGACTAAGGAGCCACACGAAGGAGCGCGCTCGCTTCTCTCACCAGGGAACGCCAAGGACGTATCCCCCCAGGGAGATGCTGTCTGAAGCCTCGTTCTGAGGGGGACCTGCACAAAGTACGACTCTTCGGTCAAGACGACCCGCGGTCTCTTAGAGTCGGGGTCGATCTCCCAAGAGAAGTGGAGAAAGAGCTCGTGAAGTTCTTAAAATCCAATGCTGACGTGTTCGCTTGGACACCGTCAGACATGGCCGGCATCCCTCGGGAGGTGATCCAAGATCACCTCGCGGTGAGACTGATGCCCTCCAAGAAAGCAAAGCTTCGAAGCTCTTCAGAGCGGTGTCGTGCAATTAAAGATGAAATTGACAAGCTCTCAAGGGCCGCCTCATTCGGGAGGTTTGGCATCCTAATGGCTAGCTAATCTGCTTTTGGTAAAAAAGTCTAGCGGCAAGCGGCGCATGTGCATCGACTTCACCGACCTCAACAAAGCATGTCCGAAGGACCATTACCCACTCCCGCTCATCGACCAACTCGTTGACTCCACCGCTGGGTGTGAGTTGATGAGTTTTTTAGATGCATACTCAGGGTATCATCAGGTCCACATGGCGAAAGAAGACGAGGAAAAAACAAGCTTCATCACCCCTATGGGCGCTTTCTGCTACTTGCGCACGCCATTTGGGTTGAAGAATGCTGGAGCCACTTTCCAACGTCTCGTCTGTCTCATCCTCAAGGACCAACTAGGTCGCAATGTGGAGGTTTATGTCGATGACGCTGTCGTAAAGAGCATTCAAGATTCGTCGCATATTGAAGATCTCCAAGAGACATTCGCCAACCTTCGCAAGTTCGGCGTCAAACTAAACCCCGAAAAGTGCGCCTTCGGGGTAAAGGGAGGAAAGCTCCTAGGGTTCCTGGTCTCACAGCGGGGGATCGAAGCCAATCCTGAAAAAATTCGCGCAATCCTTGACATGGAACCACCCCGCTCCACCAAAGACGTCCAATACCATGGGCGCATAGCAGCGGACACTTCCTGTCACGTTCGGCGGAAAAGGGCCTCCCCTTCTTCAAGATTCTCCGTAGGCTTGAAGGCTTCCTATGGACCGATGAAGCTCATAAGGCCTTCGAAAACCTAATAGCCTACATGGCAGCCCCTCCACTCCTCGCAAGTCCAAGACCAGGAGATGTGCTACTCCTATACCTTGCTGCAACCCCCGTCATGTGTGGCCTGGCCCTAGTCAAGGAAAAGAAGGAATTCAACACCCTATATTATGTCGGTGAAGCCTGGCGGAAACAAAGACAAGGTACACAGAAATAGAGAAAATATGCTATGCTCGCTTATGGCTTCAAGAAAGCTTTGTCATTACTTTACGATATTCTATCACTTGTTCCAACAAGCTACCCCCTCAATGAGGTGATGAGGAACAAAGAGGCCACAGGAAGGATAGCAAATGGGCCACGGAGCTAGCACCTTTCTCTCAAGCTCGTGGGGAGGACTTCTATCAAATCTCGAGATCCTTGCCGATTTAGGTGGTGAATGGATCGCATCCCCGCGACCATGAAGCACCGGCAAGCACCCTAAACACCCCTAGCAAGCATTGGACGTTATACTTGATGGGTCCAAGCGTCTGGCGGGGAGGGGTGTGCGGCGTCGTCTTAATAAGCTTTAAGGAAGGCACTTGAGTCTGTGCCCACTTATCCTACAACCCCACAAACAATGTGGCCGAGTATGAAGCATTACTCTTGGATCTACGCCTTGCTAAGGCCATGGGCGTCCGACACCTTCTCATCTTAGGGGATTCCCAGTTGGTTGTCAATCAGATGGATAAAACATATCAATGCCTTGATCAAAAAATGGCCAAATACTTGGACAAAGTGAGGAAGATGGAAGGCCACTTTGCCGGACTTGAAGCTCGTCGGATCCCCCATGGAGATAATCACCGAAAGCAGATGCCTGCGTCTTGCAGTTCTCGTGAGCCCTTCCCCCAGAAGTCTTCTTTGAAGTATTAAAAAGACCATCAGCGGAAGAAGTGGCTGATCCCGAGCTATCCCCAGAGGTCAACGAGATTTCGGTCCTTCCTCCCTCCTGGATGACTCTCATCATCAAGTGCATACAGGGAGAAGAAGAGACGAGGATCTTGATAATGGCACAGAGGCTACACTCCAAAGCCAAGGCTTACGTGATCATTGAAGAAAAGCTCTACAAGCGGAGCATCCGCCTTCTCAAGTGTGTCACAAGAGAAGAAGGCATTTCTCTTCTCCTTGATGTGCATGAGGGCCTCTGCGGCTCTCACATTGCGCCAAGGGCAACCGCACCAAAGCCCTCCGTCAAGGCTTCTATTGGCCCACGATGGTGCAAGATGCCCTCGACGTCCTCAAGGCATGCAAGGGATGCCAAGGATGGCGACCAACCACAACGCTCTGCTAGCCCTCTTTGCACCATACCGATCCTTGGCCGTTTGCCGATGGGGAATGGACACCTCAGACCATTCCCACCGGCAAGGGGGCTACAAGCATGTGGTGGTATCGGTGGATTACTTCACCAAGTGGGTGGAGGCGGAACCCTTGGCCTCCGCCACATCTTGTTCCGCATGAAGTTCTTTTGGAAGAATGTTGTGTGTCGCCGGGTTCCCAAGGAACTCACAATGGACAACGGCACTCGCTTTGATGCCTCCTCCTTCAAGGATTTGCGACTCCATTGGGACCACCCTTTGCTTCAGACGGTGGCTCACCCAAAACCAACGAGTGTGGAAAGGGCTAATGGGCTAATGCACGCAAGGCATACGACGTCGTCTCGAGGCAAGTGCCCTCAAGCGAGAACTTGGGCAGAGGAGCTCCTCGGCGTCCTATGGGGATTACGCACAACTCCTAGTCGTGCCCTTTGGGAGAACTCCGTTCTCGCTCATGTCTGAAGCGGCCGCCCTCCTCTGCTGAAATCCACCACCGCTCCTCAGAGTGGAAATGCTCTCGGGGCCATCACCGTTAGCTTCACCCAAAATGAGGACAACCACAGGATTGAGGTGGACTTCGTTGAGGAGATCATGACCAAGCCCTCCTCAAGCATGCCGCTTATAAGTAGGAGGCCGCCTGTTCTACAACAAAGCAGGTGAAGGCGTGCTTTTCTTCTTTGCACCTTGTCCTCAAAGGGTCACCGACCCGACGGCTCAAGGGAAACTTCACCCCAAGTGGGAAGGGCCCTCTGCGTCTCCTCGGTCCTAGGATCAGCGCTGCCGACTTGCTACCTGGAAGACAAGCGGTGAAGCATGCATGGAATGCGGATAAGCTCCGCAAGTTTTACGCTTGAAACCCTCTTGTATGCCCTCCGTGGCACCTATCAAAGTGTAAACACCATCTTGCTCAATGAAATGAAGACATGAGATTCCGGCACGATCCTTTTATATATATATATGCAATTATGCTACAATTTCATGATAGTCCCTTAACACGTTGCTGTTAAAGAGCAGGCCACGATTCCGTGGTAGTTCCTTAACACGCTGTTGTTAAGGGACATGTCTGTTTTGTGTATACGTTCCCAAATACATGCTCGTTGGCAATTGAAAAGTTTTCCTTCTAACACGTTGCTGTTGAAAGGCCACCCTCCAACACAATGTTGTTAAGAGGTTGCACCATTTCAGGAGATAGTCTAACTAGCACGCTTACAACAATCTGTAAGGACTTGCTCCTAACACGCTGCTGTTAAGGAGCTGTCCTTACCCAATAATCTCATAAGTCCTGCTTAACCCTTCCCTTACAAGGGGTGTCCCCCCTGTGGTGTGTAGGGCGCGCGACCCCTGTGGTCTCCCCTAACTAAGTCCTAGGCAGCTTGGGCGTCCGCCGCCTGCTTGGCGACTTGCGTCTCTTGGACCAGTATGCAAGTGGCGGCTTGGGCCTAGCGCCAGAGTCTATGGATGTGCTAAGTTAGTCCCCTTGGCCTCCAGGCTCTCTGTGCGAAACGACCCTCGGGTCACTCCTCGCCTTGCTCCAACGCAAGCAAAGGCCAGCTGCGCCTATGACGCTCATATCCCTCGGGAACATATACCTACGAGCAAAATAATAATACAAGCCGACAACATTTACAGGTCCTGAGAGGCATGCCCTCTCAGGGGGCACAGGAGTGTTCCCTTATTACATCTGGCATATAGAAGGCCTCACAAGCAGGGCCTCTGCTATGGCGGCTTCCTATCGGGGGATTGAAGCGCCTCGCGACGATCATACATAATGCTAAACCACCCACCCTCCGCGGGCTATCCTCATAAGGCCGGGCTCGATGGGCCAGGCGCTCGGCCCCTCCGCGCGCACTGCTTATATTTGATGCCAATCACCTTCTTAAACATGCCCTGAATGAAGTATAACATCGTCATGACATTTTCATAATAGAGGGAAATGTAAACGTAACCATGCTCTTGTATGGAGGGCTACATAGGCTCCCAAGTCTAACTCATCTACAAAAATAGAACGCTAAGCAGCCTGGCATGGTATCACTACAAAGTCTATACTGAGCAGAACATGTCAACAGAAATCATCGCTTCAGTCAGCATCACGCTCGCCTTTCTTTGAGGAGGCACATGAACTCTCGGGGCCGGGGATGAGCGACGCTCTTCACAAACTCTGCAAGAAGAGGCCTCGGCATGGCTCGCTCCTCGGGGCGCCTTCTTCACCTCGGGGAGTGAAGGAGCCGCGTGAGCCCTCGCGCCGCCGCCTCCTTGCTGAACAAATGCAACGATGGGAAATGGCGAGGGCCCCATTATCAAAAGCTGCTGTTGCAAAGGACTGGCACCGATCCTCTGCAGTCTGGGCGAGCAGACGGACTCGCTCCCCAAGGAGAGGAACCCACACCTCTGGCCTCGTCACCCCTGATGGGACTGGAGCAACTTTAGCTCCTAAGCTCTCCAAGGACCTCTGCGTGGCTACGGTGATCTCCTGGAGTTCGAAGAAGTGATTCAGCCGCTGCCAGGACTTGGTCACGTCCTCCTCCAAGCTCACATTCACATGGCGAATGACTCTAGCCTTCTCTTCTGAAACCTTCAACTCCTCCTCAGTAGCTTTCAACTTATCTTCAGCAATCCGCAATTTTTCCTCTGCAATTTTCAGCTTCTCCTCTGCTTCTTCAACTTTGTCATCATCCAACAATGGGCACTCACTTGAGCCTCATTGCCGCCTCCTAAAACATCTCCTCAATAATTCGGGGGGCTTCATCCCTAATGATGTTAGAGATGGAAGTGGCCTGCAAGGAGCATGCGAAATGCCAGTGTTAGAGGATGATTAAAAAGCAAGTATTAGGCAGAGGAAGGTAATAACCTTAAAAGTACCTCGAAGTAGAGATTTATAGCGGTACCCAACCGATCCTTGAGGAGCTGGGAGAACTCTCCAACGTCTCGTGTATCGCGAAAGCGAGCCATGTACTTGTCAACACGCCCCTCGGTGAGACGACGAATCTGCGCAGCTGCATCATCGTCATCGATGAGCGGGACAGCGTAGGAAGGCAACTCAGTGGAGGAATAACTCGCAGCCTCATCACGGTCCTTGTGCGCCTGAACCTCAAGGCCGGGAAGGGCCTTCTCTCCGCCGGGGCCCTGAACCTTGGGCAGCGCATCTCCCGCATCCTCAGTCTGTGCTCCCACCTCAGCAACATCTGACGAACAGAAAACATTAGTGGGCAACGAGCAACAAATGAACAAAGATGAATAAAGATAAAAAATGCGCCTAACCTTCATTGGTACCAAAGAGAGAGTCGAAGGCATCGCGATACTGGATGACGGGTGCCTCCGAGCCACCTCGAGGAGTCAAGCCTAACTCTCCCTCCTCCAGCTCCTCTTCCATCCCGCGAACGAAGGACTGGCCGAGCTAGGCCGGTGGGAGATCTTGTTGGGGCCAAGAAGAGGATGTGGCTGAGAAGTTCCTCGGCTCGAGGAGGCCCCCGGCAACCTGCGCTCGGGCTCAGTGGCATGAACACTGCTAGAGGGCTCCCTCTTCCTCTTCTGCAAAGATGATCTCTGAAGTGCCCTGAAATCTCGAGGCTTCTCCCCACGTGAAGCATGGCCAGAGCAGCAGGAGGTAGAGGACTCCTCGAGGGAGGACGTGCGGTACTGGAAGCACCATGACCAGAGTCACTTGCCAAGAGACACCGCTCTGCGATGGAAGCCTTGCTCCTGCGGTGAAGGCTTCGTCGTCGGTGACCCTTAGAGAGGGTCTCGGCGGTGCTATCCGGATCAACACCTTGACCTTCTTCCTCTTGACGGATCGGGGTGGCTTGCCTGGAGGCATCACCGACTTAAAGTTGTTGGCCATCTTTGTTACACCCCGGCCGTCGAAGATGCCAACCTCCTCAAGGGCCTCGTACTCGGTGATGGTCATCTCCCCGAGGATCCAGTCGGCCTCCTCAACTGCCCTCTTAGGGGAGCGCACTGGCACTGCAACAAAATTCAAAGTTTGAATCAAGCACAAACCACAAGTAAATAAGAAAACTGACCAGGTCGCGCCTACCTTTGCTCTTGGAAAGTTTCAAGTAGTCGCGGTTCTTGTCGATCAAAGGGCTGACACCCAGAAGAGTCATCTCCTCCATCAAGTCCCGAACGCCGCTCCACTTGTGGACCTCGGATGTAGCACGAACAAACTCCCAGTCGGCATCCGAGAGAGGAGGAATCTCAGGATAGCCGTCCTGGGTAATTTTGGGCTTACTGCCGATGTAAGAAAAGCCCTCCACCTTGGGTAAAACCACTTCTTTAAGGACGACTCGGTTGTAATTGGTGGCATGAGCAGGATACTCACCTTAGTCTTTGAATAGTCGAGACGGCGAGCCTAGCGGTCGAACTTCCCGATTCGGCCATTGGAGATGGAAGAAAGTAGTCAAAAAGCACCTTGATGGCTTCAGCTTGGGCGCTTGCCCTCGATTGCGATCTCGCCTGACCACAAGAATACCCTCACCCTAGCAAGAAGGTTAGGTGAGAAGTGCGAGAGCTCAACGATAGTGCTTCACAAGTGTCGGGACGAAGGATGGATCGGAAGCCCAGGCCGACCTCAAACCAAGCTTTGGCGCAGCGATGTACCCTTTGGGGGCATGGGCGCTTCGTCGGCCCGACCAACGGGGCGTCGTTCGATGTAAGGTGGCTCCCGGTGCCACCAAAGCCGCCTTCTCCTTTGGTAAGGAGGAAGGCTCGACTCCCACAAGAGTCACCTTGTCAGGACCATCACCAAGAATATCGACCTCCTCGTCGAGATCATCACATGGTGAATCGATCCACAGCCACCTTAGCGATCCTTGTCTCCCCCTCCCCGTCGGAAAAGGTCACAATCCTTGGTCATGGCGTGAAAGCAGGCAAAACACGCAACACCGGTGAGTCGAGAAAATAGCTAAGTACTATGCAAAGGAACATCAGTATGCACATACAATTATATAAGTTGAGAAATTTCATGCAGTAGATCAAATACTTTATACTTAGGTGACAATGGAGTCCACGCAAAACATCAAATTCTGGGAAATTCTGGACAAACATGTGTTCCTAACCAGGATCAAACGGTATTGGAGAAAATCGTAGGGCGTAGAGATGTCTTACTGGAAATACCTTCCTACCCCTTATTGTGGAGCACCAGCCTTTTGCACCGGTCGTGCACAAGGAGGTGTTAGACCATGATGGTCATTGGATTCTATCTATTGAGCAGCTGGGAATAAATAAAGCTGGAGGCAGTCGTCGCTCTACGCTCTACACCGACACTCCAGAACTAGTGAAGCTATATTATTTACACAGCATGCAGATAACATATGAGCATCCATTTCATAGACATCCAAAAGATCTAGGCACATTCATACTGTGACATGACCATGATGAGAAACAAGCGGCTTTCATAGAGCACGCATAACCACAAGTTCATTAGTACTGTTCTTTCTTGTGTTCGGCAAGGTAGCTACTATACCAAAGTGCCAGAACAAAAGGGGTCACCCAACTCCCTGCAGGACAGGCTCGAAGCCCCCTGGGCAAAACTTCATGGCATACAGCAAAGGAAAAGCGAGAAGCCCTGGCCCTCGCGGCGCCTCAGCGGCCACACACTGGCGCCTGGCGATAAGCATACTGGCGGTCGGCGCCACAGCAAAGCGGCGGCGTCGCGCTCAAGCGCCTGGCGGCCAGCGCCCGGCACCTCGCCCGACATCGAGGACCTCGGCGCCCTCACGCCCGGCGCCAGCAAACACCCGCCGCGTGCTCCATTGCCACGCCCGACTCACGGCCCCGTATCAATGGTTGCTCTAGCCACTGCGAAATAGAGAACGGCGGCGGTTCGCCGGGCGAGTCGTGGCGGTCAAATCTCGGTAATAGGCACATGGCGGCGCGGACACCAAGAGACCATAGCGCGGCCAGCATGGCAGAGAAGGACATGGGGCTGGCCTTGAGACGAAGCGTCGGTGGCTTGACCACAGGGAGGTGGTCGGGGAAAGCCGACAGCCATGAGCGAGAACGGAGGGCCCACTCGGGCCGGGCGTAGGACAGGCCAGCGTGAGGCCAGGGGCCAGCGGGGGCCTCGAGCGATGGGCCGTGTGGGCGCCAGAGACCCGTGGGGCAGGCGCGGACCTGGCATCGAGGCCAGGGGGCCGTGAGGGAGCCTCCAGGAGTAGACCGGTGATGGCGCGCCGGCACCAAGGAGAACCCACAACCGCGACTCGGTGCCCGGCAGGCAAGGATCATGGAGGCCGACGCAGAGACCAGCAGCACGGCCGTGGCTGGGCTTTGGGGAGATGGTGCTAGGGGAGTGGAGCCAGGGCCACCATGGAGCAAGAGCAAGAAGAGGCAAGAGAGAAGAAAGAAATGGAGCTAGAAGCTTCCTTGAGCTGTGAGGGGATAATGGAGCTGCGAAGGAATAATGGAAGGGAGAGAAGAAAAAGACTTGCCTTGCTTTACCTTGGATTCTGTTGGGTCACGGGTGAGGCTCGATAGCTACAAACAAAAATTCTACCATGCAAACCAGGAAGCCATGCAAGTAGATGATCATAGATCGTTACCACCGAGCCTTGCAGCGGCGGAAGAAGGGTTGGAGCGGCTGGTCCAGCGAAGGCGGCGTCGATGTAGTGGTCGTAGTCGATCGTCAATGTCCGACAAAGTCGATGGCGTGGTTGTAGTCGATCGTCTCCTCCAAAGAACGTCTGTGGTTCCTTGTGAAGATCGCGGATCGTCCTCAAAGCGCAACAATCGTAGTAGCGCCTCTCACGGTATCCACCGTCGGGAAGGAACAACCGAGCGTCGGTGTGCGGCACCAAGTCGCCGCGGTGGAGCTCTCGGGAAGATGGCGGCTAGGGTTTTGGTGGTGTTTCACGCTTCCATCCCATGACCTCATGCACCTCCTTATATAGCGCTTGTGGCGGATCCTATCCGAACACGTTCTGAATCGTATTCGTCTTGGTTTGTTCAACCCGTTAAGTGTGTGACCACAGAGGTTCATGTGTAGTTCGGTTGTGACTCGGAAACCGTTTCCGATCACGAGTCGATGCGGCTCCTAGCGAACATATCGATTCCGAATACACACGAATTATATCGGACGAACCTTAATGCAATATGATCTATGACTAGGTCCTCATCACTTACGACTAGGTCCTATCTTTATACGACCGATTCAGTATTTGGTCACGACCACTCGTAATTGCTTACGACCGAGTTATGACCACTCTGTGACTACGTTAAACCGATCTCGACCAGCTTGTATCAGATATCGACCGATCAGAATCTGATTCGAACTAAGCGACCTACTACGTGTATACTCCCTTTGCCTCACGATGTGCGGTGAACTCGGTGAGATGTTGTGTCATCCATGGACTATTCAATACTTTCTCGATCGAGTGTCGAGATAACTTCGTGGTGAACACTTGACTACTAATGGCATGGCCATGCACTTTCTTTATCCGATCTGCGAGGGCGAGAGATATCTCTCTGTTATGTTAGGAGGGCAAATCCCATATCAGGCCGGTCACATTCCTCTCCATGTTTGAGCATGCAAAGCTACCTTTATAACTACCCGATTCACGGTGTAGCGTTTGGCAACCCCTAAGAGTGCTCTTACACATGTAGGAAACCATCTTGATCTCGTGTCTAAGGATTATACATCATCATTGCTTGAGACCAACTAACGACACATAGATTCATAACAATCTCAATAGTGTCTCAATGTGGGTCTTATCCAACATCATGTTCTCTAACATGTGTCCATATTATTGGTTTGATATCTCCATATCTATGACTTGTGAAACATAGTCATCAACCAATACATATGCTAGTCTATTCATATGTGTCCACATATGTTTACGACCGAGGATCGTGTAAGAATAATTATCGCGAGAATATAGAGTTTCACAACCAAGTCACATACTTGATAATAAATATTAACAATATTATTCTAGGAACAAGATAACACATTATCAATGTCATGAACATAATGAAATATAATCATCTCTATGATTGCCTCTAGGGCATATTTCCAACATCTCCCACTTGCACTAGAGTCAATCATTTTAGGTATCTAATCTGATAGCTCTTGTGTGTGCCTCATGCTTTGGTCAGGAGAGGCTTTGTCAGCGGATCGGCAACATTTAAATCCGTATGAACTTTGCATATCTTAACATCTCCTCTATCCACCAATTCGCGGATAAGATGATAACGCTGAGTATGTGTTTGGACTTGATGGGATCTAGGCTCCTTAGCTTGAGCAATGGCTCCATTGTTGTCACAATAGAGATCCATTGGGCTCGAGGCACTCGAACCATTCCCAATTCAGCAATGAAATTCCTTATCCAAACACCTTCTTTTGCGACTTGAAGCGCAATGTACTCGACCACTATCGTGGAATCAAGAAAATCTCTTGCTTGGAACTTTTCGACTCATTTGCTCCTCCATTCAAAATGAATACAAAACCAGTTACGACGATAATCATCTTTGTCGGTTTGAAAGCTTCGCATCGGTGTAACCATTTACAACGAGCTCTTCATCACCGCCATAAACTAGGAACACATCCTTAGTCCTTCTTAAGTACTTAAGAATGTTTTTCACAACCGTCGATGACCTTCACCGGATCGACTTGGTATCTGCTCAGTAACACTTAGAGCATATGATACATCTGATGCGTGTACATATCATGGCGTACATGATAGATCCAATGGCGAAGCATATGGAATATCACTCATTTTGTCTCGCTCATCGGTGGTGGTAGGACAGCGATTCTTATAAGATTAATGCCATGTGCCATGGGCAAGAATCCTCTCTTGGAATTTTGCATGTTGAACCGATTCAACACTTTGTCTATATACATTTCCTGGCTTAATCCAATTAGCCTCTTAGATCTATCTCTATAGATCCTTATTCCCAAGATATATGCTGCATCTCCTAAATCTTTCATTGAGAAACTTTTCTTAATGAAGATTTAACAATTCTAACATTGGAATGTCATTTCCGACCAGTAGTATGTCATCTACATACAAGATCAGAATAACAAGTGCGCTCCCACTAACCTTCATGTAAACACAAGGTTCTTCTTTGTTCTTGACAAAACCAAACCTTTTGATCTCCTCATCAAAACGTATATTCCAACTCCGAGATGCTTGCTTCAACCCATAAATGGACTTTTGAAGTTTGCATACTTTACTAGCATTGTTTGGATCGACAAAACCTTGGGTTGTGTCATGTACACATCCTCATCTAGGTTTCCATTAAGGAAAGCTGTTTTGACATCCATTTGCCATATCTCATAGTCGAAATATGCAACAATTGCTAGAATGATCCGAACAGATTTAAGCATAAGCTCTTGGTGAGAAAGTCTCATCGTAGTCAACTCCTTGAACTTGTCGAAAACCTTTTGCGACTAGTCGAGCCTTATGAATGTGAACATTTCCATCCATATCAATCTTTTTCTTATAGATCCATTTGCACTCAATGGTTTTGACACCATCAAGTGGATCGACCGGGTTCAAACCCGATTTTCTCTCATGGAATCTATTTGGTTTCATGGCTCCAAGCCATTTCTCGAGTCTTGGTCCATCATCGCTTCCTCATAAGTCTTAGGCTCACCATTATTCAATAATAATCGTCATGCCCATACCTTGTAGGCAATTGTGGCGGCCTTTTTGATCTCGTGGGTCGGTGCCTTATCTACGAGTTCAACAACAATTTGTTCATCGGTAGAGGTTCATGAGGAGTTGAAACACTTTCGGATGTTTCCCGAATTTCTTGAGTTGCACCTTTCTCCCATGACTCCTTTTGAAAAAACTCTTTCTCCAAAAGACACCATTTCGCAACAAAAACTTTGTCTTCTTCGGTTGTAGAAATAATATCCTTTGGTTTCCCTAGGATATCCTATAAAAAGCATTTATCGATTTGGGTGTGAGCTTATCGGGCGTCAAGCGTTTAACATATCGTCACATCCCCAAATCCTTAGAAAAGACAAACTAGGACTTTTCGGTCCATATCTCATATGGTGTCTTATCTCTTGATTTAGATGGTACCTTATTTAAAATGAAAGCGGCGGTTTCTAGAGCATAACCCCAAAAATACAATGGCGGATCTGATTGGCTCATCATTGATCGAACCATGTCCAACAAGGTCTGTTCATGCTTCGGACACCCCATTCCATTGTGGAGTCTTAGGGTGGTGTAAGTCATGGAACAATTCCACATTGTTTCAAATGATTACCAAACTCATGGCTTAAAACTCACCTCCACGATCGGATCGTAAAGATTTGATTGTCTTGCCAAGTTGATTACGTACTTCATTCGGAACTCCTTGAACTTTTCAAAGGATTCGACTTGTGCCTCATTAAGTAGATATATCCATATCTACTATAGTCATCGGTGAAAGTAATGAAGCTTGAAAACCACCTCTAGTATCGTACTTATTGGTCCACACACATCGGTATGTATGAGTGCCAATCGGTGGGACGCCCTTTCACTACGACCGATGAAAGGTGTCTTGGTCATCTTCTGACCGAGCAAGACTCGCATGTTTCAAATGATTCCAAATCAAATGAGTTTAGAGTTCCATCATTATGGAGCTTTTCATCGTTCTCACTTATGTGACCCAAACGACAATGCCAAATAAAAGTGGAATTTATTTCATTAGGCGAAGCCTTTTTGTATTAATATTATAGGTGATGCATCATCAAGATTTAAAATAAACAACCCATTCAAAAGCAGTGCATAGCCATAAAACACTTTATTCAAAAATATAGAACAACCATTGTTCTCTATAATGAATTTATAACCCTCTCGCCATCAAACATGAGGCGAGATAATGTTTCTACTAATGGTGGAGCGTAATAACAATTATTCAATTCCATAATAAATCACGAAGGCAAAAGTAGTGGCATAGTCCCGACGGCTAATCAAAGAACCTTTGCTTTATTCCCGACGCGAAGATCCATCTAGCCCTTGCAATCATCCTACTTATTGTTAGACTCAGATCGAATTGCAAATATGAGCAACCGATCCGTTATCAAATACCCATGAGTTAACGAAAGAGTCGACAAGAAAAACTTCTATAACATTAATACCAGTAGTGGAAGTTTTAGTCCCACCATTCCTTTTCTCGATCGGCCGGTATTTCTTGCGGTTCCTCTTCCGATTGGCCTAGTTCTTTGCGATAAAAGCATTCATTCTCTTGAGTCGGGCGGACTTAGTCTTGGGTTTAGGTTTGTCGGTTTGGATCTCATCCGAAACTTTAGCCTTGCCCCTTTTCTTGACCCAAGTCTTAGCCTTCTTCTTGAAGCTTGTACTCTTTTGCACCATCATCACATGATTGTTGCATTTCTTAATGCTGCCCTCTGCTGTCTTAAGCATCATATGCAGTTCGGTGAGATTCTTGTCTAAAATTTGTTCATATGGAAGTTCAAAATGAACTAGCCATAGCTTTCAAGAAGCGAAGCAAGAATCAAATCTGTAGCCAATTCTTGGCTAAGTGGAAAACCAAGTTTTTCCAAGCTCTGTGTGTAACCAACCATTTTGATTACATGAGGGCTCACCGAACCACCCTCAGCTAGCTTACATCCAAACAAGTTCTTTGAGATCTCAAATCTCTCGGTTCTTGCTTGTGTCTCAAACATGCCTTTGGCGCTACGATCATATCGTGAGGCCTCTATGTTCTCAAACCGCTACGAAGGTGCGAGTTCATAGCGGCAAGCATGAGACAGACTAACATTAAGGGACTCATCACATGCCTTTTATAGGCGGTTTTAATAGCAATGACATTTTACAGAGGCACATCTCGAATTGGTTCTTCTAGAACGTGTTCCTTTATCTTGCCCGAGAACAATTCTCGAGTTGCGGGACCAATCCATAAAATTTGTTCCATTAAGTTTTTCCTTTCAAGTATCGAGCGTAAAGCAAAAGCTGGATGTAGGTACAACATTGGTTGAGAAATAAAAGAATGAGTTGCTCGAGGTCAAAAAGAACGATACCAAAGCGGTGGAATTAATAGCTTACGTGATCACATCGAGAGCTTCTCCAACTTGTTCGTAGTCACATGGGTCGACGCTACGATCCTCCTCTTCCGATTCCTCTGTGGTGAGTGTTACCCCTAAATTTGGTTCAAGCGGTTGACTTGAGGTGGTGCAGTCTTTGCAATCTGGGTACAAAAGAGTTGTGGTGGGGTCCGGATACTCTCTGTGGATGAGGGCAATCAATCTTGCGATGCGGGCTTCCCACAGATTGAAGCATGCTCTGTACCTTTCAGGCGATCTTTAGTCAAGTGACCTCCTCCACACTTTGCATACTTCATTGCTTTCGGCTATTGGTACGCCTCGGGGTCATAGGTCCACGAAAAGAAGGATTGAAGGGTCTAGGCCTAGGTGGCCCATACTGAGGTGGATCTTCTTTATTGCGGGTAGGGACGAGGTCTCTGGACATTCGTGGACGGTGATCTGTCTTGGCCTTCTTTCTTCGTTCTTCCGCCTTATTTGTTATGCTCATTTTCAAAATTATGGCTCGATTAACTGTGTCACGGAATTGATTATCTTATGAATGCGGAGGAGCATCTTTAGATAGGGATGCATCCCATCCGGAATTTCTCTATCTTCTTCTCTTGATGTCGATGTCAATTTGGGCGTAGCGGGAAAGATCGTTGAATTGACCCAAGTACTCAACCATCTTTTTCCGCCTTGAGTTAAAGCTCGAAATTCTCGTTTCTTTAACTCCATTACGCGATGGGCACATATGTCTCGTGAAAGCGAATCTTGAATTCAGCCCAAGTGATGGGTTGCTTTCGTGACCACGATGGCGGTTGTAATTGAGCCACCACGTGGCTGCTGGTTCGGTTAGCTGGTGCGAAGCATACCGAACTTTCTCCACATCGGAGCATCCAACTGTGTCTAACTTCTTCTCCACTTCAACTAGCCAATCATGGGCATCCAAAGGATCTGCGGCCTTGGCAAAGGTGGGTGGGCGAGTTTGGAGAAAGTCACCCAGACTAACCCCATGGGTTGGCTGCGAAGTGGCTGGAGCTACTCGAGTCAATAGCGCTTCCATGAAGCGGTTCTGGTTCTCCTGAGCTTCCTTCCTGGAGTTCTCAAGGAACCGAAATACTTCATTCATTATTCCTAGTGGATTTGCGGTTCTGGGTAGTGCTGACTGGTTAGCTTCTGGTATCTCAGTTCTGTACTGGCCTGGTGCGGATTCATTGAGGTCCACTGGTGGGTTTTCTGCGGTTGCCTCTGGTGGTGGTAAACCCAACCTTAGTCCCAAACCTTGATCTTCACCTCCTTGACCATCCATCCTGTGGGGGAAAGATGTTAAGAGAGGGAGGTTGCATTAGTCATTATACTTGGGGTTATTAGCAAATTTTTGGGCAGGTCTAGCAATTAATTCTTATTAGTTCTCAGGATTCAGCAGTAGTTTGTAGTAGAAGATAAGTTGTTGTATTTATCTGACAGAGTTACGCCGCGGGTTGGTGGGATTAAGCCATCACAGATAGTCAAATAACACCAAGAAACAAAGAGAGGCAAAAAGATCCAAATCCTACACTACAGAGTCTCGTGCTCACCACACTTGAGATCCGTTCTCAAGACCGCCCAAACCACGTGTTTGGGACCGCTCAGAGCTTGCCTCTGAGTGCGACCTACACTACCCTGGATCCACGCGCCAGTACGCTCGAGATCCCGTTCTCGAGACCGCCCAACTACGTGTTGGGAAACGCTCAGGGCTCATTCCTGAGTACGCCCAGGACTTCACTCCTGGGTACGCCAGAGCTACACACTCGGAGTGCCACGAACCACTCATCCGGAAAAACTGAAGTGCAGAAATGGGATGAGACAAATTTTTACACCGTCAGCCATTATTTTTATTCTCTTTAAGTAGTTACTGATTTACTTGAGGTGCTGACGGGTCGATTTGGTTATAAAGATGAAAAGATGAGAAAGCTAAAGGGCATGGTCCAGACTTGTCCAAAAATTGGAGAAGCAGGTCCATACCAGAATTCTACTACATGCCTCTAATCCCGGCATGCAACTTATGATCTTATATTGCTGCTCCCAACACCTACATTCTCAAGCATTCTGTTCTAGGTCGAAAACGAAACTGAACAATCACTGGAATAATAAAAGCATACTGGTTCTGATACAACACCACTGACACACATCACGATACATACTGATAATAACCACAAACACCACAACAGACGAAACTCTGAACTAAACTCATACTGCTCCTGACCCGGCTCAACTGAAGAACCTCTCACTGCTCCTCCTCGGGATCGCTCTCCTCCCTGTCGTCATCCTCCTGGCTAGGGTCGGTGCCTCTACCAGCTGCCTGGCTGCTACTGGGATCCCCAAAATAGGAACGGAAAAACTCCTGGATAAAGGCAGTCTCTCTGACAGGCTCTGGATGTACTGTGATGCGAGGACCACGGTACTCCGGTCCCGAACTGGCTGGAGGTGGAAAGTCTGAGGGTGGGGCTGAAGGGCCTCCCAAGTCTCCCTGGGGTGGTGGTGAGGAAATATGAGGATAAGGGTGGGAATAAAGGGCTCAAAAGATGGATCAGAAATAGGGACTACTGGGGGTATGGTGTTGAAGTCATTAGCTAGAAAGGAGTAGTAGGTAGTGGGTTGGGGTGGAGCTGAGTAGATGGGTGGATCTGCTGGTGGGACTGTGGGTGGGGCTGAAGGAACTGGAGGTGGAGCTGCGTATGAACTGGGCCCTGGGTCAGAAGGAGGGTAAGCAAGGTAGCGAGGTGGAGCATCAGGAGTGGGAGTATGGCGGTTCGCCTGAAGGCCCTGCAAGGTCTGGCAACGCTGTTGCCACATATCGGCATTCCCTTCAGCTCTGGCTAGGGCTCCTCTAGTCGAATCATACATCATGGTACTAGCCAATAACATGGTCTCGGTAGTATCATACCATAAGATAACCGTAGATGGAGAGGGTGGTGGGTATGGGTAGCTAGAAGTGGTGGGAGGACCAAACTGCATGCCTACCCCTCCTGGGGCTACGGCTGGTATCCCCCCAAACTGTGAACCCCTCAAATGAGCACCAAAATGAGCGCTAATGCCACGGATGGCATTATAGGCTGCCTCCTGTACTGATCCATAGCCGTTCGACGCACGCCACTCTGCAGTATACTCCTTATAATAATTCTCATCCAAGGGAATCCATGTGATGATGACTCCTACTGTCGTGGGATCGCCAAAAACATTAAACTCCTGGAAGTACTCCGATAAAGGTGCCGACAAGTGACGCATCAGTTTCCCTAGCATCAATACGGTCTCTCCCCGTACCCACTCGAGTGGAAGCCTGGACCTATTCATCCTGCAAAATAGGAAAGGGTTCTAGGTTAGTATGGCTGTTACTTAAAGAAAGATAAGCTTTTAACATAATAATTTTGACAAGAGGTGAGGAAGAAAATGACAATGAGAGGAGGGTTAATAAGGTACTTAGTGCAATATAGCAAGTAGAAGTGCATACTTAGGTTAGGCACCGGTTTCTATCATATTAGCGTGGCCCTAACCTATTGCTCTGATACCAACTGTGACGCACCGTGTCATTACCTAGCAGGTAATCACACTTAGGCAACGGATTACTATTCATTTGCCCGGTAGAACACCGCTCCAACGAACAGTAAGCCTTATCAGAGTTGACGCAGCAGAACAATAAGATAGAAACTGTCCTTTATTACAACAGTCATGCCACGCAGGGCTTAAGTCTTACAATAACATAAGAGATTTACATAACCAAAATGGAACCAAAATCCCTCCTTGCCTGGCATGTTCCCCCGGCCTTCTAGCAGTCCCAAGCGTCAAATAGGGCGTCCTCCTCGCCCTGCTCCTCGTAGTAATGATCCTCGACTCCGATGGCCTCATCTGCACCTGTATTGCCCTCGTCCCACACGATATAATCCCGGTTGGACTGGGGTCTACAAAGGAAAATACTAACAAGGTTGAGTACACGAGTGTACTCAGCAAGCATTAATAGCAAAGAATGCAGTGGATGCCTATCTCTAGTTGTTATCACATTTTCTAAGTCATCTCAATTTAGAAAATAATCATTAAAACATTTTGGTTGCAGATTTTAATTATGAAAAACACTAATATTCACTCGGAGAGAAGAAAGACCCCCGACGGTTCCCGTAGACTCCAATCCAGGAGACTGGCATGAATTCATGATTTGATATAGCACTGCGCAGGCTTTGTACCACTTTACCCATAGCTATTCCGAACTCTAAATGAGTCGGGTTCCCTACATTTCCTTTGATGCGGGTTCAAGTTTAGAATACAGAACGTTTTCCAGGTTACGTGAATTAATTTCTCCACCCATTACTTTAAAATCGGTGTCTGGCGCACCCAATCCTCCACCGAGTTCCAGCAATGTTGGTTGGGGGCAGCTTCTATCCTGCACCCAACACTCCACCTTAGCGCTATAACGCCTAGTATCCCCCACTTCCGGACTTCCCCCACCGGTCCTGGGTTCCACCATCACACACTCACACCTATATATATACATAACCATTGTGGAGATCATAATCACGTAACAAGGTAGCATTTTCTGCCCGTCGAAATGGAAAAATGGTTGGTACGGATTTTACGGCCTCTGACCGAGCAAGATTTGGTTGATCCTTATATTGTAACCATATGTAAAGGGTCCCTCTGCCTTGCCTCATATCTTATCTGCCAAGGGCCCCCTTTACCAGCCATAATAATATCATATTGAGTTCTTTCCTCATTCTTATCTCTTATCATCAATTCTCATTTATTTAAGTTTATGTTAATTATTATTATGTTATTCAATCAATTTAGGTTTTGAAAAACAGTTTTGATGCAATACGGATAATAGTGCAAGATACGGTTTACATTTAAAATAGCTATATTGATGTTCAAGAGGGTCGCTTGCCTTCGTATCGTGGGGCAATTCGGTCTTGTGAAACTTCAGGTCAACAGCTGCCGTCGGCGCCGGAACGTCGTCTGTAGCAAAACGGATACGAATAAATACACTATTGCAACCAATAATTAAAGGATACACAAAACTTAACTCCTTACTAATAAAAATTCTAATTTCCTAATCTACTCCTAATCTCCTCTCTCTCTCTCTCTCTCTCTCTCTCTAAGCTCATTCGGCCTAACAGATAACCACACACACGCACACACTCAGCCAAAACACACGCACACAGCCAACACACAAAAATCCACACCGCCTTATCTCCTTCTACACACTTCCCCCAAATCTCACTCATCTCTCCCAACTCTCTCCCAACTCTCAACCATGCCACCCAAGGGGAGGAAGCAAGGCTCGGCCCTTTGGCCCGCCATTGATCCCATAGCCGCCGCCGCTTTGCTCCTCGGCCGCGCCGCCGGTCCCATAAGCCGCCGCCGCCTGCTCCTCCATCACGGCCCACGCTGCAGCTCAGCTCCTCCACCCGGCGTTCTCCCATCGGCTCCCTCCAAGGCCGGCGCAACCACGCCACCTCCTGGTCCTCTCTACCCGGCTCGGTCCAGTAGCTCTCTCTCGGTCTGGGTCCCGTTGCGGCCGACCTGAGTTCCTCTCCTTCCGGCGCGACCGAAGGCCAGCGCCGCCATCGTCGTCGAGCTTAACCTTCCCCGATCTATCGACCCAGAGGCTCTGGCCTGGCCGGCTCGGCCTAACGGCCGCCGGCGCTGCGCACAGCGACTCCATCCTTAAAGCTCTAATCTATCCTTAGGCTAAATGCTCACCTAAACATGCTCTAATGGTTACCATGATGCATGAATGCAGGTCACTGATGGTGGATCGGAGATGAAGAGGACTACTGGAGCGGTTGCTGTTGCTACCAGGTAAAAGCTATCTATGATTTACAAAGGGTTTGCTTTTACCTGCTGCTTGGAGATTGATATTGATTTGGGTTAACGCTCTGCGAGGGGTTGACGATGCTTGAGGGGTGTTGATGGTGAAGGATCGAGCTGGAGCCGGTGCCGCCGAAGATCCTTTGTCGCCTGGTCGTCGCTGCGGCTTCTGGCTCCTTGCGGCTGCCTACGGCTCCTCCTGCGACTCCTCCTGGCTTGCTGCTGCTAGGAAGAAGCAAAAGGTGAGCAATGGATGATGGTAATGGGTTGAGAATGGAATGAGGGAAAGGGGGAAAAGAATGCTTGTGGCTGCTTGGGGAGTTGAATGTGTTCGGCCTGGTATTGTTGGGGTGATGAATGTGTTATCTTGCCAGTACGCCAAGGGAGTTGAATGTGTCTTGGCCGCTACGGGGAAATGGATGGTGGTCTTTGAAATGTTTTGGGGAAGAATGTTGTGAGTCACGGGGAGTGTATACTGTGTTGAGCTTTTGTGGAGTGGGGAAGGATCTGTTAAGCTTGTGATCTTGAGGGGGATGAACTTGCTTCTTTGGGAGATGAACCGACTTCTTTGAGTTCTTTGCTATCTTTGCCGGTGAGTCTTTTGAGGGTGAGGGAGGCAAGGAAATGTTCGGGGAGGTGAATGCTGTGGTCGCTTGACCAGAAGAAGGAAAGGAGGAAGGGAATACTGAGCTGTTGTCTTGAAGTCCCAGCGAAGAAGTGCTGGCAGAGAGAAATGCTCCTGGGAAGTCGAGAATGGAAGGGGGGGGCTGAATGGCTGTTGGTGGAATGTCGACAAAATAGAATGGCACTACTATCTAAAAGGTTTGATGGATGCACATATGCCTGTACACTGTGTATGCACGATGAATTGATCAAATGTAAATGGAAATGTAAACTCGATTATGAATTAATACTATTGATGCAATATGTTGATCGATGCCTGCAAATGCGACTAGTGATTGTTTTCTGAGATGGAATGGATGAGTGAAATGAATGTATGATGAAATGACGAATGTATGATGAAATGCTGGTTCGGCGACTAAAGGGGTAACGCCATGACCGAACACCCTTAGCCCAACACGCGACTCTAATTAACAACTAAGCGACGATATCAAACTAATAACGGTAAGACCGCTAAAACGAGGGTTAACTAACGCTAACTAACGATTATTGTTACGCGATTAAGCTTAATTATGCGGGTTCTCACAAGTAGAGTGTTCTGTAGATCTTTGCTTAGCCTCGCAAGTCTGTAGAACGTTACTGTTTGACAAGCTTATCTTGTCAGACCTGGGAAACACCTTTTTGATTTCTATCTTTGATTTCTTTGTCAGTTTGGTTAAAACTGAAAGTGAATTTAATTTTTGCTTTATAACAATTTGATTTAGATCTGGACAAGTGGATGCTAGTGATGGTGCTTTCGTGCACGAGATTGGGTAATATGGTAGTCTTGTCCGGATCAGTAAGGACCGAACTTTGACCTATCAATTTGAGTACCTTACGTACTTCCACACGCGGTGTGTGGGCACTGCTTGGTTAAGTAAGGGGCTGAGGTTATTGAGTTGAGGAACTGGTAGAGTGAGGACATTTGCAAAGTTTGTGTGTCCGTAGGACTCCGATTTCAATTATCTATGTGCAGGGGAGCACAATTCTAATTTCTGTTCATTGAATCGGCTTTTCCGACACAACATGTGTGCCCCGGTTAGCAGGCACTATCGGTCATTTGTACTAAGCGGGATTAGTCGCACATGGGTGATTCAACTCAATAATGTCAACTTGCTGAAAAATACCGAATCTTAGTTTACCCGGCCGGCACACCAAAAGAAGTACATCATCATTCGGAGGCATCCGAAGGCTTACGGGCTGACTAAGTCGTATGGGTAAATATGTACACCTCTGCAGGGTTAAAACTATTCGAATAGCCGTGTCCACGGTTACGGACAACACTTGTTTTGATGGACAACTCAGTATAGACTTTAAAATTATTTGTATCATGGGTTTACTGGTTCGGCATGAAGGGTATTCATGCATATTATTTGGTCAAAGTGGACAGCCACTTTGATTTTGTTCTTGTTTGTGATTAAATTCTCTTTTACTTACTGTTTTAAGTCCAAACGTGTTTATAAAACTTCTTTAGTATAACTTGGTAAGTATAGGAGCAAAACTGATTGCTTTATGCAGAACTAATGCCATTACAACCTTCATGTTGTCAGCCTTAAGCATGTATAAATTATAATCCTTTGGTTAGGTTCTACTAAACACTTTCTTTTAGTAGTTTTGTGTAAGTCTTGCGAGTACCTTTTGTACTCAGGTTCTTTAACCACTTGTTGCAGGTGAGGACAGACATTTGTACGAACTACCCATTAGCGCCGATCAGGGCGACGCTAACAAGTGACACTATTTCTATCCTCCACTCAGTTGCCTTTAGGGCATTGGGCACACTTGGTGGTCTTTTGCTGTTTATATTTTGTTTCATTGCTAAACTTACATTATCTTGTCTTTGGTCGGTTGTTTATGTTGAACCGAACCCAGCTTGTAAAGTTTTGTCATGTATGTATACTGTATGCTTTGTATGACATGGTACAATGTTGTTTAGGATATATGTACAATAGTCTTTGATCTTGGGAACTATGGTAAGACATATATCCGGGAACCTGGTATTGAATTTATTCCTTGTCAAAAATTATGCTTTCGGGTGTAATTCTCTAACTTGGAATATATTCAATACAGGGTCCCCACAAAGATTAATATCGAGCCATCTTGTTGTGGTTAGAAATAGCATGGTCGTTAGCATTAGTAAGCCTCCTGTGAAATTATTTTGATAACAACATATTTGCTACAAGTTTAAGTATGATATCTTTTATTTCTTACCCATCTTGGTATCCTTTCTTACCCCAATTTTCAATTGGATTTATAAACTGTTTTGCTCACTTACCTTGTCTTTTGTCTATAGATGAGTGGGTGGTATTTGGTTAAGAAGACTCATGCCGAAGACGTGGATGGGTACCCGGCTTTGCTGCGGGACATGATGTGGTGGTCTAACTTCACCTACCGACCAGAGTACGCCGTCTATCGCCGAGATCGAGGACCCGAGATGGAAGAGTACCAGGCTATCGTCAATGTTATTGCTAGATAGGTGACGGATAGCCTTCCCTACTATATCCAAGTACATGCCACTTCTGAAGCCATGGCTGTCCAGGAAGCTGCTAGTGGGATGATGAGCCTTCTTCGTCATGATTTGACGGAGCTGTCTCAACCACCTCACTATCATTTTCCTAAGCGAGGCCCGGGATCAGAAGTGAACACGTTCGATAGGATTCAGTTTGGGGAAGATCCACAAGTGCGCCAGTTGGCGAGGTTGGTTCACATTATGGATCAAGTCCATCGCTGCCTGGTGTACGAGCTGTGGGAGACCCGCCACCATCTGATAGAAGCTCAGGAGTACCTCAGGATTGGTGTTAGCATGAATCGTATTTCTCGTAACGTGCTTTATGGTAACAACGAGACCTCCCCAGCTGCTTCTGCACCACCAAATGATCGACTTCCG
Source organism: Phyllostachys edulis (assembly GCA_036346405.1). Classification (NCBI taxonomy): domain Eukaryota; kingdom Viridiplantae; phylum Streptophyta; class Magnoliopsida; order Poales; family Poaceae; genus Phyllostachys; species Phyllostachys edulis. The sequence continues at coordinate 572,637 of CM070550.1, read as the reverse complement.
GAAGTGGCGGGGCTTGTACCTACCTATGGGCAGCATCGCCAAGCCCGGATGTCGGTAGGTTTTCCTCGCACTCAGCGGCATATTTCGTTGGAGGTGTTTGACCATATGTAAATTCCAAAATAAAAAAATCTAGTAAGCCTTCTGTGAAATTATTTTGATGACAAAATATTTGCTACAAGTTTGACATATGTAAATTCCAAAATAAAAAAAATCTAGTTTGGAGGTGAAGTTACTATATTATATGTTGAACTATATATCACAGACGGTTTAGTGGAACAAATATCCGTCTGTGATATGTATCATAGTTAAAGCAAATTTTCAGCAGCATTTAAATGACAAATTTGACATATAAACATATAATTTCTTCATGTCATGTAAATGTATACATGATAATTAATATGCTCAAAATATAGAACTTGAGAACAACCATATCACATACGTTCCACAATAGAACTGTCCATGATATGAAACCATATCACGGATGGTTCCATTGTGTGGACGCGCAGGTACTCCGATTGGGAAGTGACTTTATGTATCAGCAACCAACCATTCCTTGATGTCAAGTCCAATTACCTATCGACGACATCCAGGTAATTGGATGTCCACGCGCTCTCCTGGCAGCTTCTTGAACCTGCAGGCTCGATGAGGTTGCCCGTGGCTGCTATCTCATCCTCCTCACGACCCCCCGAAAGTGGCTAGGGACTACGAACAATATAATGGTATGGTACTCCTGGGAGTACGTACTCCCACTTCTCATATACCACTTAAATCATATGAGGATACCTCTTTATCTATTTGAGCATACTCCAATGATGCTTATAAGATACCCCAAAGTGAGTTCTATGAAAAATTTCATTACAGTCCACTTTTTATAGCAAATTTTGTGTATATACTTCTTTTATATATGAAAAAGGGTATATAGCAAAAATAAAGGGCTCCAATGAAAAATTTTCAACCAAGTCGCATAAGAGTATCTTATAATTGATATTTAAGTATACTAAAGGTGATAAAGAAGTATAATATGTTCATTTAAATGGTATATTGGAAGTGGGAGTACATACTCCCAGGAGTATGAAACAGACGTCCTATATATATATATATATATATATATATATATATATATATATATATATATATATATATATATATATATATATATATATATATAAATGGTTCAAATGCGTGATGATGATGTTTTTGAACCGTCTGTGAAGACCTTTTATGTAGTAGTGTTATCTTTCATCTTATTTCGCATATCAGTCTTAATAATGTTCATGGCTAAGAAGGCTCTTTCTACAGTTGATGTTGCCACTGGCAAAATCAAGGCTAACTCAATGAGACGATATACCAATGGGAAAACCGTGTGTTTGTCGGTCTGAACCATCTTCACATCAAGATTTTCAAGGTCATTATAATTTACAAAATCTAGATCATCTCTCACATCGTGAAGGCATGAAACACCAAAGTTTTCAGCTCTCTGCTGCTTAGAGAGATAACAATAAAAACAAAAGTTTGCATCTTTAGCAACATTATATTCCAACCAATCATACAACCATGACTCATGAAATCTCCTCGTCGGACCTCTTTGTTATTTCCATGGAAATTTATGTCCACTTGGCGATTGGCGATTGGGGTTGGGGGCGACAACCGACGAAGCCGAGCGAGTAAGGTTGGGTCGGAGACTTATGCGATTCTACCTGTTGGGTTGCGAGTAAGTAACCGATGCTTTGCTGCACAACACAACCCCTACCTATGACGATTCTACTAGCATATCTCATTCGATTCAGGCGAGCCGAGCAGCAGCCCCACCGGCCCAACAGACTAATCAATGGCAGGCAAACCATCGCTCTGCCAACAATCTGGCCATGCACGGCTTGCCTTACTTCAGATAAGACAACAAGAATCCTATTGACTTACACAAAGGTGGGAGTAGTAGTAATTAACTAGAGCTGCAGCAATCCACGCCACACCATAGAATACAGGTGCCAAAAAATGGACAAGCCAGACAACCAAACCCCACCATGATTAAATATAATAATTCACTTCCTCAATCCTCAAACGATCGATGATACATACAGTATGTATGCGTGTGCGCCTGCAATTTCCCTTGTAATTTCTTTTTGCAGCATTCGTTGGATACGCCTAGGAAGGGAGGGAATGCAGGCGTACACGCATATAGATGGACTCACCAAAAAACACGCATTCGTTACAAACGGTTCAGGACACTCACTTCGCAGCTGCAGTATGGACACTAGGCCAGCGACAGTTGCCAAGCCTCGCGTGTTTCCTTACATTCAGACGAAGCAAGATGTACAGAAGAGCACGGTACCCAATTGCCATCAGAAGCAAAACAAGGAGGTTCACCCACTTGGCGTTCGTGGAAGACGAAATGTCGTACGAGCCTCGAACGGCTTGGACACCAGGTATCGTCCTTATCGCCCCAACCGCGAACGATGTACCAATGTACTCGTTCTCAACCAATCCCTGAAACATTCGTATACTGTTTAGCACAATTACGAGATGACACTCCCGTCCATCCAAAATGAGCTATCAGCGTAAGCTTCTTCTATAAGCTCTAGTACCCAAAACCAAGCTTCCATGAGCTGGTAGAGAGCACAGCCTACCTGGACAGCATACGTGTGGAACGAAATGAAGGACACCGGGTAATTCCATACAGGGCTAGGTAAAGCTTCTCGTATTCGAAAATATCCAGCTACAAGCATCATGGTAACCTGGAGCAGTAACACACCTGTGGTTACTCAAATTGATTCATTGGAGTATGTATACTTAGAAAGAAGAGTAGGAGGAGAACTTACGTGTAAGCAAATGAGAGTTAATGTGCACTTGTAAGTTTCGAGCCACATGTATGCAACAATCATCATAAGCGCTTCATTTGCTAACAGGCACATAAAGATGGTGGTTACGAAGTACATCAGGAAGCTGAACTCATTCCTGAGCCCTATCAGGAAGTAGAAAACCAACGATGACGAAATGGAGACCAGAAATAGGTAAGGAATGCTGGATAGGAACTGGCCCAGCAGGAAAACCATTGTACCAGAATGCCCATTTGCATCCTCATGGAAATATATCTGCATAGGAGGAAACAATATGTTATTAATAACCTTATTAAACACAGCAGCAGATATTAATATGATTTTGGTGCCTTTTTTTTTTGGGGGGGGGCATCAGTGAACTCTACAGTGAATTAGAAGACGACCTTCAGCAAGAAGTTACAAAAGTAGAATTACATTTGTACACACACACACACAAAGGAAAGGTTGTGACCGTAATGTTACAAATCCACTTTAGAGATAAAAATTTCACCTTGATCTCATCAATATGAGCGGGTACTCCAGAAACACTTAGAAGGATGACAAACGAAACAAACGAAAATATCGCAGAAACCTTTACCTGTCAAAACAAAGTGAACTCTCATCATCAAGGCATAGACCGCCCAATAAATCAAAACATTAACAATGCAATGATACTAACCATTACAGATGACAATGAATGACCGATGTTGATAAATATGGTACCAATGGCGAGGGAAAGGAGCATATACAAAACAAGTCTGCTCCAGAAGTACTTCCAATCTCTTGACATAATGAGCAATGATCTCCAGGCAAGAATCCCGATTCTTGTTGCATCACTGGATCTGCCTTTACTTTTCAAGTAAGGACCTTCCTGCATCACCGTGTAGAAAAACTGAGGGGCATGATATGTAAAACCATGCAGCAACGAGATTTGTACAACAGTTTCCGGTATACTCCAAACTATTCTAAATTATAGCGTGTGCATTTCAAGGCCCCTATTGTTAGATGCATGGTCGAGATTACACTAGGTGCACCACATCTCAAATTGCTAGCCAATCTCTGGATTGGAGAGAAACCCACATTCTCCTTGGCAACAGCAATGCAAAATTGTAGACCACTCAAATGGAACTCTAGGTAAATTAGCAAGAATCTTCATGCTACTTGATTATTGACTATCTGGAAGGAAGCAACTTCAGGTACGTCAGGATAAAGGAATGGACAGATGCATTGTTCTCATTGTTATGCATATTTCAGAGTGCTATTTCTGCATTGTGAAATTTAATCCAACATGGGTGATTCTGTCATTCCAACTCTCTATGATCAGCGGCAAGTACGTGCGCGTACAGGATGAAGGGATGCCATGGATGACTCGTATATTTATTCCAGTGTGTAGTACTACCTTCTCAGTCAGTTTTGCAATCATTGATTCAACAGCAACAGAGTCAGCTGATGATTTGTAAGTTGCTTCTAGTGTCCGAATTGCTACAGCTGTGTCCATGCTCACTGATGAAAAATCCCCTTGATCATCCTGTTAATAACTACAAAGGTTTTTATCTCTTACAGCAAAGGTACATTTCTCCATTGAGTTGACTAAAAGGGTTGAAGATAAAATCAAAATTTATGTCAGAATGGATTTAACAGATACCTGCAAATTCTTGCACATGGCTATGATTCTGTCAAAGTCGGTATTAATTGCCCGCAAGAAATGGTCAGATGGACTTTGCATGATTGGACACGGAAACCCAGCATTTGAGAAGTGCTACAATAGAAAAGGGCAAAATAAGAAAGAGTCCAGAAAGCCATAGGATGAAAAGACAACAAGCACATCTGGAAAACATGGTCATCTACAATAAGAATCAAGAGAGTGACTATGGGACAACTGGACAGCTGCAGTAACAAAAACCATGCAAGAAACTGCTGCCTCATAGATTTATAGTTCTATTAAAGGAAGCTGCTGCGTTACTACTACTTTCTCAGGCTTATTTGTTCCTACCAATGTTACTTGGAGACAAGACACGGGTTTCTGATTCAGCAAAGTCTAACAAATAGGATCTCACTTGACTAACTACTCCTGTGATCTTAGAGTGGCTTAGATGACCCTGCTATGCACAATAAAAAGGGGCAATTCGCTATATGCCATTGAATAACTTCAAATCTTCATAATATGCCACTGGTATCCTCACAATGAGTGGCATATTGTGAATCATTTAGTTATTCAGTGGCATGTTGTGAATTTTCACATAAAAAAACTCTAGTTCTGGTCACATAAAAGGATGCCATAGTTTCACTTGTAAATTGGTAATACACGTAAACTGTAAGGGAGCACAGTTAGGAATCAATACTACAGAAAAACATCTTATTCACCTGTAGGCAAGCCAATGTTCCTCCAAAAAAGAGTGTGTTCCCATTTGAAAGCAAGCAAATTCGATCAAAAATTCCAAAAACTTCTGTGCTGCTTTGATACATTGTGAAGATGAGCGTGCACCCTGTGCTTGCAAGTTTCTTCAATGTTACCATTAAGAGGAGTGCAGAAACACTGCAACAAACGATAAGTTACATAAACACAGTTGCGCTTTAATCTACAATTATACTATAATATGCAAGGATATCATCTATCGAGTAAGAGTGCACTAATTGTCATATTAACACCCATGCTACATGAAACAAGGCAATCTCATGCCCAGAAGTCTAAAATACCTTAGGCTGGCATTTTTCCACTGGACTGCCAGACGCAAGCACATGCATAAGCAATAAGTATCCTTATTTTCTTTCGAAAACCAAATAAGTGAAAAAGGAATAATCCAGAGGAGAAACAAACCTGTCAAGATGATACAGAGGCTCGTCAATAAATAAAACATGCGGTCTCATCACAAGCTCTCTTGCAATGCTGACCCGCCTTCGCTCTCCAGTTGGAAGCCTCTTCATAAAACAGTGTCCACCAATGAGTTTGTCAGCATAGTCACCTAATGTCATGGCTGCAATAGCATCTTCCACTATGGACTTCTTTGAAGAGAAGAAACCAGGAAGCTGCAAGAGCGCCGAGTAGTATAGCATCTCCCGTACTGTGAGAGATTCAATTAGCACATCGTCTCGATCAACATAGCCCTACAAGTGCTCCAACAGCAACCATAAACAAACGGTGGTATGTAGCACTAACATTAGCAACACATTACTATACCATCAACATTTAACAAATGTAATCATATACTGATAGAATCGTGGAAAAATGCAGTGACATAGATGTAAGCAATTTGTCATGGTTAATTCAGTTACTGGGTGTGATAAAATCGGTCCCTGACATTATCTTGAAACAACAGCCTTTTAGCATGTACTTATCAATGTGATATGTGCAGGTGCTAGTGACCATCAAACGGTAAAGTTTGGCCAATTAATATGAATGGCATTGGTTCATAGTAGTCTGAAGGTTGAAGGTGTTTGACGAAAACGTATTTCCAATAGGATTGTGTATTGCCAGATGCGCACAGGCAAGTAGGTTCAGACGTGTTCCCATGTTAATAGGGGAAATGGAAAATGGTACTAGAAAACAAGGAGTGTGATGTTAAGCTTTGTTACAATTAAGCATATAACTTGATGCCACCGAGTAAGCACACCTAGGGAAGAAGCAAAATGAAACGCAGAAACTGAAGGTATCTAGTAACATTTCAGCAGCTTCAATCCGCCCACTTGAAGTCTTGATGCATAAATGTCGACATAGATATGTTACACATGCTAATATGCTATCATCAGAAGAAGAGTAGAAATTTTAGCAAGAGCTTACATATGATCCATATGGTAAGCGTGACCTGACGCCATTGACAAAGACTTCGCCATACATCCGCTCAGCGCCGCGCAGCCTCCCTGAGTGACCGAGAGGCCGCGCGCATTAATAACAGAAGAAGAAATCCTCAAATCACTAGCACTATTAGTAATTAAGGACTATGATAGGTAGTAGTAACCCGCGATTGCTCTGAGCAGCGTGGATTTGCCGGAGCGTGCGGGCCCCATGATGACGGTGAGCGTCCCGGGCAGCGCGTAGCCGCTGGAGCTCTTGACGACGCGCTCCGAGTAGCGGCGCGGCTTGTCCCTGACGGAGACGGTGAGCTCCTTCCAGACGAGGGTGGCGCCGGCCACCTTCCTCTCCCTGCATGCGGATGCGGATGCGGATGCGGAGGGCGCGGAGAGGGAGGGGGACGGGGACGGGTATGCGCTGCTGTTGATGGAGGCGGTGGCGGCGGCGGCGAGGTGGATGGAGTCGTCGAGGTGGGTGATGTCGTCCCCCCAGTCGGGGGAGTCCTCGAACGAGATGGGGCGGCCGGGCCTGGGCAGGTAGTAGTGGCCAGCGGCCCTGCCCACGGCGGGGCTGCTCGCCGACGAGGAGGACGAGCGGTACTGGTCCAACGACGCCTCCATTGCATGCACCAATCTCTCTCTCTCTCTCACACACACACACTCTCACTCACCCACTACAAGTTACAAGTATGTCCATCTCCCTCCGGCTAGGATGCCATTGCTGCTTTGGCTTTTGCGCCTTCGATTTATTCTCTCTTAATTTCGTAAAAGAAAGTACTCCATAGCAAAAGAAATTGTTGAGTGTTCACTTCACTCGCTGACTCTCTTTAATTGAAGCTGAGCTTTGCACAGCACGTGCAAGGCGGTAGTGAAGGCAGGGCCCACCTGGCAGTCTCGTCTCGGGGCTCGAGCAGCTCGGCCTTCCTTCCCTCTTCCATCATCGGGTGTGTGAGTGGGCTACAGTAGCGACACGACGCCCGAGGAACACGACACGCGGACGGACGGACAGGCAGAGCAGGTGACCCGAGAAGAAGCGACCAGACCACCATCTCTCTTTCACAGTTTCACTCCCTCTCTCTTCACAAGATTATCAATCAAAAACCAAGAAAGAAGACTAGTAAACTGCTTCGCTGCAGCCTCTGTTCCTTTTGTTTACCTTTTTCCTCCTTTGCTTTCGGTTTTCTATGCATGAGGGCAAAGAATCTGCCATGCTACTCCGCTCCGCATAAAAGGGCGAAAAGAAAAGGACTTCCTTCGACCTCAAGTTATGACTGATCCGAATCCTGCACTGTTGACTACTCCACGCAACTGCCTAGCAAATTCCTTTTGGATTCGTTCAGGGCCTTTACTTGTGCTGCCCAATTCCCATCTTTACAGTTTCATACCACTACTAGCAGCGATCTACTGTTATTAATTAATAGGGATAAATCCATTTAGCCTCCTCAACTAGAGTTTTTGCGCACTTAACCGTGGATAGATACTGCTCCTCCTGGTCAGCTGCAGCGCCCTGCCACTCACCGGGTGCATCGCAAGCACCGGGTGCACCTCAGCCCCTGCCACGCGCTCAGTGTGCCGCACGCCACCTATCGCTCACGAGGTGTACTGGATCGCGCGACATCGGGTGCACCTCAGCCTCTTGCCACGCGCTCAGTGCGCCGCACGCCACCCGCCGCTCACGAGGTGCAATGGATCGACTATCGTGCGGTCACGCGCAACACTCGGTCCAGTTACCCCATCTTGACACCACATCGTGTCGCCCCTGCCCCCCTCACCCGAAGCACTGCACTGTGACTGTTGCGTGCCCGGTGCACTGCACTTAACTGGGAACGCGTTGTTTGTTACCGAGGGTAGTCTTTGCACAATCGATTATTTTTTAAAAGAAAACGAAAATAAAGGATAATTACGGAATTAAATTTTAAAGTTGAGATTTCAATTCCGGCAATAATACTTCATAACATAGGTGCGAATTACATGGCTCGTAGGGTTTGGTTACATGTCAAACTTTCTCCGGATGCAGTTCTTCAACTCATCAATACTCATCTCATTCAGACCTTCTGCCCGGACCACCCTTAACGGGCATTTTGACATGTCCAAACCACCCGGTCCGTCCCAAACAAGACCGTCACCAAAAAATACAAACAAGTCTTTTACCTACGACCACAATAACCTAACACACTTATTCTCCATGTTACCAACAATTCACTGTTTTTTACTACCTACAAATTAAACTAGCGCTACCCAATAATTCACATATTTGTCCTACGTAGCCAACAATCGTGTTAAACACATTCGCAAAATTTACCATAATTTTTTTTCCAAATGCGCTACACCATTATTTGTATACAATATGTGCTAAATATTTTATTTCTAGACAACCACCTTAAAGTTTGCACTACTTAACCTATATTTTTCTTAGGCGCCAAAGCAACTAAACTATGATAACCCTAACCTAATTATGTTACCTAATCAGTTCAGTAAATTAATGACGACTTTCTTCCTAATTACGCGCATCCAAAAATACCATAACCATCGGTGACCATGTTTAAATATTGTTCCTGCATAGCCCACAATCGTCCTAAACACATTCACAACATTTACCATATTTTATTTCAAACGCACTACTTTATTATCTGTACGCAATATGTGCTAAACATTTTATTTCTAGGCATCCACCTGAATCATTTGCATTACTTAATCTACATTTTCCTACATCGTAAAAGCAACTAAACTTTGGTAACACTAAGCTAATTATGTTACCTAATCAATGCATAATTATGTGGATATCATGGGGATATGCCTGAGAGCTTATGATGATGTTACAATTGGCAATGTCGTTCTCGGTTTGTCGAAGCAGCGTTTTCGATAAGTGTCGGGACAATCGGTCGTCTGCGTGTAAGTCCGTGATGCAGACGATCATGATCTTAGTAATCGTGCCTTGGTTGTTTGAGTAATCTGCGATCGCGAATGACCGCATGTGTGCGGTATGGTTTTTCGAGCGAGTGTATTTTGGGAAGTTTTGGTTTTCTCTGGTAGCGATACCAAGAAGCGATTATGGAGTCTTGATTACTAAGCATGATCTTGATAATCTGCGCCATAACATGGCGGTAATACCGATTTTGTGTCTTGATTGTCATTTCAATTGGAGAATTGCTTTTGGGTTAGGTCAAGTTCATGGGTGTCATGACATATGTGTTGCATGATGCATGTTTTGACTAACGTGGGTCAAGTTGTGAAGAACTTGTTCCGGATTCGATTTCTTTGTCTATTGATGTGCGAGGTTGCTTGGAGGTCAAGGGCGGTCAACGGCGAGGATGATCGGGACTAAGCTTGGAGAGCCGAGGTTGAAACGATCGGGGATGCCGAGTGAGGTCAATGGAGTCAAGCATTGCGCAAGAGGACAAAGGTGGTGAATGGGCGATTCGGTGCGGACGGGTTCGATCAAGCGGCGGGGTGGTGCAAGTGCCATGGTGGTTTCGGTGGGGCCGGATGGGAGACTTGCCGACATGAAGAGAGTCACCGGATCAACCTACACGTGGCGAAGCATGGAGGTGCTTCACGAAGATGGGACTCGGTCTTTGCAAAAGATCGAGAAGGGTATTTTGGTAATTTCACCAAATCGCCTTGGTGACCTAATGCCAACCCGCCGCAAGTCGGTGCGTCAAGAAGTGGATTAGGTCAAGAAAAGTGAAGACGGCGCTTTGAGATGCGTGCATGTGTGACCCGTTTGTTTTGGGCCTTAACGGAGCCCATTAGGTTACTCTTCTAGAAGGTCTAAGCCTCCACTATAAATAGGGGTGTCTTTGGGCACCACCTCAACCCTTTCATTGTGTTTGAAACCCTAGTTTACTTAGGGAGATGATTAGTGGAGGTTAGGGTTCTAGAGAGTTGGATTTGATTTCGTACTCATGTATTGAGTCTTTGTCCTCCTTGATGGAGTGGCTGTAAACCAATACCACATCAAATCAATCCAAAGAAAGTTCTCTCAAAGATGAGTTCATTTGCTTTCTTTCTCTCTATTTGGTGATTTGAGGTCTTTCTTTGATCCGTGAGTTTTTGCTTGGTTTTTCTTCTTGATCTTGCTTGCTGGGATATGTGGGAACCCATCTAAGGTCATCTTGATCATCATCCACCCACGAGCAAGTTTTGGATCAAGTTTTACGTTTTTGCTCGGTTTTGAACCCTCCTTCGGTTAAATGCAAAAAGATCAAAACTTTGATGTGGATCTTCTCGATCGTCGCTTGGAATAGGTTCCTAACATCATTAGGAAGATGTGTTTCAAATTTGGTGGAGTTTGGCCAAGCGGATCAAACGTTACGTCGATTTTTCTTTTTCGTTTTTCGGTACATTTACGGTTCATTACTTTGATTTTCTTCGTTCATCTTGAACGACCGAACCTTTGTTCCTCGGTTCGACCGGATCATGTACAACCGCCATTTGCTCATCTGGTTCGACCATTCTTGTTTATCATCACTTGTTCATCAAGTCGATTTTTGTGTTTTTGCTCGTTTCTTTTGGGGGTTCGAAGGGGATTAAGTACAAGTCTTCCGCTACGCTTATATATATTGATCTTCATAGTTCTCATAGCTATTGGAGTCAATATCATGTTTGAATCGATTAAAGCAAAAAAATAGATAGTGCTCCTATTCACCCCCTCTAGTCGCCTTTTCGGTCCAACAAGTGGTATCGAGCCGGTTAGTTCAATCTTGATCTTAACAGGTCACTTTGAACTGGCGATGGATAAGTACTCGACCAAGCCGCATGTCTTCGATGGGCTCGACTATGCCTATTGGAAGAATCGCATGCGAGTCTTCCTTGAGAGCGAAGGACAAGCTATATGGGAGGTTGTTCGATCCTTTCGTTTTGCCCGGTTGTTACTCACCGACTTGACCCCTCTTAGCTAACAACAACAAGGCAAAGAACCTTCTATATCTGGGCTTGGTAGGCAAGAGTATGATAGGATTTGCAATCTTGCGACCGCACATGAGATTTGGCACACCCTCGAAACTTACCATGAGGGATCGTCCCAGATCAAGCAAGTGCGTCAAAATGTCTACAAGCGAGAGTACAACAAATTCGAGATGCGTCCTGGTGAGAGCATCGATGACGTCTTTACTCGCTTTAACAAGGTGATCAATCAGATGAGAGCTGTTGACATTGAGTACTCTCAATCTGAGAATGCCACCCACCTCTTGGCTGCAATCAACACCAAGGAGTGGGAGATGAAGGCAACTACCATAGAGGAGAACGTCGATCTCTCTAATCTTACTTTGGAGCTGCTTTATAGCAAGCTAAAAACTCATGAGATCAAGAGAGGCGGTAATCCTAAGAAGGATAACATGGCGTTGGTGGTGATCCTCTCAAAGGACTCTGATGGTTCTTCCGATCTTCTTCCGGTTTTTCTCTTGCGTGTTTATCGCTATTCAAGAAGAAGAGTTTGAGAGTCTTCCCGACTAATTTAGCTCTTTTAGCCAAGAAAGTCAAGCGGGCATATAACAATGTCGAAAGCAGAAAAAGAGGTGGCCTGTGACATGCTATGAGTGTGGAGAGCTATATCACATCCGACCCAACCGCCCCAAGCTAAAAGGTAAGGGCAATCACAAGGATGAGAAGCTTGCTCGAAGAAGTCTAAAGGGGCAAGCCCAAGTTTGATCTTTGCCAAGCTCATGAAGGCGGCTCACGGGTCCTTGCCGCTTTTGGAGATCAATCCATGAGCGATGTGGACTCGGAGCGAGGAGGACAAGGAGGAGGAGATCCTCAAGACAAGAAAGGAAGGCCAAGGACTTCACCTAATAAGCTTCATGGCCGACTCGTCCGACGCTGATGACAATGATGAGGTACTCCCATCCTATGATGTCCTTTCTACTAGATGCGATAGCACGTATGAGCAATTGCTTAGTCAGGATAAGTCTTTAGAGTTTACCATGGCTAGGAACAAGGATCTAGAGTCACAAGTCGAGAATTTGACATTAGAACTTGTGAATGCTAAGAGTCTAGATGTTGATGAATGTTCGTCCCGCCATGCTTTGCACTCAACCTGCCTAAGCTACAATCTGCTCATGATATTGCTTTGCATCAACTTGAAAATGCTAGAACCGAGCTAATTGATGTTAAATCGCTCCATGTGAAAAATGCTTAGAGTCTAGCAATTTGGATGCTTCTGGCAATGTGAAATCTAGCTTTTGCTCTTTCTGCTTAGAACGTGAACATGAAGTTAAGGATATTCTAGAAGCAATTAGAGCTAAATTTGCCAAGCTTAAGAATACAATTGATTCTACATCTTGTGCTTCTTGTGCTGCCTATAAACTTGAAGTTGCTCATCTTAAGGAGAAACATGCTAGAGCCATTAAGGGCAAGACTTGTGAATCATGTGCTAATGTTGAAAAAGAGAATGCATATCTCAAGGATACTTTAGAAAGATTCTCTAATGGTGAAAAACAGTTAAACATGATTCTAGATAAATCTAAAACTCCTTTTAAGAAGCAAGGTTTAGGGTACAACTCTGCTCAGGACATGTCCAAGCCTAATGTCATTCAGGTCTTGGAAAATGACTTAGTTGAATTTAAAACCCAACCTGCAAAAACTGTCTTTAAATCTGCAGGGTTTGTCCAACCTTCTTTTAAGGCAAAAGGTGCTTCTCCCAGTGGTAAAAATACCATTGCACTTATTGCAAGAAGAGTGGACATTTGGTTGAGTTCTGTTGGCGTAGGTTGAAGAACGCTAAGAAAAATATTGCTAGAATGTCATCTAATCAACCTAGAGCTTTTATGAGACATGGTCACAAACAAAAGAAGAACCCCAGTCTAGGATTTGTTGCACATGCTCATCACCATGTTCCTAGACAAGATGCATCTCATGTTCGTGTTACCATTGCTCATAATAGAACTGCGAATAATGTCAAGGATAGCACATCTGCTTTGCATACTACTCGCAGACGTGTGTCTCAGTACTGGGTTCCCAAGTCGCTTTTAACTAACCCCAAGATGTTGAGACACATCGCTCTTTTGTTCCTTGATTTTCGTGATTGGCGGAAGGGGAAGAACACATGGTTAAATCGACTCGTGTTCACGCCACATGACCGGAGACTCAAGATGGTTCACCTCCTTCACGCGATCAACGGTGATGACTTCATCACCTTTGGAGATGATACACAAGGCGCATTGAAGGAATTGGAATGATTAGGGTGAATGACAAGTTCATTCTCAAGGACGTCGCTCTTGTGTCTAAGCTAAGGTACAATCTCCTTTCTGTCTCACAGCTACTCGATGATGGCTATGAGACTCGCTTTAAGAAGAATGCCCGTCGTGTGCTTGATTCTCTTGGTGAGCTCGTTTTGGGATTTCTAGAGTTGGTAGAATTTTTGGGCCGATTTTTCAATCTCTTCTTTGGATCCCTTAAGTGCTTAATTGCTTCTTCTTCGATATCGGCTTTGGCACCGATGGTTGGGGCACATTGGTTTTGATCATCGACACGAGTTAGCGGCCTTGATCTCATGAGAGGTTTGCCTAAACTCAAAGTCGCAAGGATCTTGTATGTGCGCCAGAGGCATGGCAAGCAAGTTGCCGCCTCACACCCGTCATTGACTATGGTTATGGTGATGGACGGACCGACAGCTTGCTTCATATGGATCTGTTGGTCTGCTAGGGTTCGATCGGTCGGTGGCAATTGGTACATTCTTGTCATAGTCGATGATTTTTCGAGATACTATTGGGTGTTCTTTCTTGCTTCGAAGGATGAGGCTTTTGATCATTTTCATGACCTTGTTCTTCGTTTGGCTTCTGAACTTCTTGGTGCCTTCAGAGCGATCCGCAGTGACAATGGCACGGAGTTCAAGAACGCTTCTTTTGCCTCTTTTATCTTTGGCGCAGATTGAGCATCAGTTCTCTTCTCCACACGTCCCTCAACAAAATAGTGTTGTGGAAAGGAAGAACAGGACTCTAGTCGAGATGGCTAGAACGATGCTGGATGAGTATAGCACACCGAGGAGGTTTTGGGCCGAAGCTATTGCTACAGCTTGCCATATTTCAAACCGTGTCTTTTTGAGACCGTCTTTGGGCAAGACTTCATATGAGCTTTGTTTTGGTAGAAAACCCTCTGTTTCTCACTTTCGAGTCTTTGGATCGAAGTATTTTATTCTCAAGACAGGGAACCTAGATAAATTTGAATCAAGGACTTGTGATGGTTTATTTCTGGGTTATCCTGCTCATTCGAGGGGTTTTCGGGTTTTTAATGTTGGAACTAACATTGTCCAGAGACATGCAATGTCACTTTTGATGAGACTAGCCACGAGCTAGATCCGATGTTTGGTGACTTACAGTGTGAGAGAGCATTTTTGTTGAAGAAGATGAGGATGAACTTGATTTTGCTCCTTCACCTTCGATGTTCTGTGTAAGTCGCCCAAGCTCGTAACACCTCTGATCGCTTCACCTCCAATTGAGGCTCTGCTGCGACTTCTTCATCACCAATTACTGCGGAGGTTAAGGAGATGCTATCTCCCAGCGCCTTTGCACATTCGAAGCAACACCTCCGGATCGATGATTGGTAATCTCCATGAGCGAGTCACTCGCTCCAGGTATCATGATCCGAGTCTTTTCTCTCACTCTGCATTTGAAGCTTCTTTTGAACCCAAAGATATATCATATGCTTTATCTGATGCTTGTTGGGTCAATGCCATGCATGAGGAGTTAGAGAATTTTGAAAGAAATAAAGTTTGGAACCTTGTAGATCCTCCTAGTGGTCATAATGTAATTGGCACCCGTTGGGTGTTTAAAAATAAACAAAATGAGGATGGTTCTGTGGTTAGAAACAAGGCTAGGTTGGTAGCTCAGGGCTTTAGCCAGGTTGAGGGGTTAGATTTTGATGAGACCTTCGCTCCTGTTGCTAGATTAGAAGCCATTCGCATCTTGCTTGCATTTGCTGCATCTAAAGGTTTTAGGTTGCATCAAATGGATGTTAAGAGCGCCTTTCTGAATGGTTTTATAGAGGAGGAAGTGTATGTTAGGCAACCCCCTGGCTTTGAGGATCCCAAGCACTCTGATCGTGCTTTTAAGCTATCCAAAGCCTTGTATGGTCTTAAGCAAGCCCCTAGAGCCTGGTATGATAGACTTAAGACCTTCTTGCTTAAGAATGATTTTGAAATGGGAAAGGTAAATAAGACTCTTTTCATTCTTAGGCATGGCAATGACTTTCTGCTTGTTCAGATTTATGTAGATGATATTATCTTTGGTGGTTCCTCTCATGCTCTTGTTTCCAGTTTTTCGAGACCATGTCCAGGAATTCGAGATGAGTATGATGGGAGAGCTCAACTACTTTCGGGGCTACAAATCAAGCGATGGCAAGGAAGGATCTTCATCCATCAAACGGCACACCAAGGATTTGCTCAAGCGTTTTGAGATGGGTGATTGCAAGCCGATCGCCACTCCCATGGCGACATCGATCGTTTTGGATCGAGATGAGGAAGGAGAAGCCGTGGATCAACGCGAGTACCGCAAACATGATCGGCTCCTTCAGACTGACGGCCTCAAGACCGGACATCCACTTGCGATGCAGCTCAGGCGAGGTTTCAGCGCCACCGAGGACTTCACATCGCCAAGCCGTTAAGCGCATTTTCGGTATTTACACTCTACCCTTCATATGGCATTTGGTATTCTTGTTCTTCTTATTTGTCCATTCGGGGTTTTGATTCGATTTTATGGGTCAGAGGCTAGATAGGAAGAGCACATCCGCACATATCATTTCTTAGACACTTCTCTTGTCTCTTGGTCTTCTAGGAAGCGGTCTTCATTGCACAATCCTTCTTTGAAATTTGAATATGTAGTCTAGCGCTAGTTCTTTGAGTCGATTTTGTGGATGGTCTCCACTCTTAAGCATTTTGGGTTAACTTTGCTAGTGTTCCTCTCTTCGTGACAACACTTCGCTATTAACATTGCTAAAACCCAATTGCAACATTCTAGGACCAAACACATAGACATTCGCTATCACTTCCTTAGAGACCACGTTGAGAAGGGTGATATTGTCTTTGCATTTTGTGGAGTCCGAGGCTCGATTAGCGATATCCTCACCAAGCCTTTAGACCCAACAAGGTTTGCCACCTTGAGGAGTGAGTTAGGGGTAATTTATCCCTATGGGTTGGTTTGAGGGGGAGTTGGATCTTTTCTGATATTTCCTTGTTCATTTGATATTTTCTTGATTTTTTTTTGAACTTGTTGATCTTGTTGATCTTTTAGGCTTTTCGAGCTTTTCTTGCATCTCATTATATCATATTGCATTCATATGAAAAATCCAAAAAGATGCATTGTAATATAAGCTTTTTCTGCTTATCTTTTAAAATTGATGAAGCTTTGCTTATTACCCTTTGGAGCTTTAGTGTTTTAATTCTTGCTCAATGCCATGTCTAGTTCTTTGACTTGCTAGAATTATCATGCTTTCACATGTGTAGCTAAGTCTTTGTTGTATGAGCTAGAACTTGAAAAACAACTTGAACTAAGAAACTAGCAATTTGTGAATTGTTTAGCCATTCTTGCTAATTAGTGCTCCTTTTATGACATTGGCCTGTCAAAATTGCTTTGTTAGCTCTTGAATCTAGCTTTGATCATTCTTTGAGCTTTTGTGTTCTTGAGAATCTAAATCGCTCTTGTGGAAAATGAAAATCAACTTCCAAGATTGTCTTATGCTTAAATTGTGCCAAATCGCTCTTACGAGACGCATGTCAAAGACATGAACTTGGAGATAGTTTGATGATCCAAACGATCTCATGGGGACCGCTTGTCACAACCGACATGAACCTCAAGATTTGTCGCCTGTAGAAGCTTAGGAAGAGTTTGTGGATGGCTCCTAGTCCAGGATCTTCTTCACTAAGATATACCTTTAATCAACTTTTAGTCGAAGCTTAGGATGAGTTTGTGGATGGCTCCTAGTCCAGGATCTTGTCACTAAGTTAGGCCATTAGTCAACTTCAATATTCATTGTAAATGAAAAACTGTTGAAAAATGGGCGTTTGAGAAAATTGAGCAAAATGATTCAATTCAGGACTTGTTTGTCTCTTAATGTGGTCTTTGTTAGCTTTTTGATCTAACTTTGACATTTTGACATGGCCACTATCATTTTAGGATCCCTGTTGATGAACTTGCTAGATTTGAAGCTTTGCTTAAAATGCTAAAACTCATTGCTTTATATTGAGCCTTCTTGCTTAGCTTTGTTATATATGTCTTATCATGATCTTGCTAGCACTGTTAGGCTTGATATGTTGTTTGTGCAACTTTAGAAATGCTAACTTGTTTTTTTTGGGTAATCTCCAAAGCTTCTTGTATTCAAAAATTGAAAAATACAAAAAAATTGAAGTCACTCCATTGCATTTCATGCATGCTCCATCTTATGCTTTTTCCTCATTCTGCATTTGTCATCTCTGGACGAGAGGAAGGCGTGATTCCTTGATGACTCCATTGTCAAAGGGGTAGAAGATATGTCAAAAATGTGTAAAGGGGAGAAGATGTTTGAAAAAGGGGAGTTATGAAAAAGGGGGAGCTACTTGGAGAAAAAATGAAAATTTGAGGATCATAGTGAGGGGGAGTTTCTTATTTATCGTATCTTACTTGCTGATACTATTCTGGAGCCAACTTGGTCTTTTCCTTTGCTTTTTCTTGCATTTGGACCAAGTTGTGCCTTTGAGCGAAAACGTCGAGTTTTTACCTTTTGAAACCTCAAAATTTGCATTTGTGGGAAATTGCCAATGTGTTCATCAAGGGGGAGATTGTGGATATCATGGGGATATGCCTGAGAGCTTATGATGATGTTACAATTGGCAATGTCGTTCTCGGTTTGTCGAAACAGCGTTTTCAGCAAGTGTCAGGACAATCGGTCGCATCTGCGGCGTGTAAGCCATGATGCGACCATGATCTTGAATAATACCGTGCCTTGGTTGTTGGTAATACTGCATCGTGAATGACCGCATGTGTGCGGTATGGTTTTTCGAGCGAGTGTATTTTGGGAAGTTTTGGTTTTCTCTGGGTAGCGGTACAACCGCGATTATGGAGTCTTGATACTATCAAGAAGATTTAGATAATCTGAAGCCATAACATGGCGGTAATACCGATTTTGTCTTGATTGTCATTTCAATTGGAGAATTGCTTTTGGGTTAGGTCAAGTTCATGGGTGTCATGGCATATGTGTTGCATGATGCATGTTTTGACTAACGTGGGTCAAGTTGTGAAGAACTTGTTCCGGATTCGATTTCTTTGTCTATTGATGTGCGAGGTTGCTTGGAGGTCAATGACGGTCAGCGGCGAGGATGATCGGGACTAAGCTTGGAGAGTGAGGTCCAGAACGATCGGGGATGCCGAGTGAGGTCAATGGAGTCAAGCATTGCGCAAGAGGGACAAAGGTGACTGAACGGGCAGTTCGGTGCGACGGGTTCGATCAAGCGGTGCGGGGGTCGGTGCAAGTGCCATGGTGGTTTCGGTGGGAGCCGGATGGGAGAGACTTGCCGATATGAAGAGAGCATGGATCAACCTACACGTGGCGAAGCATAGAGGTGCTTCACGAAGATGGGACTCGGTCTTTGCAAAAGATCGAGAAGGGTATTTTGGTAATTTCACCAAACCGCCTTGGTGACCTAATGCCAACCATGGCGCAAGTCGGTGCATCAAGAAGTGGATTAGGTCAAGTGAAGACGGCGCTTTGAGATGCATGCGTGTGTGACCCGTTTGTTTTGGGCCTTAACGGGAGCCCATTAGGGTTACTCTTCTAGAAGGTCTAAGCCTCCACTATAAATAGGGGTGTCTTTGGGCCCACCTCAACCCTTTCATTGTGTTTGAAACCCTAGTTTGCTTAGGGAGAGGATTAGTGGAGGTTAGGGTTCTAGAGAGTTGGATTTGATTTCGTACTCATGTATTGAGTCTTTGTCCTCCTTGATAGAGTGGCTGTAAACCAATACCACATCAAATCAATCCAAAGAAAGTTCTCTCAAAGATGAGTTCATTTGCTTTCTTTCTCTCTATTTGGTGATTTGAGGTCTTTCTTTGATCCGTGAGTTTTTGCTTGGTTTTCTTCTTGATCTTGCTTATGGGATATGTGGGAACCCATCTAAGGTCATCTTGATCATCATCCACCCACGAGCAAGTTTTGGATCAAGTTTTACGTTTTTGCTCGGTTTTGAACCCTCCTTCGGTAAAATGCAAAAAGATCAAAACTTTGACGTGGATCTTCTCGATCGTCGCTTGGAATAGGTTCCTAACATCATTAGGAAGATGTGTTTCAAATTTGGTGGAGTTTGGCCAAGCGGATCAAAAGTTACGTCTATTTTTGTTTTCGTTTTCGGTTTGTTTCTTGTTCATTCGCTTTGATTTTCTTGTTCATGCGAACGACCGACCTTTGTTCTCTGGTTCGACCGGATCTGCGGTACAACCGCCATCGCTTCATCCGGTTCGATAATTCTTGTTATCGAACTGTTCATCAGCCGATTTTTGTGTTTTTGCTCGTTTCTTTTGGGGGTTGAAGGGATTAAGTACAAGTCTTCCGCTACGCTTATATATATTGATCTTCATAGTTCTCATAGCTATTGGAGTCAATTGAATCAGATTAAAGCAAAAAAATAGATAGTGCTTCTATTCACCCCCACTCTAGTCGCCTTTTCGGTCCAACAAATTAACATACTAGTAAATCAAGGATGTAACATCCTGATTTTCCAAATCCTTTTAAATTTGTAAAATAAAATAAAGCTATTTTTTTTGATGAGAATTCATAGTTGGTTCGTTGGAGAGGTTTAAGTTTCATGTTGTCACCCCTTACGTATGTTGGCCGCCTCTCCTCACCCCTCTCTTTTGTGTTATGTTCGGTTTAGACCTTCTCAGTGGTCTGGACCTCCCGATGGTCCTTGAAGTTAGACCTCTCTCAGGGGGCTCAGACCTTTTCTCAATTGGACGTGTCTTTATGTCCAGACCTTTCTCCTTGAGCTAGATATCTTTGGATCTCTTTGTTGGTTTGAATCTCTTTGGTTCAGACCTCCTCCTTAGGTCTAGACCTCCTCTTGGTTAAACCGTGCCTATATGTTTAGGCCTCCCTTCGACTTCGGGTCCTTTGGACCTCCCCATCCATTGGACCTCCTTACTCGCTTAACATGGGAACCCCTGACCTCCGTGGGTTTCCTCCCGAACCTCTAAGACCTCCTATATTGAGATCCTCACCGCCAGGACCTCCCATTGTGGAGATCCTAGCGATTAGGACCTCCACAGTCGACTTCGGTTCCTTTAGACCTCCCTTCAAGACCTCCTTGAGCCGTGGAACCTCCTTCATGAGAGCCTAACCGATAGGACCTCCCTTGGTGAGATCCTACCAACAGGACCTCCTTTGCAAGGATCCTCACCAGCCGGGACCTCCTTGATGGGATCTTGGTTGTCGAACCTCTAAGTCACGTGGACCTCCTCCATGTGTCTTTGGACCTTCCCATGTCTTGGGCCTCCTCTGCGTGTCGGGACCTCCTAGCCTCCAGACCTCCTCTTTGTGAATCTGCACTGTTAAGACCTCCCTTGAGATCTTAACGGCCTGCACCTCCTCTTTGAACATCTGGACCGTTAAGACCTCCCCGAGATCTTAGCCGTCCTGCATTCTCCTCGATTAGCGAGACGATCGTTAGGACCTCCCTGGAGATCCTAACCGTTCAGACCTCCCGTCTGGATTTGATCCTACAGCTCTAGACCTCCCTAGCGGGTGGGGTTCCTCTCTTACCACTTGGACCTCCCCGTTAGCACTCAATCATGGCCGTTGGACTTCCTCTTTGGAGATCCAACTGTCAGGACCTCCCCCTTTGACCCAACTGTTTCTAGATTTGACTGGTCCCACCTGCCAGGCTTACCTATTTTATGTTTCCCCGCCACACTAGTGCTATGAGCATTTAATGCATGTATTGTCGCATTAAATGCAGCCAAGCAAGTGGCTGTTTCTATTATATGGGGTCATTCGGGGGCACTATTGGTGTCTTTTCTAGTCTCCTTTCGTAACAGTACACTACATCCTTTATATTTTTCTTTGACACCCCCGTACCTCTTGCCCATCTCATATGCTCACCAAATCATGTACGCATTGAGTGGTCTTTTCACTTCCTTTGACTATAACTAGTCCCGGGAGCCCTCCATTGCCACCTTTTCACACACTCAACATTATTGTTCACACCGGTGGCTTCTGGAGAGTCCTTCTTGCCAAGAACATCGCCAGAGCATCTCTTCATCGTATTATCACCATTGGAGGCTTGTTAGGAGCTTGGGCGTTGTCCTCAACCGCCCATATTGCCTTCGACCTCCCTTCAACTTGTCACCTCCTCCCAATTCTTTGGTAAGCCTCCTTGTGCAATGATCTGTTCTTGTTCTTATTACCACAATAAGAGATTATACCTCTTCCAGACCTCTTCTTCGGCTTCTCCTTGGAACTCTATGATTTTTGTCTAAAGATCACCTCCTTGGACTCTGCAAAGTATCATCCTCTTGATGCATTGCTAAAGCCGCCTTTGGTCTTCCGTGAAGACCTTCCTCGTTGAGCTTCTCCCCAGTAAGTTGGGACTTCTCCCAAAGAACTCATTTTGAATATGTGATGCTTCTATCAATTAAGTTTCGGAGTTTCTTTTGAAGTTCTTTTGGCTCTTTATTTGGAATTTGGTTTGAGTTGTCTCCTTTCTCACGTATAGATCGTGAAGGCACCGAGGAGCTTGAGAGCCTTGAAGAAGACTCTCAAGGCAGTGAGCAAGGCAAGTCATGCTCTTGATCATATTGCACCCAATATTTCAATTTACTTATGTTCTGTTTCAAAGTATATGCATGCTTATTTCTAAAAAGATATTTTAATGCCTGTCTTTAAACACTTAGTTATGCCTAATTCCTTCATATGGCCAACTTTGACAATGAACCCAGTCTATTGCCACCTTAGACAAAAACCTGGTTGATGCATTAGTGTGAACCAGGAGCAATTGAAAAACCAAATGCTTAGTATTGCTTAGACCCAAAAGTACTCGTTTTGGGAAATCTTTACCTTCATGACCAAATGCTGTTTAAAATGTTTGACCATGGCATTGGGATGTCATGGGAGTGTGAAAATATTGCTGGGGAAGCAAAGAAAATAAAAATGGATTTAGGCTTGGGCGAATTGGTTGCTTGGTTGGTGCAAGGTTTATGCACGGACTCTATCCTGGATAAGGTGGAGGTCCAAGGGTTTGTGATTGTCGCCCAAGTCAGTTGAGGACCGGTCTTTGAGCCGCCAATGCTAGGCCTATGATGGGCTATGCCAAAACCGTGCAACCACATGTCTCCAGTATGGGGTGTGGGACCTAGCTAAGTACTTTGCAGAACTTCCACCGCAGTTGATCCAGTTGGAGGAGTGGGAGGTCTTCTATGGCCGGTGGTCTTTTATGACCTATGTTCCCACTGGTGCAAAAGGGCCCAGATCTGTGAGTCAATCCAAAGGAGGCGAAACCTTAGCAAGGAGAGGCGTGGTGGGACAATGCATTTTAAAGGCTTTGTCATGAACTCTAGACCTCTTACCTTTGGTAGTGAGAGGTGGCATCGACAGATCTTGGGATAAACTAGAGAATTCATGTCGTGTGGGTAAAGTGCACATCCTCGATCGAGTGTAAATCTATTGAATAGCCGTGTCATGGTCATGGACATCTTGGCGATGGCCACTCAGAGTTAGATGTTGAATTTGGGTTTCTAAAAATGTTTAATAAACTGTTTTGGGATTTCTATCCCATGGGCTTTGGGCAGGGAGCCTTATGACAGGAGGGTATTCTTCACCAACTTGTTGATGAATGTTATCTAACTGAAAATCAAGTTTGAAAAATGAATTTTAGCTATTAAAATCTGCCTTGGAACTTAATAATTGTAATTGAAAGAAACTTGGCTTTATGCAAATCAACCATATTATGCCTTCTTTTGTATATCCATATATGCATGTCATCTTATTATCCCACGGGTGTGACTTGCGAGCACAGTGGTAGTGCTCACTCTTGCTCAATGCAAAATCTTATCAGGAGAAGAGGAGGACCAGGACGAGTAGGTTGTGCCCTCCAGCCATTTTGCCTGTGGTATAGTGGATGGACGTCTGTTTCCGCTCTTTTGTAAGCTTGCTTTTGGCCCAAGGCCACCTTTTGTAAACAACTCCTTTGTTATGTTGTAAATAAAGTTATGTCGTGGATGTTACCATTCTTGTATGCTTGGTGAAGAGCTAGCTTGAGATCCTGGGACCTAGCTCGGTTCACGCTGGGAATCACAGGGCGATCCTCAAGCCTCACGACCTCCTCAGTCAGTCCTATGACCTCTCCCGAGTTGGCCGTGGCGATGAGGATCTCCTGTGACTCCTCTCCCACGTTGGTACCTCGAGTGGCCTGCGGAGACTCGATTGGTACCACTGAGGCAGATCCTACCCGAGCCTCGGGAGGTGCTACCGGACCTCCTGGGAGGTCCTAAGGGACGTCCTAGGAGATCCTGGGAGGACCTCTCGGGTGCCCTAGGGTTGGGTCGCCACAAAGGACAACTATCTTCCTAATCATTCGCGTCAAAAAATACCATAACCATCAACGGCCATGTTTAAATATTGTTCTTACATAGCCAACAATCGTGCTAAACATATTTGCAACATGTATCATAATTTTTTCAGACGCACTACATTATTTGTACACAATTATGTGCTAAACATTTTATTTGTACACAATTGCCTCAACAGTTTTCACTATTTCATCTACATTTACCTACATCGCCAAAGCAACTACACTTTGGTAATCCTTATCTAATTATGTTACCTAATCAGTGGCTAATTAACAAAGTACTAAATTAAGCAACCATAACATTGTCAAAAGGCCAATTAAACACTAATCACACTATTAATATACAACATGCATACAGAAAAATTTACCTCTTCTCGAAGATCTTCGCTTGATTTAGAACTTTATCTACTAATACGACTGCTAAACACCGCTATAGGATCTCTCAAATCAGCAGCAAAACCAGAAAATCTTGCTGCCACCCACTTGTTCTGTCTCTCTCACCTGCTTCGCTCCTCTTTGTCGAAATCAGAAATGAAGCAACGCTACACCCAGTGGACAATGACGCAACGCCCGGTGGACAACGATGCTACGTAGGGATGTGACTAGGCGCTAGCACGCGCGACAGCAAGGTGCGATCTGCCGAGAGAAGCGGAGGCGCTTGCGATTACTGCTTGTCTTGTGCTGATAGAAGTGAGTGCACCCGACGACGCAAACACGTTTCTGCAGTGCACGATGATCGACAGAAGTCGCGGTGACTAGGAACATTGCAGTCCCATCCGCGGTGTCATTTTTTTGCTATTTCGTCGAGGAGGGGGCTATATTTGCTATTTCCTCACCAAAACAGGTCAAATGAGCAAAACTCTTTCAACTATCATATTTGTCTCGGGTGCGTCTATACAACATTCGAGTGATTTTTTTTGAAAATCAGTTATTTTTTGAGCCATCAGATGGAGATCCAATGCCCCAGATATCACCCCCTCTATATCCCCAATCCAATCTCACTTCTCACCCTCTCTCCCTCTCTCTCACCAATCACAGAGCGCATCGAACGGCCTCTCCCTCTCTCTCACCAATCATAAAGTGCATCGAACAGCCTAAAAATTGACTGATTTTCAAGAAAATTTCAGTCGACAGATTTCTAGCAATTCCGTTTGTCTGAGATTCAATTCTCAGCTATAAAAACGGATAACCAACACCCATCAACCGCCGATACCGTTCACTTTTCACCCATAATGTTATTTTCAATGGTTGTTTTGACATGAAGACAATGAATCACTGATTTTCTACCCATCGTGATAGCTTGACCAGTAGAATAATCCAAAAATACGAGGGCCACCTGTCAGCCAATCTCTCCTTGTCCTCTTCTTCATCCTCTTCTCTCCAAAGACAACCCGAGCTCGGTTGCCGACGGTCCTGCAAACACCGACAACGACGAGCGGTGACACGACTATGGGTTTGCAGATGCGCAGAGGTGAGGGGAGACAACGGTGAATGCAAAGGGGCGGCGCAAGCGGCCCAAAGGCCAACGTCGATGGTGGAACGATGAAGAAAGCGGCGGAGCAGATCAGTTCTTGGCAGTGGTAGGCAAAGATGAGGGAGGAGAGAGAGGAGGTGCGTAGCCTGGTGGTGCTCCGACCGGTGAAGGGGGCAAGGCTCACCAGCGGTGCCTAAAAAAAATTCTTCTATGGTGGGGCGGTTAGTCGGATCTGGAGGAGAAGGTCTTGTCACATATATGCTTCCGATGGTGGGGTGGTGCAGACGGGCGGCGGGGAAGAATCCGGCGAAGGTGGTGTGTTATGAGTTGTCGACGTGAGCTATGCATGGTGGTGGCGGTCTGCGAACAGGGGGAAGAAGAATAGGGGTGGACGTGGGAGATGATCGAATTGAAGGTGAGCGGCAGTGGGATGGTGCTCAATGGAGTGATGAGGAAGGGAGAGAAAGAGGGGGAGGAAGAGGGTGAAGACACGTGGCCCGTATCCATGTGGATGACACCTCAATAAAATCGCGTGAGTAAACATATATATGTGGATGACACCTCAATAGAATCGTGTGAGTAAATATATCTATGTGGATAACATGTTAGTCAAACCATGCTGCTTTTGGTCCAAGGTAAAATAGCCGGTTTTGATAGTTGAGGAGTGTTGGTTATCTAGCTTCGTAGGTGATGATTGAATTTTAGACAAACGCGGTAATTGAGGGGTCAAATGGATTTATTCTAATTAATATAATTCAATCCAATTGATAGGTTTGCTCCGTAATCTGTGCTAGCCAGCTGAGTTGAGAACTTGAGATATATCACGGAATGCTGCAAGTAAAGGTTTACTGGAGTACATGCTCCTATGGAGTAGTGGTTAGTATCCTGTGAATTCAATCCTTATCTGATCCTCCTATTGACTCCAGCCAGATGCAGACATTGCAGAGCAGGTAAGCATCTGCCAATCTTGACGTACTAACTAATCAATCCGTTGCAGATCTCTATGGCAACACATACGTGCGGTACATTCCATTTGTTCTCCAGCACCAACAGGGGAGGGGTCTTAACTAATAAGCACTGCGCATAAAGGAATCCAAAAACTCCAAGACTGGCAGGTCAAAGTGTAGCAAACGGAGTCATTTGGTACAATGATGGCCGATCAAGCAGGGATGAGTTGGAGCTGCTAATAAGTAAATACTATTAGTAGTACAGGGTACTGAGAGGGGATTGCAATCGTGAATCGCCTATTCGCATTGGATGGCCCAGCTCCAGACATCAAGTAGGATCTACCCAGCCTTACAGGCTGCACCCAATCAAATATGACCATCAAGATTCAAGAGGCGAATATATGACACTGGAGATAAAGAAGCTCAAGTATGTAACAAGTACCCGATGCCTGTTTCTTAAGGCTTACAGTACCTGCTCAGCAAAAAAAACATGTACAATATTTACTTAGTTACAAGGAATTGCAGTATCAGTATGTACCACCGGTTTGCTGGGAAATTTTCCTTGCGTCGACAAAAAGATGCCACTGAATCTGTGTAGCACTGTATTTTTGCCTCAATTATATACTTGTACATGTCATTGGGTTTTTTTTGGCGATGTATACAAGTCTAGTAGCTACATATGTATTCTTCTGCCGTTTTTGTATGAACAATTGAATTGAACCAAATGAGTTGCTTGGCCTCTTCAAGTTAGCAAATCCAAGTAAACATCAAACCCCTGTGTTGATACACTCCTTTTCAGCTTATCCAGCGCTCGGTTCTGGAGCTGCCGGATTCTCTCCTTTGATAGGCCGTACATGTCGCCGATCACATGAAGGGTTTTGGGCTCACCATCGTAGATTCCAAAACGGTGCTCAATGATTCCCTTCTCCCTGGGGCTCAGGATTCCCAGGAAGTCGCGGACTTGCTGCCTCATCATCATTCTGTCTAGGCTCAGGTCAGGAGGCTCAACATTAGGGTCTTCTGTGATCTCCTGCAGTGTTAAATGAATCACAGCTCAATTGATTTAGTCATGGAAACATTAATCTTTTACTCAAGTGTGCATTCTGCATGTAACATAAACGTGCTCCCCCAGCGTTTTTTGTTTCTGAATTCTGATCCTGATGGTAAGATACAAGGGAACAAACCCTTTTAAGACTGATTAATTCTACCAAGTTTCTCTGGAAGACAGTTAAAAGTGGCCGGTTTGTGGTAGCTTCGCAGCTGACTTGTAAAGCATATCAGTGGACAAGCATTATTGTTTTAAAAATCCTATTTTCAACTACTATTAACCTGTTTTAGCGTATCAATGCAAAAGGTACTAGCTAGTATATACAACCACAATGAACATAGGCCTTTTCTACTACCACTGTTTTCTTCACTGATCTACTATATATGAAGATTGCAGGAAATGGCAGTACCTGGAATGTGACCCCCTCATCTGACCAAACTCGATCTTGCATTGACCGTGGTTTTCTGGTTTTTGCTTTGAGTCTTGCCAGCTTCTCAATTGTGATACCAGCACGCCTTGCTACATTTTCATTAGTGGGTTGCTCCCTTTCCATGATGCATTCCATCCTTGCTTTCCCGACCTTTCGCAGAAGTGCAAAGACACTCTCCTGCAAGGATGGCACAAGAAAACAAGGTCACACCATCAGGAAATACACAACTTTCAGAAAATGGTTCTGCCAGATTAAATGGACTTTCCCCCCTTATGCTTGGGATGTAGGACTAGAATGTCACGGTGAGTTCTGCTCATACCGGCAATCGAATTAGTCTTGAATTCTTGAAAATGGACTTTTTAATAGATTGACGTATCCACCAATATGCGTAGGTTGGGAATCTACATCCCTTGTTTGGATTGAATTTCTCAAAGGTCTTCATCAACCCACAGCATCCATCCTGGAAATAAGAGTAGGAAACATTTACAACAAGAAACATAATGACATAGGTTTTCTAGAAATGTAAGAGAGTGAAACCTGAACTAGGTCCTGAATGTCAAGACCACATCCCTCGTATTTTCTAGCTACATGTATCACAAGGCGGAAGTTAGAACGAGCCATCTTCTCTCTGCAGCGTCTTCCGGTGTGGATGGAGGACTGCAGCTCCTTGCAGCTCATTCCTACTGCTTGAGCCCACTCTGCAAGTGTCGGCTCACGGCCACATTGAGCTTCTATTTTACGCTGAGCCTCCTCTAATCTCATAAGATTCTGTGGGAATTATCATATCTTTGAATTAGTGAGCTGAAAGTTCATACGAGAATTAAGGACAGGATATAAAGTTATAAGTTGTTCTTGAGAGAGAGAAAGGGCAGGATATAAGACATGCTTGTATTTGACTGAACAAATGCTTCTCTTCTTTTGCTGTCAAGAATTCAGTCGTCTCAGGATCTCGTAGAAACAGCTTAAAATGTTCATCTGGATCAAGAACTCTGCCAAACTTCTTTGACTTCTCTTTCTTCTTTGGGTTGGCCACACTGCACAGAACATCAGTACTTGATGCTCTGGGAGCATTTTTGCGTTTCTTGGATCTCCTCTGAAGTAACCTTTTAGATCTAATGAACACTTGCCCCTTGCTCAGCAGTTCTTCATATGAGTGGTTCGAACCCATACTAGTTGCAAGCACAATGGATACGCATTAGAAGAAAGAAGTTGACAATAACTTGCTGCAAGCCTACTGCACCGTTGCACAACAGTGTTCCAAGCATGAAGGAGACAAACCTGTGAAGCTGTGGCGCATCCAGCTGAGTGGCTGAAGCGCCTGATTCTTCTGCTAAAAATGCCACCTCCTTCATCAGCGTCGCTGAGGTTGTACCAGAATCCACACTAGCACCTGATTTTGCAGACGACGTTGAAGAGCTC
Organism: Phyllostachys edulis; assembly: GCA_036346405.1. Classification (NCBI taxonomy): domain Eukaryota; kingdom Viridiplantae; phylum Streptophyta; class Magnoliopsida; order Poales; family Poaceae; genus Phyllostachys; species Phyllostachys edulis. The sequence goes on along the minus strand of CM070550.1, from coordinate 543,196 downwards.
ACGGAAGCAGAATTGTCCTCTTCACTGCCAATAGCGACTCAGTTGTGATCAGAATAACCAGAAAAGCAATTTGCACCTAGGCATTAGCGCCAGTTGCTTTACGATCTGCCTATTTCTTTACAGAAAAAGATATAAGGACAACAACTTTCTGTGAGAAGTAGAAAAATCATTTGGAGGATGAAATAGGAAGTGCCGTACCGCAGTGCTGGAAGGTAAAGCGATCGTCTTTTTTCATCTCTCAAATAGCTCTCGAATTCACTCTCTTCCCTCTCTTCACTTGCCAGCTTCTTCCCTTGTGTGTGTTGCTCCAAAGCCTTTGAAAAACCCAGCAACATGACGTTAGCACTAACAAGTAGTACAAAGTAAAGCCATCTAAATGAATGAAACTGGTGAAAGCCAAAGTAACTTTGAGCTTTCATGATTTGGTGGATAACAAACCATGTCCAGTAGCAACTCCAGCAAAGCCTTCTCGTCCTTCAAGGATAAGTTGTCTTTGGAACCATGAATCTGCTCTTCCGCTACAAGCGACGGCGAGTAGTGGCACGCAGTGGATGCTCGGCCGGCGTTGTCATGTATCATTGGAACTGCCAGATCAGATGAGTTTCAGGGCCAATAAATTGCTCACGGATAATACCTATATACCAGCAGAAAAACAAACCTGTATACAAACCTGAGGTGCGCGAGGGGGACGAGGAGGAAGGGATGGAAGTAGTGCTCCTGAAGTTAGGAGATGAACTAGCAAAGAGGGGTGAGGAGAGGAGGCTCCGGCTGGAATTCATGGGGGAGAGCGAGGATCCTCGGCAAGGTTGGAAGAGAGAGTAAGATTGCAACGAGAAGAAGCTCACACTCACAGCCTCCCAGCAGCACGACAGTTTGTTTGGTTCAGTGTCGTCCTCGCTGCCGCCGAGCTTCTCCTATCCGTTTTCGTTCCAGTTCAGGTATGGGGAGGGGGGTCATTCATTCGATCGGGGATGAGCGACGAGATGCTGCTGCTACCTGCAGATGTGGCGAGCCGCTAGGCGATTCCTCTTTACTACTACCCCAGAGTCCACACAGCACAGCACAGCACGGCACGGCAGCTAGCTCTAGCTGAATGATAAGAGTATGGAAGACGAGTGCAGTGCAGTGCAGCGCGGACGAGTGAGGGAGCAGAGAAGCCGGTTGCGAGGATAAGGCGCGCAAGCAGCACCATGGATTTGCTGCCAAGTGGGGACCGCAGCCTGCCACCATGGAGTAACCACTTACTATTCTATTCGGCTGGCTGCTGCCCACTGGACTGGAACTGGAGTACCAGGTATATACGAAACGAAACCAAACGAAAAGGTATTGATTAATTGTTGAATCATCATATACTCGTATTCATATTGAGTGAGTCTATGGCAAGATAGAAGAATCACGATAACAGCCGTGGATCGCTCCGCTCGCACACAGGCTGGAGTCTGGAACCAACAACTTTGCAGAGTCTGGAATCCGGATTTCAGATTTGTAATTAAAAAAAAATGTTGAATATATGGTGGACTTCATGGAAGGAAAACGGCAAGAAAGATCTAATTTTGTTACTGTTACCCTCTAATACTAGTGCAATAATACTAGAAGGAAGACCTAGTCCTCCCTCCCTAATCTCTAGTTGCCAGTTGCCACCACACTAGGGCAAGTAGTACTACTCACCAAGGTCGATGCGTCCTGTGCGCCTCGCCCGCGCGATCCATCTCGTCCGCACGACGACGACGGCGACTGCCGCGGCGTCCCCAGGGGTGCTCAAGGTGGGCGACGCGCTGCGCGAGCGTCGGCGGTTCACGGAGGGGGATGTGGCGGTGTACGCGGGGGTGAGCGGCGACCGCAACCCCGTCCACCTGGACGACGCCTTGGCCCGCGAGGTCGGCGGGTTCGACCGCGGCCGCGTCGTGCACGGCATGCTCGTCGCCTCCCTCTTCCCCTCCCTCATCGCCTCCCACTTCGTACGTACGCTCTCTCTGGCATTTCTTCGAACAGTGCGTGGGCACAACGACCTGACCTGGTCTGATATGGTTTTGCAACGGATGCAGCCTGGAGCGGTGTACGCAAGCCAGTCCCTCAAGTTTGCGGCGCCGGTGTACATTGGAGACGAGGTGCTGGCTCAAGTCCAGGCGCTCCATATCAGGGCAGCCGCCACCACCACAAGAAACATGTATGTATCTTGTTCGCTATCTGCACCAGCCAATCCCGCCCTTTGTTTCTTTGAAAGAATTCCTCTTCTTCTTCTTCTTACAATTTCTCTGTATCTCTCTTGGCAGTGTCAAATTCACAACCAAGTGCTTCACGAATGACGACCGCTCCCTTGCGATTGACGGTGAAGCCATGGCTCTCCTGCCCACACTGCAGCTCACAGGCAATTAAGCGAGGACACAAGTACGAACGCTAATGACTAATGCATTCCATGGTTGTGAACGCTGCTGCTTCTTCTTCTAGACTTAGGAATAGGCAGGTATCTGTGACTGCTTCTTCCCTAGCTATCGAAGTAATACAAACCCATCTGAATCTTGCTACCATGCTAACTAGCTCAGTTGATGATTTTTGTTCGAATTTAACTTTTTTTTAATTTAAAATCCGAAAATTTTAAATTTTTTTTGAAATTTTCGGCTTCCGATTATCAGCTGTATCGGTTGTATCGGCTAGGTCCGGGAAAAAAAACTTCCGATAAAAAAAAACCCTGGCTATCACACACACACACATCAATACATCATGGAATGAAATGATCGCTCGTCAGGTTAAAATGTTGATGCTGTGAGAAATGAATTCCCAACAAAGTTTCTTGGTAAAAAAATACAACTCCAACAGCGTCCTGCGTTTCTTTTACTGCAAACCAGTTGTTTGGCTTTGATCGCTGGGTCATGTATGTCCGTATTTCTTCCTTTTCTGCTTTCACGTCAACAAGATGTTTGACGCTCTTCAGTTGCAAACGAGTTGAGAGCTTACCTCAACATAGGCTCTACTGTACATCACCACAAATAAAGGATCCCAACACACTGCATTCTTTCTAGGTGCAATGCAAACACGAGCTTGTACCTTTTTGCTCCCAAGTGTCTGGTCAACTCGATCCCCAAGCAGCAGCAGGATCTCAGAAAAACGAAAACCTCAACAGATTACTCAAGTCACCCGAGTGTAACGTTGATGTAATCGAATCAGGTCCAAACCTGAATTGTCAGTTCATCACGAACAAGTAATACTACTCCAGCTGAAAGAACACCACAGCAGAAAAAACGCCAATGTCTAACCTGTGAACCTGGGCCAATTTCCCTACAATCGGGAAAATACCGACCAGCACCACATCACAACAGGGCGTGAGAACAAGATGGACCTCCTCACTTTTACTCAATTTATTCTTGTCCACAAGTTTAGCTTAGCTAAAGAGTTTAAAGCACAGTATTCGCTGTGATGCGGTGCCAAATTCTTTGGCAATAAAACACGGCATTACACACAGGTAATGATCGCCAAATACTCCTAATTTGCATGCTCTCGTTCCCCAGCCCCGGGATAGCAATTAACATTATACTTTTACATCGCAAGGGAACCCTCAGGTGGTCCGGCAGCTGCAGAAACCTTCTTCTTTGGCTTCTCGACAACAATTGCTTGGGTTGTCAGGACCATTCCAGCCACCGAGGCTGCGTTTTGCAGAGCACATCTTGTCACCTTTGCGGGGTCGATGACACCAGCTTCTACCAAGTTCTCATGCTTGTCAGCCATCGCGTTATAACCAATCTCCCATTCGCTGTCCTTGATTTTTTCTACAATCACCTCCCCTTCAACTCCAGCATTATGTGCTATCAATGCTGCAGGTGCCACTAGAGCCTGCAAATCATCAACAGTGTTTGGTTAAAAGAACACTGAAATGCTCAAGTTCCAAACTTGATGCATGCTGCTAGATGAAAGATTCTACATGAATGATCAACACATCAGCTGTTTGGAACTGAAAACTATGACATAGCATTTATCATACCTATACAGTACAGCTGTGCAATTTTGGAATGTTTCATTAGTTAGAATTGCAGTAGAGTTGTGCTAAGTGGAATAATACCAATACCTTCTGAATAATGTCAGCACCAAGGCGCTCTTCGGGGTCGTCCAACTTCTCCTTGATGGCTGGCACAAATGTTGACAGATGAACATAGGCTGCACCACCTCCAGGTACTATACCCTCCTCTATAGCAGCAAAAGTTGCATTCTTGGCATCCTCTATACGGAGCTTGCGGTCCTCAAGTTCTGTCTCAGTTGCAGCTCCAACCTTTATCACTGCAACTCCACCAGAAAGCTTTGCAATTCTCTCTGCCAGCTTCTCAGAATCGTATACTGAGTCTGTCTGAGAAAGCTCTCTCTTCAGCTGTGCAATTCTTGCCTGGATCTCATCTTTGGTGGCTACATCTGCTATAATGGTGGTGGATGACTGGGAAATTGTCACTTTCCGGGCTATGCCGAGCTGCTCCACTGTTGTATTTTCAACCAGTAAGCCGAGATCTTTGGCTTGAAATTCAGCACCTGAAACAAAAGACAGGGAAATAAAAATATATACCAGCAAAACAGACAACCAATACATAGTTGGAACCAATAACAGGACGGAACAAGTGCAAGTTGTTTTAACTTCTGAAAGTTGTAAGTTAAAGTAACTCGATTTTGTTTCTGCCCCTTACTGGCTCCAGCCACTTCAATTACCCGTTTAACGGTCTTTTAGTGTCGTAAACTCCATATTTTTAATGTAAGCTAATGTTGTGTATGCGTACATGAAGTAAATGTGAAAAAGCGGAATACCAATACTAGCAAGAGAAAATAGACAACAGACAAGAGATAGCTTTTCGTTAACAGAGATGAACATCATGAGAATACAAACCGCAGACCAATTAGGCGAGCAGAAAGTAGTTTCACCTGTAACAATGGCGATGTCCTGAAGAAGAGCCTTACGCCTTTCACCGAAACCAGGAGCTTTAATCGCAGCTACATTTAGAATCCCTCTAAGCTTGTTGACAACTAAAGTTGCCAAAGCCTCACCAGATACGTCCTCCGCGATTATGAGAAGTGGTGATCTTAATTGTGTTGTTTGCTCCAACAAAGGAATGATTTCTTTTATTGAGGATATCTTCTGATCAGTGACAAGAATTCGACAATTTTCAAACTCAACGAGTGACTTCTCAGGATTCGTAACAAACTGAGGTGAGATATATCCTCTATCAATCTGCACGTACGGGCGATATGAGGAACCAATTCAGCACCAGTAAAAACTACTGTACTTATTCAACCACGAAATGGAATCAGCAAGAGAGCAAACCTAACTAGGCAGCTTACCTCCATTCCTTCTTCAACTTCAACTGTAGTCTCAAACGATGATGATGACTCGATAGAGAGAACACCATCAGGACCAACCTTGTCAATAGCCTCCGCTATCATGGTCCCAACAAAGTCATCATTTCCAGCTGATATAGCAGCAACAGCTGAAATAGAAGAGTTAAATGTTTTACAACATATTTCCTTCCTTAGACAGTGAGCTAGGCTATCTGACTTGGTACAGATGAAAGCACCCAAATACTCATATAAATTGTCTCACCTTTAATATCCCCACTGCCCTTCACAGGCCTTGACTTCTTCTCAAGTTCCTGAACTAAACTTTGCACAGTCTTATCTATACCCTTCTTGATAGATACTGGATTTGCCCCTGAAGTAACACTCAACAGACCCAATTTTATAATCTCACGAGCCAGAACCGATGCAGTTGTGGTCCCATCACCCGCTGAGTCATTTGTCTTGCTAGCAACCTTTCATTTGACATACACAAATGCATGCAGTAAGGAATTAAGGGATGAATTAAATATCTTCCCCGTCTAGAAAATACTCCATATGGTTTCAGCACGACATGTAACAAAAACAAATATATTAGCACAGAGAGCATAATGCTTACTTCGCGAATCAAAGCAGCGCCGGCATTCTCCATCGGATCAGCGAGCTCAATAGCCCGAGCAATGGTAACTCCGTCATTGACCACTTTGGGGTTCCCAAACTCATCCAAAACGACATTCCTTCCTACGAAACCAAGCAGTGAGAACAGAATCAGACTCGGTTTGGTACAGAAAAGATCATGTGTGGATAACAAAATCGGCCAAAGAAATCCTAAAGGGAGACGCATCCAAAAGCACAGACATCACAACCAATAGAGATAACGTAACATCACTAGATTGTGGTTGACTGCGATAGGCCCAAGCATACAGAGTAGGAAAATTACTTGCAGGAGAAACTTGGAAACCCTACACTTGACTTTATAAATCTTTTAATTAGTACCTAATAGTGCATATGAAGCGGGTGGGAGCAACTTAGCATGGCTAAATTTGGCCGCAGCTGATGGTTACATAGGCACCTAATAACCTTCACTTGTAACATAAAATAGCAAATCAGATTCAGGGGGGCATGATTGATGCTACACATGTCATGTACTAATGGTTAACGCATCTTCAATCAGAGCAATCGCATTCCCGTGATCCGCATCAAAATAGATGATTCATCAGGAAGTAGCACCACTATCGAAAGCAATCGAAAGTGAGATGAGAGCCCAAAGGGGCGGGGCAGAGATCGCGCAACCTCTGGGGCCGAGGGTGACGCCGACGGCGGCGGCGAGCTTCTCGACGCCGGCCTGGAGGGAGGATCGCGATACCTGGTCGAAGGCGATCTCCTTGGCAGACGCGCGCACCGCCGCCGGCGTGCGACGCCGGCCGCCGCCGGGCAGCCTCGCCGCCGAAGCCCTCCTGGTCCTCCTGTCCCTCTGCCGCCACCCATGACCGAAGCGAGCAAACGTTAGAAGCAGAAACAGATTAGGAAACGGGAAACAGATCAGTCCGGGTTTAGGGGTCTGCGTACTCGGAGAGCGGAGGAACCGAGGAGGAGGGAGGAGCCGGTGGTGGGGATGGTGGCCATGGTAATGGTAATGGTAATGGTATGGTAGGTCAAGGTCTAGGGTTTTGGGATGGGAGGCGGCGGTGAGTAAGGGAGTGTTAGTTGGAGCAGAGCGGAGTTGCTACTTTAACGGGGTTGTGGAAGGAAGGCCAGTAGGGTTCTAGAACATTCAGGCGGGTCCACCCCTTGCAGTGCAACTAGCGGTGGCAGATGGGCGGCCTAACCCGGCCCGGCCCATCCTGGACTGACAAGTAGATGGGCCATGCCGGGGAGGCGGGTTAGGCATGGTCCTAAGGCCCGATGTGCCAGTCCAAGTCTATTTGGCCCGACGGCTCGGTTGCGATCCTGTTAGACTCGAAAAATCTCAAAAAATCAGAAAAAATGTGTAGAATTTAGAAATAGATCTTGAGCCGTGGGTTGGCAAAAGGTCACCAAAGCGGTATTTGGTAAAATTACCAAAATACCCTTTCTCGATCTTTTCCGAAGACCGAGTTCGAACTGTGCGAAGCACTCTCATGCTTCGCCACGTGTAGGTTGATCCAGCGGCTCTCATCGTGTCAGTAATAAACTGGCCAAATTAGAAAACCCTTTTATATTGCTTTGGATTTTACATGATTGATTTTGGGGTATTGGTACTTCCATTTTCTATCATGATTGTAAAGGGCATGGTGCAGATGGCATCGGAACATGATGTGTTAGACCATGTGGCTTGGTCTAGTATTTTTTAGTTGATGAATAATTGATAATATTGGGTACTGATATTATTTGAGACGTATGGTGTGTGTGGACTAATGTCGGTCAAGTTGGAAAGAACTTGTGCCGGAAAAATATGTTGTTTTGGTCTTTGCATATGCAGGGTAACTCGGAGGCGATCGTGGTTTACGGCAGTGACCGGGAGATGGCTTGGTGCGAAGTCACGGTTCAGAGGGTCGAGGATGCTAGAGGAGACGGTCGGGCTCGAGTTAGGGCGCGTGGAGATCAAAGATGGATGATGCGTGTTAGAGCTATGGAGATGCGGTCCGAAGGCTTCGACATATGACAATTTTGGAAGTGTCCATAATTGGAAAGCTGAAAGAAATTAGGAAATCCTTGTTTGTTAGGATTGGATTATAATTATGAAATCGTGTCGGATGAGGACACGTTTAGGGGCTAGCGCATATATATGTATATGTTTACAGGCTGCGAAAGGTGTGCGTGCGGGTTTTGGGGAGACACAAAAAAAAGAGCGGAGACACAGAGCAGAAAAGAAATCCGGCGGCTTTGTAGACAGAAAAAGGAGGCCGGCTTCTGTAGTTGCAGTGATTTGGACTTTTTTGATTTGTTTATTGTTTGGTGTGGCAGCTTTTTGACTAGTCCTTGGATGAATTGATGCTGGCCACATGTTTGTTTATTGCTAGCAGCTTTTTGATGTGCATGAGTTTTTAGAATTGTGTACTACTAGCAGCTTTTGGCCTGTGCATTGATTTTGTCCACCGTGAAAGATCTGCATCACGCCGTGAAGACTTGCGTCTCTTCCCCTGTGTGCAAGGTCCGCGCACGGCGATCGAGGAAGAGGAAAAAAAAATCGAGCGCTGCTACACGCAATTGCTGCTGCTAATTCAGATCGGAGTGCTGTCTGCGTGGTACGATCTACAGAAGAGGATATTAGATTTAAGAAGAAGAAAAAAAAACTTCTGCTGCGGATTACAATCATTCACCCTCTCGATTGTCATTAACGATCCTACGTGATGAAATTTCTAGTAACTCTACATCATGCAATTTTCCTATCGATCAACAAAATCATTTGATGGTGATACCTTTCTAGAGGGTTAAAATCTGCTAAAAGTAGTCATTTTGACAATACTAACAGGCTCCACCGCTTGTTGCCGAACAAATCTATGGCGGTCAGGAGTACGATAAATTTGATCAGATCACGCGCGAAACTGTTTAAAAGAAAGATCCAAACAGAGATGAGTTCTTCTAGCAGTAAGTTTGTACTGATGTCAAACATGCTGATCTTGAAAAGGAAATACCGAGTCCTGTAAATAGACCTGAGAATTGCCATCTCCTTCAACCTTGAGCTCAAGAATCAAATGACAGACTATCACAAAGACTGCCATGGACCATGGATCAGTTTTGTAGAGCACTATGAATAGAATTATGAGGTAAACAACTAATTAATCTAATTCATTACTGCCTAATTGGTTCATTATTCTTTTTTTCTTCTCCGTATATATGTGCTACTACACCTTGGTCACCCACATCATGAACCGTCCGATACACGTGTATGATTGAGGCAAATTTTAGAGTTTGGATATGAAAATGTTTATACGCCTAATATATTTATGGCAAGTGAGTTTTGAACTAATTTTGAATTTAGTACAACTAGAGTGATTATATACCATGAAATTAACTCAAACTAGTTAAATTAAAGTTGAATTTTTTCGGAGTTTGACATTTCAAATACATTTTTTTTATAGGTATGTGAATATGCCCACGTCAAACTTTACGAATCTCAAAGCATATCAATGGGTATTGATTTGTGTACCTAGACACCGAGGTGCATGAAACATAGCAAGGAATTAATTATAGGGCCTGTCTATACAGAATTCACATGTTTTTCTATAAAAAATTATCATATTCTGAAAGTTCATTTACAACTCTATTATACATAAATTAGAGTAAATTATTTATGTAATTTTGGTTCTTGGTCACTGTAATTATTCTTGGAAATCGTAATAACTCAGATTTCCATCACATGATTCAAAATCTCACATGTACTTTGAGAGGTTGAGCAAAAACAAAGACAAAAAAAAAATATGACTCCATTATACATGAATTACAGTAAATTATTTATGTAATTTTGGTTCTTGGTCACTGTAATTATTCTTGCAAGTCTTAATAACTCATATTTTCATCACATGATTCAAAATCTCACATGTACTTTGAGAGGTTGAGCAAAAACAAAGACAAAAAAAAATTATATACCAATAAAATAAGGTAATGTGATGAACCCGTTATGTTCTTTACATGTACTTTGAGAGGTTGAGTAAAAATAAAGACAAAAAAATAAAATTATATACCAACAAAATACGGTAATATGGTGAACCTGTTATGTTCTTCACATATACTTTGAGAGGTTGAGCAAAAACAATGACAAAAAAATAAAATTATATATAAACAAAATACGATAATGTGGTAAAACCGTTATGTTCCGTGGTGAGGGAGCTCGGTGCCACCCACCCGGACATGGACCAAGGTCTCCCTCGGCATCATCTCTTAGGTACATACGAGCGTATGAGCTACAGAAATGCCTTTGCACTTCGTACTCGTTAGTTGAAGCGGTTGTACCTGTACAACTCGTTGCTTTGGATCCACCCATCCATCAATCCATACGTGCATATATGTACTGTGAAATATTAAGATAAATGAACAACATATCAACAATACGAATCTTATAGCATATCTAATGAACAGAAAAATGACTATTTTTTTATCAAAAAAATGTCCGAAGTTAAGTAGCAATTCCCTTAATTATAATGTCCTACCCCAGCTACATTTTTTTTGTAGGCTATATAATAGTACAAGGCGACACGGTAGACCTTATAGATATCCTATTCTCCTTTCTTTTTTTTTTTATAGTTTTTGTTTTTGTACCTGGTTTTCCTATTCTCCCCTGCTGCTCTCACTCTCTCAAAAAAAAAAAGTTCTAGCTGGTTGCCTGTCGCCATCTCCATGTATACACACATGTTGTTACTCGGGCAAATTAAGAAAAACCGGAATCACCTCTAGGTGGGGTTATGGGGTTGTGAGCGTACGACTCCATTCATCAGTGTTTAAATCCTGGTGCCCACCTATTATACACACGTGAGTGAATTTTAGTAAGAATTTTATAAGATTATGGATTTATTACCGGCCTCCATCTGTCTAGGCATGTGCTAAAATGGCAAACCGTCTTAATCTAATCCACCCACCGATATGATGCACTGCATGTAAACCCCTCCTAAACCGGATTGACATTCTCTACCATTGCCAGCCATTGTATTGACAATGGCAGAGGAGCATAGTGCCGGCACAGTGTTCGTGAATAGCGTTGATGCTACAACAATTTTTTTCCGGGTTGTAGTATTTTGCTATGGTTGCAAAACACGATCTCATCATTAGCAAAACACGATCTCATCATTTTATTTCGATCTGATGACGACTGCTATGCAATGGCACGGACGCGTTTCCTCCTAAACCTTCACTTGTACTCAAGGGAAGTTGCAACCATATATCCATGGTGGGTGGTGTTCTAGTTCTTTAGATTAGAAGGCAAGGCAAGACAAAAGCAAGCAAGGGGAGGGGGAAAGGAGCCTTTCTTTAATTTGCTGCAACATTAGCTACTGGAGTATATGCTACTATGAGTATGACGACTATCCAGTGAGTAAATTAATTAATTAATTAGTAGCTTCTTAATTGGACAATCTCCATGGATCGCGTGTCGCGACCAACCACGGCGTGTCGGCGGTTACAATTAATGGTTGCGTGGCTCTACACCCGCAACCGCAGCAGACACCAACATCGCCGACAGCTCCATCCCAACCCCCTCCGGGATTACTCCTCTTCCCTGCTCCCCACCCTCCTAATACATTAGCAGTCCAAGACGACGACGGCGCCTCTATTAACAGGAGGAGGAGAATTACTGCTGCTGCTGCTGCTGCGTCGTCGACTGGGTCTAGGGGCGACCGGCGGCGGAGTCGTCGTACGTAGAAAATTCGTGGCGGCTGCAGGGTGATGGAGTACGTCGCGGCGCGCCTGCATCACGGCCGCACTGCTACTACCACCAATACGACGACGGCGGTGCAACTGCATCCTCCGCCTCATCAGATTCAGGTCATCGGCTCTGCAGACCACCATCCTCCGCCTACGGTGAGTGCAGCTAGCCCTTGTATTAATTAACTAACGCACACGAATGAATGCCTGTCGCGCGGTCTCAGACGTGCACTCATCCTGTTCCATGCAAGCTTTGGTTGGGCCGGGCAAAACACGAAAGGCTACTCACTTACTACCAGTAGAGTAGTGTATGTATCCAAGCTAGTGATCCTGTACTGTAGAATATCGTCGGCCCTGCTGCTGATTGAATGAATACTAACGATGAGCTAGTGATCCTGTACTGTACTGTAGACGAGGAGGAGAGGCAGCGCCATGCTACAGCAGAGGCGGATGGATCTTGAGCAGGAGGTAGGTACTCACTCCAATTGCAGCTGGAAGGGACCATGCATCTACCTCAATCTGATGCATGCTTCCAATAACTCCCCAATTCGTTCGTTCGTTCGTAGAAACACTAGCTAGTAGTACCGAGTAACCGACAACTGACTTGTCAAAATGTTGAGGTGGCTGAGCTGAAGATGCAGCTGTCCAACGAGCAGACGGTGCATGATATCCTCCAGCGCGCTCTGCACCCAAATTCCGCTCGATCCGCCTTCCTCGACATCCCGGCATTCATCCCAAAGAAGGTCCTCTCACAAAATACTACTTACTGGAGTAGTTCATAGCGACTCTGCATTCAGTCACCCATGATTGTCATGGATGCAGGCAAAGGAACTGCTCGCAGAGCTTGTGCTGGTGGAGTAAGAGATTGCACGGCTGGAGAACCAGATCGACAAAATGAAGGGAGGCTTAAGCGCCATGCAGCACGAACGATCAACGGCTAATAGCTACTCGTCGCAGGGCACCGATGCCGATGGAGGAACTGCCGCCGCACGCGCCAACGGCATGACGCACTCCCCCGACGATGTCCCGCCGCCGCAGGCCGGGAAGGTGGCGCCGGAGATCAAGTCCAGGTTCTTCATCAACCAGGCCATGAACGGCGAGTGCCTCAAGCGCCATCTCGGCGACGGCGACAAGGTCAAGAGCCCCAAAGAGACGGCGGCTCTGAGGAGAGGAGCCGCCATGAGCCCCAAGTATAACGTTTTTGGCTTGCCGCCCAGGAAATCCCTTGACAAGGTAACCAAACATATCCTATCTGTACTATACATGGCACAGTAGCTGTACTACTGTGATCGCTACCTGCTAGTTTTCCTCAAATGCAGATCGATCAGAAGGAAATGCAAGATTTTGCACCAATTAATGCTGCCTTTTCTATTCTTTCAGCAATCAGATCGAACTGTTGAGAAGCCACCCAAAATCTTCCAAGAACCCTCCGCAATGACGATCCAGCCGAACAAGCTGTCCGAGAGGATCGTGAAATGCCTCGTCTGCATCTTCATCAGGCTGCTCAGATCATCACGAGTTGCCGAGCTCGAGAAGTCCGGCAACCTGGCGAGGTCTGGGAACCTGCAGGGAAGCTTCAGAGTCGACACCGGGCTGAACGTGGCGGCAACCGTCGCAAAGGACAATGAGAGAGGGCAGCAGGATCATTTTGGCATCTTTGGAATCCAGGACTCCATCGTGAGAGACATTGGCCCGTACAAGAATCTCGTCAGGTTCACTTCAAGCTCGTTCGACCGGAGAGGATTCTCTAGCTCTCCTCTGCTCACTAAGTTGAGGTAAGTATATATACTAGTACTTACTACTGAGTTGCATTCCCCCATGCACATTAGCAGGTGGACTACTAATCTTTGGTACTACTGTCTAATGCTAGGGAGATGTTAGAGGCACTACAGCAGGTGGATTTAAGGTTTCTAACTCACCAGCAGAAGCTCTCATTCTGGCTCAACATATACAACACATGTGTCATGCACGTACGTACATGGTTCATCTCGGTGCTGTTCATCAGGAGAGATTTCTTGGTATACAGTTGGTATCCATCCATGCACTGACGCGCGGAAGTTATGTGTTTTGAATATTCCAGGGGATTCTGCAGTATGGTTTGCCCTCCAACTCTGACAAGTTGCTTGCACTGAAGAACAGCGTACAGTGCTCAGTGTATCCGAGAGTATTTCCATCTGTCGTTCAGTCTGAAGGAAGTGTAACGCGCGTTTATCAACTTTTTTCAGGCAACAATCAATGTTTCAGGGCAAAAGTTCAATGCTTTGGTGATAGAAAATTTTATCTTGAGGCAGCCATCCAGTGTGAAAGAAGTGAGCATATATATGTCAGACAGGACATTGATTTTAGCCATGTATTCTTACAATTGCGCCTGCACACCATAACGCTAATTCTTTCACGAACAACACCACAGGAATTCTGGAAACGCGACGTAGATGTCGAAGAACAAGAAGTGAGGGGCCTCTACGGATTGGACAATTCAGAACCCAACATTCTATTTGCATTATGCTGTGGCATCAGATCATCTCCAGCAGTAAGTTTTGTGGAGTCTTAACTGAATAACATAGAGGATTCTGCAATGCACTGTTCTACATGTTACTGAATTTATCATGACCGGATCTGCATACATTTGAGTTGCAGCTACGAATATACAAACCAGATCGCGTCGTCATGGATTTGGAGAGGGCGAAATTGGAGTATCTGCAGGCTTCACTAGTGGTGACCTCAACAAGAAGGTTAATGATCCCAAGCCTGATACACTCAAACATGCATGACTTTGCGAAGGACATGGAGTCGCTGGTTCGATGGATATGCGATCAGCTTCCGACATCTTGGTCGCTAAGAAAGTCGATGGTTGACTGCCAGAGAGGGCAAAGCCACTTGAAGATGGAGGAGGCCGTGGATGTGATTCCATATGACTATCAGTTTCAGTACCTACTGCCAACGTGAACAAGTTTTTTCTGCCCCTAATATAAGCTGCATGCATCGATGATCATGTAAAATTCGAGGTCAAAGTACATACGAGGGTTAGGGACAGAGACAGGGGACTAGTAGGAGTCTTGGTCCCCTATGGTTGATGAAAGCGTTTATATAATTTTTAATTTTCTTATGTAGAATAACAAAATGTTTCTACTTGACACATCTTGATATTTAGTTATCACCATATAGTCCTCTGGGTAAAATTTTTTTGGCTCCGTCCCTAATGAGGGTACATGTACAATGAAGGAGGTTTTGAGTTATATTCGCTGGCAGTTGTTTGTTATCTAAATGCAAGCTAATATTGAATGATCAAAGCTGCTAGAATCGAAGGTTTATTGAGACGGGACTCTCCCTGACCTGAGGAATGCAGCAATACGGATCAGCTCGTGATCTCAAAATGGGCCGGTCAATGGAAGTAGCAGGCAGGGTTAGGGGCGAAAAAAAAAGCACGATAGCCTAGGGGTCACCATCCTCTACTAACAGACCATCTTCACGAGCCCTTCCAAGACACGTTTTGTCAAGCCAGAGGGGACGGTGTGCCTGGACCCTCCGGGAGAACAGCGCGGTTTCAACCATGGCGAAGCAGGACCTCGACTGCGAGGAGCTTGTCGTAGAGGCGGCCCACCGGCCCCACGGCACAGGCAATGCACTAAGGGGTCCCCGAAGGACCCGGCGGCGCTTCAGAAGGTTCTGAAGACGACTCTGGAGGTGCCCACTGGAGGGGGGACAGGGCCCCAAAGATGACATCCGAAGGGGCCCCGAAGGCCCCAAAGACTATCCCGAAGCTTCCGGAGGGATCCCCGAGGGCCCTGGAGAAGGTTTCGAAGATGCTGTAAGACCCTCAAATATTGGAATGTGCCGAATTAAAATTATACTGGTAGCATAATTCTTAATTAAAGAACAGTGCAATTCCCTCATTAAAAATCATACTAGAAGCATAATAATAACAAGTAACAATTCCAATATTCAGGTTCCCGGATATATGTCATGCAATAGTTCCCAGGATTAGTGACTATTGCGCATATATCCTTAAACAACATTGCATCATACACATACAAGGCATACATTTACATAATTATACATGACAGATTACATTTTGGTTCGGTGCTATAGTAACAGATGACTTTGGTCATCACAAAAATTCAGCAGCGGAAACAGAGCTAAACAACAAAAACCACCAATGGCCCCATCACCCGCAGGCTATTGCGTGGAGATTAGAACTAGCTTCACTCGTTAGCGTCACCCTGATCGGCGCTAACGGGCATCTCATACAGGTAACCATCCTCACCTGCAACAAGAGGTCATAAACCCCTGAGTACGGAAGGTACTCAGCAAGACTTACACAAACTAATAAAAGAAATGTTTAATAGAACCTACACAAAGGAATAGAAATTTTACATGCATAAGGTTAACAACAGAAAGGCTCTAATGGTTCAATTTTTGCATAAAGCCATACATCTTAACCTACAATTGCTAAGTTTTGACAAAGCAGTTTTAATAAATCAATTTGGACTGAAACAGTAAGTAAATGAGAGCATAATCATAAATAGTAACAATATTAAAGTGACAGACCACTATCAAACCGTGCATGACAACCATCATGCCGAATTAATTCCCAATAACCAGGTTTAGAGCAAGTCTATACAGGTGACATCAATTCAAGTGTCGTCCGTGACCGTGGACACGGCTATTCGAATAGTTTTAAAACCCTGCAGGGGTGTACATCTTTACTCACACGACTTAGTTAGCCCGTAAGCCTCCGGAATAATAGCACACTGCCTTTGGTATGCCAGCCGGGTAAGCTAAGATTTGGTATTTTTCAACAAGTTGACGCTATTGAGTTGGACAACCCATGTGAGACTGATCCCGCTTAAACAACGACTGATAGCATCTGCTCAACCGGGGCCCATATGTTGTGTTGGGAATGCCGACCCAATCAATTAAATGCAAACTCGTGTTAGCCACACATATTAGACCGCAGTCGGGGCCTTGAAGGTACGTACATGCAATGGAACACATATACGCCCTCACCCTTCTAAGAACATCTAATATCGATATAAAGTTCACATGGCACAAGACACGGCCCGAAGACTTAAGCATCTATGCCATATGAGATCAATACACATGTCCCTACTCTCCTGCACCCAACTCAATAGCATTAACCTTTTACTTAACCAAACAGTGCCCATACCTGCGTGTGGAAATACGTTGGGGCTTGAATTGAAATTTGTCGAGTTCGATCCTTAATCAACCTGCATAAGACATCCACATTTCCCAATTCTCGTGCACAAAGGCACCATCACTAGCATCCACTTGTCCAGATTTGAAGTCAGTTTATTAACAAGATTTATAGTCATTTCAGATTTAAATAAACTGAACAAAGAATCAAAATAAATAAAATTCATTTGTTGTTCCTGTGTTTGACAAGATAAGCTTGCCAAACACTACCGTTCTATGGATTGCATGGCTAAGCAAAATTCTAACCTAATTATTTTAATACAAACAATACCTTAAAATTGAGTGTATGATCAAATTCAAGGTAAGCCACAAAGATTGGGTTGTAGCTAACTAGAGACAGATCATAAATAATTTTAGAAAATTGCATGCAACAAGATCACTTGTGTTTTGTAAATCTATAGTTCACAAATTTGAGATCAACATGGTGCGAGAGAGAAGCTTGCCTTGGTAGTAATAAATAACCTCTTGTTCGTGTTCTTCTTTGCTCAACAATAGATTCAACAACCTCAGAAGAACCAGAATCTAAAAGAAAATAAAATCCAATGAACACAGGGAAAAACAGAGAACAGCATGCATTATTAGCTTAATGCATCATTAGCAACATGCTTAAGGTACATTAATTTAATTAAGAATAATAAGCTTCAACTAACCTTTGCTAGTACTATTTACTACAGTTTAGAGTTTAGATTGAGCTACAGTTTCAGATTTTTAAAACTAGAACAGGACAGCTCACAAAGAATTGCTTGCCTAGCTAAACATCATAAAAATGAAATACTTTGCTTAAGCTAAGAGTATTTAAACTAGTGCTGTAACCTAACTGATCATTTAATAATTATTAATAGTAATTTAAGAAATTGGACTCTTGCTGTATATGTTGTCGGTTTGACCAACAACAAAAACAGCAAAGAATCTTTTCCCAGATTTCGGCTAACTTGGAGAAATACACAAAACAAAGACTTTAAATTGGAGTTGGAGCTATCTGGAAAGTAATTAATATCACAACCCATCAATGCTAACCCTAACTACCCAGTTCAAAGAATGAAAAGAAAGATTAAGCATTTGTCGGTTTTGACCGACAATAACTAACAGAGAGAGGGTTGGCATCAATAAATGAATCGGTGCCCTTAATAACCAAAAGAAGATCTACTAATGATACTAGGGTTTACCTAGGACCTAAATAAGCTAGTATACTGGTAAGAGAAACCCTAGGTCTTGATATCGATATGAAAGATCGAAAAATTATAAAAACAACTTTTCAGTTAAAGCAAGATTGGAGCATCACATGAACATGTGAGTGACTCATGTGAGCTAAAGATGTCCTTAGGGAGCTTAAGATGACAGGAATCAAGGTCTAAGCTTACCAGCTAGGGTTGGAGAAGATGAAGTCAAGTCCTTGGTCAAAACAGTAAAGATCCAAAGTTCTATTCTCTGATCTGACCAAAAATGAAAATAATTGAAACTTAAGCTCTAAAGACTATCCCCCACATTCTTGATAGGAAGAGATGGGGTCTAACTCACCAGAATGAGATTTCACCGAAGTGGTGCTCCCACTTGCTTAAGTTGACAGAGAGGAAACCCTAGGTCCAACCCTACAAGAGATACCCAAAATCCACATTAATATGAGATTTAGGCATGCTCATAGCTGAACAAGGGTAAGAGCAAGGAAGCTTCACTGGGAAGGAAGGCAAAGCTAAAGGAGCTCTTCTCAGTCAACAATGGCAGAGCTTCATAGTTAGGGTTTATATAGAGTTTGGGCTCCTGGAGCAAGCGAGAAGCATCCAGAGATGATGTGGTGGCACTAAGGCTAAATATCCAAGGAATATTCGTATATTCACTGTACCATGCCACCGCTCCGGCGAGGAATCGGCGACGGTGCACAGCAAGAGAAAGAGGAGAGAATCGCCACTGACGAGCGGGCCCCAGAGGCAGTCACAGCCACGCACAGCACATGGCAAACTTCACGGAACAGCAACCGTCCGATTAGAAAAGAGCGACTGCGATGGGGTGGACAATTACATCTAACCGGTATCCTTTAATATGGGCCGTGCGATCTTAAATGAACGGCTAGGATTGAGGGGAGGTCCGGGTGGTCCGAACGTTACAATCCACAAGGGCCGTTCGATCACAATTCAACGGTCCAAGATTTAATACGCGCCTACGAGTTTAAGCCCAAAAAGGAAGACACGGTTGGATCTAAAACCAACGATCAAGATTGATGGGAGGTCCGGATGGTCCGAACGGCCCAATGGATGCGGTCCGTCCGATCAAAATTCAACGGTGGATAACGCTTGGCACTTCCGGCCGGTCCGAACGGCCCATCTGATCTAGTCCACACGTTGAGGATCCAACGGCTCACACGTTTTTCAGTTTCTGCCATCTAAAAATGGCATAGCCTGATGATCGCGCGCCGCACATTTTAGATCCTACGGTCAAAATGAGATGGCGGATTGGAGTGGTCCGAACGGCCCAGTAAATCTGGCCCGTCCATTGAGATCTAAAGAACACGTGTTGGATGCGCACTAGGGTCTTTGGGGCAAGGCTGGGTGTTGTTGGATGGAAATCCAACGGTAGAAATGGCCCACTATATTGGATGACCCGCACGACGCCGCAGATCTTGACCGCTAATCAAAGAAATCAACGGCTCGCGTTGCTGGGAGCTGGGGTACACGCGGGAACGTGTTGGGTGCGGCCTATTTGCACAGTTTGGACCTAAACCAGTTGGGCTCGGTCGCTATAGTGCAAAGGGTTAGGGTTAGACCGAAAGGATTGACCAACCTAATTTAAAATTTCAAAAGCTTGACCGGGGCTTTAAAAATAGCAAATAAATTTGTAAAAATATGAAATTTTGCCAGGATGCTACTGGGATGATATATTCCCCAAATAAAATTTTAAATCATTGTTTCTTCTTTTGAAATACATAAATAATTCACCTAAACCGAAATAGGTTTATTTTAAAGACAAACATTTTTCTCAAAATCAAAATAATTTCTAAAAATTCAACAAAATTATTTTTGGGCCAACTAAATCATTTGGTTTCTAAATAAAATACTTCTCGGTCTTAATACCAACATTGAGTGGTATTTCCTTTTGAAGCTTTGATCAAGTTGGAGTTTTTGGTTAGAAATTGGGGAAATTAGATTGTAACATGATGCCCAGTTTGCCAAAAATGAATAGTGATGCTATGAACAGCATCTTATTACTGTTTATCAAAGCTAAGGCTGTTACAAACCTACCCCCCCTTAAGAAAATCTCGTCCCGAGATTTTGGATGGATGAGAATTTGGAAAGGGATGGTGCTAAAATGATCCTTTTAGAAGCATAACATCAGTTGTCTTTATTTCTTTCAAAGACAGAAAAGAAAGACTTTACATAACAACATAGTGTTGTTATTACAGCTCCTTTTAGATTGCTTTGTTTAACTTTGTCTTTCTTGATTCAAAGGCAAATCTTAAACAGCAAAAAGGTGGGGGTGCTCAATCCTCATAAGATCTTCGCGCTCCCACATGGCTTCATCCTCTGAGTGATTAGCCCACTGAATTTTCAAGAACTTGACAGTGCGATTTCTGGTCCTGTGTTCCATTTCATCGAGGATACACACCGGTTGTTCTTGATAAGAAAGATCCGGTTGAAGATCAAGACTTTCATAAGCAGTAGCCTCGGTCGGAACACGAAGACATTTCTTTAATTGAGAAACATGAAAGGTATCATGAACTGTCGAGAGAGAGTCGGGAAGTTCCAATTGATATGACACAGCTCCTCGTTTTGCAATAATTCGGAAAGGTCCGATATAACGAGGTGCTAGCTTCCCTTTCACTTGAAAGCGATGAGTGCCCTTCATCGATGACACTTTAAGATAGACATAATCATCTACCTCGAAGCTTAGCTCACGACGTCGATGATCCGCATAGCTCTTCTGACGAGACTGGGCAGTATAAAGCGGTCTCGAATCAGACAAACTTGCTCTTCAACCTCCATCACCAAGTCCGGACCAAAGAATGGTCTTTCACTAGACTCTGACCAATTCAGTGGAGTCCTACAAGCTCTTCCATACAAGGCTTCAAAAGGTGACATTTGAATACTTGCTTGGTAGCTGTTATTGTAGGAAAACTCCACATACGGCAAAGATTTCTCCCAATTCTTGCCATATGATAGCACACAGGCTCTAAGAAGATCCTCCATCACTTAAAACACCCTTTCAGTTTGACCACTGGTTTGAGGATGATAAGCAGTGCTGAAGGAGAGTTCAGTTCCCATTGCTTGATGAAGGCAATTCCAAAAATGAGAAGTGAATTGAGATCCACGGTCTGAAACAATGACTTTCGGAACACCGTGGAGACAAACAATCTTGGCAATATATGACTCTGCCAATTGCTTGCCATTGAAAGTGGTTCTGACAGGGATAAAATGAGCCACTTTTGTCAGACGATCAATTATCACCCAGATGGCATCGAATCCATTCTGAGTCTTTGGAAGTCCGGTAACAAAATCCATACCGACTTCTTCCCATTTCCATTGTGGAATAGGCAAAGGTCAAGGGTACCAAAGAGTTTTAAGTGCTCGGCTTTAACCCTTTGACAAATGTCACATTCAGCAACATACTGAGCAATTTGTTTCTTCATCTTGCTCCACCAAAATATTTTCTTCAAATCCTGGTACATTTTAGTGCTTCCAGGATGCAAGGAAAACTTGGAATTATGAGCCTCTTTAAGGATTAGGCCTCTCAAATGAGGATCTGAAGGTACTACCAAACGATTGCGATATCGAATTGTACCACGGGCATCTTCAGAAAATTTGTTGGCTTTACCTGCCTTCAAATTTTCCTTGATTTCAGCTACCTCAGTATCAGTTTTCTGGGCCTCCAGAATCTGATCTTCGAGTGTTGACTTCACTTCCAAGGCAGCGAGAAATCCATCTTCTACCATATCAAGACTTAAGCACTGAAAATCAGCACATAAGCTCTTAGCCAGAGGCACCGTCGATAAATAGTTGCATTGTGACTTTCTGCTTAAAGCGTCAGCCACAACATTGGCCTTGCCAGGATGGTAATGAATACACATATCATAGTCTTTGATCAATTCAAGCTATCTTCTTTGTCTCATATTCAGATCAACTTGAGTGAATATATATTTCAGGCTCTTATGATCAGTATAGATTTCACAACGATTACCAAGAAGGTAATGTCGCCAAATCTTTAGGGCATGAATCACAGCTGCCAATTCCAGATCATGAGTAGGATAATTCACCTCATGAGGTCGCAACTGCCTGGATGCATAAGCCACAACTCGGCCTTCTTGCATAAGCACACAGCCAAGCCCATGGCGAGATGCATCGCAATAGATATCAAAATCCTTATGAATATCTGGAAGAGTGAGAACAGGAGCTTCAGTCAGGAGCTTTCTCAAAAGCTGAAAGCTGTTCTCACACTCGGCTGACCAAAAGAATTTGTTCTCCTTCTTTAAAAGCTGAGTCAGAGGCCTAGAAATTTTGGAGAAGTTTTCAATGAACCTACGGTAATACCCCGCAAGTCCAAGGAAACTCCGAACTTCAGGAACATTCTGGGTGCTTCGATCCAAAGACATCCTGCCTTCTTTGGGATCAACAGTTATACCTCCTTCGGATAATACATGTCCCAAGAATGCAACTTGCTTGAGCCAGAAAGCACACTTGCTAAATTTAGCATACAGTTGATGCTTGCGAAGTGTATCCAGCACAAGCCTCAGATGCTGGTCATGTTCTTCGGCAGACTTGGAGTAGATAAGAATGTCGTCAATAAACACAACAACAAACTTATCCAAGAAATCCATGAATACTGAATTCATAAGATTCATGAAATAAGCAGGAGCATTTGTTAGGCCAAAGGACATAACAGTATACTCGTACAATCCGTAACGAGTAGAAAATGCTGTTTTAGGAATGTCCTCAGCTCTAACATTGATTTGATGATAACCCGATCGCAAATCAATTTTAGAAAAGACCCGGGCTCTAGTCAACTGGTCAAACAGATCATCAATTCGGGGCAAAGGATACTTATTTTTGACAAGACTTCATTTAACTGACCAGAGTCCACACACATCCGTAAAGTCTTGTCTTTCTTTTTGACAAAGATGGCCGGGCATCCCCAAGGTGAGGAACTCGGTCGAATGAATCCCTTGTCAAGTAATTCTCCAAGATGTTTCTTCAATTCAACCAGCTCATTAGAAGGCATGCGATAAGGTCTTCTAGATATGGGAGTAGTACCAGGAAAGGAGCAAGAAAGGTGGACCCAGCTTACTACTCCGGAGGGACCTCGCGGCCATCAGCAAAGGAGCAAGAAAGGTGGACTCGGCTTACTACTCGGGTGGACCAGGACCAGGACCAGGACCAGGAGAGTCCACCATGCACCGAGGGCTACGCACAGGCTAGGAAAAACCCCTGCTACCCCTATGGTGGTTGTACCTTTGTAGGGGTGCGTGTGTAATTTCATGTACCCGGTTGGATAGGCTATAAATAGCCTCCTTCCCCCTCGTGTAACGGATGGATACAAATTTCTGGCAATTAACACAAGTACGCTTTTAGCCGGAACCCCTCACCTGGGACCATTTCGCTCCAACACCAGGGGTCCCTCCTATTTACTGTCTGGTCCTTTTACTACGACACATGATTATTATTAGCACCCCTGCCATCAAGCCAATTATGATGAAAGTCGTCAAGAGATTCTGGGACCTTGTTCCACATTAACATTTCTTTCACACACACCCAAACAAAATTGGCTAAGACACAATTAAAAAGAATATGGTTAGTATCCTCCAAAACCCCACACAAAATACAATTCTCACCCCCTTTCCACTGCTTGATACTCAATTGAGCTGCTGTTTGAAGTCTATCCTGATAAGCAAGCCAAAGGAAGATCTTCACTTTTAAAGGAATTTTACTTTTCCACAGATTTAAATTCTTTTGAGGAGTGATCCCCCCGAAGGACAAATGTCGATACAAAGATTCAACCAAAAAGGAATCAGACTTCTCAAGACACCACACAATTTTATCTCTGTTATTATTCAGCTCCACCCCTTCTAAGGCCGATTTCAAGTTAGACCAAAGTTCTTCCTCTCTCCCTCCAAACTGCCTGCTGAAACTAATGTACCACTTTCCATTCTTAAAGATATCAGCAACCCTCGCCTCAGTATTTGAGCAAATACTAAACAACTTTTCATACTCAATTTTCAAAGAACAGTTATTAAGCCACACATCTTTCCAAAAACGAGTTTCAGTCCCATTGCCAATTTGATGAGCAGGCCCTTTTTTGAAGAGATGTTTAACTGCTTGCAGAGACTCCCAAAACTGCGAACCCCTGGCAGTCCTAGAGTCTCCAGCCTCCATATCCCCATTTTGGTAGTAGTATTAGTATATACACACCGATGTATGTATGCTGCTTAATTCTGGCTGGCTGGCATGTGACCGATCGACGTATATATATACATGTTGCAAGTGATCTTCGTTGTCACGACTCGATCCTACTATGTGATCGCACGCGTACATAATAATGAGTTAGAAGATGCATGCATGATCGGATGATCCTGACGCAGAAGCATCCCATTGGGTCAATAATATATGTATACTTGCGTTGGTATTAATTTGTTGCACTGTATGTGTGACTAGGAGGTGATGTTATGTATATCTATCACCACGAAACCGACGCTGGCTAATCTACTGGGAAATGGAAGCACTCTCCGAATCTTATTGTTCCCTGAAGGCGTACGTACGTGTGGCTGGCAGAGGCAGCCAAACTAGCATCTGTCTCACTCTGAATCTGGAAGAAACGCAGCAAAACAGAGCAAGTAGTGTTGTGAAAACATCACCTCACGCACCATGCAAATATGCAGTGCAAGGTCTGATTGTGTCGGACCCGGATTTCGAGAATCCAAATCCTCTGTGAAATCAATGTGCTATTCCCTGGATCAGTAACTAGCACTTCACAGTACACATTGCTGATTCATTCATACAAGCGTGAACTGAAATATTAAAATATTACAACCAACTGAGTAACATAGACCACGCCGGGTCGAGTTTTACAAAAGGGGCCGAGCAGGCCAAATGGATTACATCACAAAAGAGCAACGTAAACTACAGCGGAAGCAAAAGGCGAGGTAGGGCTCATCTCACACAGGCAAGCGACTGGGGTAACCCGTGTACGACAGATATTAACCAAGAGTTGGATAATATCAGTTGTACGCGAGTACCAACGAGTCTACTTAGACTGGGCGAGACCTAAACTACAGACTATACTACTCCTCGTCGTAGTCTTGTCCATCATCTCCTGGGCCGTCGTAGAAGGCGTAGTCTCCGTCGTCTTCATTATCTGAAGGGTTGGGGGGAGAAGCGAGAGTGAGCACTACTACCGTGCTCGCGAGCCAACACACAATGCAATTATATATATGCAAGGTTTAACAAGGATAGCTCGGGTTCTTTTATTTGCGAAAGCAACTTTTCAAATATCATAATTACAAAGTCCTATCACTTAGCATTTTTAACAAATTGCATTTTTATAAAGAGAGCATGTGCAATAATTATTTTAGTAGAGAATCCATCCGGCGAAAACTCTACCAATGCATCCTTTTAATTGGAGCTGCCTCCAATATCCACACCCACTGAGTTCGACGACTCAGGCAAAAATCCAAAACAGGGCTAGGTGAGCCCTTCCACTATTTTCCATACCACCCATAAAGTTGTTTGAAATAGAACTAACTCAAGTTATGATTCCCATGTCCGCCTTTGACCGTAGGCACGGCTGTTTAAACAGTTTTAGACTCTGTAGAGGTTGCACACTTTACCCACAAGAGATAGTCTACCTGTTACCCCACATGATTCCGTAGTCATGTAGTTGGGCGACCGTCACAATAACCTTTCTAGCTATCTCGCCCTTTCCGTCAATCCACCCATACGGGGTTACGCCCATATGTTGTGCGGGATGTTCACCACAACGACTAGCGCAGCTGGCCCTGACCACAACGACTAGCGCAGCTGGTAACTTCACCTTTTTGGTGTCCCTTCCAAGCCGGAGTATCTCCGCACTTATACATTCTTCGTTCCCCTCCATTGAGATGACATCCAAGGTTCAATAACTTTACTAAGCCAAGTTGCACTTTGCAGACTTGTGGTTGTACTTGTTTAACACGGGAGGTCGTGACAAAATTAAGTCCTTAGGGTTATCTGGGTGGTTCATTCCATAAGCCAACCAACCATGTGCTCCCTGAGCACCCACCACCTCACCATCCGCCCAGATAGAGCTAGCATTAGGGTTTTGAGGAGGAAAACCAATTTATTTTCTACACCTTTTTAGCCAATGGACCACCAATGACTACCCAAACGATTTTATGTTTTGAGGAAATGATGATTGGGATATTTTAATATCCCGGTACTTAAGCAAGACTAGCATGTCGCTTAAGTACAACCTATAACTAGTATTACCATATAATTACTAGGGTGACAAGGATTAATGGATTCAATTTATCAAGGATGGCATATTAAATTATTTAATCAACAAGTGGGTATTTAACTACCTTAAGCTTTAACATACATTTGATAAAGAAATAAAGCATGCAATTTTGCTAATTTAAACGAATATAATTTGCATAAAATGTAGGATCAAAATGGTCAAAGTATTGACTCGCCTTGGTTAAAGGCTAGGGGATCTTGGTACTCTTGGTCTTGATCAACTCGAGGGTCGCCGGCGTCTTCAAATCCTAATCGCGAGAATACCTAAAAAGACACAACGGCAAAGAGAGCAAATAAATAAATAAGGAACAATAAATAAACTCCAAATTAATCAAGTCTATGCCATTAGCAAGATCTTGATTTAACAAATTTTTAGAAATTTATTTCATAATTTTTGGAGTTAAAACGGAGGAGATATAATTTTTTGAAGATTAATTGAATTAGAAAAAGAGGGGAGTCTATAGAATGATTGCATGGACCGGTCCATGCGACAGGCTAGGGCTGCTCCACGCAAGACAAGAAAAGGAGGGCCCCACATGGCAGCCTAAAGGGAGGGGAGGTCAAGCATGACATGTGGGCCCAAAATCCCAATTAAATCCCCAAATTGACTTCTCAATTCAATCCCCATTCTTGCTCTCTGTGTGCTTTCATGGAGAAGAAACAGGGGAGGGCAGAGGAGGCGCGCTGGGCGGCACGGGCGGAGGTGGCGCCACGGGCAAGGCAATGGGTGGCCGGCGGTGGTGGCGGCGCGAGGTTCACGGAGGAGGCGACTCGGGGAAGGTAGCGGCTGCCCGGGAGGTGTGGAAGTGGCGGCACTGGTGAGGATCATGGCGCGGCGGCAGTGGCTGCACAAGGCGCCGGGCGAGGGTCTTGGCCTTCTGGCGAGGAGGGCGCTTGCACCGGCGACGCGATGGCGTGGGAGCCTGGAGAGGTGGTCGGGCGGCTCGGAGAGGACGGAGGGTTCGGCGACGCGCCTTGGGCGAGGAAGAGGAGGCGCGGTGGCGGGACGGTTCGGCGACGGGACGGCGAGGGGAGGTGGGGGTTGGCTTCCTGGCGTCGCGGGGATGCTCGTGACGCAGTTGCCAGGGGCGGGGACTCACCGGAGCGGCGACGAGGCGAGGAGGCGGCGCGAGGAGAGAGCGCGCGCCGCTCGCTTCGAACTTACCGGAGCGGGCGGCGTGGGAGGTCAAGCAGGGGGAGGAGGAGCTTTAAAGGGAGGCCATGGCGCGGAAGGGAGAAGGGGGGTCCGGTCCGGAGCGCGGGACGGTCCCGAGGCGGCAAGGACGCGGCGGCGCGGCGCGGAGGAAGCGCCGGCGAGGACGTGCGGCTCGAGGCGGCTCTGCGGTCGTGGGCGTGCGTGTGTGACGCAGCGCACGGCGCGGCACAGGAGCAGCAAGTGGCGACGACGCGATGTGTTGGTGTGGCGACAAGACAAGGCGAGCACGCGGGAGCAGGTGACTGCGGCTGCTGCGGCTGTTGACCCGAGTGGCGCGTGTGATCATGCCGAGTAGGTGGCGGCAGGGGGAGCTTGTGAGGCGTGCACGCCAGCGGCGGCGTCAGCCACGGGAGAAGAGAGAGGAAGAACGACGGGGGGCCTGGGAGGTAAGCTGCCCTGAAAATGGATGTTACAGATTGATTGATTGCTTGCTTGCACAACGACTGAACGACATGTATAGTTATTTTCCCGTCGACCACTCAGATCAGACGCAGCGTTCGGTTTACAGAAGAACTTACAATACCAAAACCGCACAGAAGAAACACACACACACACACACACACACAAACGCACACGCGTGGATGGAACAAATAAATAATCGCACTCTGTTCCGATCCGACCAACGAGGACAAGCGCGCGCACTACCAGATAGGACCTCGGCATAAATTCCTTCTTCTCCTCCGCTTACCGTGGATTGCCTGACCAATTTGTACTGCCATGTTCTACATCCCAGAATAAACTGTTGAGATGAAAAACAGAATGTAGGGTGATTATGTATCGTTGCAGGACGCAATATAAGTCCCCCCCACAAATATAGGAACATAGGTTAAAAAGCTACAATATAAATATATATATAAATAAGCAAGCATCATCTCTAGAAAAAGCTTGGCAAATTCCTCTTTTACTAATGGAGCAATATCTTTTCTGGCGTTAAGGTAGTGTTGGCTTTTTCAACGCGAGTGGCATGGCAGTGGGAATGGATACATTACATGGCAGATCCTCTTCTTACTTTTATGCTATGCCTCGATTACCGATTAGCTCCCTGTGACACATACACGTACATCATGGGAAGATGGCAACGATTATTTGTTGCATGCGAACCAAACAGGATTGCTTGCTTGCTTGATTGTGTCTGACGACTGAGGTCAAAATTCAGAGAATACATACATCCACGGCTCAGTCTCCTCTATGCCTGGACTACTGGACTAGTCCATAGGAGCAAGAGCAACATGCTTAATTACTTCACTTGCCGGAACCAGTAGCTAATTATGCATTGTATATTAGCGGCATACTGATCGGATACCTGGGCGCGGAGCAGTAGTACTGGGCCTGTTATTGTAGCTGTAGGGGGGAGCAGTTGCAGCTGAGGCGCCCAAGGACAACAAGGAGAAGCGTCGCTTGCTGTCGACCGGTTTGAGGATGTGGAAGGAGCACATGAGCGTGTCGTCGATGCTCATGACGGCGCCGGCGTTGTCGAACTCGCCGCAGTAGTTGGGCGCCGAGAAGACGGTCACCATCTGCCGATCCGCGAAGAACTCGTACCCGTCCTCCACCACCTACATACGTAGTAGTAGTATGTAGCGATTCAACGAACACAGAATTATGTAGGTATTCGGCCACTAATCAAGAGAATCATTGATGTACCTGATGCGCTCGGCAGATGAGGTCCAGGTCGTGCTTCTTGAGGAAGGAGGAGACGGCGTCCGCTCCGAAGGTGTAGGAGACGCCCCTGTCGTTGGGGCCCCACCCCCTCACTGCGGCGCAGGGGTCGGACCAGAGCAGGTCGCAGAGCAGGCCGGCGTCCGGCACGTCGGTGGGCCTGGGCAGGGCCCTGATCTGGTCGAGGCTGTGCAGGTCCGGCGAGATGCCGCCGTGCATGCAGAGGATCCTGTCGTCGACGAGGGCGGCGACGGGGAGGCAATCGAAGCAGTCGGTGAAGAGCTTCCAGAGACGGACGTTGTAGCGGCGCTTGCACTCGTCGTAGAAGCCGTAGATGCGGTTGATGGAGGCGCACTCGTGGTTGCCGCGGAGGAGGAAGAAATTCTCCGGGTACTTGAGCTTGTAGGCGAGCAGCAGGCAGATGGTCTCGATGCTCTGCTTCCCGCGGTCCACGTAGTCGCCCAGGAACAGGTACTTGGACTGTGGCGGGAAACCGCCCAGCTCGAACAGCCTCACAAGGTCCGAGTACTGCCCATGGACGTCACCTGATGTATGTATGTATGTATGTATTAATCATGAACTGATTTGATGCCAAAGCCAAAGAACCAAGCACCTAATAATTAACAAAGATGCATGAATGATGGCATCCATGATGGAGGATGAGATGATCTCATCCTCATTTGGGCAGGTAACCCTGACGACGCCTAGCTAGCTTGTTTCAGACTTTACAAGACTTCGAGTCCCTTAAAATTAACAAGCATATCCCATCAACAAGCGCCAACTGCTACGTGACGTGCCTATTGGTTAATTTTGACTTGATGCAACTCTAGCTCAACTCTGACGATCCATGAAAATACCACTCCATCATTTAGCTACCGCACTACTTTGTTATGCGCAACTTGCGCGATGGAGGCGCGTCAGAGAGGAGAGAAAAATCGATCATTCGACAATCCATTAGAGTACTCAGTCTACTCAGCTTTTAATTTGTTAAAAAAAACAAGATTGGATACAAGTAAGCAGTACTCCTATTGTAGGGTTTAATTATTTGAGGATGAATGAATAGTAATAGAGATTGATTACCCACCGCAGATCTTGATGGGCGCCTCCAGCTCGAGGAGGTTGGGCTGGCGCATGAAGACGTCCTTGGAGGCGGCGCAGAGCTGCCGGATCTCCCCCTCGCCGAGCTGCACCTGCCTGCCCGGACGCCACCGCCGCACCTCCAAAAGCCGCCGGATCACCTCATCCAGGGCCGCGCGGTTCATCTCTCTCTCTCTCTCTCTTTCTTGATACCAAATTAATTCGACACCCGGCCGAGGGCGATCAGATAGACAGAATGATATGTCCTGGTCTTCACTGAAATTAACTGAAGCTGAGCACCGAATAACCGATGCGTTTGTTGATGGAGAGACCTGCCAAATTGAAGTGTCTGCAAATAGAGCAACACGTTAAGAAAGGCGTACGCCATCACCACCATTAGATACAATCAAGCGGACGGCAAGGGAAGGGAAAGAAAGATGTTTTACAATAGAGGCGATGGTCGGCAAGCCTGACTTAGCATCAATCCAAAGCACACTATGATGAACTCCAATACAATTTTGACGTCGGACAATTTATAATACCACGCGAGTAGTACTAGAAAGGTCAGGTCAGAGCTGAGGTAGAGAGGAACAGTGAATCAATCTGCTTTACTAGTTTGATGCTACGGATACGAACTCCTGTCCATATGCTAGCTAGGGAATAAGGGACCATAGCCAGCTAGCCAGCAAGCTGGGAGGGACAACTGGAGAGGCGGCCACCACTCAAATCACGGTGAGAACCAGCAAAAGATGAAACAGACCTAGCTCCCTTTTCCCCCTTCTCACCGTCACCACCACCACCACCACCGATACAATTGAAAGATTCTGTGGGATATAAAGCTAGCTATAGCTCGATTGCAAAAGCAAGAAATTGTTAACACAGGTGCTAGCCCAGTACTTTCTCTCTCGAGATTAAAAAGAGAAAAAGTGGCAAGATTATTCGATCGGAGGGTGTAAATAATTAAGTAGGCCTGCATGCAGCAGATTGCAGCCAAGAACTCGAAGCAGCTGAGCAAGGGATTAGATGAAGGAACTGAAGCAACAAGCTAGGAATCAGTAGCTAGCAGGAACCGACTCGATGAGCATATATATTCGATTTGAAGTAAACTTTACTTACTTGAGAATGCATGCAGCTCGCAAAGGAGAAGAAGCACGCAACTGGTGCTAAGTTAACTTTAAAGGATGGACGGTAGTGCGTTCCTGCTGCCACGGTAGAAAGCTGAAAGCAGAAAGAAAGGGAGGCCAGGCCGCCTCTGCCTCTGACTCTGATTGTGACTGATTCTGAGCGAGTGGAAAGGGAGGGATATATAGCGATACTGGCTAGAGAAATTAAGAATAGCAACAAGAAGACCCCTCACTAGAGAAAGAAAGAAGCTAGTAGTAAAAGCGAGTCAGCGAAAGAAAG
This sequence comes from Phyllostachys edulis, assembly GCA_036346405.1. NCBI lineage: Eukaryota > Viridiplantae > Streptophyta > Magnoliopsida > Poales > Poaceae > Phyllostachys > Phyllostachys edulis. The sequence goes on along the minus strand of CM070550.1, from coordinate 511,513 downwards.
CGAATGCGCATATGATCTCCCCTGTACATTCTGATTTGTTTCAATTGTCTTCTCTCATGATTGAATAGCTTCTATTTATTTATCTTCTTTCTTCGATTTTGTTTTTGAATCCCTGCTTTACTGAATTTTATGTTTGGACAAATCAGACATCAGAGAACTAGCAGAGTAGTTTTTCGATTTCATGTTTGGACAGTCAAAGTACGTCAGAACTGTTTGCTCTTGGGATTTTGGAATCGAGTGGAGTATTACCGGAAGTCATACCGGTTTGGTTATTTGGGATGGTAAGTTTCGGTATCGATCCATACGGACGTACCGTTTCAGATTTAATATAATAATATGAGTATATATATTTGTCTAATTATAAGCACACCAAATATCACTTATAGTATTATTCCAAATACGTACTATCAGATATAACATATGGTTCAATAGACGGCATTATTAATTCCACCGGTACGGTCGGTATCGAGCCGGTATTGGCTAGTATTTCCGTTGGTACGGTACACAGGCTTTTAGCGTACCGGTTTAGGGAGCGATACGGTATATGGCCGGTACCAGAATGGTACTGACAACTCTGGTATTATATGCTCTTGACTCCCTAGGAGCACAATTTTAGTCTGATAATTGTAGGCAAGGAAGAGCCTGACGCTCACGGGCCAGGCCCACGACCGAACCAAATCACGGGCCGGGGCACCCCCTCCCTCGGTCTCGGTCGGAGCACGAAACCCAAGGCCACAAATGACAAATCTAGTGCCCTTGAAGAGTAAGCAGTGTCCTTCCCCACGACTCCACTCGCCGGCGCCGCGCTCCGATTCGATTCCGGCCGTCTTCTTCTCCGCGCGCGACGCAGCACCTGCCGATCCAATAGCAAGCGGCGGCATGCGCGGCGGGTACTCGGGCCGCGGCTTCGGCGGCCACAATAGCAGCAGCCACAACAATGGCAGATACCGGAACCCTTGCCTGACGATGCACCAGCCGTGGGCGTCGCTGCTCGTGCACGGCATCAAGCGCGTTGAGGGCCGCTCATGGCCATCCCCAATCACCGGTACTAGTAACCACCCTCCTCCTCCTCCCCCTTCCAATCTACTCTACTCTATTCTCCACCCAATCCTAGGTCTTACTTGATTTGCCTCTGCTATTCGATTTCGCCTAGGTCGCCTATGGATTCATGCAGCATCCAAGGTTCCCGACCCCGACTCCATCAGAGCCATGGAGGATTTCTACAGGGAGATTTATGCGGTCAACGGAATCACCGACATCAAGTTCCCTGAGCACTATCCGGTCTCACGCCTGCTTGGTAGTTACACTCCGCTGCTCCTATGTCTTCTTCTTTATCCCTAAGATACTAGTACTAGACTAGTGCTGCTGCTACTACTACTACTACGCCCATGCATGCCAGCCTGCATGCCCTGGGACATCTGCCCCAGCTCATGTCAGTTCCATTTTCCTTTATGTGCTTCATTCTACAGGATGTGTCGAGGTAGTAGGCTGTGTCAGGTCTCAAGAGCTAGTCTGCTGGGAAGATGTGCCTGAATCTGTATGCCCCCTCCCTCCCTTTTCTCTGCTGCCCATGGCCTAAAATTTAACTAAATGGAGTCCTATCTAAATCTGGTGCAGGTCAGGCTTGAAGGATTGACTGACTTTTGTTGGCTTTGTGAAAATCCACAGGTGGGTATTAGATCTCCCAAAAACCACGCCTACAATGTATCAGCCTTAGTTACTCCAGTAAATAAGTGGTGGCTGTCTGTTGCTGTGTTTCCAATCCCCCGCCTTCTCAATCACTGCTGATCGTTGCTTACATGCTTATAGCTGAGATGCTTGTGATTTTCTTGACATTTTTCGTACATTCATTTCTGCAGAAGTTGGTGGTTCCATTCGAGATGCGCGGTTACCAAGGTGTTTACAATTTAGAAAGAAGGGTGGGTTCTGGTTAACATCAGCGATACGTCCTTTTCCCCCCTTCTCATTTGTCCATATAACCTTTTGAGCTTATTCCACGTTGTGCCGTGTCACAGATCTATGAGGGAGCAGTGAGGGGTCTTTCACCTGTTCAAGGTCCACTGCCTGTCAAGTTTCCACTTCCAGATCCGAGAGAACCCTTCTCTCTTAAGCCAGGGTCTCTTAATTTTGACTCTTCAAAGTCTGCACTAGAAAAAACTCCAAGTGTCGCTGCAGCGATAGCCGGCGCTCGAGCTGCGGCAACTCAGTATTCACGGAAGGATCATAATGCCGCTACCAGTAGTGAGATTGAAACTCGAGAGAAATATAGGGCAAAACATGCAGATGGCAGTTCAGGGAGTGGTGATCTGCCATCCGTTGTCCATAACAGTCCATCCTATTCGCAAAACCAGAATCTACCATCTGTTGTCCATAACAGGTCGTCCTATTCGCAAAACCAGAATCTACCATCTGTTGTCCATAACAGTTCGTCCTATTCGCAAAACCAGAATCGACCATCTGTTGTCCATAACAGTCCATCCAATTTGCGAAACCAGGATCCGTTGTCCCTTGTCCAGAACAGTCCATCCCATTTGCAAAACCAGGATCCGTCGTCCCTTGTCCAGAACAGTCCATCATATATGCAATACCAGAATGCTGAGCCTCGGAGAAGTCCCAGACTACAAAACGGAGCTTCCAGTAGGGTGAGTGCTCATTTTCAATTTCAACCAAATTTTCATTCCACCACGAAAACTGTAAGTACAAACTGAGCCAATGGCTAAATGAGCGTTGTCTATTCCCAGCAACTGATATGATATAGGAATTTCACATGATGAATTCAATTCTTGCGTGTCGGCAAAACAATACATTTACAGGATATAGGATTGAATGTTGGATTTTTTTGGGGGGTGGTGGTGGTTAGAATTCACTCAAAAGAAGTTTTAGGTGGCTAATAATGTTAAATTAGTTACCTTGAAAGTGTTTGTGTTGTGTTGCCGTTTAGTACTACAATGTATATTTTCGCAAGTTCCTTGCACAATCATCTTAAGGTGTGAAAACTCACATGAGTTTGCCTAACTTGTCTCTTTCTTCACTCTGTATTCAAACTAATGTGTGCTTCATTAGCTTGTTGCAGTGGCACTGAGGGAATTGAAGCAATTAAGCGTCAGTGAGAGAGGAGAGCAATCATTTCCCAACAGCTGCGCTGAATAATTTGTCACCTAGGTAACTTACCTTGAAGTGCTTGCTTATTCATCATCTGCGTGCGACAATGTCAGCATTTGAATGTATATTTCTGATTGTTGGTAGCATAACACTGTGACAGTAATAATGGGGGCATTGTATTAGACGACATGGTGCTTGTAAGCGAGTTTTTACTAGCGTTGCGTTTGCAGGTTATGCATCTCATGTAACACCGAAGCTAGTTATAATTTGGAATAGCAGTTTTAATTCCCATTTAACATAGGAGAACATAACATTTGGGTGGGTGTGGCCCATACCCGACTGCCCGCCAAAGGAAAGGCGGGTGGTTTGCATTTTTAAATGGCCATTTTACAGTATTTATTCTAATTTTAATCCAGCGTAATCAATCAAACTAAAAATCTCTTCCAAGTGTCCAGGGTGACAAGAAACTCAACAATCATCTTTAATGTTAATAAATGTGATGTTGTCCATCTAGCTAGTTGTGTACTCGACTGTGCAGGTTGGCGGCTGACAGAAACCGCCTAGTCTGCCGATGAGGCCGAAAGCAAGTCTCCCTGAATTTTTGAGAGTTTCCGTATATACCCTGCATGTATCTTTTATGTTAATAAAAGAAAAAAGGACAAAAGTGCGTTGCTTCTGAAATCACAGGAGAGAAAGCTTATCAAGCAACCAGAAGGGAACTTGTATTTTGGCACCTGGGCCCAACAAGTACACTGTACAGGGATGATTCGTGAGTGTATCATTCCGTGCCTGATAATGGATCTCTCTCTCTCCCTCTCCTTCCTTCCTAGCTAGTTCCAACTTGCTTCCAGGAAAGGAAAGGAAAAGAAAACAATGAAAATGGAAGCTTGTGATGGCGCTAGGCTGCAGCCTGCAGGAGCAGGAACAAAGCAAAGCTGGGCCCCAGCATCCAAGAATGCAGGCAGGTTCATCACCCGGCCTCGAGTCACCAGCATGCATACCGAGACGCAGACGAAGTGGTCGGCTGCTCCTTAATTCGTCAACGACGCTAGCACTAGGACTATTTCAGTGAATATTGCGTCCGTAAAAACGAGCTTTTATAAATTTAAGTTGTCAAAGTTCTACTTGCATTCTATAATGACTCAGGAAAGACTTAACTATGGCACATGCAATTGATGTTTAATTTGGCGAAGACTAGTTACAAAGATAATTGAAGATTTTCTTCAAGGAATACTAAAAGAATGATGTTTTTCAATTAAAAGTATCGGTGCTAGTTTAGAGATTTTTTTTCTTAGCGAGACGTAACCCTTTGTACCATAAGAAAAAAATGTATTACAATTGTAATATCAAATAAAGAATATATTTTAGTTTTAGCAATTGACTTTTATTAAGTACATGGCTTAATTTTAAATTTAGTATAGGGTTCAAAAATATCAGGTAGGGGCTTGCTTGTAACATGTTATTCTCCGGGCCCATGCCTGCGGGATGCGGATGTTTCCTACAACTAACTAGTGTGATCTTGTCTTTGATGCGTGATTTGGCCGTCGTAGCTCGTGGTTACGTACGCACGTAATTAATCCGTTTCAACACAAGACTTGATTATTGATTGTTGCTGGATAAATAATGTCTAGCTTAAGGTTGCGACAAGACTTAAAATTTGCTTGGTCAAGAGAGACTTACCTATACACTACTGCGGCTGTCACTCCAGGTGTACATGCGGACTTAATTGCATGTCACGTGACGGAGACAGTGACGCAGGCAAAAGTAAGCACTAAGGTCATGTCTTTTTTTTTTTTTTGCATTTATTCTTCCTAAAAATCTCCAAACCAGAGATGAATGGCATTCTTGAAGAGTGAGTTGTGAATTTGTGATGATCCAGTGCAATAAAATGTCGGTTTGCACAAGCTAAGCAAACACCGAACATATTAGTTTCTCCTGTCCTCTTTACTTGTATTTTGTGTGATTCGCTCTCGTTCAACTGCTTGACATCAAGTGAAACATATTGTCTTTTATTTTCAATTGGAAAGCAATATATTGTTATACCAAGTGTTTGGAACTCTGGCTTGAAACCGAACGAAACATTTAGTTTTTTTTTAAAAAAATTCAATATAGGCAAGCAATATATTATATTGTTATGTCGATTTTTTGCAACTCTCGCTTGGTTGTAAAACGGCATTTGATCACTCGATTTGCTTTCAATTAATTGTTGGCCGTGGCCAGCCACATACTCCATTTGAATAATTATTGCTTGCTAGCTAGCGGCTAGCTAGGAGGAGATGGATCGAGATCGGTCACTAACTTGATTTGTCACATGCCGGTCTCACTAACAGTAGGAAATTGGGCGTGTCTCAATCATGGATTGTTCTGGTGTCCAATTCAATTTACTAGTGGTTAGCAGAATTAAGATTAGTAGAATCTGCTCGATCCATCCATCCGAACTCGGCAGTTTGTTAATCCAATTCCAAGGATCAGAGACTTTTGGTCCCAAGCAGCTCAGAGCGGAAACAAAGGCTAATTCGCCACGTACTCTTAGCCGGTAGTACGGGCTCTCGCGTCTGAGAGGAGACTATATTTGCAAATAAAAAGTGACACGAGAGCTAGTCTTACGATTCACGTGACGTTAGGGGCGAAATAAAAAATAAAATCGCAAGTGGAAGCAAGCCAACCAGATTCATTGCACTTGCAAGTGCAACGAGAGAGAGAATGAGATAAAGGAAAGCAGCTACCACTACCAGAGCATTTGTCTGCGTGCACATTTGAATGTGGCTCCTCTCCTGCCTACGCGCACGTGGCTTAAATGAGCCCTCACCAGCACGTTTGGACTTGACCCCGCCGAGACCATGCATCATGCATGTACCGGACCTGCTTGTCCTTTTCCACGTCAGCGCGCTGGATTCCTCTTCAGCCGCCAGTCCCAAAACTAACGATCAAAGCGAGAGGAATTCAAACACAGCGCTCTTTTTTCGCGCGCTCGAACTATTCTCAGCTGTTGATTTCACGACTATTTTAGATCCACACAGCACAAGGAATTTGGTGAATACTCCCTATGCGTAGAATACATGACCAAATGAAAAATCCTATCTACAGCAATTCAGAAGAGAGAGGCGTTGCGCTAGCTTCGAATCTTGTACAGAGCGCGCGCTCAATCTCATCCGCTAATTTCTCACTCAAACAAGAGAAAAAAAAAATCATCAGCCAAAGCCCCCTCTAGTACCTAAAATACATACATACTAGCTAAGCTAACTGAATTCCAGGAGGAAAAAGAGAAGGAACAACAGAAGTCATATCGCCCTATGAATATGATCGATCGTCCTCAAGCCATCAGCAGCAGCTCCATCTCCTCTCCTGCGCATGCGTCCATTGGAATTTGGACGAGGTCGAGTTGAGAATTCAGATGGAGCGGTGGCTCCAGCACCATGAGGTGGAGGTGGAGGTGGAGCTGCTGGTGGCCTCCTCGGAGGCGCCGAGCAGCTCCTCGAGGTACTCTGCTCCAAGATCCTCCAGCTCCATCACGCCTTCCGCCCGCCCCTCGCTCCTCGCAACCTTGGCCTTCCGGCTCGCCGGTCGCCTCCGCATGGAATGCCGCCGCTTGAGCGCCACCACAGGCGACACCCCGTCCGCCGCGCCGCACGACACGTCCACGCCCTCCAGGGACTGCCGGACCTGCTCCACGGGGAAGTTGAGCACGGCGGCCGCGCCCCGCATCGCGAAGGCCGCCTGGTCGTAGGCCAGCGCCGCCGCCTCCGGGCTGTCGAACGTGCCCAGCCACACGCGCACGCCGTTGCGCGTGGAGTCCCGTATCTCCGCCGCGTACTTGCCCCACGGCCGCTTGCGCACCCCGCGGTACGCGCGGCCGCCCGGGGTTCCCCGCCGGTGCGCGCGATCGCCTGCTCCTGCTCCACCTGTCCCTTGGGTTCTTGCTTCACCGTCGCGGAGGGGTCCTGGGCGAGCATGTCGAGCAGGAGCATCTCGTCGGTGTCGAATGGAAGCAGAGGGGTGGCCGGGACGCGGTGGCTGCTGCTGCTGCTGCTCCAGGGCGCGGAGTCGGCGGAGCCGGTGGAGGAGCCCGGCGAGTCGAGGGGGACGCGGAGCTGGTGGAAGGGTCGATGCGTCGTCATGGCACGGCGGGCCAGGAAGTTGACGAGGCCGGTGGTGAGGTGCGTAGCCGGATCAACAGGCACGAGGGGCTCAGGCTCAGGCTGCTGCTCGTTGGTCACCATGGACAGTTTCAAGTTGAAACGGTTAAGCTGGGGTTGGAAGCGCGCCTCCCCCTTTTTTATACCCGCCGGCCGCCGGACCCGCCAGAAACACAAAACAGGGGAGGGAGGGTACACCAACACCTTGCCTACTCTGTTTTCTTCCCTAGCCTTAGCCTCGCCTTGCCTTTGCCTTCTGGGCAGATACATAATAAAATATAAATTGGGAATTGCTACTTAACTTTCGACCGACACTTTTTATTCGTTAGATTTGCTGTAAGATTTATGTTATTGATGTGTTGTTTATTCATCTTAATATTTTACAGTACATATATGCATGCATGGATCGATGGATCCAAAGCAACGAGCTGTACAAATAACACAGTCTGCAAAATGCAACTTTAATCGCTTATTTCTATTGTAATGTATTTATAAAACCAAAAAATTTATAATGTTATGAAAGTATTTTACAAGACAAATCACACGTATCATTTTCACGTGTCTAATCTAAATATTAAAAAAATATTGATAGACAAAATTTATAATATTTGACTGCATGTAACCCATAGCGATTTCATTTTATGACTTAAAGTATCTACTAGCAATAAATAAAAAGATGGGTCGGTCGAGTTGCTTTTACCGTGGTGTGGGGTCTAGTTTGTAGAAGCTGATCATTTGGTTTGTTGGGATGGATGATCGAGCTCCCATGCATGCATGCATAGTTAATTTCGCGGCTGTCCGGCCGGCAAATGGTCCTGTTGCTTATCCGGGTTCAGTGGAAATCTCTCCTTTGTTTGTATCGAGCAATTGTCCTGATTAGTTTGAACGATTATATTTATAGATAAATGTGAAATCATATCAAACAATACAAAAATAAATAGTGGATTGAACACACAGAGAGATAAGGGTGTAGGGAGTATTCTTCTTTCTTTTATCAAGCGATCAGCTTTTTACAATGACTAGCACCCCTATTTATAGTTTAGAGACTATACTAGGGTTTGTGATGGGACAACCACCTATAGATCGGCTGCTGAGCCAAGCTCATGGTTTTTCAACTGTTTGTTTGTGTTTTGTTGGTTTGTATAGCGACCGATCGAGCATTTTAACTAATTAGGAGCTACATCCACGTGTTAGTAGTCAGCTAGTTAGGCCGGTGTATGTCGTCTTATCAGCCTAATTAGCTGATCGATCGAATTGAACTCAGAGGTAGAGATACATATAATTGTTTGTACATGGACAACAAGTGGAGTATAGACTACAGTGATGTTTTGGGCATAACACGGTTTTCAACATGTAACTTTGACTGTTACTTTTTATATGAATATGTTCGTAAACAAAATTATTATATTATGAAAAAAATTCATGATACGATTTTCAGCTTACCGATACAAAACTTATATATATATATTAGTGATTATAGTTAAGAAAGTTGACTACACACTTTCTAAGACGCTGTGTTGTGAAATGTGACCGATGCTCCACATACATTGCATCTGCAATAAGCTTGAGCATGCGTGCGTTGGTTGGGCGCTCGAACGATGAATCGATCGGCTTGGCCTGGCCTGGGATGCATGATGGGGAATTGTTTACGCCAAAGGAGGGCAAGCTGGAGCGAAGAGAGTGGTTGGGCAGTCTGGCCTTTTACTACTTGCTTAGTTGCTTGTGCTTTTCTTTTTATTCTAGGGCCTTTTGGTCAACGTGCAAGTCTCGGCCAACACCAAATAACACTCTGACTGCATGCCTGAATTACTGCCACCGATCAGCCAGCGTGACTGAATCTAGTCCGGACGGCAGGAAGAGAAGAGAGGCTGGATGTTTCAATCGGCCACTAGTCTAGTCAGTGACGGAGCTTGAGCAAATTTCTAAGGAGATATACAATGGTACAGACAACGGGTGTCTATATCAGTCATCCATATCACCTATAGATAGCACTAAAGACGGCTCATATAATGAGTTGTCTGTTAAGTTGTCTATATGAGATCCCACAATCTTTTAGTTTTTGCTTGGAAAAAATATTTGTTATAGACAACAACTCATACAATGATGTTTTGTGTTGTCTATAAGGGTTTTATAGACTGTCTGTTGCATGCTAGACGGCTTCATTCTCTCTTCTTGTTCTCTCTCATCCACGTTATTAAAAATTTTATGTGACAAAGATTATAAACTGCTGACGTCGCCCACTGTACATGCCCTAAGGGGGCCGGGAGGAGGAGCTGTCAGTGGCGTCGCCGTGTCGGAGCAGTGTGACGGCGGGAGGCCACCGCTCCTGGAGGAGGTCGGGGAGGAGCGGGGAGAGGAGACGACAGTGGAGGAGAGCAACCGGCGGGACCGCAGAAGGGAGGCGACAGGGCGGTTGGCGGAGGAAAGGGAGGCGGAGGTGGAGAGAGTGCCGTGCCGGGACTTGGGAGGGAGGCGGAAGGGGTAGGCGACGGGAGGGCGGAGGGGGGAGGGGGAGGCGGAGGTCGGAGGGGGAGCAGCCGGCCTCGGAAGGGAGGCGGACGGAGGACATGGTGTTGAAATTTTTTTCTCTAAAATTGTGGGGGGGCTAGGACCCACGTTGATCCTGCCTAAGCTCCGTCACCGAGTCTAGTTTTGCCTGTTTGATCCGAATGAGCTATTTCACTTAAAAACGTGGCACAAACTCCATGTATGCTAGCCTGCTCGCTGATTGCTGACTAGCAGGGACGGAGCATAGTGAGGGCCAACATGGGCCCTCGCCCCCCCAGCTTTTTGGAAAAAAAAATTTGAACACTATGTATGCAGTATGTAGGTGCAGTCTGAAACTCTGTCTTGCCGTCTTGGTCCCTTGCCCCTTGGGCCTTGGCCCTCATGGGAAGTGGAAAGGATGTAGTCTTAGTGGCTTGGACGAGATCACTTCACCACTGAAGACTGAAGAGCTGCCTTGCCTTGGACGAAAGAGCTGTCTTGCCTTGGACGAGAGACGAGGAGAAATCCAGGCAGGCGGTGGCCGGCTGGGCAAGCGACGAGCTGAGCGCCAACGGCTGAGCCAACCCTTTGCCTCTTTGGCCCCCCTTACTATTTTGCTCAAGCTCCGTCACTGCTGACTAGCGAGCTAATGACAGACTAGGAGTTTCTGGTTGCTTTCGATCTGCTGGACACTAGCAGTTGCAGGGGTTGGCAGACTAGTACTGTGACTATGGGCGGTTGGTTTTTGGCGGCGCGTGCGGTTTCTTCAGGAAGCAACCTCGGAACTTCCCTTATCCATCCACGCATCATCGCATGTTGAGTCGCTTCAGTTAATTCCCGGCCCCATTTCATCATCTCCCTGCTAGTCCTAGCCACCAGCAGCAGCAGGTGAGGTCATTCATGACTCATGAGGTGCCTAATCCGAAAGGGTAAATAAAGGAATGTAGTTTTGGGGTACCAAATTAAGCCAGGACCATTCCATTCTGACCAAACATGCCTGCATCGAGTATCGGTCAGGGGATCATCAGCAGGTGAAACTAAACCTAGAAATCCATTCATAATCCAAGTAGCTAGCTAGGCAAGAGAACTACTCCATACATACATATATTCCTTCAAAGTTCAAACTGATCGACCATCCTGATCTCATCTGATGTTTGGTTCGCCTCGCTGCAGGCTGCCTCCTCCGTTTGCTCGTCACTCGTGTCATTTTCATTCCAATAAAAGCATGAATTATTTCCATCTCTCTTACAATTGTTTGTAAACGGAACATCTGTATAGACCCTGTTTCATTTCGTTATATTTGTCCATAGCCCATCGTACACATAGACCAAAGAAGAACCAAATATAATAAATAGTTAATTAGAAATGACCATACATACACTATTAAATGACATAACACAACCAACTAACCTCTTCCAAGCATTTAAGTAGGGGCAGAGAGATAAAGAAAAATCGTAATAACTACACTCTAAAATCTCTAAATGGGCACATACATTGAAACAGATATTCCCTTAGATTTACCCCCTCCAGTTCAAAAACCAAGTCGTTTTGGAATACGTGCAATCAAACTTTGAAAACATTTATTATTTACATCTTTTTAAATATTTAGATTAGATACATTAAAATCGTATATTTAGATTCATCTCAAAACATACTTTCATAATATTATAATTTTATTGGGTTTTACAAATATTTTAAACAGTAATTAGTGGTCAAAGTTGTATTTTATCGCACTAGCTTCTCTCCAACTCGACTCCTTTAATTAGCAACGTCTTTTCCCCACAACCAAAACTTATCACTTGTCTTGCTTCATCAACAAATTCAAAGTCTCTGTTTCATTCGCACCAACTTCAGTTCGTCCAATAACCAACACGAATGAACAACTCCATGCAAGCGTTGGAAAAAAAAGGGATTATATTTGTGCTTAATTTGAAACGTTTTGTCGGTGTTTTAGAACCGATCTTATGTAATGATTATTTGATTTGGAGGGTCTTTAAGACTCAAATCACGCAAAGAGAGAGATATAAGGATTTTTATACAGGTTCGAGCCTTCTTCGGAGAAAATAACAACCCAACTCCTATGTGGATGTATTGAGTATGCTGATTTACAAATCAAGAGAAAGACTCGAGTGTGATGTCTTGTGCTCCTGATTACGTTGTCCCCCCTTCTCCTGATGATCCCGTCTTTTATATATTTCTCAAAGTATGCTATTGTTTTTCCCGTTCAAAGGGTGTCTTAATGCTTCAAATGATGGAGCCGTTACTGAAGATTATTGTGGGAGTAGTAACGTTCCCACGTCGCTAGGCAGTTATCACCAGGATAGATAGTTAAATCGTGCCATTATTCCAGAGTAATAGCGTAATTGACTGTCCATATCTTTAGATATGGTGTAGAGACGTGCACGCTAGTTAAGAAGAACGAATACTCGACCAAAAAAAGATTCGAGCAAACCGATAGTAACACCTAATGTAATTTGTTAGTATACCCCAAGATAAGTAAACATACACCTTTGAACTTTGAAGATTGACTTGCATAGATGGGAGATGGATGGAATGATCGATGCATGTTTGACTCAACTTAATTGTAAGTGCTACTACTCCTACCTAATTTCGCATCTGACCGCACTTTGATTCAAATACAGTTCAACATACAGATCGATATTCCCAGCCTTGCCAACCTTTTTCCTCCCGGCCTTTTAGTTTTCTTTCTTTCTTTCTAAGAATCCCGGCCTTTTAGTTTTCTTTCTTTCGTTTTCAGTGGTTTAGTGAGTCAGCTGGCCGGTCATCGTTTTGCCTAGCTAATACTGTGACGCTCCGTGTGTTTCTAATAATTGGGCACGCAGAGGCCGGACGCCACCGGGACAGCCGAGCGAAAGACCAGGCAACCGAGAAGAGGCCACGGCGGCGATGAAGAAGACGACTCCGGATCTGCCGTGACCATCGTCGATGTAGGACGTGGTGGTCGGAGCGAATTGCAGGGACATCGAGGGGAGCCGGTGATGAGGAAGATGAGGTGACTAGCGCCAGCGTTGAAGAAGAGGACACCGGCGGTGGCAGGGCGTAGAGCCAGAAGATGGCGTGGGTGGAGAGAAGCTTGGCGTAGAAGACGTGGCGGGGCTGCCGAAAGAGGGAAGGAGTCGCTGGCAAGGGGCTACCGGAGTGGGAATGGGAGTCGGAGAAGGTGAGTCCAAGCGTCTAAGCAAATCGAGTCGACATTTGATTGCTCTCGATTCAGAGAGGTTGGTCTGGCTCAGTACTAAGGGTCTGTTTGGAACAGTTGGGCTTTTCTGAAAAGCGGCTTCCGGCCATTCTGCAGATTTGGATGGTTTGATCAAGAGATTTGATGTTTGATCGCCCTGGTTTTAGATAGACACTAATACATACAGGCTCATCAAAGACGGTTCAGAACCATCATCACAGACGGTTTTTGGACCATCTGAATTTGTATGTCTGTGATAACAGTCGGTTATCACAGACAGTTTTTATCACGCATTTTTTTTGTTGAAATCGTCCCGAAGAAGGTATAGTATCACGAGCGGTTTCCATTAAAAACCGCTCATGTCGTCAGATATAACATGAGCGGTTCTATTTACAAACCGTCTGTGATTTGAGACATATCACAGACGGTTAGAAGATAGAACCGTCTGTGATACTATACCTTCACAGACGGTTTCAACAAAAAACCATCCGTGATAGTTCATTATACCTAACTACTTTTTATTTTTATTTTTGGCTAACATCAAGAATTGCTAGCCATGCCATCTGAAAACAAGCATGCAGAAAACAGATACATCACAGATAATCAATTGTTGACAACTCAAAGTGATCATTACTCAAAATAAATTACAAAAGAATTTGTTCAAGTATTGTCGCTATAGTTACAATTGGATTACAATTGAATCAATTGTTTGCAGGTGGTTGAGAGGTGTCGACGAGGTGAAACTCTGCGTCGGCGACGGAGTGAAACTCTCCGTTGGCGTTAATGATCTGTGTCTTGATGAAGGCGCAGAGCGTCCCTCGAACGTTCACGACCTCTTTCGTAACGAGTGCATTTAAATCTATGATCAAGTCCTGTCGCTAGCAAGAGTAAAGTGGTAAGCATATAAATTTAAATTTATAATTAGGAAATAATTATTTCGATATTGACAAATCTCGGGATCCTTCATCTTAGCACAAATGATTTGCTCCATATGATGGCAAATGTAGAATGCACATAGGTGATCTATTTTTTTTCAAACCCCTTCGAATCAAGTGCGCTTCGATCTGCACCGGGTTGTTAAACATCTTTAGATTACCGCAATCAATGCATGAACAGTACATAAATTTTATCCCCTTCTTCAATATATCCTGCTCGGCGGCTCTTCTAAAAGTAAGCACGCCATTAATGTACTCTTGACTCACACGGCTCTCACCGTACATCCAGTTTCGGTCCATCTATATGCATGTAACAAATCAGTGTCAAATTACATTAATAAACCACAAGTACAAACTCTTCTTAATTATTGACCAAACACACGTAAATTGCTTAGCGATTAACCTAGAGCAAATATAAAGGGTTAAAGATCGTTACCCTCGGAGCTCACGATGAAAATACCAAATATTCCGTGAGATTTCTGTCCTTCTCCTTCTCCTCCGATCCCTTCCTCATCCTTTCCTCCTCTCTTTAGCCTCCTCCTTTCCTTCTCCTCTCTAAGGTGGCACAATGGGGAGGCAAAAATCTTGAGTGGCGCAATAGGGAGGAGGCAGTTAAGAGGAGGCGCTAGGGGCAGGGGTCCCGACCTTCTCTCTAAGCTGGCGCAATGGGGGAGGAGCAGCAGGTTGGAGGAGCTAGGGCAGGGAGGTGGCGCATAGGGGAGGAGCAACAGAGTGGAGCCAGCGGCAGGGGTTGTGTCGGGTGCATTTATAATACCAGAATATCACAGACGATTCTTAATAAGAACCGTCTGTTATAAGCCCTCACCACAGACGGTTCTATAATAGGAACCATCTGTGAATTATCACAGATTATCACAGACGGTTCTTAATAAGAACCGTTTGTGATAATTCACATAAGAACCGTCTGTGATAATTCACAGACGGTTCCTATTATAGAACCGTCTGTGATTAGCTAGACTACCACAGACGGTTCTAGTTATAAACCGTCTATGATATGTACGTATCACAGACGGTTCTGATAAGAATAACACAGACAGTTCCAAATGAACCGTTTATGATGAGGTGTCTTCTATAGCCTGTTTTGTAGTAGTGAGGCTAGCTGCAGCTTCCAAGATGAAAAACATCTGAAATACCCCTAAGGATAGTAATAGCTTGTTTGATGACATTTAACGCAATTAACAATATTTAACGATTATTAAAAACGACTAACGGTAGTTAACGACAAGTGACGATAACTAACGACATTTGACGATGACTAATGGTAGTTAACGATAAGTGACGATGACTAACGACATTTGACGACAATTAGCGTATTTAACGACAAGTGACGATAACTAACGACAATTATTACAATAAACATTTATTATAACAAATAATTATTAAAAACTATTATTACAATGAATAAATATTACAATAAATAATAATTAAGATAAATAATTATTACACAAATAATTCATGGCCTTCCACTTTATTCCGAGCTTGAGACCGGCATCGGCAGTTCCTCATCTTAACACGTATCGTAAAAATAAAAAAGTAACAAAGACAAATACAGATGATATGTAATTATAATACCAAGAGCAACCATTAAAAGCTATTGTAGAGATGAAGAGAACACTAGGACGCCTCGACAATACTAGGCTCAAGACAAGGAATTGCCAACTAACAAGTCAAGATTCATCCCGCGCTCGCAGGGGGAAGCGAGAGAGCAGGGCTAGCTACCATTAGCCACTTGTGTTGAACGGAACCACGCTAGCTAGCTGTTGATCGTTGGTGATGGTGCAGCCACGCCATGGCATCTCTGAAGCTCTCTTGGAACCTCTCCATGCCACCCGCCGGCAGAGAGACGCCCACCTCCATGCCCGAGCCGCCGCTTGCTCGGCTCTCACACCGCCATCGCTACGGTCTTCGCCCACGACACGATGTCCACCTTCGCCGCCGCCCGAACTCAAGTCCAACTTCAGACACGCGGAACCTCGGCGACCCGCCACGCCAAGATCGTCCGCGGCGACCTCTCGATCCGCTCCATCCACACGCCCATGTCGGATGACCCGATGCCGCCACCGCTTCCTCGCCGCACGGCCGCCATACCTGCTGTGAAAGAGGCCGCCACGCGCCGCCGCGAAGCCGCCCTTGGGCGCCAAGTGTAAGGCGGCCTGCCAGCGGTTCGAGGTACTTGTCGGGAGGAGGCTTCATCCGCGAAGCGTGGTCGGCAACAAGCGCGGTAGGTCGGTCGCCGCCGCTTGTCGCTAGCTCGTTCGACGATTTGCTCGGGTAGCATGACCAGATCAAGCCCAAGGTGGCAACCAGCGAGAGCATCGGCGCGCCGCTCAGCGCGCCGCCGCCTCACCGGCGACCACGCCCTGACGCTACCGCATGTCCTCCTGGACAAGGTGAACGTGGCGAGAGGTGGCGTCGGTCATCTTGACGAACTCCATCTCGCCGGTGGTCGGCACGGCTCCGTAGAAGACATCGTAGAGGCCCCTTGGTCGGGATGAGAGTCCTGTCGATGACAGGGTAGCGGCATCGGCGGCCGCAGCCGCCGCCTGGCCCAGTTTGGAGGAAGTCGTCGAGCACGCACGCCGCGGCGGGCGTGGTGCACGGCCACGCCGAGGGCGAGGTCGCGATGCAAAGACAATCGCTAGAAGCGAAGCACCGCGCCGCCCTCCCAGCGGGCGGCGACAAGCGGGCGATCTTGGCAATCTCCTTCGTCGTCCGTGGCGGTCGTCGACGTTAACATGGTGGTACTCTGCGGCGGTGAAGGTGACGCCGTCGCCCGGCTTGTAGTAGAGCTCAGAGCGGTTGGCCGTGCCGGGTGAGGCGGGCCGCGGCGAAGCAGAAGGCGCGGACAGCTTGGGACAAAGAGGCCTTGAGGTTGGAGAGTACGCCGCTGGAGCTGGAGTGCATGTTGAGGCGGTAGAAGAAGAGGCGCTCGACGGGCGGGGAGTTGAGCCAGAAGACGTCGAAGAAGGTGAGAGGGAGGGAGGACTCCGGTGGGGCGGGGCCTGACGGCGAGGGCGCTACGAGGGTGGTCTCCAGGACACGGAGTTGGGGAGATGCCGCCATTGCTCGCTGCTTAATTAGCTACTGTGTCGTTAGCAGTAAGAGAGAGAATAGTGCACGCGTGTGTTTACCCATAAATATAAATAGGACGGGACTTGCAGCCGGACGTCCGATCCGGACATTTGGATCGGACGCTCGGGTTCTCCCTTTCCCATTAGTTAAATATGGATTAAAAGGCGCCATTAGTCGTTGCTAACTGTGATGCACTGGCTTTGCCCTTATCGTTTAGCTAGTCTCACCTTAATTAGCTGTTGGCGATTGAGACATGAGGCCGCGTGATATGGTATGTCATGACGAAGCGGGCGTTTTGCGACAAGATGTGCAAGTCCGGTGGAGTACAATGATTTGATTTGATTAAGATTGTTGCAACATCGATGAGTTTTGAAATGCAACATCCTCGAACAACGGTTGCAACATCCTATGACAACACTTACAACATCCCCAGACAACGGTTGCAACATCTTAGGACAACACTTGCAACATCCCCAGACAATGATTGCAACATCTCTAGACAACGGTTGCAACATCACAAATCGGATGTCCGGGTGCTAGTATCACCCCTAAATAATGCTCATGCACATACATCCGAAGCGAGCCAGTGCATCGGACACGGTTGCAACATCCTAGAACAACGGTTGCAACATCCTAGGACAATGGTTGCAACATCCCCGAACAACGGTTGCAGCATCCCCGAACAATGGTTGCAACATCCTAGGGCAACACTTGCAACATCTCCGGACAAAGGTTGCAACATCCTATGACAACACTTACAATATCCCCAGACAACGGTTGCAACATCTTAGGACAACACTTGCAACATCCCCAAACAACAGTTGCAACATTCTAAGACAACGGTTGCAACATCCTCGAACAACGGTTGCAACATCACAAATCAAAACAGAGCATCTGGAAAAAGGTACACTCCGCTTATCTCCCCGCAGCACAAACTCGACCAATAAAATCAAAACAAAGCATATGGAAAAAAATGCGTTGAAAAAATCTTGCAACATCATCGTGAACAAGTATGCAACATTTTTTTCCTATAAATGCAATATTTTTTTAACAGGACGCAACATTTTTTACGCTGTTGCATGCAACATTCTCGGACAATGGTTATAACATCTCCGGACAACGGTTGCAACATTCTAGGACAATGGTTGCAACATCCCCGGACAATGGTTGCAACATCAAAATTCAAAAAACAAAGTATCTAAAAAACGCGTTGAAAAAAATTACAACATCACCATGAACAATATGAAATATTTTTTTTTCTATAGATGCAACACTTGCAACATCGCTGGACAACGGTTACAACATCCTAGGACAATAGTTACAATATCTCCGGACAACGCATATGATTACATGCAATCACGATTTCCTTTTGTTAATTTAACTTTTCGAAAGAATTATATTTTTTAGCTTTATCGTGTCGTTGTGGGTATGGCCATATGGCTGTCATGGCATTGTGCGTTTGTGATGAGCACGAGCAAAACAAGCCATCTGTTTGCCCTCATACCGGTACATTGGCCTACGGGGAAGTACTTCCATGTATGTATCAATCAGTACACACGTGGCCGCACACAGAGCTACACGGCGGCCAGCCACAGTGGACCACGCGTCGTTTCGTGCTTGCAAGTTGCAGCCTCGTTCAATGTTGACCAGTCGTCTCCTTATTGTCCAGATATTTTGTCCATATCTCATCCGTCCGATATTTCTAGTCCGTTCCGGACGTACGCACTGTATGATTATCCATATAAATATCGAAGACCAATATGGAAGAGTGAAAATGCCGTCAAAGTCGTCTTATATTACGAAACAAAACGGAAAAATCTTTCTGCCTTTTTATTTTGCGGTAATATCCAAAGCCATCTTGCCAAGCAGAGGTAGCAATTATTCTGGAGACAAGTAGTAGCGTATGGAACATGGATGCCACGGATCGAGCTGCTCTCTCTCTCTCTCTCTCTCTCTCTCCGGCCTCCTCTAGTCAGTCTCGGCTCCTGGGCCATGGGATTTTTCTCTTTCTTTTTCGCTTTCAGTGTACAGAAGTCTTTTGCCAATGTAGCGCTGTTACGATTGGTAGAAATAGCGGCTGCCACAAAAAATTTCCAAATTTGGCACCGGATCCACACAGCTACCTCGCGGACGACTGCTGAGCCGATACACACCCCTACCGTCCGGTCACCATGCGATGGAGTTGCTCCTGCACGGCCACAAACTTTATTTTTCAATTCTGACCCCTTTAGCCATACCACAACGCGTGACATGGCAAAAATACGTTGTCACGTCACGGACATCCGTGTGGCAAACGAGTATTGTCATGCCACCCCTTTTGGTGTGACAAGACTTAGCCTAAAAACGGCCGCGTGTTGGTTCGGAGGGCTATCGTGGCAGGTTTGATCACGCCACGTTTGGTGGTGTGACAACACAGTTTGATCATGACACGGGTCATGGTGTGACCAAAGAGGTCAAAAATCATGGGTGGTTGTGCGAGAGCAGCTCCACCGCACGGTGGCCGTGCGGTAGGGGTGTGTGTCGCCCCGACAGTCGTCCGCGTGGTTGTCCGCATTGTGGCCATGCAGACCCAGTGCCAAATCTACAAATTCTTCGTGTCGGGCGCCACTTTTGTAATTACCGATCGCAAGAGCGCTAAACCGGCAAAAAAAACTCTAGTGTATACTCCATACTGGATCGATCCACTCCATACAAGAGCTAGCTTCGTCGTCTTCCTTGCGTCGACAGGTGAAACAAGCAGAATTTTTTGGCGCAAATGTCACCGTTGCGGTCGTTTTTTACGCAATTAGCGTCTGTCGCGACAAAATGCCAGAAATGGCACCTCATCCGCATGATGGCCGGCCGGACGCGCCGTGTACGCGACATGCGCCCTCGTCCGTCGTCGTTCGAAAGAATCAGGGATTAGGCAAAGCTCAATTGAGATATTCACAAATTATGGGTCCTTTACGTATCTATCTGGTGCCACAAGACCTGACATAACATTTACTATGAGCAAATTAAGTCGGTTTACTTCCAACACAAGAAATGGTCACTAGGAGGCACTTGAGAGAGTGTTGCACTACTTGAGAGGCACAACCTCATATACAATTCACTATACTGGGTATCTATCTATATTAGAAGGATATAATGATTCAAATGGGATCTCTGATGCAAATGAGATCAAAGCTATAAATAGTTATGTCTTTACCCTAACAGGTGCTGCAGTTTCATGGAGGTCGTGTAAACAAACCATATTGACGAGGTCAACCATGAAAGCAGAACTTGTAGCACTAGACACAGCTACTATTAAGGCTGAATGGCTTAGAGAGCTTCTGTTAGAGTTGCCATTGGCTAAGAAACTAATACCAACAATCCTAATGTATTATGACAACCAAATAGTGTTGGTTAAGGTTACAAGTACTAAGGATAACATGAAGTCCTCCAAACACGTGAAGCGTAGGCTTAAATCTGTTAGAAATCTGAGGAACTCCGGAGTGATTACTGTGAATTATATTCATACTGAGAAAAATCTGACAGACCCTTTCATAAAGGGGCTAGCATGGAAAACGATTTTTGTTGTGTTTATGGACATGGGAATGAGACCCATTGAAGTTACAACTCAACAGTAATCCATACCTTCTTGATCGGAGATCCCGTGACTTACGTAATGGGAAAAACAAGTTAAAGTTGTAACAAGAGAGTACAATTAATAATATTTGTACCTGTGTCCTAATAGACAAAGTACTCTCAACTGTGTGGAAGGGTGACTTAAAGCCTTAATGTATTCCAGTGTGCAATGAGGGAAAAACGTATTAGCCTACAGGATACCTAAAATGAATAAACATACTTGAGCTTAACGTGACGTGTGACTTGTGACACGCGACTGTGAACGCGTCGTGAACCTAGCCCACCTTTCTTTCGCCAACCGTGCATTTCTCTCTCCTAAAAAAGTGGTCGAAACGCAGTGGTCGAAAAACATTGGTCGTATCCATAGACCAGTGTGGTCAAAATAAAGTGGTTGAAAAACACTGGTCAGTTCCATAGACCAACGTGGTCGAAATAAAGTGGTTGAAACACTGTGGACGAAATAAAGTGGTCAAAAAACCCTGGTCGGATCCATAGATCAGTGTGGTCGAAACTCTGTGGTTGAAATAAAGTGATCGAAACACAGTGGATGAAAAATAATGGTAGGATCCATAGACCAGTGTGGTCGAAATACATTGGTCGAAGCTGTTGACCAGTGGCCGAAGCTGTAGACCAATATGTAATCAGGATATAATAAACACTGCTTAATTATATTTAATTGGTTTTTAATTAGCAGTTACCAGTGATTTAATTTGTGCTTTATTATGCAGTTACTAGAGATTAATTGTCTCGACTTTGAAAAGATCTGAAGACGTCCAGACCAGAGAATGAATTGATTCACTTCCATTTTCTTCTTCTTCCTCTCTGTTCTACTGTGCTGCAGAGTTGTACTATCGAACCAAGCCATCCCTTCGTCTCAGCGTGCACCAGGAAGAAGGGTGAGCGGGTATCTCCGAACCATTGTCGCAGAGTTCACCTGCACGGGACGGCAATAAGTTTTCTGGGCAACGCATCTGCGCGACTGCTCGCTGCGCTGCTTCATCTACGTTATGTATTGTTTCGAGTCTACACTGCTTCCTGTTCTTCATCACGTCCAACTGTAAATTGGTTATGCGACCAAACTATTCTGTTATAATCCTATTATTGTGTATGTTTAGAAGTGCAATGGGTTTGTTAGTATTGCTTTGTGCATCTCTAGTTTTATATGATCTTTGCCTTATAATGATATCTGTAATTAAAATATTGTTCATATTTCCAGCAGATTGATCCAACAAGCTAGCTAGCTAAGCTTGGTGTGATTGTAACTCACTTAAGGCGACCACATTTGTGAAGCACTACCAGAAACCATGTAGTTCCCGAGTGCCTATATATTTCCCGAGTGTCTGGACGAAAACACTCGGTCAGATCACGAGTGTTTCATAGGACACTCGGGACTAGAAATAAACACTCGGTAGAATTATATTTCCCGAGTGTTTTCCATAACACTCGGGAGAAACAATATAATCCCAAGTGCATCGAAACGAAAACACTCGGGCACTATTTTTTCCCGTCACGCCCATTTTTTCCCGTCCCCGCCTTTTTTCGCTTCTAAGTTCTAACCCTACATATCTCCTCAATCTCTTCTAATCCCCAATACCCTCTTCCTCACTCCTTCCTCCTGAGCCCCTCTCTACCTGGGTGTCGTTGCCTCCTCTAGGCACCAGCTCGGCCCGTGCCTCCCTCTGGTTCTCCCTCACAGCTGGCTCCAGCCAGCCTCAGCCACCACTCATCTGCCTCCGGTGTGGCACAGTGGCAAGATCAAGGCTCGCCTCCCCCCCTTACCTGCTGGTCTGCTTGGTCCTTGCTTGCTCGGTCCCCTAGGCCGTCGCTCCCGGTGCCTCTTGTGGCCTGTGCGCCTCCCCCCATGGCCGTCGGCTTGGCTCGGCGCTGCGTCGGTTACTAATCTTTGGGCCCGCCGTCGTCGCCTCTGTCGCCGGTGTCGCTGGCTCCTCCAGCGCCGCCCTTGTCACGGTTTCCTCGCCGCTAGGGGTTTGGCCCGGCCGGCCCGGCCTACGGCCGCCGGCCCATGGCTTGCTTGGTTCACGCATCCCCTTAACCCTTACTCCCTCCTCTTCCACTGATATTTAGGTTTCTATGTTTTTGACTTGCTTTCATTCAATTGATGCTTGATTTGTTGCACTGATGTATGCTGGTTTATGCTCATGTATGGTGAGATGATTGGGATGTCTACTGAGCGTATTGGATCGCTGGTATACTAAGGTAATATCCCCCCATTAATCTCTCTCTCTCTCTCTCTCTCTCTCTCTCTCTCTCTGCCCCCTTGCTCTGAGATGTTTATTGATGATGGATGTGCCACTATGGGCTTTTATTGATGATGGGTGTGCCACTGTGGGCTCGACTTTGGGCAGAAATGTCAGTGGGGGAAAGATGGTTGTTTACTAATGACGTTTGCATGCGATGGCTTACATTCTGGGAATTGGACCCCAGAAGAGGTAAACTTTAGAAGTCTTGTTTGTGAACTTGTTCATTATTCTGCATTTACTATGAGATATATGGAATAACGAGTTAAAAAACTTGTGTGAGTTACAAAAAACTTGTGCTGAGGGTCAGTAGAATAAGCAAAAAGTTGTTGTCTTTTTGTACTTAGAAGTATAGGGAAGGTAATATGAGAATAAATGACATGGTTCAGATGTACTTTTTTAGTCAAACTCAACACTATCTCGTTATTATAAATTTCTTTTCTACTGGTCTAGAGAGTTATATCTAATTCTTTTACCAAGTTAATAGTATGGTAAGAAAGATGTTTCGCTGGTTGCTCAATATCAAGAAGGGAATTGACCTTCATACAGTAACGATTTCTCAGATGCTTTTGTGCATGGGGTAATCAGATGCATTGACTTTGGCTAATTTGTTTTTCAATGCACTGTATGGGTTGCTAGAAAACCACCAGGTTTTGCCTTTATTGACTTTGATGACCGCAAGGATGCACAAGATGCAATTCGTGAATTGGATGGTAATAAGCATGGATGTTTTCTTCTTAATTTTTATCTTATTTCCTTCTTGGTATACACTTTTCTCACGAGTGGTTATTTCAACTTCTGACATTAGATGGTCTCATGATGAAAATATGTCCCTGATAGATGATTTTTTTTAATCCAAGTGATTTTCTATTAATACCTTACCTTGCTTCTTGGTTGTTCAAGTTCACTAGTCTAAATTCTCATCTGACTAGCAAGTGAACATTGTTTTTCTCCTACTTGGCCAGTTGGCCTTGCTATCTCTTTTTGGGATGGTGATGTTAGTGAATTCAGGCCCATCTTGTGGTATTCATTTTGGATGGTTTGATAGACACCATCTCCTCCTGCCTCAAGGCTGGCATGTCTGGTTCGTATTATTATCACTATCTCAATCTCTTCCACAGCACCACCGCCTCCCCTTGCTTGTAGCCCTAAAGATGTGCTAAGCTAATCTCTTTTTTTTTCTTCTTCCTATTGCAATTATGGCGTTTTCGCAATGGCCTGGTTCGATTTTTCGGTTGGGAGGGGGACGCCGAGTACCAATAGGAGACCCTCGAGAACCTCAAGCTCGCCATCAAGTCCACCAAGAAGCTATGCACCGCCGTAAGTCCCTTCAATTGCCATCAGTACCTAGCCACTAGTCATACATAGTACAATTCATATCACACGCTCCTGTCTTTGTTGCATAGTGAAATTATACAAGTTAACAAGAGGGGCAACCACAAATCTGCACATGTCACATAGACTTTGACAACAGTTACCTATGAATGGATCTACTAATGCTACCTATGTGAAATTTCTTGTTCGCAGGCTGTGAAACCAGGTGCCACAATATTTGTTGGGCAATACTTGCTCACAGGCAGCAAGACTACTTTAGTTTGGTTGGAGGTAAAAGTCTTTGGAACGCTTCACTTAAGCGTTCATCATTTTTGGTATTTATATGCCTGTTAGTAGGATTTTGTCTGTCGTCTACATTTACTCATGCCAAAACTCTCATCTGCCTGATGTAGGTTTTTGAAGTTAAAGGAGATAATGTGGTTTGTGTGATAAAGAACATAGCTACCCTGGCTGGCTCATTGTTCACATTGCATTGCTCCCAGATTCATATCGACTTGCCCACACTGTCTGATGAGGGCAAGGATGTAAGGAATTCCTCCCAGAATAGTGATTTATATCTCCTTGTGTAATTGTTGCTTTCATGTCTTCCACTTCTTCCAGAACTTCACCGTGTAACAATATTTCAAGTCAAAAATTAGAATTTTCCGTTAAGTTGGAGCCTTTGCTCTAACCCATCTTAAGAATTTTGAGCATGTACCGTTTTCAGGTTATTAGAAAATGGGGTGCTCCAAACAAGATTGACTTCATCTCTCTTTCTTATACAAGACATGCAGAACATGTGCACCAGGTAAGTTGTGCCTCAAAGTAATATATATGTTTCCTCATCAGTTGCCATCTCCATCGAAAATATTGCATTGCTACATTCGAAGAAAGTTCTCAATGGTGCTAGTATTTTTCCTACAATACAGACACAGGAGTTCCTCTCGAAGTTAGGTGATCTTAGCCAAACACAGATTTTTGCCAAAATTGAGAATGTGGAGGTATTCTCAAGTTACTCTTTTAACATTTCTGAGCAACTTTGATTTGTTATCCACCTATTCACTCCTTATTCCTTTGCAGGGCTTGAACCATTTTGATGAATTTCTAGAAGAGGCGATCATCATTCTATCAAGAGGAAACACGGAGTTGATCTTCCACCAAAAGGTAGGCTATCTCAACTTATTTGCAGGAGTTGAAGGCATCACTTAATCGAGATATCTGTTATTTTCCATGCCATTTGTTTGCTTTTGTGTATGCCGACTGGTACACACCTCCACAACAAAAGCTTAGTGACAGTGGCCTTAAGTCCTTTAGCCATAATTGCTTTCTTTTCATCTTAAGATGACATAGTTAACCTTGATTTAGCACTAGTTTATTTGGTCGTTGATCTTTACCTACCCATATTGTAGGTCTTTTTGTTTCAAAAGTCCACTTTCTGTACAAGTGCAACATGGCGAAAAGCTTTGTTGTTGTTACTCATGTTGTGAACAAGATGACTAACAACCTTAGGCCTACTCGTAAGGAGGCAATTGATGTTGCAATGCAAGATTTGATGGTGAGTCATTTCCCATTGATGATGTTAATTGCCTTCTAGAGATCTTGGGTAGACTTGGGTATACAACTTCTCATTATTGCACTCCATTCATGAACCACATGTTTCTTACTTTTGTTCAGGGGAGTGATGCCATTCTCCTTGGTCTTTGAGACTCTCCGTGGTTTATATCCAGTTGAGACTATTTCAATAGTGGGCAAAATTTGTCTTGAGGTAAATTTTATTTCTAGTTCTATGTTTTCTTGATAAATGTTCATGCATTTTCAAAGATGTAGATCTTTACTCTAATGGAATTGCATGGTCTGCATTTGCTCTCTGCATCTATTTAGCACCGCTTGATTTAGTGATACATGTTCATCAATTATTTCACAGTGAGAAGGTTTTCAACCAGATTTATACTTCAAGCGGTAGCCGTGAAATATGTGGGAGAACCCATGACCCACTTGGAGTCTATTGCTTCCTTTATGGTATGTTCTTCGTTTCTTCTCTTGTTCTAACCATTGTTTTCTTCACACGGGTAAAGTTTTTCTATTTCCCATTGATTCAAAGACCACAAAGTCTTCATGAAACATTGATTTCTTAGTCCTAAATAGTTCCATACCTATTTTTCAAGTGCGAGTTGCTATCCAAGTTAAGGCTTCTGTCATCATTTGCTTCACCTCATCTAGACGGGCTGCATGGTAGAAAGAAATGAATACCGCTGTGCCGAGAAGTTCCTAAAGCACTCCATGAGGGTGTTCTTGCCCCTGTCAAGTTTCTAACCTTGTGGATTTTATCAGCATCAATCTGTAATCCTTAAAGATTTGAGTACTTCTTGAGGAGATGAGAGTCATTACGTTATCACTTGAACCGACTTCTGGTTATCAAGTTGAATAAAATTACGCTGAATTCTTTTATCCAAGGCTTCTTCCTTTTTATGTGCTACAATGTTACTTAATAGTTCAATATATTTTGATCTCTCACCGAGAAGAGTTAGTATTTCTGAATCTTTTCTTGTTCTTGATTGTATCATGTTTTAGTCCAATTCATGAAGTTAGATGAATATATACCAGAAACTGTTTATTTCCCGAGTGTTAGAATAGAAACACTCGGGAACAACCTACTATTCCCGAGTGTCAGCATGCAAACACTCGGGAAAACATATTATTCTCGAGTGTCAGCACAAAAATACTCGGGAAAAACATATTATCCCGAGTGTTCTTGGTCGATATACACTCGGAAAGTATTCTGTTACGATGGTCAACCCGTTGTGTGAACTATTCTCCCGAGTGTTTTATTTTTCCCGAGTGTACGCCCGAACACTTGGGAAAGTTATTTATTCCGAGTGTAAATCTCGAAACACTCGGGAAAGAAAGTTATTTCTTTCGAGTGTAAATCTCGAAACACTCGGAAAACCAGTTTTTTTTCCCTGACTAAACTATCCCGAGTGATTTTTCTCGACGGCCGACTTTCGAGAATTAATTTCCCGAGTGTTTTGGAGGACTTTCTCGAGTGTTTCGGGCACTTAAGAAATGAACGAATTCTGGTAGTGAAGGCTACATATGTGAAGTATAGATAAGCTGCAAGCTAGTCCGTGTACGTGTGGATAGATATACCATACACGTGCGCACTTGTACACTTCTATACTAGATTGGCGATAAGAATCTCGAAACTGAAATAGGTGAGGATTAAATTTCTCGAACCCAATAGATCGACCTGTCTAGTGTCACCCGTCTCAATCTAGCTAGCGATGTACGTATGATGTTTTGTTTTTTCGGTGTTGGCAGGATTAGAATAAGATATATAGTACCTTGAATATTGTGATCATGGGGATTCTTTTCAAGGAAAATATCCCTGATTTATATTAAATAAAAGCACATTACACAGCCCCCTGTAAATTACATTGCTGTCCAGAACAGGAAGTAAGCTACAAGCAAGTCCAACCGGACTAAACTAAAAATTACACTTGATCACCCGGAAAACTTCGCCTGAGTGGTTGAAGATGGCCGACGCTGACCAAGAGGTGATGAAGTCGCTGGAGGTAGAGTTGACGGTCGGCGAAAACCTTGTGAAGCTTCTACTGGGCGGGAGGCGTGGCTCAAGCTGAGACCGCCGGTAGGGGGAGGGGGAGGGGCCGGCCGGATTTGGAGGAGAAGCTGCGGAGGGACAGGTCGAGATGAAGGAATTGGCGGAGGAGAGGCGAGAATTTTCTAAAAATGTCTTGCTAGGCTATATTGATTATGGGGATTAGTGTAAGATTTGATCCCCACTACTTTATACGCATGGCGCCGCTTAATCATGAATTCATGATCCCACGTACGTAGAATCAGGAGGATCCGAATGAGTGAACAATAACAGTACTGAAATATCTACTGTAACAAAAAATATTGTAGTAATTGATCTGAACATTGTCTTTTTGATGGAGAGCGATTTCTAACGTGTGGCACTGTAGATCATCTACATTAGATTGTAAGATTAATTATACGGGTCGTTTTAATTGAGTTGGTGGTTTTGAGGTGCTTGCTGTTGGTGTCAGTGTGTTGTCCCGGTGTTTACGAGGTGCCTACCGTATTTTGTATCGGCGTCTACTACAATGAAACGTGGCAAAGCTTGTGCTTTTGTTTGTTTGTTTGTTTTAAAGAAAAAACACTGTTATACATATGGTGATCATGGTAAGCTAGTAGTGGCTCGGGGATAAAAATTTATGGAGAAGGCCTCATATCGTGAGCTGATGATTCTCCTTCCATCAACGGACAAATTTCTTTGGGTGGCTTGGCAGTGCAACCGCCAGGATGGGCGTCAAAAGCTAGCTACTCCAGTAGGTAAGTTAATTTCCAAATTCCACCGTGAGACAGAGCGCAAAGCTAGGCACAATTTCTACACGCAAGCTAGTTGCCATCCGAGAGTGACAGGCCAGTAATTAACCCGGCCGGCGACCGATGGAGTACCAATCCTAGGATGACAAGTCCAGACGGCGACACGTGCACACTAGTACTACCTTAGAACCAAATCAATGAGGGCATATTGTAGGAACACGGCTAGACTACACTAGCACAATTTTAAAAATCTACCACACAATCAAGGAACATCCGCTAGTAATAGATCACAGGATTACCACTAGACGTGCAGACCCACAGCGGAAGAAGAAGAGTCGATGTAGCGCGTTGGTGCGGTTGTAGTCGTACTAGCCTCACACCTCCTCCAAGCGCTCCTCGTGACTGTCACAATTTGCTGATCGTCCTAGCGTTGAAGCCTCACAGCAACGCCTCCAAGGTATCCATACGTACGGGCAAGGACACCATGTGCCGAAGTTTCGGGAATTCCAAAAAATTACATTAACCAGATACCACCGCCCCTCTATATATAGGTATCCATGATGGGTCTCGAACTTTGAAACCCATTAGGAACTCGTGGCCTATAAGAATTCGGATCACCATCCAAAATGTGTCTCAGCCCTTTAAGTGTGTGACCCTATAGGTTCACGTACACTTGGACATAGCCCGAGTACTCGTACTCGTCCACTAATCGGTAGTGGCCACTAGCAGGACATACCGACTCCCGAGTATACGTAAACTCCCGAGTATACGTAAAGATCACATCGGATGAACCTTAACAAATCTCATATGTATTTCCCTTTGCCTCGCGATATCGGTCAAACTCAAGGCGAGTACGTGCCATCCTTGTTGGTTAGCTCGACCACTTTTTCTTGATCACGTGACTCGAATTCCCCGACTATGGTTAACTCTTTAATCGCGAGTAGCATGGCTATGCATTTCTGAAATCCGATCACTCGAGAGGCCTAGAGGTATTCTCCCCTTGCATGGAGGGGCAAATCCTATCTTGATCGACCATGCCTCGACGCATGTATCATGACAAACCCGAAAACTACCTTTATAACTACCCAGTTACGAAGTAGCGTTTGACAACCCCTAAGTAAGTCACTACACATCTCGAGTACGTGTGACGATCTCAAGTCTAAGGATATAGCATACACATTGTAAATGAGACCAACTGATAATATATAAGAATACAACGTTCTCGCAATGTCTCATGGTGGGTCGACCTAACCCTATGTTCTTTAACATGTGTCTATATTATTGGTTTGATATCTTTATATCTATGATCCATGAAACATGGTCATCAACTAATACATATTCTAGTTTATTCATATGTGTCCTCGTATGTTTCTAACTAGGGTTCGTTTTAGAATAATCATCGCAAAGATAAATATAGAGTTTCACAATCATCTCATATTTGCACAGTTCAATCTTTATCTAATGGTCCAAAATTCTACTTAAATTTTTGAAGAAATTTGTGGGATTATGTATGTATAGGATAAAAACAATTTGTCCAACTCCAACCGCTTGCTTGTTTCCTTTCCACCTCCTTACCTTCTTATAAGATTTTTTTTTTAAAAAAACTAACTTCTAGAATATTTAATCTCGCGCTTATGCAATATGCAACTTGAATTTTTTTTTATTTCATTTGGAATTTCTAGAAGATTTGCCATGCGACCCCTCCTCCGATGTAGCCAACGTACTCTAGCTTGACGACGTGCCTCCAGCAGCAAAGCCGAATCGTCGTTGTTTTTTTTATTCACTGGCGTGAGAGAATACGAATCAGTCTAGTCGCTCCGATCACAATTTTTTTAGAGATCGACATAACCCCACTCTCCCTCTTACAAATCTCAACCGAATGTTATTTTTAAAGGTTAAGTTAGTAGTGATAAGATTCCACTCGCTAATTAAGTTTCCTTTTTTGATGAGACGCTAATTAAGTTATTCAACATGGTCGATGCGTTCCGAGCAAGCATTGCAACCATCTCTCTTTATATATCCTTAAAATATAGAGAAATTTTTACGGTAGATACTAGTAGTATGCGGTGGTAGTATAAATCAAATCTGATCGTAGATTTGTTAAGAGCATAATAGATTTTTCTTTATATTTATTTTTTCGTGATGATATTATAGACTTTTTTCAACTAGAAGTGAAAACATTACTCTAGTGCCATATGATCCCCCACATGAGCAATTACGATTCAACGTATCGAGATTCTATCACTCATACTACCAGATATAGTATAACTAAATCCTAACTAATATGAGTCATTGGATCTTAAAGAATAGATGTCCTGTATTAAATTGAGCGTACCGTAAAAGAGCTCAAAATATAGTCTGCATGTTACATACTCCATCTCATCGCCAACTAAACAATAGTCCCCGTCTTTGTCGTCATTTGGAATGGCGACAAAACCCCGCACCACCTGTCGTCATTTGGAATGGCAAAAAGAGCCCCACTATAAACGCACGAAAAAAATCATCCAAAACTCACTTTGAATCGAAAAAATATAAAGAGGGGAGGGAAGGGAGAGAAGAAAGCTAGTGAAGCGTTATCCACAGTAGCGGTGAATGAGAGGGGGGAGGAGCAGACCTAGTTTTATATATATATATTTCCTCTCCCCCGCTCTGCCTCCCCTTCTGCTCCAGCGACACAGATGCTACGCCTGGCTCGCTACACTCTCTATGGTCGCGACGTCGAGCTCCTCAATGGGAAGCCGCCGCGCCGGAGGGGAAAGCTTGTGCTGTCGTTGATCTTGTGCCCAGGTTGTGGGTGGAGGAATGTGGTGCGGTTGACCTCCAAAGCGAGAGAGAATTCCGACCACGATTTCTTCAAGTGCCTGAACCACCAAATGAGTTCGTCTTTCGAATTGGGATTTTGGATTTGGTGTGCATGATTTTTTTGGTTCTGATTTTGTTCGTTTTGCTTTCTTTGGAGTCAGCGCGATGGATTTGGCTATAGAAACCTCTGGATCAACTCGAATGTTGCCTCCTTTCTCCAAAAAAAGACAACTCGTTGGGAAGGGCTAGTGGTTTCTGTCTAACTCCACAAGTAACATGGTTTCGAAGGACGTGAAGAGTACAAATCCACTAAATGTAGGTGAAGACAGAAATTCTTCCCAATTACAAATAAGAAATAAATGGTTTCATGCGGATTTCTTGCAGTCCAATTAATTGGTAGCGTGGATCATCATTGGAGAAGAAGGAATGATTAATTAACAGCTTTTTTTGGGGGGCGGGAGAGAGAATCTATCGAGACACAGAATCAGTGGTGGTACCGTATGGGGGATAGCTGCCTCGAGCTGGTACTGGTACTATAGCAGCTAGCTAGCGGGATGGAGGAGGAAGTAGTCGAGTGCAGGGCGCCCGTCGAGGCCTTTGCTGTCGTAGTGCGAGAGGAATTCCGCAACGGTGGTGCCCCTGTAGAGCGGAGGATTGTCCATGTCTGATGTGAGCTGCTTGATCGGGCCATACAGCCTTGTGGATGTCCTTAGGTTGGTGTTGCAGAAGGACGCCACTGAAATCCTTGCAGCTGTCTTGCTGGAGGCGACAACCCTATGCTCCACGCTCTTCAATCTCTTGTTGGACACAAGCTGCACGCAGAATTAACCGCAGATCCATCCATCCACCCATATATAATGAATGCACTAGCTGCATCTGCTGCTTAATTCGATCTGTATGTACCTGAAGAAGGTCGCCGATGTTGATGACCAGCGCATCGGGCACGGGAGGGACGTCCACCCAGTGCCAGTGGTCGCCGTGGAGATCATGTGCAAGCACCTGGAGGCCGCCCATGTCGTCCTGCAGGAGCACGGTGAGGAACGCGGGGTCCGAGTGCCTGCTGGTGCCCAGGGTCAGGTGCGGCTGCGGGCACGGCGGGTAGTAGTTGCTCACCACGCTCACGCCCTCCACGCACCCCATCTCTTCCAGGTGGCCGGCGGCGAGCCCCAGGGCCTCGGACAGCAGCTCCAAGACCGCCACCGCCAGCTTCCGCACCGCGTCGCCGTACCCCAACATGACCTCCCTCACGGCAACCGGCAGCTCCTCCGGCCGCGGCGGCTCCGGCGCCACCTGGCAGAACAGGGTGTCGCGCCAGTTGGCCGCCGGCGACTGGAACAGATCGAAGTTGGAGTTGAACCTCACCTTGTTGGCGACGTCCCTCGTGTAGTAGGGCCTCTTGACCTCCGCCGGCTCCTCGTGGAACCGCCTCACCGCCGCGAGCATCTCCGCGAGGACCTCACCCGGCACGCCGTGGTTCACCACCTGGAAGAACCCCACCGTCTCAGCCGCCGCCTTCACCTGCCCAACCACCTCCCCTCGGCGGCGTGCTGCTCTTGATGCGCCCGAGAGGTCGATGACCGGGATGGTGACGTCGGCGGAGGACCATGGGGCGACCGGCAGGGAGTCGGGAGGGTGGTGGAAGATGGTCGGGACGGTGGTGACGCCAGCGTCAACAAGGCCCTTGACGCCGGCCTTGGTGTCGTCGAACGCCTGCAGCTCTCGGCGGCGGTCGGAGCCGTTGGAGGCGGTACTGATGGTGGACATGGCGCCCGCCTCTAGCTGGGTCTGGGAGAGATCGACGCGACGAATATGAGCTCGATTCATGTGGCAGTCGGTGCTGGATCGAGATTCATAGCTAGGATTTGCTCCCTCCGGTAAAAAAAGAAGTGAAATCCTATAAAACGCTAAAGCATTTTTTGGCCAACCAAGGTACAATTTTGCTCTACCCCTACCTCCACCTTATCCCTTGGTTTTCCTTCATCTCATTCCACTCACCTCGATCTATATCCCTGCACCTTATCTCTTTCTCTCTCTCCATCCTCCCACTCAGATCCAAGTTGGCTGGTGGTATTCCTCCATGTCACTCCTCTGCAACAGCTTCATCCCCGACGACCCTCACAGCTCCATTCCCACCGTCCCTCTTCCTAGCCCCCATACGCAGCACCAGGTTTCTCCATTGGTCCACCCCGATGCCACATCCCAAGCTATTACAGATTTGTTCAGATCCGTTTCCTCCCATATTTTTATTTCTGTGCTTCATTGTTGAGGCAAAAGATAGAGAATATTTGTTTAGCTGAGAATTTTTTTCATTCCCCAATTCACTTTATTCTTCGACCAAAAGTCCAGATTAGCGTGTAGTTTGTTGTTTATTCTAGAATATCTGGAATATTTACTCAGTGAAACATTCGGTTGCATGCGTTGCTGGATAAATATGTGTTGCTTTTGGTTATAACCAATGTTTGAGCACTCTATAAGTAGAGCTGCAATATGAAAAAAAAAATTATGCCAAATTGATGATTCTTGTATTTTCAAACAATACACTCCATCATTATACACTCTTTTTTAACAGAGCAAGGCGAGTGGAAGCGACTACCGGAGGCATGCGCGACAACGCATGGGGACGTGAGCGGCCACAACAGCCCGGTGAGCACAGAGCTACATGTGAGCTCGATGGTAGGCGGGAAGGCCAACATCTGCGACGTCCTGATGAGCGCAGAGCTGTGGCAGCGAGTGGTCGCGCGACCGCAGGTGAGCACGTTAGGATTTTTTGTTCTTGTTTGATTTTTTTAATGAAACTTGTTGAAACTTCTCGAAACTTGTTGAAATTTGCTGGAACTTGAAACTTTTTTGCCTGAAACTTGTTGAAATTGAGTTCCAAAATCAGAAACTTGTTGAAACTTGCTGAAACTTATTAAAACTTTTTGTCTGAAACTTGTCGAAACTTGAGTTCCAAAATCCAAAACTTATTGAAACTTGCCGAAACTTATTCAAACTTTTTGTCTGAAACTTGTCGAAACTTGAGTTGCAAAATCCAAAACTTATTGAAACTTCTTGAAACATGTTGTAAGTTCTTGAAACTTGGGGAAGACACGAAGAAAGTACTTACTTTCTAATTTGGAGTTCTTCTTCTCCAAGAGTTTTATTCGCCAGGTTAGTCCCTCGACCACGGCGAAATTCTCCACAAAATGCTACAAAAGGAGCAGACTCTTTTAAGTTTTTGATAAACTTTAAGGGAAAAGCTATGAAAAGTGGTCGTGGATGCTTACCTGGTTTACCATGTTGTTGTATTCAGCGAAAATAGAATCAAAACTCATCTCTGCTTGACGGTTTGACATTCTTCCCCTAGCCTCATCGAGTTCTTCATCATTGAAGATCCGAGGGCGACAAAGGAAGTCGCCAGGATGAGGAGGCTTTCTAGCAGTAGTCAAAGCCTTCTGGAACTCCTCAAGAACCTCCACCTCTATAGGTGGGGTTGGAGACATCGCGGGTTCCTAAGCGGGCACTAGCGCTGTCACTTACTTGGGGGCTGGCTCCACCTCTTTTTCCTCAGAAATTTTCTCCTGAGGGGTGCTCTGGTCAGAGGCGACCGGAACACCAAAGGATCTAAAAAAACAGAAGAAAGGTAAAATCAAGACTCTAGAATACCAGAAGCATTAAAGGTATGTGTTTTCATAAATATCTTTCATGTATACATACTTGGTCGTTTTCTTGGTTTTGATCTTGAAACGCCCTAGAGCACAGTACAGAACGCCTGCCTTCCTTTTCTTCTCCACCAATTTTACTGGTTCTGAACTAGTAGGGTTGGTTATACCCTTCACATCCTCCGACCTCTAGTCAGAAGTGATATCCTCGATCAGATGATCGAGGTCCCTGACCAGCTGGTCGGAGATGGTGTCTTGGTCGGCTTGCTTTCAAGTCGTGAACAACCATTCTGGGGCCTACAACCTCCGTAGTTCTAGTCTGCGGATCCTTCTACTTTTTGCCTAATTAAAAAGCCAGTTTTAATTAGGTGATGAATTTTTCCATCTAACAATATATACTCCTTGTCAAGTACTCTTTTACCTTCGAGAGATCATTGTCTTCGCTGATCGCCGAGAAGGAGTCGGTCGAAACAACTGATGATGGAGAGCCTTCATCGGACTCTCCTAGCTTCAACCCGACCGCCTACATATTAGAGTAGAACTATATATTAATCGGAGAATATATAAACGATGAAGAACAAAGTGGCTATTTACCTTGAGTCTCTTTATCTTCTCTTCTAAAGAGACAACAACCAAGATGTTGGGGAACGCAGCCTTGATATCAGGCTCCTCAACGCAGATCAGTTTGATCCGCTCCATGATCTCATCAGGGGAAAGGGCTTCAAAAAATAAAGAGGTTTCAAGGTTACAAAATAATCAACTAAATAAACTATATTGGTCGGGAGCCTTCAGGACTTACCTTTCCTGGGATCCTTGGTTGCCTCATCACGACCAATGTACTAGAGCATGGTAAGGTTTCGGAGCTTCAAGAGACTTATCCGACGCATGGAAAAGTCCTTTACCACATGCCAAGAGGTCAATCCTTTGGCACTAAGGTCTTTGATGGCATCAATCCACCTTCCGACCCCTCCCTCCTCGTCACGACCAATATTACAATTTCATTGGGTGCTATAAAATATATTATAATATAGATCACTGGTCAAAGTTTTGTTTTGAAGACCGTATCAATGTCTAACAACATGTATTTGGAACAGAGGGGTAGCCAGTAATATTTTGTGGCTTAAAAAGGTGTAGGGTCTGTTTGGTTTGTAACCATCAAAAGCTTTACTAAAATTTGGTAATACCCTCAAAATTTAGTTAGCACTTGGTTTGTTGCCAAATTTTGGTACTACCAACAAAATTTTGGCAATGCCTCAAAATTCATGAATGCATCCAAGGCAAGATCTTGACGCCAGATTTGCTCGCCCAAAAAATTTGGCATGCCAAATTTTGGTATGGCTATGATCCAAGCGATATTTTTTCCACGTTTTGGTCTTGCCTATGTTTTAGTATTACTAAAATTTTAGTATGACTACGTAAGATTGTAAACCAAACAAGCTCGTGCTCTCCGGATCCGAACCGGATAGCCAAATAAAAAGACCAAGGAAGCGACACGCACGCATGCATACGCTAACCGGCCGTGCAGTTTGCACGTTGCTTTCGGTGTTGTACGTTGTCAATGTCATACTGTAGCATATGACATTTGCCTTTTGCTAATGTGGGCCTCTATTTCTAAGGGCATGTATAGTGGGTGACATCAGATATAATTTTTGCCACGTAAGATTTTTAATGACGTGGATGAGAGAGAATAAGGAGAGAGAATGAAGCCGTCTAGCATGCAACAGACATTTATAAAATCCTTATAGACAACACAAAACATCATTGTATGAGTTGTTGTCTATAAAAAATATTTTTTTCAAGCAAAAACTAAAAGAATGTGGGATCTCATATAGACAACTTAAGAGACAACTTATTATATGAGCCGTCTTTAGTGCTGTCTATAGGTGACATTGATGGCTGATATAGACACCCGTTGTCTGTACCATTGTATATGCCCTAAGACGATTTATGCTATTTTAAGTGTATGTTTTTTTAATCAATCCAGAATTACACGCACTCAGCTTATTTCGTGGGTTTTTCCTAGGGAGCAACTACGGTTCGGATGTATGATAGAAGTCTTCCCACCGTACGATTCCAATACAACACAGAGGAATACACAGTGTAACACCTTTTCTCACTTGGTGCAACATATCAGACAATTATATGCAACATCATCTCAGAATCTCTTAATTCTTATCAAAAAAATATCAAAAAAAACTCAATCATATACAACAAAATCATATGTAACGTTATCAACATCCGTAGAGCGCCAACATATTAAAAACAAGATGCAGCATCTCATATTTCGTATGTAACATTTGTTCCCCTCGTGTGCAACATATCGAGGGGCGATGAGGACGACGTCGACGGCGAGACGTAGATCTCGTCGGTCTCTGGTCGACCTCGACGGATGAACCGCACCAAAGACGGAGACAGTAGACGGAGGGCGCCGCACTCATGGAGCCCTCATTGAAGCAACCCGCTGCGGCGGCGGCAACGGCCGGTGGTGTTGAGGGAGCGGCGAGGGGGACGGGAGGGAGGAGGATGCTGTGGTGGATGGGGCGGGCGGCACAACAGTGGTGAGGAGGACGAGCGCGCGGTGAGGTGGGAGACGGCGAGTCGGCGCGGCAGCTGATGTCGGAGGAAGTCGGCGAGTTGGCGCAGTAGCAGATGCGGATGCGGAGGAAGTCGGCGTGGGCGGAGGCGAGCAAGCGACGAGAGTGAAGAGGCGGTGTGGTGGATGATGAGAGTGAAGGAAGAGAGCGATGTGAATAAGAGCTGAGTGGATAGGAGTGAGTAGGAATGAGTGGATGAGAACCGTGCGGGAAAAGTGCTCCTCCGAACGTTTTTCTTCTCTGCTCGGTGTTCCGGGTCCTTGGTGGTCGACGTGCAGGGCGCGGCGCACCAGCTACAGGCTACAGCTCGCTCGCTCCTTCCGATTCAATGGCCTACGACCGCCTCCGCGACCTCAAGGCCTTTGACGACACCAAGGCCGGCGTCAAAGGCCTCGTCGATGCAGGGGTCACCACCGTCCCGCCCATCTTCCTCCACTCGCCGCCGCCGGAATCCCTCGCCCTGATCGACGACGCATCGCCCGGTTCTCATGACGACCACCACGTCACCATCCCGCTCATCGACCTCGCTCACGTCACAGCAGAATCCCGGCGGGCAGAGCTGGTCGGCGAGTTGAAGGCGGCCGCCGAGACGGTGGGCTTCTTCCAGGTGGTGAACCACGGCGTGCCGGAGGCGGCGATGGCGGAGATGCTGTCGGCGGTGCGGCGGTTCAACGAGGAGCCGGCGGAGGCCAAGAGGCCGTACTACACGAGGGACTACGGGAGGCGCGTTAGGTACCAGAGCAACTTCGACCTGTTCCAGTCGCCGGCGGCCAACTGGCGCGACACCCTGTTCCTGGAGATGGCGCCGACGGGTCCGGCGCCGGAGGAGATCCCAAGGGCGTGCAGAGGCGTCGTGGTGGAGTACACGAGGGCGGTGCGGAGGCTGGGCGGGACGCTGCTGGAGCTGCTGTCGGAGGCGCTGGGTCTCCACCGTGGGTACCTGGAGCGGGACGGCGGGTGCCTGGAGGGGCTGAGCGTCGCCGGCCACTACTACCCGGCGTGCCCGGAGCCGCACCTGACCCTGGGCACCACCAGGCACTCCGACCCGACCTTCCTCACCGTGCTCCTCCAGGACGGCATGGGCGGCCTCCAGGTGCTCCTGGAAGGCGGGCGCTGGGTGGACGTGCCCCCCGTGGCCGGCGCGCTGGTCGTCAACGTCGGCGATTTCCTCCAGCTCATGTCCAATGACAGGTTCAAGAGCGTGGAGCACCGGGTGGTGGCCCAGAGCACCGGTCCTCGACTGTCGGTGGCCTGCTTCTTCCGGACGCATGGCGCCGCTGCATCCACGGCGGTGCTAATGCCAATCAAGGAGCTGCTCGCGATCTCCGACGCGCAGGCGCGGTACAGGAGCACCACGGTGGAGGAGCTGGTCGGCCACTACAGGGACAAGGGCCTCGACGGCCGCTCTGCACTCGACCACTTGAGGCTCTGACCGATCAACCTTTATCTCTGATGGAGCGATCAGCAAGCAGATCCCATCAGACCGTAAGCCTCACAGATTATGGTCGATCGAGAGGCACTACCTGTTGTTGTTGAAGTCTTGTGTATCGTTTCCTATTTCCGTTTTCTTTTGTTTGCACGGCTGTTGCAGCCGTGGACATTAGCGTGCATCGAAAAGCCAGTAACGATTCTCGCTCGTGGCGCATGGAACGTGGCTGAAGTATTAAGCTTTCAGTTACTTTTTTATTTGCTAGGACAAATAAGAGAAGAAAAGGAAAAGCTGCTGTAGATTTTGGGCAGCACCAAAATTTGTCTCGTGTGTTCATCTTCTTGGAGTTGTCCAGTAATTTTGCGTGTGTAGATCATTACGTGTGCCAACGATTGGTATCAGAGCTTTGTGCTCTCCTGCCTGTGAAGATGTCGCGGGACGGCTCGGAGGCTTCATCGGGTACCAGGAACCGCACCGAGGACGGCGCGAGTGGTAGCGGCACTGGCCGCGCACTGGTGGTACCGCCGGTGAGGGAGGGAGTTGTGACCCTCCAATACCCCATGATCACGGAGAGCAATTAGAGGGTGTGGGCGGTGAAGATGAAGATCATCATGCGTGTGCAAGGAGTGTGGGCGGCAGTGGAGGGTGAAGAATTGGTTGATGAGAAGAAAGACTAGATGACTCCTGCCGCCATAGTCCAAGCCGTGCCGGATGCCGTTGTAATGATCATATCGGAGAAGTAGACGGCAAAGGAGGCTTGAGATGCGCTCAAGGAGATGCACGTCGGTGAAGACCGTGTCAAGAAGGCGCACGTTCAAACTCTCAAGAGGGAGTTTGAGCGTATCTACATAGGGGACTCGGAGACAATTATTGAGTTCACCTTGAAGCTCACCACCATGGTCAACGAGATATATGCTCTCGGTACCAAGGTGAAGGACAACGCCATTGTGGAGAAGCTCCTACGCTCCATCCCCGACAAATTCCTACCCATTGTCGGCACCATTAAGCAATGGGGTGATGTGTCGGCGATAGAGGCCATCGGACGCTTGAGGGCATACGAGGAGAGCTTGCAGGGGGCGGCGCAACAAGGAAGAAGGAGAGCACCTGCTGCTCACGTCGCCGAGTGGGAGGCCAAAGCCACCGAAGAAAAGAAGAGCGTCGAGGGCTCCGGCAGCGGCACAAAGAAGAGTGGCGGGCGGGGCGGTGGCCGTGACCGTGACCAAGACATCAACAAGAAGAAGCACCGCGAAAAATTCGACAAGTCGAAGATCCAGTGCTTCAATTGTTGGGAGTTCGGCCATTTCGCATCCAAGGGTGATGAGCCGAAGAAAGAACGAGTGTATCTCACCAACGTCCAAGAGGACGATGAGCCAGCTCTCCTAATGGTTGTGGCATGCGAGCATGTCACTGATGCTGTCATGCTGAAGGAGGAGGAAGAGGAGTGCTTTAATTCGCCCACCATGTTGTTCTTGTCGGCCACGTCGGCGGTGCAGTCACCGTCGGGCAAACGGATCGTGCAAGCCGGATGCGATCGTTCGTGTCCAAGATCATTTCTTTGTTTTGCATAGGGACCCGATCACGACGCAGAGCAGCTACCTGAAGCGACAGCTGTCGGAGTGTAGCGACATCGCCGCGGACCTACCGGCGGGCCTCACGGCCGACGTGTTCGTTGACGCTGTTGCGTCCTACTACGGCGCCAACGTCGCACTGTCGCCGGCAAACCTTGCGATGGCGTGGGCCACCTCAGACTGGTTGGAACTGTGCGCGGATGATAGGCTGGCCCGCCGCTCAGAGGACTACATCTTCCAGGAGGTGGCCATGGACTATGGGTGTGCCGCGGCGGTGCTGCGGTCGTACATGGCGTTCCTCCGCGGCGAGGCATCCGGGACCAGTGCAGCGCTGCTCGTTCGGTGCTTGGAGACGCTCGCGATGTCCGGCGGCACCGACAAGTGGCTCGAGGACATGGTCGCGTTGCCCGTGGAGGAGTTCCAGGTGGCCGTCGAGGCCATGCGCGCGCACTTCGGGCATGACCACGACATCATGTACACCATCGTCGAGAACCAGATGGGGAAGCTGTCAGAGGGGGAGATGAGTCCCATCTGGTACCTTGACACAGGTGCATCCAATCATATGACCGGGTGTCGTGAGATGTTCTTTGACCTGGAAATGTCGGTTCAGGGGTAAGTGAGATGATATCACGTGGAAATCAGCTTCTGTGGCATGATGTCGTTAAGTGTCAAACTAGTGAGCATAAAGTCTTAACTGATGTTTATTACGTACCTAAGTTAAGGTGTAATATAGTCAGTTTGAGACACCTCGATGAGCATGGCTACAAAACGGTGTTGGAAAAAGGCATTTTGAGCATTTATGATCAAGAGAGAATTGCCGGCCAAGGCAAATAAGTCAAGGAATCGACTGTACTTGCTTCGGTTGAGCCGCACCCAGCCGGGTTTTGTCCTGACAAAATATGGTGTGAAGGAAGACGAGCTGCGCACAAGGATCGGTATTGTTGAGATCAAAAAAGCGCATCAAGAATTATGGGGTGTTTGTTGAATAATCCTTAATGTTGTTTAAGTCTTGTGTAACGTTTTCTATTTCCGTTTTTTTTTTGTTTGCATGGCTGTTGTAGTCGTGGGCATTAGTATGCATTGAAAGCTAGTAATGCTGCTCGCTCATGGTGTGTGGAACGTGGCTGAAGTATTAAGCATGAAACGTGGCTGAAGTATTAAGCTTTCAGTTACTTTTGTATTTGCTAGTATAAATAAGAGAGAAAAAAGAAAAGCTGCTGCAGATTTTGAGTAACACCAAAAATTATCTTGTGCCTTCATCTTCTTGGAGTTTCAGATCATTACGTGTGCCAACACTACCCACTGGCCACTGCAAGCCAAAGCCAAGGATCACTCGCTCGCGCGCGCTTCTGCTCGCACGGATCCATCCACCGCTCAACATGGCTATTTTTTTGAAGGTTAGGAGTAAACTAGTGGGCTGTGGCAGGTCGGAATTTAGAAATCCCTAACCTGATCCAATCCTTTCCAATATGTAGAAATGTGGACGTAATGTGTATGGCATTCAACAAGATACGTGTAAGCATTAATCCATGATGCACATGAACTGGAAATTAGCAGACAATTCCTGATCACTAACCAATGAACATCAATCGAACACAGCCAAACTTGTACTTATTCACAGCAACAGCGGGAAGGGAAGCGGAACTGACTTGAGTTTTAACCTCCTGATGATGAGTGATGGCTGATGACTTTCTTCAGCATCTGCCATGAGCTGTTGTGCATACTAAGTAAGCTAATCACTAAGGGTCTGCATTACCCATGATGACCTCGTCACCGGAGTCATAGCCTTCGGCGTCGCTCAGCTCCTCGTCGCTTGGCTCCTCCTCGAGAGATGCACCTGCATCTCCAGGCTTTGCGTATCTGTCGCAATATTCTGAACACGTGTTTGGAGTATTGTTAAGAACTAAGATGACATGATGATTGAGTTCGGAATATTGTTAAGAACCTAAGCAGACATGATGATTGAAGACTACAACACATGCTGCTATCTAGAATAATCCCCTCAGATAGTAGAATCGAACAGAGGGGCTGTCACAAACCTTTCACTTTCTGTTCGTACGCGTTCTTGTCACGCATCATCAGCGCAGCAGCCTCGCCGTTCAAGGGATCTGAGGGGTTAGGATACAGAAGAAGCTGAGGGAGAAAAACTTCAAAGACATTGACAAGATCTGCACGAGGACACCAAGTGTGGTGCGCTTTTACCGATTAGTAAAACTGACAGTCGAGAGGGTGCGAGAAACGACAACTAGTGTTGATATCAGTTACCAAACATAGGGCTCCAGGTCTGGTTGATGACATCCAAGCAGACAGAACCGGACCTGAAGAAATCGAGAAACGGTGACGAAACCACACAACCCACAGAGGGTGATTTCGCTAATGAAAAATCCAGCTTACATCTCATCGACATTTGGGTGATATATCTTGTTGGTAAACCCAATGGAAGGGGATTTGTAAGGGTAAGCATCTGGGAGTTCTACCCTCACCCTCCATACGCCACCCTGGTAAATACCTGCAGGAAGCATGCAACTGAAAGGTCAGACTACATATTAGTTGTGTCAGCAAAATTTAAGTTTTAGAACGACAGGCACCACCACATCGACTCATATGCCAGCCATTTTGCTGTTGCAGCCTATCTGTAGTCCTGGTAGGAGTATCAGTTCAACAAAGAAGCTCGAACAAAATATAAAAATTTCGTCTTACTTTGATCACAACTTTCGTTGAAGTACTTGTATTAGATTGCATATAATGTATGCCAACGCGCCACTCTTTTCCTTCCACTAGCAAGTAGCCAGCAATAGGAGCTATATATTCAGCCAAGAAGCCTTTCTGACTAGGGGCCTTATTTTTAGTACTTCAGATAATAAACAAAAGAAGAAAAATCAAAGCAAAGTGGGTGTAGAAGTTGGACAGCTGACCAGACAAGCACTGCTCCAATATTCTAGCATCCAAGAATTGATGCCTGCAGATTGTTTTTCAGCACTTGTTGGTTGGCCAGACTATTGTGACGTGGATTAAGCACCTACCTATTTATGGAGATAAATAAGGCTATCTTCATGTAGTCAGGTCATCTGGATGTGGTTCAATCATTTGATTGGACAGCACATGGAACGCTCCTGTTGCTAAATGCTACAAATGTATATCCACCTAAAGTGGTGCTGTT
This sequence comes from Phyllostachys edulis, assembly GCA_036346405.1. Classification (NCBI taxonomy): domain Eukaryota; kingdom Viridiplantae; phylum Streptophyta; class Magnoliopsida; order Poales; family Poaceae; genus Phyllostachys; species Phyllostachys edulis. The sequence continues at coordinate 467,842 of CM070550.1, read as the reverse complement.
TTCTCGTCCTTCTCTCTCTCTCTCGATCGAATATGGTGTTCGTTTCTTTTGGAAAATAAAGTGCTGTTAACTTGCTGCTACTGAATCGTTGAAAAGTTATATAATCCTGAACAGCAGCTCATCGTATCCAATCTTTAAAAGAAAATCCATTTCCCCCTTACAATTACATAAACAATCAAGAAATTTTCTACAAACCCACGTCAATGATAATAAGTGAGTTTTCAGCAAAAAATGATAAATAAGCGAGTAATATTTTGTAGAAATGGAATTCTAAATTTCGTTAGAAAGAAAAACAAAAAGAAGGAGAATGCAACAGAACATCTTTCTTTCTGTTTCCCCTTCTCTTTCCTTTCGGTGAAGATCTTAGTCGGGACAAGAAAAAGAAGAAGAGAGAAATTACTCTCTCAATTTATTTCATCCTCCTATCCGTGTTCTCTAAAGGATCATTCCTGTCAGGAGGGAGTTTTTGTTTGAAGGACTTCAAATAGATACAAACTCCACTCGGAAGACTTCAGGAAGGAAAAACAAATCATTTGGACAAAATAACAATCTCGTTACCTAATCTACACCAAATGAAAGGAAACCAATACATGCATGAGTAGATGAAGCTAAAGCAAACAGATCGAGGTGGTGGAATAACATATTAGCATCACATACTGTCGTTAGGCCCATGGAAATGCACATAGAACTCCTGCATCTCGTCGTTTATCATCTCCACCTTGTAATCGCTCATCATTCTGAGGAAGGAATTCAAAGCGATTCTGAAGTAATCAAGCAAATTAATCTGAAAAAAGAAAGAAAGCCAAAAGCAACTGCAGAAAGAAGGAAAGCACAAAAGCACAAGGAGCAAGCGAGCAATATATGTGCTGAAAAGGAGTAGAAGAGAGGAGGCGGTCAGGAACTCACAGCTTCATGAGATCCATCTCCCTTCTCTTGCTTGGGGAAGACATGGTGCACAAGTGATTCCGTTTCCTTTCCTTTTCAATCTTGTGGCTGCCTTCTTCTTCCTCTGTCTCCGTCCGTTTAATTCGGGGTTCTTCCCAAGACCAACGGCAGGTGGTAGCGCAACGCAGGAGAAGACAATTTGGAGAAGATAAGAAGAGACTAGAGGGGAGTGGTGGAACTGGGGTAAGTAAGCAATCTCTTGCATAAATGGAATTGTTCTTCTCTTCCTGCCCAAAAGGTTACGTCCGCACAGAGCACCATCCATTTATTTCATGAACAATGGAAGATATAGAGCATGTTTGTTTCGGCTGTACTTTCCGAAAAGCGGTTTCTGGCTATACTACAGGGCTTTTTGGTTATGAACTGAATGGCTGAGTTTTTCTGATTTTGTATTTGGCTGTCTAGCTTTTTAGATAGACTGGCTGTAGCTTCCGAGATGTGAAATGTCTGCAATGCCCCTGAGGACAGTAATAGTTTGTTTGATGTCGTTTAACGCAATTAACAACATTTAACGATATTTAATGACATTTAACGACAATTGACGACATTTAACAACATTTAACGTTAACGACGACTAACGCAATTGATGAGGCATTGACAATAAGAGGAATATGCATTAATAGATATAATTACAATAAGAGTAACCGAACAAATTTCTATAAATGTTAAGGCATCCAGAGTTACTTCATAGTCATTGTAAACTACTTCTGAGCAAGTTTTACTAATCCTCTAGGTATCAAGTACACCTTACCAACCTCAATTAGGTCATAAAATTGATCAAACACCGAATTGAAGCATGTTGCACGAATTTCTCCACCATGTGAATTAAGGATTATCGTATTTAACAACAATTATTACAATAAACATTTATTACAAACAATTATTACATAAATAATTATTACAAACAATTCATGCCTCCTCCACTTTTTTTCCTGCTTGAGATCAAGATCGCTAGATGTTAGGCACCGCACCCTCACACGTATCCCCAAAAATGGAAAGATTAATATAGCCAAATTCCATAATACAGCAAACAAGAACTTGCAAACTCATATGCATGCTGACAAACTAACTGATCTAATATCAATCAATCAAGAGATCAAAACACATAACAAAATACAGAAATATCTTATTTGAACTGTATAAGCTAAACCTCAATTATTTCATTCATTTGGACAATGAAACCATATTTGAATGAGCAAAAGTCAGTAGATAGTCCACGCAATTTGAGGATATGAACCATACACACTCAAATCAAGATGCATACAGATCTGAACATATCCATTGTAATTCAGCAACACCATAATCAATCGGTTTAGGATAAAACTATCATGAATCATTACCATACATTGTAATTCAGCATACACTACATACAAAAATTCCAGTTTTCCATTTTGTTGACTATCCAACAATCAAACATCACCTAGTCAATGTACAAATGAATGTCTTATGTGCTATCAGGTTAGCAAATGATACAAGACAAGATAATCAAATTATATACAAGATAATCAAATTCAGGAAACAGAATAGTCAATTATATACAAGACATTGAACAACAAGCTGGATGAACAAGTGGATGCTCAATGCCTAAGTGATAAACAAACATCAATTGAATGCGTGAATTAGCCCACCCATGACGCATGCCTTCTCCTTAGACCCTGACGCCACCTCCTCCCTCGACCCCGACGCCGCCGTCCTTCTCCCCCCTATCGCTGCTAAACTCCTCTCCCGAAGCCGCCACCGGCTCTGTTTTTTCCCTTTTTTTTCTTTCTTCTGTTATAAAGTAATTATTTTGTAATGATTGTTTAATTTAATAATTCTTTATTGTAATAATTATTCACTGTAATAATTATTTATTGTATTTATTTATACAATAATTGTTTATTGTAATAATTGACATTAATTATATTAATTGCAGTTTATTGCGTTGATTGTCGTTAATTGCGCTATATTGCGTTAAATGCGATTAATTACGTTAATTACTGTAGTCGTCATTAATTGCAGTCAATTGCATTAATCGTTGTTAATTACGGAAGTCGTCGTTGATTGCAGTTAATTATTGTTAGTTGCGGTAGTAGTCGTCAATTGTGTTAGTTGTCATTAATTACCGTCAATTATCGTTAGTTGTCATTAATCGCCGTCAATTGCGTTAATTGCCGTTAAATGGCATCAAACAAGCCATTACTATCCTCAGAGTCATTTCAGACATTTTTCATCTTAGAATCTGCAGCCAGCCTACCTAAAAGTTAGACAACCAAACACCAAACCTCTTCGGCTCAACCATTCAGACCTACAGCCATTCATCCCTGCAACCCAGCCGGAAGTTTTTCAGGAAAGATGCAACCGTGCCAAACATACCCTACTAGTACTAAGATATCCTATTTCACGACAACTGACTCTCTTTCAACTAAAAAAAGAGGGGCAACTAGCTGTGGCAGAGGCAGACAGTTGGCATTATTCCTCTTTCGCACCGTTCGATCGTCAAAGAACGGCTGAGATCAACAGCGGACAGTGAAAATCACTACAGTGCTAAACAATGAAAATGGTACAGTATTTTCTATGTACAGTAAAGGTGTTACTGTTTGTACAGTATGTGTGCAGTGCGCTACAGAGTGCCGCACCAACAGACTCGGGATACCGTTGCTATAGTGCCCTCTCTCTGCAATGCTGTAGAGGATCCAATCTGAGGAGGGTAGAGTTCTGCCATTTATTTATCTTGAAAATAAAAATTCAGAGAATAGTCGAGACAATATATAGTGGAGTAGCATTCCAAATAGAAATCAGCTCATAGAGTGCGATCATATATTACGCCATCTAAGATTGATTCTTTCTGTTGAAAATTTTTGTAGCTTATTCCTCAAACAAGAGGATAAAGGATTAAATTAATCATCGCATGACAAAGACTGAACCTTTTTATATACTGTACGAGTACCGCCAACCAACTCCGCCATGCCACGTTGCCACTTTCATCAAAATCACGAGTCACGCTCCTCCTTTTTGGGCTCGCTCGTCAGCCTATTAGCCACTGGTTAAGGTTAACCCCAACTAAAATATATTCAATCTAATAAAAAAAACAATCATTCCAATAGATTGTTTCTTGAGTTTGTATCTAAGACTTTAATTACAATTTAATTGCTACCCACAAAACAAGTTTTTAGGTAACAAGCAAGTCTTCAATAACTATTTTGTAGTTTCTTGTGTCTTAGTATCAACAACTTGCTTGTTTCTTCATCTAGAAACAAACTCACATTCTCTCCTCACAATCTCTCCTCAACATCACATCAATAAATGTTGATGTGTTCATCCCTTAATAACAAGTGGCATGGACTATTGTAGATGCTCTTGCTCCCTCCGTTTGAGACACTGTTGACCAAGGCACACTTAAGCAATTATTTGTTTTATATGATATGATCAAAATATGACTATGAGTTTCTCCATGCGAGCTGTTGGCTGGAAATATTTCATGAAAATGACTGATTCGCATCCAATTTGTAATATGAGCATTATCGTGCACCTTGGAAATTCATACTCCTACACTATGGTGTTCATAGACAAATTAAGAGCAAGAGACGCATGCATGGTATGGCAGTACAGCTGTTAATTAGTGTTTCGATTACGCGGGCTGGTGTACGAAAACCTAAGAAGCAAGAAGCCTCTTTGATCGACCAAGTCTCTTTTTTTCAGACAGAGAAGTAGAGGAGATGGATCGATTATGAGCAAGGTTGTCATGATCGCGGTCCTAAGTAAGATTGTTTTTCGTTTGACGGGATCGAATCGTAGAATCACGATTCTATCAGATTTTTAAAAGTAGATATATTTTGTATAAAAATTAAATTATGTTTTTAAATATGCAAGTCTATAGTAGAATTTTGAATATTTTGAATTTAATTTTGTAAAGCTGGACACACTCATCCATGTTACATTCAATTTGATTATTTTTAAAATAAACTAATCATTTAACACTCTAATATATTAATGAAAGGGTAAATTTGTTCAATGCTATCGCAATCGTTCGTGAGTTGAAAAATATGGTCGAGGTCGACTGAAAAATACCATCGAAAACACAAAAAACTCTAAAAAATGCCATTGTCATCGCGTTTTCCGTCCCAATGGTACGATATGACTGTTCTACCCTCACTCTTCTTCTATTTCCAAGGTTATGAAAGTCGGTGCTGGGCGCCGACTAGGCATCGCCTAGGCGCGAGGCGGTGCGTTGCCACGCCAATTTCCGCCAAGGCGACAGGCTAGGCGGGACGGCCACTTTGGACCAGTTGGACTATCAAAGCCGGTCCTTGACGTCTCGCGGTGGTTCTAGGCGAGGCGGCGTGAGGTGGGCACCGAGGTGGGAGCTTAAAGGACTACGCCTGAGCTCGACGCCTTGGCCCCATCCAATCATCACGGCACGCTAGGGTTCGGCCTCCCCCGCCGTCGAATCAAGTTCGCCCCGAGTTTCGGCCATCTTGCACCACCGATTCTACCTCGCCGTCGCCGAATCAAGCTTGCCCAGCCATCTCTGTCGTCGAATTGACCTAGCCACCTCCGAATCAAGCTCGTCCAGCCATCTCCGCCGCTGAATTGAGGTGCGCCGCCCTCCACTCTGATGCTCTCTTCCCCTCTCCCCTCTTCCCTCTCTTCTTCCACGCCGCCCCCTTCCTCCGATGTTCTTCCTTCCTCGCTTCCACCTTCGCCGCCGCCCTCTCTCTCTTCCACGCCTCCCTATTTGCTCTCTCTCTCTAGCGCCAGCCTCCTCCTCTCTTTGCTCTGCTTTCTTTGCTAGTGAAGGTGCTCTGCTGTGAGCCTGTGATGGTGCTCTATCGCAGCCGAATCGAGCTCTTCTGTGATGGTGCTCTGCTGTGAGCTTGTGACTGCTAATTTGAGTTTGGATTGTGAATATTGAATTATTCCTGATGATGATTTGCTTGCTTTCTATGATATGTGTGACTCCTGAATCATGCTCTGCTGTGATTTGCTTGCTTTCTAAATTTTGTGTCATCTGTGATATACCGATATGTGTCCTGACTCCTGAGCATACAACTTACAAGATATGTGTGACTCCTGAGTCATGAATTATGCTCTGTTGTGATTTGCAGCATTTGCTTGCCTTCTGTGATATGTGTCCTAAGCATACAAGATATGTGTGACTCCTGATTCCTAAATACTGCTCTGCTGACTGCTGTGATTCATAATTTTGATGATTTACTGGTGCTTCTATGCACTCACATCATTTGTTGCGTTACTTGCATATCCATATTTCATCTTTATCTAGTCGACCTGATTCATCAATGTGACAATGTTTCATGACTTCATCATCAGGTTTTTTATTCCCTGAATTGACCTATTTATAAGTTTACAACTGTCCACTTATCAAGTGAACATATCCCCTAAATGGACACATTTTTTGCTTTAGAAGTCTTTGAGATGTTGTGGCTGCATATGTTTCATACTTCCATTCGTTTATCAATCATTCATACATTCTTTCTCACACAATAGCAAAATAACTCATCATTGATTAAATATACATGTTTACATCATTATTTTATTACATACATGTTTACATCAAGCTCGTGGAGGGGAGATAATATACGTAACCACATCAAATTCACCATATCTTGCTTCTTCAGGTAATTTTCCTTCAATCTTGCTCAATTTTGATGCCTGATGCTAGCTCAATTCATCATATTATTCCTGTCGTGGGTTTATCTGCACCATAGCCAAGCCGCCCCTCCTGGGCGCCTGAAGAATCTAGCCCGCCATTACATGTTAATGGAGTGTTTTGGTGATTAATGACAAATGCATTTGTGAGACTAACATGTTTATTGATATACTTATTATTTAGTCTAAATTGGATATAAAGGTGATAATCATGAAGGCATGTATGTGATTAATGATAAATCAAATTCGTTGGATAAACAAAAGGAAAATCCAAATAGGTATGCATTTATAATAACAAATCTATTTATGAGACTAACTCTCTTATTATTATATCTTATGATTAGTCTCGCTTGGGTATAAAGAACAAAAGAGGTATGCATTCTACTTTGTATTCTTATACCCCGTTGCATTCCTTGGATCCAAAATATAGGTTGAACTTCACCAAAAGGATTAACCTAAATATGTGCATATGTTCTTACTACATATTCATGTATGCACACATATAGGGAGTTCATTCTATATTTTGAGGTTTCATTAGTATTGATCCATATTCTGTTTCCACATATATTTGGGATCTTTACTTTGAAACATATCCTGTGAATATACTTAACTTGCATAGTTAATATATTCATATGAGTATATAAGACTTGTGTAGTCTAAGTATACTTATATGTGAGTATAACATAACCTTGTGTAGTTCATGTGCACTCACATATTCTCTAATATATTTAACTTGTGTAGTTAATATATTCATGTGAATATATGAGACTTGTGTGCTCATATATCCTTTGAGTATATACAACTTGCATAGTGCCTATATACTCATACCAATCTACATTCAATTACTTGCAATTGAAGTGATTATCATCAATTACCAAAGAGGGAAAGATTGTGGTATCTTGTCCCACCATTATGAGTTAATGGTATGGCGTGGTAATTAATGATAGTCATATTATAGAACTAACACTTTCCATGAGTTGGATGAACAGGTTGAGTTCTATAGCTGCAGACTCTAGAAGATCATCATGTGTTGATATTTAAGTCAAGAGCTTGGTGTAAAGGATGCATCATGTGTGGATGCGCATCAAGTTCAAGATAAAGGAAATCATCATGTGTCGATGATGTTCATGAAGAGGAGATGATCATAAGTTGATCATCAAGTCAAATGAAGACCCATCATGTATTGATGAAAGTCAAGTAAAGGATGCATCATGAGTTGATGCATATCAAGTCAAGAACCCGGAGTTGAAGCAAGGATGTGCGTCATCAAGCTTCAAGTAGTTGCGCAAGGCAAAGGTATGACTAGCTAGGGCTAAGGATTTGTTCCTAGTCTTTTACCGGTCACGTGTTTGGTTGAATGACCGGATTGCTAGTATAGGTTGCCGTACTATTAAGAGGGGTCCTTGACTAGTAGTTTGAGTTAGTCATGTGTTGATAGCTCATTGTGTTTGCTCTAGCTCATCTTAACATGTTACCAATATTTGCGAATGTGTTTTGTAAATAGTTGTGGCTCATGGATAACCCTTGTAGCATGTGATTTAAGTTTGCAAATGTGTTTTGCAAATAGTGTAAGTCCATGTACCTTATTCCTTGTAGTGTGATTCTATAAGTTGGCAAATGTGTTTTGCAACTTGTTGAGAATCTCACTTGAATCCTTGTTTGCATCGCGCGTCAATTTGGCAAATGTGTTTTGCAAATTGAGTTGAAGCGGAATGCAATTTGAGGCATTGATTCTTAAAAGTTGGCAAATGTGTTTTGCAACTAGTTGAGAGTCTTGTCTTTAACCTTGTATGCATATTGCATCAAATTAGCAAAATGTGTTTTGCAATTTGAGTTGTGAAAATCAGATTTGCTCTTGTTGACGCTTGGCGGTCGACCGCCAATTTCATGATCGGCCGGCGTTGTTGAAGCGGTCTCGACGGTCCTCCGGTCGAGACCCGGCCAAGATTTTCGAGAGGGTTCTTTCGGTCCTTAGCCTTTTCGTGAAGTTTTCGAGCGGTCGATCGGCCAGAGTATTTTGGTCGACCGCCATTACATGGCGGCCGACGTAGTAGGCTCAACGGCTAATTTTATAGTCGTTGGAGCCAAGATGCGATCGACCGCCATTACACTGCGGTCAGACCGATTTTGTCCAGAGGCTCTGGAATCTTTTCCCAACGGCTAGTTTTTGAGTGTGGGCTATATAAAGCCACCTTGGCTGGTTGGGAGAGGTTGCTGGTGATATTGTGAAGGACTTTGCGTGTGTTGAAGGTGCCTTAGACATTCTTTTGAGCTAGAGCAAGCCCTCTCTTCCTTCGTGCATGTGTTGCACTTAGTGAGTGATTGAGAGCAAACCCTAAGTGCATGTGTTGCCTTAGGTAGTGGATTTCATATCCATTTGAGCTTAGACACTTGATTGGTTCAAGTGAGCGTTGGAGACTTGTTACTCTTGGTGTTTGCCGACACCTAGACAGCGTGGTGGCGTTTTTGCGCGGTGAGCTTCTCAAAGAAGATTGTGAGAAGACCCAAGGCGGTTTGGAGTGGTGTGGTGCTCGCCATCTCCTGGAGTGGAGGAAGGAGCAACCCTAGTGGAGCGAGGTGTTGGTTCGATTTGGAACCGGTCCAAGTGGTTGGACTTACCTCGGAGGAAGGCTTAATTCGTGGAGCCGCCCAATTGGTTTGGGTTTCTCAACGTGGATTAGGGAGACCAAGAAGTCTCCGATCACCACGGAAAACATCGCCGTGTCATTGTGGTTTGATTACTTGTGCTTTACATTGTGCAATTTACATTACTTGTATTTAAATTGCTTAAGTGTATGTGTATGATTGCTATCATTTATATTGTCTCATATTGTTGGTGCACTTAGTTGAACCTAGTTGATTTAGGTTTTAATTGTGCAAAACCGTATTTGTTTAGCTTCCGCATTAGAAATTGGTTTTAGTTAAAAGAAGTTTTTAAAACGCCTATTCACCCCCCCTCTAGTCGGCCACCTAGATCTTACAGCGCCGCCTAGTCCGCATAGGCGCTAGGCGTTGGGCCACCGCCCGCCTAGCGCTTAGCGCTTTCTTGAACCTTGTTTATATTTTTTTTTTGCTAAGGCTTGTCGCACATGTCAATCTACCCTTGCTTCTCCTCCACAAGCCAGCGCCTATGGTGAAGGACAGTGGTGGCGAGGCTTGGCTTGGGGGATAGGCAAAATGGAATGATGTTACATCCAAAAAAATTTGGAAAAATAATTAGAAATAAATAATTTAATTGTATTTTAAAAATAAAAACTAAATTTGTGCTGAGAATATTTTACTTAATATCAAAAATACCCTTTTAAATACTCTGAAATTTTTATAGAATTTTTAGAGTCGTCTTGCTATTTTTATAGTTAAAAAGTACTTTTAGCTTTTAAAAATTATGTACCGTGTAAAAATAATAACCAAAATAAAGTTATGAATACTTTAATTAAGCTTAAAGTACTTTATTTAACTACTCAAATTCTTACGAAATTGTTAGGGCTGTCTTGCTATTTTTCTAATTTAAAAAGTATTTTTAGCTTTTAAAAAATTATTTACTATGTAAAATTAAAAACCAAATTTAAGTTAAAAATACTTTTTATAAGTGAAAATGCCTGAAGGGAATTCTATGAATTTGCCTATAACTTTTTAGCTTTGTTTAATATTTTTGCGGATTTAATTCGTGTTTTATCGAACTATTCTCTATGAGAGGTAATGTTGGTATTTTTCTCTCAAAGAAAGGCTCTAGCGGCTATTTTGGACGAAAAACGTGATGACAATGTCTTTTTCTAGATATTTTTTGTGTTTATGATGGCATTTTCCCGTCGCCCTCATTCGAGATGGTGTTTTGCAACTCGCGAACGATTGCGATGGCACTGAACAAATTTACCCTTAATAAAAATACCTTTGACCATAGAACTACACTTCAACAACACAAACAAGGCAAAAAAAAAAATTGCAACTTCAATTTTTTATGTGCTCACGATCCTATCCGGTCATGAGCGTGATCCTGCCTTCAAGATCACGGGTATATGAAATTCTGATACACCTACCGGTTCGTGTTATTTCGACCATCGTACGGTCGCGATCCTGACAAGTGACAACCCTGATTGCGAGTAGCTCTTTTTTTCAGGGGTGGTGCTCGTGCTGCGTGGAGGATGGGCCGGACTTGGTAGCCTGCATGCAGTTAGGCCTATCGGGAAACCAAACTGGGCTGACAAAATTTTCACTACGTCGTTGAGGTAGTTATGGGCCCACTTACACGATTCCTCCTCCCCACCACCCCAGCAAATAATACTGTACTGGTTTAGAGATTTAAGGCCCATTTGGTTCGGGTTAGGAGGTTTAACCCTCGAAAAACTCTTGAATTAACTTAACTTGGTTAAAGCCTTTTAATCATGTTAGCCTATGATTAAGTTTGTGGATGTATGAGTAAGTATGACACTAAACTTGAAGGCCCTTGCCCTTGGGATGGGAACGGAGCGTAAGAGATGCGAATGGTTTGGTTATTAAAGAACCACCGAACTCTATTGCTCAAGTATGAAATAAAATACCAATGAATGATCCCTGTCGATAGGGTTGGAGGGGGAGCTTGGGTGAAATTATATGAATAACCCTAATTCTAGGGCAACCTTGAGGGCATTAGAGCATGTACAATGGTGTGACGTCAACTGTCTGTAAACCTTGACATGTATGACATAAGATGATGTGAAAGAGAGAAGAGGTGTATAGAGAATTGTACTGTCTCTCATGCGAGCGGCGCAGGAGGGACAGGAGAGGGGCTTATTTGAGGTTGCATACTAGTATTTCTGTTGCTAGTATGTATGTATGTATGTTCTGCGTGCACTTGTAGCCCATGCTGAACATTCAACTCACATTGCATCGAGGCGCTAGGCATCTCTCTTGCATTGCTTTGCTTTGCTTGCATCGGTAATATTGTTTGACTATTCTGTTTTCCTCTTAGTTTCCAACTTCTGCATAGGTAATCATATTTATCTTTAACATTCATTCGTTCGTTCTATCTCTGTCAGATCAATTTATGCTGGAGAAATCCCTGTTAAAGGCTGTCCTGGCATTTTCACTTGTTTCCGTTACCAACTATGGAGGATAACCAACCAAAGGGTCGTGTTCTCATATTTTGTTGCTTTCGAGATCACCTTACTCATCAAACCTGTGGTTTTATCCGCCGCATTATTCTCCATAGTGAATTAGTGATTACTCCAAGGCTCCAATTTTGGACTGATTTAAACTTTCTTTTTTGGCACATGTGTTGAGAACCTAGTTTTTCCTTTTCTTCTTCTTACTACTCTTTACCTTCAGAGAAGTACCCAATTATTTTGGGCCTAGTGCTGGGCACGATTAATCTACCTGGAACCTATTCCGTTGGATATGTTTTTGCTGAAGGGAGTTGGAACGGTTGTACAACATCTCCATCATGTCATACTTTCCTTTTAAAAAACAAAACACGCTCTGCTCATTGCTCTCTCGTCCCGGCATCACACAGCACTTACTGCTTAGAGCAGATTTATTTCGATCCAAAAACACACACAAAGATTAAAAGATATATATATATATATATATATATATATATATATATATATATATATATATATATATATATATATATATCTCGACATCGCGTGTATGATCCTGCTCGATCGATTTAGTTGTAGGCGTCCGGGTTGGCGATGAGGTACGCCTCGGCGGTCTTGAAGATGGCGGTGACGGACTCCTTGGCCTTGGTTATCTCGTCATTCACCTCCACGCCCGGCAGAAGCTTGTACGTCGAGTCCACCTTCACGACGCTCCCGCCGTTGGCCGCCGGCTCCACCTTGATGTGCGCAAATGCTGTTGGTCCAGCTGTTGGTGGAGGCCATTGCTGCAAGCCTAGAATGATCAACCGAACGTGCGCAAATGCTAGCCTAGTGTAGTGCTATGCTACTGCAAGTACTTGCTGCTGCTTGTGTTATACCTAGTGGAGTGGCAGTGAGAGCTTTAAATAGGTGGCTCGAGAGGCGGGGTTGGTGAGACTTGGCCGGATGGGGTCTGGCGAGTGGTGACCGGTGAGGCTGAGGCGCCGCGGCAGTCGTCGGGTTTTTCCAAATTGGATGGCACTGTCGGCCGGGGTCGAAAGCACGCCAGAAAGTATGCACTTTTGTCAATGTTTAGTTGAAGGCGAAGAATGTGCTGTCGAATTGGCACCACGTACGGTCCGCGTGGGCAAGTTGATTGATCGAGAATAGGAAAGGAGACGAACGATGGTCGTCTAGATCAAAAGCAAGGCGTGGTTAGAACCAGAAACAAGCTGAAGGGATCGATCGATAGCATAGCTTAGCAGTCTAGCACATAGATTCAGAAATTACGCAAAGTAATTTTTTTCTTCTTGCTTGTGAACCTTTGGTTCATCAGAATTAATTCCCGCAAATATCTCCAGGGAGATCATTAGCTGGAATCGTTTTGTCTTTTGCAATTTATAAAGCACAGGCCGAAATCGGTAAAATCAAGGGGCATCACTTGAATGAAATGTTCGTATGAATATCTCCTAGCAGCGGTGTATCCTAGCTACGTGCACAGCTGCAGATGTCTGCACTTATCTTACACCGTAAGACTGGGATAATTACTAGTTGACCTAGTTCACTTCATAAAGCACGGAATACAAGCTTTAGATCAGTTTTAGTGCCGTGGCGTAAGAACAGGTAAAGGTAGAGGAGAAAATTTCGAGTGCCTTTCAGATGCTAGTACCTCCTCTTGTCAAAATTCTGTGCAACCTTTCAGCGTTGCCTAGTTTTTACAAACTTGACTGGATAATCAAGTTTGAAAATAAAATAATACATCACAAGAATGCTAAATGCTATGGGTAATGTTTCTATTCAGCATCATCCTCACTATGTTGAGACGAATCTGCATCTTCACCATACACCATCTCATCAATTTCTTCATATTCCTCCTCTTCCTCAGACTGAGCAGCGGCCGCATCTTGCGTCTCCTCTGACGGCGTCTCGGATACATTATTTGCATCCTTGTCGACCTGACGAAAGTGAAATCAACACATGATCATTTATTTAATCATATACGAAGCATTAAGATTGTTGACTTATTTTTCAGTGTTATAAATGGATGAAAACCTGAGCCATTATCAACCGAAGACGGCCAGAAAGCTTGGATAAATCTTCAGTTGCTGCGTATCTTTCTGCACACTTCTGAATGAAAGATTGATTTTAGTTCTACTTTTTGAATTTTTTTTATTCTGCTTATTTGTGATGCTTGGAGATTGGTTTGTAGGCTCGTAGTTGTAGTCCCAACTTGCCAAGTACTACTGACCAAAATTTGGTTGTGTTGATCACATTGGGCCAGTGCTAGGTTTGTGCTAAACTAGTGTCACACCAACCTACCTCAGTCCATATTTTGGCCAATTCACGGCCAAACATCCCTCAGTTCATATTTGGCCAATTCACGGCCAAACATCCAATAGCCAAATTGACCCTCCCAGATTTAGCATGCCAAAATTTGGCCAGCATTGGTAAGGCGACTCAGCGCTCAAATCAAACGTGAAACATACAATAAAGATAATTCATAATGTTCCATGAAGTTGAAGTGAGGCACTCTTGCATTTGTCACCAAGAATAGATTAGGGAGCAAAACAGAAGTACAAAAAAGTTGCTAGTCACTAGTACTGTATAGCATGCCATCTCCAAAATCTATCTATCTACACTGCATGGTCGCTCCTTTAACCCCTTAACTCTATATGCTTATTTGCTCAATAAAGAGAAGTGACAATTTCAATAAAGGAGCATCCGACTTTTTGGCTTCGAGTGTCATCCGCTTCGTGAGTTTTCTGGTTTTCTATTTTTGCACATCACTTGGCATATGTGTTGTACTAGTCAAAATCTGAAATTGTGATTAAATTGGATTGATACTATTGCTGGGAGATATTGCTTAGTGATACCATGGGCTCGGTTGAAATGCTCAATGAGGATAATCGTCATATACTGAAATTGGATTGATAGCTAATTCAGATCTGAGCTCTATTTCTGTTGCTTACTGTTGTCAATTTATCTCTAGCTTTCGGTTCTGTTACTTTCAGTAGGTTCGGGGTTGCATTGTATCTACTGAATTGGTTTGATTCTCTGTTCTACGAGCCTGTTGGTCTTTTATCAGCCGATAGGCTTACATGCTGCAATTTGTGATCCTTTAGCTTTGTTAGTCATTTACTTCTCTGTTGACTAAAATGCTGAAGCATTGATTCTGTGATTCCTTGCACTGTTAAGCAAAATCAATCCTTAATTGGTTGAAAGTATAACTTGTTGTTTATGATATCAAATTTTGACATATTAGTAAAGCATTCTTTAGAGCTCAAAGTCTGTTTTTGATTGTCATATCTAATTTGCGAAGAGTATAGACATTAGTGGCGAGGAGGTCAAGATCTTATCTTGTGCAGCCCGACATATGAGAGCAATAGACAATCAAATTAAATCTGAGCATTATGCTGAATTTTTTGTTGTCAAGTTCTATCTTTTGAGTATTTTATCATGTTTAAATGACATGAAGCTAATACATGCTTTTATGTTATTTTTGTCATTTAAATGCTGCTGGAAATACGCTTTAATTGTAATAATTGTTGCTGGAACTATTTCTAAATATTTACTAAAACCGCTGATTTTACAACATACACAACAGGAGGGCTATTTAGTCCATGACCAACTCCTCTTAGCTTGAAAACCGGAGGAGGAAGAGACTTTTCCCCTGTCAATATTCTTGTGTTGCTATCGGGAAGTAAGTGCGATGTGAGATGCAACAGGGCATTGATGGGCAGCTAATCATGAAGTTGCACAGCGTGCTATTGAACTTGCTTCTGTTCTGCCCATGAAGAGTAGAACTCACATGGAGAGGATTCCACAAGACAAGCCGCTGCTGGATGCGATGGTTTTGGGATAGTTTTTGGTTCTACTCGTCTGCTGGACCTCAAGTAAGTATATGCCTGCCTGGCCTGCCTGTTTCCGAGGCCAGGCTTTTAGTTTTTTCTCCCCCTCTTTATTGAACAACAAGCTTTTGTTCTGACCCCAGTGAGGCTGTGACTGCGATAGATTAGTTTTAGTTCAGCCTCGAACAAGACACCCAGCACAGTTTATCTGGCGTTGGTCAGCGCCTTCATTCACTTGAGGATTACTGCGCGGGCCCTCCTGGAGTTATTCGTGGCTGGTCCTTGGTAGATCAAGTATTGGGAGGTCATTCTCATGGCATCATAGCTAGCCCTCAGCCTCAGGGGGCAGAGAGCAATTCTATTTCGGCTTGCGACCGACGGGGTGATCTAAATCTAATTGTCACCTCCGACAAGGTAGCTCTTGGAGTCAGATCTGCTGCTAATCTTATTCTGACTGGACTGCACACGACATGTATATTGTCTGTTGTTTATGGTTGAGATTGTTGTACATGTAAAAGAAGCTAGCGATTTCTCTCGTCATGAAAAGCTTAAACCTAACATCTCGTTTGGTGATTCTGACAGGTCGGACGAGCGTGTTGTGCCGATCCAAGTTGGTGGTACCCTCACAGTCACAGCAGCAGTCCCCCACTGGCTGCAGATGGCTCACTCGATCGTATCGTATGGCATTCCTTTCATTCATGCGCCGGGCAAGGGATGGTCACAAATGCCTACTGAGTCGTCGTCGTCGTCTGCCATGCCACAGACTGCTGCGGATGAGCTTCATCTGAGTTGTAGCTCCGGTGAACGCCCGTGGTATAACTATGGCTGTGTCTGTATGGAATGGACGAACATGGTGCAATCTCGAAAAGTGCAGCGGGTTGGAGTCGAAAAGGTACGCATGCACAGCGATAATCACCTCACCAACGTACGCCAATTGTCTGGATCTCTTGATAACCAGCCTGTATATATATATCATGGTGTGAGCAGAGCAGGGGAACTAGAGTAGTTGATCTGGGCCCTGTAGAGAGGAACAGAGCACACGTACCAAAAGCAGCTCCTACAAAGCTCATGTCTGTCTCATCATCACTGATTTTATTCACTCCCACTGGCTAGCCCTGCTGCATGCACATCAATCATACAACCTGTCCTGTCCTCTGGTAGGAGCAGCGGTACGCACGTATTCAAGCAAGACCCATCATCAATTGAAAGAGTAGAAGCTCAGGATCCATCGGTTGCCAAGGGAGCGCGTCCGTCAGAAATCAGAATAGATAGATAGACAGCCACAGGTTTATTATTACAACCAAACCTACAAATACGATACTCTCAACAGCCTGTATGTACATTGGAGAGAGATGCGGGGGAAAACAAAGGAGAGCAGAGCCCATAAACGCAGCAAAATCTGGGCTCCGATCGAGATCGATCTATCTACTACCTGTCCGGATCCGGATATACTCTCCTCTGCTTGCCAGTTTGGACCAGCAAAATCTATCCTTGGATGGTACGACAGTCGTTGCAAAAACTGGTTGGTCTTAGTGTTTGTTGGCCGAGAAGAAGATGTCTCAGGCATGCATCCATGTGTCATGGCTGTCGAAGATGACAATCACGAGGCAGGGCAGGTATGTGTGCAAATCGACCTAGCCATGTAGTACTGTAGTGGTGCAAAAAGAATCAGGGGAGGAGGAGGAGCATGCTCCTGGAGCTGGAGGCGGTTGTGTTTGCGGTTGAGGAGGATGTGGTACATGAAGATGAGGAGGAGGAAGACGACATGCTGCTGTATTCCATGGCGATGTCGCGGGCGACCCTGACAGCGTCGAGGGAGACTCCGGAGAGGCCCCTCCGCGTGAAGCCAACCGAGTAGAGGCCCGACCCCCCCTTCCAACCCTCCGGGAATGCCACCTTCGGGTACCCTTCCCCAGTGAAGAAGTCACTCCCCTGATAACACAAATACCATCATGTTAGAAATTAACACATGCACACAAGTTTAGTCTAGTTTAGTTTCCTTCCTTACAAGAGGAATAGAAATCATACAGAAATCCCCTACTTGTGAAGCATCTATCAGACCTTAATTTGTAAGGTGAAGGAATCAAGCTGAGCTGAGCTGAGCTGAGCTTTCCTCTAGGGATCGATCACTCATTTTATTTATTTACTCCATCTATGTATGTATCGTTAGTTAAATCCGAGGCTCCGCAGCTACTTGTCGCTGTCAGTTCACTCCTGTGTTTATGGCGACTCATCATCATGACTAGTACTACTCCACATACTCATCACAATTCACAAAACACAAGAGAGAATATTTACACCCAAAGTCTAAACTCAACTATCTTCTTTTTTTTTCCAAAACACGCAAATTTAAGAGGCAAGGAGAAATTAACATTCCCAGAATTTGTCACAGCGAATAGATAGATTTTAAGATTTACCCTCCTATATGTTTGTATGATATGTAGGCTCTGAACCTACATATCATAGACACATAGGAGACAAATCATAAAATACATCTATCTCGTAATGACAAACTATGAAATCCCCCAAACAGAAAGGGCTAGCCGTGAGTTTGCAGCGGATTCTCGAATAAACATTGATCGAAAGGGCCGGCCGGCAGACTTAAGAGAGCCTAATGTAAGTAACCAATCAACTGCTGATAACTAATCTACGTCGACGTACCTTGAACCACTGCGGGACGTTGCTGTGGTACCCGGTGGCGAGTATCACAGCGTCCGCCGCGACGAAGCGGCCGTCGACGAGCTCCGCGCCGCCGGCCCTGAACCTCCTGATCCCGGGCACGACCTTGATATCGCCGGAGCGGATCCTGGCGAGCGCGCCGATGTCGAGCACGGGCGTCCTGCCCTTGGTATTCTTGAGCTCCAGGGGGCCCCCCTTGGACGGCCGCCTCAGCCCGAGCTTGGCCAGGTTGCCGAGGAAGACGCCGGCGAGGACGACGAGGATCTTGTCCACCAGCCACAGCGGAAGGAAGCGCAGCAGGAAGACGGCCACCGAGAAGGTGGCCACGCCCAGCATCTCCCGCGGGAGCACATGCACCGAGTCCCGGACCACCATGGAGGGGGAGGCATTGTGCTCGCACAGGTCGAGGCAGACCTCCATGCCGGAGTTGCCGCAGCCCACCACCAGGACGCGCTTCCCGCGGTACGCCTCGCCGGACTTGTACTCCGACACGTGGGTGACGGGGCCCGAGAAGGCATCGGCGCCGTCGAAGTACGGGACGATGCGCTCCGCGTTCTCGCCCGTGGCCACCACGAGCCACCGGCCGATGTACTCCGTGACCTGCTCGTCGTCGGCGGCGGCGGCTGCGCGCACCCTCCATAGGCCTGCGGCGTGGTCGAAGCGCGCGGAGACGACGGCCTGGCCGAAGCGGGGGCGGACGTGGAAGCGGGCGGCGTAGGCCTCGAGGTAGGCGACGAACTGGTGCTTGGTGGGGTACTCGGGGTAGGCGTCGGGGAAGGGCATGCCGGGGAGCTCGCAGAAGCGCTTGGGGAGGTGGAGGCGGAGGCGGTCGTAGGTGCGGCGCTGCCACAGCGACGCGATGCAGTCGGCGCGGTCCAGCACGACGGAGGGCACGCCGCGGGAGCGCAGGCAGGCCGCCACCGACAGGCCCGCCGGCCCAGCGCCGACGATGATGGGGCCGTTCACCCACATGGTACGCGCAGGCATCGGCATGGCCGTCGATGGATGGATGGATCAGCTAGCTAGCTATGTAGTCCGCGAACAGCGAGAACAAGGAGGAAAATAAGGAGGGGGGTAGTACGTATATCGACGACGATGGAGGGAGCTGGCGGTTTAAATAGGGGAGGGAAATCCCATAAATAAATCGAGGAGAGCAAAAAGAAAGAAAATGGTGGTTCCCGCGCGCGCCTTCTCTGGCGAGCGAGCCGAGTCTCACACACTCACTCTCGCTGGCTAGCTACTCTCTCTCCCTCCCTCCCTCCCCACACCCGCTGGAGTAGCAGTAGCAGCTGCAGCAATCATCTTTTATTGTCTCGCACTCAGTTAAAGCCCAATCAGAGAAAACTGGGTACATGCTGCTCTACACGTTGGACTTTTAGGGTTTGCCGTCCTAAACTCTCTCTCTCTCTCTGTGGGGGTACATAGCTAGTTGCATTGTTTGATCTTGATCTCTTAACTTGATCCGTCCATGCAATTAAGTGTATCAGATGTTTCCTCGGTGACATCAACTGATCCCTTAGTTAGGGCCCTTAGTTAGGCATCTCTAATAGTTAGAGATAACTTTATTGTTAATATATGCTACATTATCTTGAGCGATAACATCTCCAATAGATAGTCTCTAGCATACTCTTCAACATTTATATTTTATAATTTTTCTATAAATCAACTAGAGTATATTAATATATTATGTCTTGTTTCAGATGCACGACAATCTCTTCGAAAAGAAACGATATGTGCTCTCTCTCCTCCCTCTCTCTCCTTCACGTAGGATTTTGTTGACGTGGCATAGCTAAGAGACGGCAATAAATGCACTATTAGAGAGTTAAAACTGCATGCTGCCTACGTATTGCTTCGATTCCCTTAAGGTCGCTCCTAAATGGGCGATATTTTAAGACATTTCTTTAGTACATGAGGAGTGTTAGGATACTATCTTCCCAATGCATAGTTTCTTATGGTGTAGTATCTTATGTTGTTTCATTTAATTAGATGCATGATCTTTACTAGTATTTGAGCATTATGGCCTATTTGTAGCATGTACTAAAGCAATGCATGCATGATCTTTCTAATGCACAGAATCAATCACAATAAATTTTATGCGTTGGATTTCGAGACTGAACCGGTATCTAGATTAGATACTAGAGTTCCCTCTCTCTTTATTAACTATGGTGTCACATCATCATTTTGTTTATATGGCAGGCTTATGATACCAGTCAGGGTGGAGCACTGGGAGCAACCTAAAAAAAACATATTACTTTGATTTTCCCTCCACTTTGTTTGATGATGAACAATGATGAAGGTTCCGAGCTTTTGTAGGTTGCATGCATGCATTTTCAGCCGCTTGTTAATGCAAATTATTTTAGTTGAGTACAATGCGAAGTGGAGGGTGGACCTTGCAAAGTGCAAACTAAAGCTGATTGCATCTGTATAGAACTGAGAAGGCGAACAACAATATGCGGCATGGTATCGACATTGTTAGATTAGATGCAGTGGCCTCATCATCAACGGGAGTATCATGTAAACTGGAAAAGGAAAGAAAGAAATAAACCATCCATGTGATGGTGTGCATGCAGATGCAGCTAATCCTATGATGAATCTGCAGCGAGGTGCTGAATTGCTGATGCTGATACAGAGAAATGCAGGGCAGCGCTGAATGGAACAGATAAGCGTAGATTCTGCGGAACAAAACAAGCAAAATAAATGACATCTGCTCGCTTCAGATTGTCAGATGAAATCATGGACTGACCACCCGCTGGTATCAACAGAATTCAGGGGTCTGAAACCACCTGTTCCTGACACTCACGACGGGCATGAGAGAGAGAGATAGTAGCGATATTCGAGGCTGGGAGAATAATTTATTCTATGCGTCGACGAGACGAACACGCTCAACTTACCCTGCTTACATCCGCTCCGTACGGGATCAAGCCAACTAGTGATAGCCAACAAACTAACGAATATGGTTGGTTATTAGTACCTGAATGCTTCTTCTTTTTTGTTTTAGTGATGCTCTGTTCGTATTTTTAATAGTTCCTCTCATTATTTATCTCTCGTAGACGTCAAGTAAATAGATCTGGAGATAGTAGCTTTTGATTGGCAGCCGATTCACAAATAATTTTCACCAATAGCTTAGTGACGACAAGAGTAATAGAATGATATAAGTCTCGCCAATAAACGATAAATGCATCTGCACTTCGAGAGATTTACTGTGATCATATTGTGCTTCTACTGCAGCACTACAATAGATTTATTGCTATCTTTTGTGCTTTTAATGCAGCACTACAAGCAATTTACTGCGATCTCTTTACGTCCTTTTACTTCAACCTCCTTATGCTTGTACTACATCACTACAATAGATTTACTACTATTACATTGTGGCATTTACTGCAACCTCCTTGTGATGTTACTGCAACACTAAAAGAAATTTACTGCGATCTCATTGTGCCTTTTACTGCTATACTATAAGAGATTTACAACGACCTCATTGTGCCTTTTACTGCTATACTATAAGAGATTTACAACGACCTCATTGTGCCTTTTACTACAACATCCTTGTGCTTTTACTGCAGCACTACCAGTGATTTACTGCCATGCTGAGCACAGAGGAGCGGGCGAAGAGAGATGCGTGAGTTGATTGCAAACTTTGGACGACAATATTTTCTAAACCATTTATCCTATTTATAGTCCGTTTGAAGCGTTTTGTTGGGGAAAATGTGGTTAACAAAAGGAGATCCATGATGAATATGTTTTAATGTTGTAAAAAAACAACCATTTATCCTATTTACAGTCCGTTTGAAGCGTTTTGTTGGGGAAAATGTGGTTAACAAAAGGAGATCCATGATGAATATGTTTTAATGTTGTAAAAAAAACAACCATTTATCCTATTTACAAATTTTGAAGCGCTTTTGTTGGGGGAAATGTGGTTAACAAAAGGAGATCCATGATGAATATGTTTTAATATTGTAAAAAAACAATCATTGCACCGAAATTTTGGATTTATTATACCTATGTAAGTCAATTCCTGTATCGTCAAAGTATGAAAAATATGAGTGGAGAGCAACATAGTGGTTGATGAAGATAGGAGATGGTGTGTTTTCTTTTACTAGCATTTGACCAAGGTAGGATGTGGGTTTTGGCTCACGGAAGATGGTGGGGTGTAGAATAACTTATTCTACACTCAACTACATAATAGTGTATATATAGATTTAATTTGGTAAAGAAAGAAATTGTGTTTGGTTCTTTGTAAACTAAATCCCTTATTCTCCGGCATAATAGTTACGGACAAATTAGATAGAAGCTAGCCAAAATTAACCAATCTATTGCTACCGATTGCTATCCAATGAAAGGTTCTAGATAGTGGATAGCACACTACTGTAATATATAGGAAGAAGTCCATTTTACCCTCTTAAGTATCAACATGCGGACACCTAACCCCCTGAACTAAAAAACCGGACCTTTGACACCCCGAAGTTACAAAACCGGACAACCTACCCCCTAAGACTGTTTCGTGCGATGGTATTACGAACGTGGCGTCCATTCGGCCTGGTTTCGCCACGTAGGCCGCTGACTCAGCACACCTAGCTGGCAGGGGTTTTTTATGAGGGCTACCATTCTTCTTCCCCAATCTCCATCCCGTGGCTCTCCACCTCCCCCTCACTCCTCCTCTACTCCCTCCACACATACATCCACCCGCGCCTCCTTAGCCTGGCTCGGCCTCTCTCCCTCCCTAGGCGCCGCCTCCCCCTATGGTGCTGCCGACCTGCTAGCCTCTGGTCGCTGGCCTCCGTCGCCCCCTCCTCCCTCTCTCTCGCTCCTCCTCTACTCCCTCCACACCTACATCCACCCAGACGCCATCCCCTCCACCATCCCCAACTCCGGCTCTGACCTCCAAGTGCAAGTATGCGCCACGCCGCCTCCTCCCGGCCGACCTCTCTCAGCAACGAGGGTTCCGCATGAAGCGCAGCCGACGCTAATCTCGGCGAAGGGGACGAGCTCTAGGAGGCAGACAACAACCATGGTGCGCACGGCGTCAAGGCCACTAGGAGCAGCGCTGCTCGCGACGGTGGTTGGGGAGGTCTTGTGGCGGGTGGAGCGGGCCGGGTCGAGGAGGGCGCAGCGATGGTGGGGCTTGATATTGGGGTGGTTCTAGGAGGGACCGGTGTTGAGGATCAAGGAGGTCTTGCGGCGGCTGAAGCGAACCTTGACCAAAGACCGGCACACGAAGGTGGACGAGTGCGGGTGGTGCATCCGGATGCCAGCGATTTGCGCCGCGCGGTTGTTCGAGCTGACGCGGGAGCTGGGGCACAAGACCGATAGCGAGACCATCGAGTGGTCTGCTGCGGCGGTGAGCTCGCGGTGATCGCGACCACCAAGACGGCACCATCCCGACCAACTTCACCTCCTCAACTTCTCCCTCCGCTTCGGCTCCTCGCTTCCATCCCCGCCCACCTCCGCGTGGTCGGCTGCCGCCCTCGATTCGGTGGCGCGACGGCCGACGCGTGGGATCGAGTCGCCACCTCGGATTCGGCGGCCTCGAGGACCCGGCCACCCACCTCCTCGTCGTCCTCCTCGCTATCGCTAGCTTCCACTCCGCAACGCCGGTCTTGATGTGTCACCATCGTCATCTTCTGCCGTCGCCGACAACGACCTGTCTAGGAAGCAACGGTGGGAGCAAGAAATGCAGCAAGGAGCCAGAGGGCGCCACCGCCGGAGGCAAGGCGATGGCGAGGCGCGCTGGCTAAGTTGAACTCGAAGGCAACAACCTCATCGGTGAGGTCCTCGCGGCCGCCAAACGAGGGAGCCGCCAGAGGAGGAAGAAACATGAAGGGGGTAGAGATGGAGCGGGCGTACACCATGCTGGACGAGATGGCCGGAGTAGGAGTCCTATTGACCCTAGAGCGAGCGTACGCTGTGCTGGACGAGATGGACGCGAGGAAGAAGATGGGGTAGAAGGCGGCGGCGGGGAGAGAGATTGAGGGAGAAAGAGGGGTAGAAGCTGAGTCATCGCTACGTCGCAGCGAGCCAGCGGCCGATTTGGCGAAACCGGGCCACCCGGACGCCACATCAGCAATACCACCGCACGAAACAGTCGGAGAAGATATGTTGTCCAGTTGTACAACTTTATGGTGTCAAAGAACTGATACTCGAGAGGGTAGATTGAACTTCTTCCTAATATATACGAAAAGTTCTAGATAGCGGATAGCACACTGCTGTAATATATATCCAGTGTATAATATGATTTGCAAAAGGCCAGAGATGAGCCTAATCTCCGATCAGTGTCAGATGGTGACTGCTACTTAATTCTGGAGGTCAGCCTGCTGTGCACATTAGACTGTCACTCTCCTAGCTTTGCCAGTCGGACTAGCTTGCAGAGAATTACAACTGCTGCAACCAGCGTGGAAAGATGGCAGCATATAGTTTATTGCATCAGGGCAGTGGTTGCTATTAAGCCATTATCATTTGTCAAGCTTAAGAAAGAAACCAATATCTTGATCCATCCATATCGAAAATCATATGCATATACATGAATACAAATTATCCAAAGTGAAAGTGACCAGTGCACAAATTAAACTGCTCATCATTTGCCATTTTGTTTTGTTACTGACACAGTAGGGGCCGATGGGGCTTACATTACGTGTGAGTTTTTGTTTTAATTGACACTATTGCGCAACAAAATAACAAAAAATAATCCTTACGAGCGAAAGTGCAAAAATGATACCGCGAACGTTCCGACGGACGACACGTGCCCCTACTGCGCCCCCATCGCCTGGATCTCACATGCCTCGCGGCAGGTGGCTTGCCCATGTCACCTACCGTTCGATCTGCACGTGTAGGCCTTCTGCCTTGGCATTTGAGCGTAGAATCGGTGCTATTTTTGCTAATTCACTCATGAAGACTATTTTTACTATTTCGTCGCACAAAAGTTTCATTTTAGCCACTAACTCCATTAATGTCAATGAGTACTAGCTAGGTAGCTAGCTACATGTAACAATTTCGGGAAAACAAATTGGCCGTTCATACAACAGTTGAAATCAGCTCTTTCCAAAGAAAAGATGAGATCATCAAGCTAGTTGAATGGTAGAGTTGATAGGATGGATTAGGAATAGGATTGACCATTAAAGCGGGATTTTGACGATGTTGTTTGGCGAAAGCGGCCGTCACAATGTCAATTCAGAGACGGGCCAAAATCAGCTAGCGAGGACAAATATCCTCATCGAGGTCAAATTCGATCTATGCATACATATCTGATCGATCGCTTGTCCACAATATATACGAGAGGATATGTAAATAGGGTTTGTCTAGTCATCGTTCGAATGCTTTTTTTTGAACCGTTGGATTGAGATCCAACAATCCACCAGCCTCCTCGCTCCCGCTCTCATACAACACACCACCAGCCCACCCTGCTCCATCACAACCCTAACCTCACGGCTCCCCTCCCCTCCCCAACCGCCACTAGTGCACCACCATCCATCGCCTCGCCGCCGCTGCCCCATCCCCCATGCCTCCTCCACCGCCGCGCCGCCATCGCCATCGCCACCACCCGCCGCCATTGCCTATCACCTTGTCGCCGTCGCCGCCTTCTAATATTCTCTAGGTCTTGTCGTCCCCGGCTAATCTCCACTACCCACCGCACACCGCCCTCTCCCAAGCCCATGGCCGACGGTGCCACCGCCGCCTCGCCGTGGCCGCCCACCGGACTTCCTCTAAATCCGGGTCTGAGTGAACTCCAAACCCTAACCGGTGAATCCCGAGGAGGACGAGTTCGCCGGAGCACGAATCTTCAAGTGGATCGGAAGATAAGAAATTCAACTTATTTAACAAAAAAATCATTCGTTTTTGCTAAAAAAACAAACTAGGCGTTGCGTGGTTGGCAATATCCCAGACTTTCGTTTCACACATTGAAATATGTATGCTAGGTGGGTTTTATTGCACCCATTGTGTCTCTGTCGAGCTTGATGTGCTTGCTCTCGTATTAAGTTGAGTTCCGGTCACTTTAGAAGCATATCTCCTCAACAATAAAAGAACATAGCAATTAGTTGATTACGAATGCTTAATAACAGTAATTGGTTTTTCTTCTTCCTCTTCCTTTTTGTTGACAATAAAAAACCTACGGATGGAAGGAAATTAAGTGATATATTTAAAAAAGAATGCAAGTAGCTAGTAGAAAATGTCGACGGCAGTAGCCGTTAGCAGTGGCGAGGGGACATCCATAGGTGTTTTTTTTTTTAAAAAAAAGAAGAAACACTATGTCCATTTTTTGTTAAAAAAAAACCATTAAAACCATAAAGGGTTATATTGATCAGCTAGGTCTGAATTAACTAGTGCTGAGAAGAAGAAGAAGAAATGTTGCAGTAGTGTCGAAGGGGGTGGGCCCCATCCCCCGTGGCACAGCATGAAGCAGCGAGGAGAAGAGGGTCTTGGGAAGACAGGGGGAGCACGCGCGCGCACGTGGCAACATAACGCCTCCTGTCCACGTCACCACCTGCGGATTGGCCTGAATCGAATTAACGGAAGCACACTGCTTGCTAGCAATATTTAGTACCTACGTATTTATTTTTGCGATCACAGGTAAGACTCGCACGGCACACCGATGAACCACGAAGGTCCTGATCTAATTCGATCTTTTGATAAGAATGTAAATTAGGTAGAAGTCGCTTAACTCTCACGATCCTATCTACGAACTCACAAGGCTCGAAACCACGCAATTACTGAATTGCCCGACAAGTCATTATCAACTGTGCACGAATGCCCGGATGACTTGATCACGAATATCAATCCCTGCATATATTGAAGAAGCACGCAAGAACAAGGTAAAACGCAATCTGATGTATTGCAAATATTGATAAAATACTGATAAGGTGGGATTCCGAATAAAGATCTTGATCGGGTGGTCTAGTCAACACACGCAGAAGATACAAGTTGCAACGAACGTGAACTAAACATAAACAAAATCTGAATTGTGCTAAAGGGCGGCGGCTCCTATATAAGGAGGGCGGCTAAGAGGTGGAAACCCTAGGGCGGGGTACTATTCACGTACTGTTCACGCATGAATAGTCCCTTTGTGAACAGTATGGGCCTAGGGTGGCCAGACACCAGATGGGCCATGTCGTCCACCAGATGGGTCAAGCCGTCGGCCAATACATTACATAGCCCAAGGGCCAACAATAGGTGACGCAACACCACAGCATGTAGTAGTAGCTCGCCTCAATTGGAGTATATGGAATTGTCGTAGCTGATAGTCCCATTGGAGAAGATGTGGTTGCAGTAGAGGATGCAGTGCAGCGTGTCGAAGTAGTAGTTGCATCCTTAGAGTTGATGTCCTCATCATCCTCTCTTTTTTGAATTTGAGTCGTCCTCGACTCAATCGTTTTGTCTAAGTCATCACTTTCCTACAAAAGGTTAGTAGCAACAAGAGACAAGGAAACACGCATATCTTTTTATGGACACAAAGATTCTTTGCAAATCATAGTATAACATTTAGATTCATGTTTTTCCAAGCCAAAGCAATCAGATTTTATAGCTAACATAATAGGAGCGTGCAATTTAATTTCACTTAGAACTATAATTTTATGATCATCTTTTTTCTTCTCCTGACTTGTTCTCTCGCTTTTTCTAAATCATCCTTTAATATGGAAGCAGAGGACAATGGAAGTAATGTGATTTTCTTTTCTTTATATGTGAAGGTATAATTATTAGATCTACTATGATGTTCAGTATATCTATCATATTGCCAAGGTCTACCTAACAATAACAAATATGCTTGCATAGGTACGACGTCGCAATCAACATAGTCATGATATGATCCAATATAAAAATATACTCGCACGAGTTTAGTCACCTTCAGCTTACCACAAGAATTCAGCCATTGAATGTAGTAAGGATGAGAGTATTGAGTTGTGGTCAAGCCAAGCTTCTTGACCATGTCTGCTAGCAAGGTTGTTGCAACTTTACCATCAGTGATAACTTTACATGAACATTCCTTGATGACGAACTTTAATTGAAACAAGGTGTGGCGTTGATTTTGTTCAGCATGCTCCATTTGAGCACTTAGCACACGGTAGACATCTAGGCTTTGGTACTTATCAGATACCTCATGGCCTAATTGTCCTTCCTCAATGTCATCACCTGCATTGTTAGTTGCAACCAAAACATGTTCTTCCTCAATATCGCTAGCTGAAGTGTACTCACCATTATCCTTGATAAGTAAAGCTCGTTTACTTGGACAATCGCACATCAAGTGCCCAAATTCTTTGCAACGGTGACATTGTACATCTCTGGATCACCCTTTAGAAGCAACAGAATAAAACACGTTTTGTGGGGACTTGTACCTTCGCTAATTTGCTTTCATTATGGACATGTGCAGGAGTGAAAGGAGCAGCAGTGTAGGATCAAGGATAACCGACTAGAGGGGGGTGAATAGGAGGTTTTTAAACTTTTTAACAATTTAAGCCAATTAATAACTTAGTCTAAACAAGATACAATTTTAGCTATGCAATTCAACACAAGAAATAAGCTAGAAATGTAAATGCAGAAATGGTAAAGACTAGAAATAACCACAATGAGACAAAGATATTTTTCCCGTGCTATCAAAGATTTGTCGGTCTTCACTAGTCCACGTTGAGGAAGCTTGACAACTCAAGCCGGCTCCACGAATTAAGCATTCTCACGATCACTATTGGTTGTTCTTGCTCCGATTCGGAGATGGCGAACACCAAGCCAATCACAATCCTAGCACCGGGCCTCTTCATAAGCTTCTTAAAGAGATCACTGTGCAATCACCGCCAAGACATCTAGGAGTTCAGCAAAACTCCAAGAGTAACAAATCGTTGGCCTTCGCTTGACGGCACTCAAGTGCAAGAGGACCAACTAGGATGAGTGAATGCACTTGAATGAACTCAACACCTCACAATGAATGCACAAGAGGGTTTTGAGTGTTGATAGGATGCTCAAGGCTCTATAGATGATAAATGAACTCTAGCTACTTGTCCTTGAGCAGGTGGAGAGGTATTTATAACCCCCACCAACAATTATGACCGTTGGGGAGGCAATCCTCAACTTTCAGCGAATTGCGATATGACCGCCAACTAAGTTGCGATACGATCGCACCCATGTCAGAGCACAGTAACTGCTATAACAGTGGCATTAAATACTCTGACATAACCGTTGAAAATCCTGCCGCGGTACGACCGCCAACCAAAGTGCGGTACAACCGCATCGCCCGATCATAATGCACAGAGGAGCGGTACAACCGATCGTAAGGTTTCCAAATTCGCCGAAATGACATGCTCTCTATAAAATACGTACCACCTTATAAAAATTGGTACAACCGCAGATTGGTACGACCGTTTCTCAAATGCGGTACGATCGATTATCAGGGAGAGCTCCAAGCCAAAATGCATCGGTTCTGGTTTTATCAAACCGCCAACTAGAAATCAGAACGACCGCAATGCGATAGTACCGCTCAAAGGGCTGGTCGTACCGCATTAGCGCCATTATCGAAGCGTTCAAAACTTCGGTAGTACCGCCAAGTAAAGTCGGTCATATCACACTGCAAGCAGACAACCGCTGTGTAACTTCGGTACTACCGATTTCTGACAAATGCACTTAGAGCTTTTAAATTCAAATTCAGATGCATGCATGATCCTAAATTGATCCATATTGCACAAGACCATGCTATCAAGCTAGTAGTCACGATTCCTCTTAATAGTGCGGCATTTAACCTATAATCTGGTCTTCCAACCATTTCTCCTAAGACCAGTAAAATATAAAAAAGATCATAGACTACTTGTACATTGTCTTGAGCCATGTAGATCTTCATTGAAACCTTTAGCATGCATCTTTACGACATCAAACTCACCAATGGGACTTAACCTTGTAAATACTCAATAAACACGTTAATCCCATATTCGCATATTATCATTAATTACCAAAACAATTTTTATGAGCCTAGATGCTTTCAAGCAGGGGTACCACGGCTAGAGGAGGGTGCACCACGACCAGAAGTGTAGGAAGGCGTCATTTGTTGTTGCTGAATTAGCCGACCTGCAAAAGATCCTCCAACATTTCCCATAGAGCGAGATTGTCGACCCTGCACTTCTCGTTCAGCCTTGCAAGCAAGATGGAACAAACGTTTGATAGAATAATATTCTTTATAATCAAGTATGTCCCAAATTTCACGGTTTAACCTTCCCAAAAAATCTAGTCATTTTAACATCTTTAATTTCTTCTAAATCACAACGTAACAAACCAGTTTGCAATTCTTGATAGTAATCTTCTACGGTGTTACTACCTTATCTTAAATGTTGTAATTTATTCAGCAAATCATGAGAATAATACGAAGGCATAGATCTAGCTCTCATAGCTCTCTTCATAGCATCCCACGTTCTAGGTATGTTTTGTTCATTACGGCACAGTTCATTCCACTAAATAGATGTAAAATTAGTGAACTCACTAGTAGCAGTCCTAACCCTTTTATTTTCAGGAAATTCATAGCATACAAATTTTTGGTATACGGCTAACTCCCATGTGAGGTAAGTATCAGGGTCATATTTACCATCAAAGGGAGGCATAGTGAATTTAATTTTACTAAGTGCGTCATTACGATCACATACCTCACATGGTGGGTCTCTCTCATACCTTGTCGATTGAAGTGCCGTTGTCGATGATCACAATCATTGTTGGGATTGAAACCACCATCGGACTCCGTATCAGCAACATATGGGTTCGCTTCGTCTTCTACCTCATCGGCCAATGAGCTAGCAACGGATGGGTTACGACACAGTTGTGCAACGCCGACAGCAGCGGGGACGGCAATAGGTGGAGCTCTCTCTAGCAGTTCCACACGTGTAGCAATCGCAGCAAGATCGTTATTGGT
Source organism: Phyllostachys edulis (assembly GCA_036346405.1). Lineage (NCBI taxonomy): Eukaryota > Viridiplantae > Streptophyta > Magnoliopsida > Poales > Poaceae > Phyllostachys > Phyllostachys edulis. The sequence goes on along the minus strand of CM070550.1, from coordinate 436,796 downwards.
GCGATCTAGAACCCCCTCAAGATGCTCCGAATGTTGACTCAACAAACGTGAAAATTGTTGCATGATGACTTTCGTGCGAGGCGTGAGATGTGCATCTTTCTCAACGTTGGGCCTGCTACTCTCCCCTTGTGACCCTGAACCTGCCATTGTTAGTATCAACAAGAAAAATACACGAGTGTATAAAGTTCCCTATGAACTACTAGGCGCTGGTCAGGTCGAATCAAGTCACTCTCTCACAACGTCTTACCAAGTTCTTACCAATGCAGCAAGGAAGTAGTACAACCAGTGGCTGGTTTGTGATACTCTCACTTGTGATTAGTCCAACGATTGCAAGGAACGGTACCTGCTGAGTTAGTATGAAGTGGAGCTCAGAAGGCTAGTATGTAGCAAAGGAGTAGCAATTGTTCAAACTAGTATGCAAAGTTGAAAAGTAATTCAAAGTACTGGTCACAGTTTAGTGGCCCTAGACTAAACCGGAAACTAGCTAAAGTAAGCTGAGAAAGAAAGCACTAGGGTCAAGCACAAGGAACTACCAAGACACCGAAGCGCCAAAAGAATGATGCAATTCTGAAAGGAACAAGGCGCTTTTCTTGTGCTGCTCATTTCTTTACTTTTTTTTCTTTCTTTTTCTTGTGCAGCTCTTTTTTTTGGTTCTGCACTTGCCCTTTTTTTTTCAATTCAGAGCAGAACGACGCATATATTAGAACACACTAAACAAATATGGCCGAGAAACAAAGATAACACAATCTAGAATGAAAGAAAACTCAAACTGGACGGCGAACAAACGACGAGAACGGGTGTTGAAACTTCAGAGGCTGTTTTGAGGCCCTAAACGATCTTTTTTGGGGGGGGGTTTACTTTTTCGGATTTATAACTTCTGACGCTGTGTAGAGGCCTGTCTTGATTGAATCTAATTTAATGCAACTTTTCATTAGCTTTCCAACAAGCTAAAGAACGTCGCAATCCGAGTTCATATGCAAAAGTTATGACTGTTTTACCAGACAGTGCGCGAAACCGAAATCTGTTCGGGTTCGGATTTGTGACCGGGGAGGAAAACGAGTCCGAGCCGAAGAGGTGGACTTGAACTTGTTGCCGCGGTGGACAAGGTGGACACGGCAGGAGCAAAGTGGTCAAGATTGATGCGGCGGACAGATGAACAAGGTGGCGGCAGAAACCCTAGAACATACCAACTCTAGTAAAACTAGAAACTAGAACCGATCTAGACACTAAGACCAGCAACTAGACACGATGATGCGATCTACGATTCAAGGATGCAAAAAATGAAAAGAACAATACAAGGCACAAATTGGTTTGGACGATATGAACTAACCATATTTTTTTGGATTTTCGTGGACTGTAGGTAAAGAAAAAATACCACCGATCAATCTGGCTCTGATACCACTTGATGAACCACGGAAGTCCTGATCTAGCCCGATCTTTCGATGAGAAGGTAAATTCGGTAGAAGTCGCTCAACTCTCACGATCCTGGCTACGAACTCGCAAGGCCCAAAACCACGCAATCGCTGAACTGCTCGACAAGTCGTTATCAACCGTGCACGAATACCCAGATGACCTGATCACGAAGATCAATCCCTGCATACACCAAAGAAGCACGTAAGAACAAGGTAAAACGTCATCTGATGTATTGTAAATATTGATGAAATACTGATAAGGTGGGATTCCGAATAAGGATCTTGGCCTAGTGGCCTAGTCAACACACGCAGAAGATACAAGTTGCAACGAAGGCGAACTAAACATAAATGAAATCCGAGTTGTGGTAAAGGGCGGCGACTCCTATATGAGGAGGGCGGCCAGGAGGTGGAAACCCTAGGGGGTACTGTTCATGCATGAATAGTGCCCACGTGAGCAGTACATGCCTAGGGTGGCCGGACACCAGATGGGTCATGTCGTCCACCAGATGGGCCAAGTCGTCGGCCAATACATTACATAGCCTGAGGGCCAACAATAGGTGACGCAACACCATGGCATGTAGTAGTAGCTCGCCCCAATTGGAGTATATGGAATTGTTGTAGCTGATAGTCTCATTGGAGAAGATATGGTTGCAGTAGAGGATGCAGTGCAGCGTGTTGAAGTAGTGGTTGCATCCTTAGGGTTGATGTCCTCATCACACACGCATCACACATACACACATGTGAGTGCGTCCCTTAGCACACGCCAAACATACAGAGGTCGAGGATAAATCCACGAACTGACAAAATATCTACTGAAGTGCACTCGCGTGTACATAATAGGTGGGCACCAGGATTTGAATCCTTATGGATGAAGGCGTACGTCCACAACTTCACTACCCCAGTAAGAGGTGGTTCCAATACGTATGTGTTTTAATCATGACATTAGTTTTATCGAATCACTAGCACAACTCCACTTGTGCTAGTCGCTCAACCGTTGAGCGACACATAGACTAGTGCGGCAGGGGGTACGTGGCGGGCGGGGAGGGCCTGCCGCCACCGTGCGCAGGGAGACATTTTTGCAAAAGAAAATCTGCAGACGGCCACTCTTGCTAATACAAGATGAAAAGGTGCCATTTCGGCCAATAATTCTAGTTTTAACTAGTGTTTGCGGTCACTAGTGGTGCATGGTCCCTTCTGATGAATAAAATTGGAATGACGTGCACAGAGAAGATTAGCTCCGCATGGTCTCTTGGGAAAAAATTGGAACGACACACAGGAAAGATTAGCATGTATGGCACCCGCGCAAGAATTCACTCATCCTCGTATATGTATGTGAGATCGAGTGGAAATATTATATCGCAACCTGCTGTCCTATCGATCGCAACCATATTTGTCGGTATGATGCTCAAATCAAATGGCACGGCTGTTACTGAAGCGGTGTTAAGTTCAAAAGTAGTTCAAATGACTAGCGCTGTTACCATAAAAAAAAAATATCCGGTGTCAGTCGATTGATCAGCTGGCTAGCGCTGGGAAAAATATGTATGGATGGATGGACGAACGATGGTGCATGTACCGAGTACTAAGTACAGTATCAGTATGGAACAAGACTAGTAGGGTACTGTTCATGGCATTAATAGTTATTGATGAGATGGCCTGTTGCTGTTGCTGTTGCTGCTACTTCTTATTAATTATTATTGTATTTTGAAAAATTAAAACAAAATGCTGAATACTCTTAATTCTTCCGCTTTCTAGGGTTACTGTCGCTCACGTGATTTTCTTTTATTCGCGGTGCAGTTACGACGTTGCAGCTAGCACATGAGGTTACCATCGATCGATGGATCCTCAATTAATTTTACATCTACGTACGTACGCTGTTGATGCCTAGAGAAATCAATTCGAACGTACGTCTGATGAAGCTACAGCTGCAGCTGGTAGCTAGAAAGAGAAAGAGAGAGAGAGAGAGAGAGATTTACGGCTCGTCTCTATGTACGTAGGTTATGCTTGTGTCTAGCTAGCACTAACGTTACTAGATGGCAAAGCACACTACGTCGTGCTTGCTCGTTGAATGTATGATTGTCTCGATATTCGATTGAAATACATTCTTGATCTTCTTGTTGAGTTGTATTTGAAATCTTAAGTGATTTTGATTTGTAAATCTAAATTTATGCTATTTGGTGAATCCAAAATCATGCTGGTTTTTTTTTGTCAGTTTGAGGAGAGGTCAGACTACCCCTTACGTAGCGATCAGACCGACTGAGGGGGATTGATGGCTGAGCTTCTTGGTTTCGGCTCGATTACTCCGCTGTGATTTTTCGATCTTTGTCGATATGGCTTCACATAGCTATTAGAGTGAAAAAGGAGTAGAATTACAGAAGGAAAAAAGTGGGCTCCTATCCCCCCTCTAGTCGTTAATACAGTCCAACATATGATCAATCACATGTCAAGTTGCCAGCACTGCTCAACTTTTCTGTTCAAAATTTGAAATTAAAGAAAAACCTTTCGACGGATCATCGAGAATGCAGACCTGGAGGAGCTTAGGGAACTTGGCTCGAGCACTTTTGGCACCATGTACCATGGGAAATGGAGGGGAACTGATGTGGCTATTAAGCGTACTAGATAGGGTTGCGCGCTACAATGCGTCCGGTGAATTTCGGTAGAGTGCTCGGATGACAAAATATATTTAACAATGTGAAAGCATCTTGACATATACGAATAGCTAGAAATAGTAATGAAACAAACAAGAATGTCCAAGCCATAATAGCAAACTTCACATATTATTGAGGTTATGTACACACCAGCTAAAAACGGTGCAAAAAGTCCATTACTTGACTTATTTGACACAACCTCAATAAATTAGTGGAAACCACAGTAAGAGGAGGCATGAAAAATCAGGCTAAACCGACCACAATGCTTAAAATAGAACAACAATGTGCTACTGAGAAATTTGAAGCACTAAACTAAAATAGAGATTCATGCTGAGTTCTGATTCGCCTTTTGTCACGCAACATGAGAAGGTTCAATTGAGTTTGCTTATGAACCCCATGATCTACATCTGAATACTGAATTCATATAGCTGTAGTCCAATTATAATAAAGCATAATACACTAAATTTCCTTGCACATGCATAGAAGCAGAATTTTACTTTTCGATGTGCAAGGCAAACCAGAGAGGTGATAAAAAAATACTCAAAGAGAACAAAGAAGAGAACATCCCTACCTAACTACACTACCCAAAACAAAGGTGCAGCATGGAAATGCATACATCGATATGTAGTGTCACAATCTACTAAAATCTTTTAAAATCTCATTCATTTTTGCTCGAGAAATCAACTAAGGGCTTCCTCGTAAGGCCATCTCATTGATGTACACGATTTAGGCGGTAAGGAAATTCATGCAAACAAATATAAAAAACCAAACAAAAGAGAGAAAATGGAAGAACTGTCAAAATGGGGAAAATCATATGTGGTGTTGCGGTGTACTAACAATTTGGCATTCATGTACACACTTAGGAGGTATGGAAAATCATGCATACAAAAAAATAAACTCAAATGAAAGAGAGAGAAATGAAAGAACCATCCAAATGGTAGATGAGGTGGTGCGGTGTATTGGCCATTTGGGCAATTTTCTTGATGGCAGAGCTATGGAGAGGTTAGGTAGAACATGTGATAACGAAAAAATTAGACAGCAACAGCAACAGTGCAAAAGAGACCAATGATAATTTTGAGAACTACAAATAGATGTTGGATTGAAAATATTTCCTAATACAAATATACAACGGTCTCAGTTACAATCAACCGTAAAGCATCCTTCACAAAGTAACACAGTGAAGCAAACAAAATTTAAATTATCTATCGGATGACCAAAGCGAAATTTTTATTGATGGAAACAAAGTAACATGTAGCATATGCTGGAAGCAAATTGTATGCGTGATGACATCTCAAGACATCTTAATCATGAATCCTAGGGAAGAAATAGGTAGGTCATGATTTTGACTATGTTATGTTCATGACCGAAATCGAATGATACCTCACTGGTCAATGAGACGGGGGGTGTTGCAACATGCAAAGTCAATATATAAATAGGACATATCATACAAAAAAAAGGTTACCAAAACTAATGTCAATTCCAACAAACCCTCACCTGGATGAAGGCTGCAACATCTTCCTCAGCATTACCTCCAATCTCTGCAATGAGAACAATGCCTAAAAGGCACAGAGAAGTATTTCATCAATGAGAACAACACATCAAAGGGATAGTGCAGTATTGACCAATGAGAATAATAACTAAAAGACAGAGAGTAGTATAGACCAATGTCGCAAGCATACTTGATTGCCTTAACTAACCGATACGAGGGATTAACAACACACATAAGAGTACAAAGTTAAGATAAAGAGAAATGTGGAAAGCATGGAGCTCCATTCTTACTATATGATTATTTTTCTTCTCTTGTTAGATTCAACCAAGTTAGAGCAAACAATTAAAGAGAAGTCCTCATGTTGGCATATATAGGGATAACTTAAGCTATAGTAAAGAGCAAGGTTTACTTTTTTGTCTACAAATTCATGGCAACCCAAAAGCGATTAGAATAAAAAATTGTAAAACTAATCATGCCGATATAATTGAAACCAGCGATAGTGCAGAACACACCAAACTAAGGGGCATTAGGATATCTCAGAAGTAAAGGGGGATATGCTTTTGATTAAGCTTGTGGAGCCTCAGTAAAAAACTGTGTACCTTCTGTCTGAGAATCATCAACAAACTTCTGAAGGCAATCAACAAAATTAGTGTCGTTAAAGGGGTCAACACCAATGCCTACACAAGTTGATTGGCCCAAGCCTACAACTGTTGTTTGAAACACCTGTCAATGAAGAAAGAAATACACCTTAGGCAAACATATTCCCAGATTAAAAGCATCCCTATAATAATGGGCATACAACTTCGTATGTCAAGGTACCAAAACGAGATACTATCCCAATGCGACCTGGCTTGTGGATGTAACCTGGCATGATTCCAATTTTACATTCACCAGGCCTAATGATACTAGGACAGTTTGGTCCAATCAATCGAGTTTTTTATTACCTGTTCAGAGCAGCCTTCACTTTCACCTGAAATTTCCAAAGGAAACCTTACGATTATCGCCTCATTAAGTTCCCTTAACAAAGCAAAAAACAAATATGTAAGAAAATATGAAGGAAATCCAAAACGTGGGAAAAACAAACATCTAACTATGGTGTGCCATGAGTTATTAACACTATGCACAGAAATTATGTAGTCAAAGATATATCAGCAAGTGAAATGCTCAGTGGGTCCTGCTAAAATTCACAACAGTTTGGGACTCGTATTCATTATTTACCAAAATTATAGATAAAAGGAAAAGTAAACCTCATGTCGCTCCATATATGCATATCAACCTATGGCTATATATCCATCTGAATAAAATGGCACTGATCACACATTTTATTTTCTAATGTTTTTGCTAAAAAAATTATAGCTTATGCGTACATGTATTGATGAAGAGCAAACATGAGAATTATCATGCTTAGAAAACAGATCAATAAAAGTGACTAATGAGGTATCGAAATTATTAAAAAGTCATCATATCATGATGAGGTATCCCTTCAGTAATGCAAACAACAAGATCAAGCTCGGTCTCCATTGCCTCCATTATTGCAACAGCAGCAAATGGGGGTGGAACATATATAACCGATGCATTTGCCTTTGGGTCCGCCTTAGCTTCTGCTACGGAGTTGAACACTGGAAGGCCTAGGTGATCAGTTCCCCCTTTCTTAGGAGTAACTCCACCAACCTGTTAGAACGAGAAGTACCTCAATTAAAAAGGGTAAAACAGCATAACACGGACAAGCTAATCAATCAATATTACTTTTTCCCCTATAGGTCAAAACTATCTCTTACTAGAGCACATTTGAAACAACCATAGTAAAAAAAATGCCATTTTTTTAATGAAATGGTTCGTGCAACAGGGACCTCTTTTGAGTTGCATTCATAACCCAACAAGTATTAACTGTACCATGTGAAAATAATCAAATTTTGATTGTTTCACTGTTAACCCTGTGAACTGCTGGTCAAGAACATAGTAGTGAAATAGAATTAGAATAGCAACCTGCCAAGCACCACATGAGGACAATGGAGGCTGTCAGGATGCTTTAGGTAATTCAAGGCTTCTACGTATTGAGTTTCTTCTTCAAATATTCCAATATTTTTCTTATGCAGAGAACACTGCCTGATCTGCACACCAAACAGACCACAAGCAACACTGTGGCGGTCGCGACCACGACCACTCCGGTCGTGGTCGGACCTGGGATCACCCCAAACCTCTGTTCAAACCGAGCTAGTCCTAGGAGCAGCTTTGCTAGCTTGTCCATGACCGTGGACACGGTTATTCGAATTGTTTTACACTCCAGTGGAACTGCATTGACTCAGAAACGACTATAGAGCACTTCTAGTAGGTGTCTCACTTAGGCTGAAATGCGTGCACTCGCCAATGGCATCCCTGTATGTCGCACTTCACGTCGTAGAATCTTAGGGTAGACTTGACGACTTTAAATGTACGCCGCACCGACAAGACCCAGAATTTGACCATGTCCTGCACGGCCTCCTTACATTTGTACATAGCTCCTAGCTTGACCTCACTCTGGTCGTACTCCCAAGGCATACGGGGGCCTTCGTTGACGACGAGGTTCTCGAACTGGTATGTGTTCCAGTCGGATGGAATCGCCTGTTTGTCCACATCATCCTCATCGTCGGAACCTTCATCTTCAGACAACGCCATGTAGTCTCGGTCTTCGAGATCCATCTTTTGCACTACAGCTTCCACCTCCTCACCCTCATCAGCAAGACCGGTAGCTTGTCTAACCGTAGGAGCTACTTCCGCAGGGTCTTCATCGATGACATCAGCAACTCTGGGAGCTTTGACCATTATGTGCGCCGTCTTCAGGATCGATTCCCGACTTCCTCTTGGCCAAGACCCCTTCTTGTTCAGCCGCGGGTGGAGGAGTGGGTTTGGCATATGATTGGACTAGAAGGACCAATTTCCACCCTGCCTCCCTCGCGATGCGTACATATGACTACCATGAATTTGGTCCCTTCAGCTGCACTAACTCCCAATATGTGGGCTATCTTGCCCATGGGGAAAGGCAACTCAATTTCAGATCGTACACATCACGGCACACTTAGAATGTATAGGACAATCACCGTATCACAGCGCCCTATGTACGCTGCTCTGGTCTTGCTAGGGCCACGGTCGCCGATTGGAAATAACGCAAATCAATCCCCTCGGGACCCTCCATAATAGTCCTTTGACCATAGTAAATTTTGAAATTGACAACGTCAGACATATTTGATGCATGGCACCATAAAGAACATTTGCACGATTAACCGCATATCCAAAACTGTACTACCCACCGAAAAGTATTATGTAAAACGTACTGCATTACGTAACCGTACATCTAAAACTATATAATCCATTCGGTTAAAAAAATTACCCGAAAGGTAGGCAATCGGACGGACAGCACTTCGCTAGCTTCTCTCTGCCCCTCTACTCTTCTCTCATTCTTTTTTTTCTGAATAAAAATGAGTCATGTACTGAATTTTAGGATTTCAAAGAGGTTTTATAGGGTCAGTCTTCCTGTCGCCATTTGAACTGACGACAGGAAGATATCGCCAAGTTCATCGTATCTTTCCTCCTGAGAATACGAATATGCCACATTGGCATGAGAAATTAAGAAGGGGAAATGTGAAATTAGCCAAGCGGTCAATCAGATGTTGTCTATGCCGTTGTGCCTAATGCATCTTGCCTTGCTGTTGTTGCTGTGCACGCTGGCCTTGGCCCCGGGCCGCTCGGCGCCTCGCCTTGCCGCCGTCAAGCTGCACGCCTACGCCGCCGCCTCCAAGCGTGACGCCCCCGGCGCCAACACGCCCTCCCGCCTAGCCACCCGACTCCCTCCCTCCCTCCTCTCCTCAGTGCGTGACTCTAGTTCTAGTTCTAGTGTGGTCTCCTAGTAGTAGTAGACATGATTGAGACCTACCTGCATGCTATGCTAGTGAGTACTGTCTCAGTACTCATGATTCTGCCCGCAGCCCAGTGCTTGTATTCATCCTCGTTTAAATGTTTTTACCGTCCGCAGGTAACCAGGTAACGATCTTTTCTTCTTTATCTTGATGGTCGTCTCGTAAGCGGCTTATCATATTCATAGCGACGCACTTGGAATGGAGTATTTGCATTCGAGAAACATTGTGCATTTTGATCTGAAAGTGTGATAACCTTGAAGACCAGTCACGCTCCTCTTATGTCTGTAAAGTAAGTTGAACTAGCGCTTAGCACTAGCAGTGTTGTTGCTGATGGAGAAGGCTGACGGCCGGGAGCACAGAAATCGCTGGACGGCTGCATGTCCTGATTGATACCTGTTTGTACACGTACAAGTAAAAGAAAAGAGCTTTCTTCATGTGCTTGTCTGTATACGTACAAGCGTGAATGAATAGAAGAAGAGAAAGAATCCTTTCCTCCTGCTCTTGCAATTTTTCTTTTTAAATAATCTATTTTTTATTCAGAAATACAGAAATAATACCGCTTAATTTTTTTTTTTACATAAATAATCTCGTATCGCTGTACGGTTGGGCGACTCGTGCAAGTCGCCCAACCGCACTGCGACAAACCTTCAAGTCGCCCAATGGAATGGCGACTATAGCCTGACTACACCTAGTCGCCAAACGGATGTGCGACATGTGTTGGAATCGCCGATTTGTAGAGCGAGTTTAGCAAGTCGCGCAGTAGGTGGGCGACTTAGTTTAAATCGCCCGACCAGTGGGCGATTTAAGCAAATAAACTTGGAATTATGTAAATCCAATTGGAACAATTGTGTTAAAATAGATATTACATTTTGTAGGTATTGTATTTAGCAAATTGTATTATATGATGTTATTTTTATAAAAGATGACGTTGGTTGGTCTGTTTGTTATTTTCGTAGAATATGAAGGGTACGAAATATGTCAGACTCGTAATAACATTTTGTGATCGTCGTATATTATTGTAGTTCACTAAATTTCTGTAAAATTTTGTGAGGACGATTGAGATAGTAATGAGTGGTAAGTAGAAAGGTAAGTGATATTACGAAGTCGTCTGAACGTATACGCGTATATTGGCAGGTAGTCGATGAAGTACTTTATAAAGCTTATATAGAATATGATTGAAGAGGCTGAGAACACTCGTTGTGGTTATGAAGATGCCATAAAACATGAAGGATTCGATGGCGGTGCGAATGGTTATTTCTGGGATTCTAGTAGAAGAGGCATACTTGCAATATATGCTTGCTTTGATGGCTTAGCGGAGACACGGAACGAGAAGTACATTAAAGTCCGCAGACAGAATCATATTACACGTAGTGACATGGCATGATGGTTCGGCTAATTGCTTTAGTCATCCTCGCTACTACTACGGTACACTGCGACACAAGCATCCGGACCATATAAGTATACATGCCTTTAGGGGATAGTAAAAACATGGGGGTAGGACGGGGGGCTACTACGTAATGACTGACCTCATCGTGGACCGGGGCCATTTTCCCTTCCTTGCTAGCTCAGCGTTGAACTCCTCGCCGGCCTTCTCCTTCCCCTTGTCGCGAGACTGTCCACGTGGGGCTGGTATGTCGAAGTCGTCTATGTCTTGCGATTCCATGATGTAAGTGCACCGTATAGTGAGAATCGTAAGAAGGATGTAAATTCTTTCTAACTCACGTCGTGGATACGGATTACGCCCGGGAGACCGAATACGCTGTTGCAGCCGGGCTTAGCCGCATAAGCCTTTCCCCTACCCTTGTCGCGGGACTCTCCACGTCGGGCTGGTATGTCGAAGTCGTCCATGTCCTGCGATTTCATGATGTAAGTGCACCGTATAGTCAAAATCGTAAGAAGGATGTAAATTCTTCATAACTCACGTCGTGGATACGGATTACGCCTGGGCGACCGGATACGCTGTAGCGGTCGGGCTCAGCCGCATGAGCCTTTCCCTTGCCCTTGTCGCGGCACTGTCCATGTCGGGCTGGTATGTCGAAGTCATCCATGTCCTGCGATTCTATGAGTGGTAAGTACACCGTATAGTGAAAGACGTAATAAGGATGTAAATTCTTCACAACTGACGTCATCGATATGGATTACGCCCGGGCGAGTACTGGGCTCCTTCGGTGCCTCCTCAACAGGGTCCAGTACGTAAGGTTTCCACCGCACGAAGTTCTCGGTCCGCATCGAATAGTTCAGCATGTACTTCTGCTGGATGAATGCCCTGTCGTACATCTCCAGGCCGTCGATCCACTGAAAGAAGTGGCAGCGCATCTCGGGCTGCCATTATGTGGGGATGAATTTAAAAATTTAAGGAATTCCATGTTGGAAGAGGAAAATCGATGCGCGCGAAAGAAACGCTTACGAGGTAGTGCCCGCACGTGTAGTACGCTCGGGCCGTGGTGTCTGGGTGTGTGGACTGAATGATTTCTGCCGGTTCGCCACACACACACTGCGGGATCAGAAAACGTGGTGGCACTGGAGCATCTTTCATTGATTTATCTGGGTATTGTAGCTGTCTCCTCTTCAGCTTAAGCCACTTTTGCTTCTACAACATCCTTCCGTAGAAGTTTGCCGAAGAGTCCATAGCTGGGTATGTATTGTGTAGTGTTGGGTTTGGTTCAACCCCCTTTTATAAGCCCCATGGTTGGCATGGTGTGGTTAATTTCATGCAGAGTGGAGAGTCTTGTCTTTTAGTTGTGAAAAGCTGAGGAGGTAGAGTGTTGTCATGTCGATCTGGAAAGCTGGCAAGGCATAGTGTTGTCACGTCTTACTTTGCAGTGAGAAGTTATATCTTGCTTTACAGAGTGCCGTCTTATCGGTCTGAAAAGCTGGCGAGGCAGAGTGTTGTCATGTCTTTCTTTGCAGAGTCTTGTCTTTTCGGTCTTAAAAGCTAGCGAGGCTTTAATTGAGTTGTCAATTCGATATGAAAAGGCTAACCCTAAACCTAAACCCTAAACTGCGCAAAGCTGCCCCGTGTGGTCTTGTCACTGCGCAAAGATGCCTCGTTTGGTCTTGTCACTGCGCAAGGCTGCCCCCATTTTGTCTTGTCACTGCGCAAAGCTGCCCCGTTTGGTCTTGTCTATGCTGAAAGCAGCCAGTCCCGTCTGGTCTTGTCATCTACAAGCTAATACATTACTCGCTTTGTTAGCCTCCCCCCGCGGGGCTATAAAACACACGCCCCACGCTCCGAAATTAGGACCACTCGACCCTTGAAACCCGTAGGAAGAAGAACCTTCTCCGTCTTACAATAACATATGATGGCAGATGCCCAGGGATCAGTCCAACCGGGGTCACCGAAGCGGTCGAAAGGAGGGAGGACTTCGGGCCTAACTACTGGTTGATGCTGAAGAAGCGTGCTCAACTGGTATGGCCGAAATGCGGACACGAGGAGGACGCTATCGTGCAGGTCATAGACGGCCCTTTCGATGGTGGACGGCGTTTCTTCCGATGCCTATACTCTGGGGTAAATAGTTTTGTTCATGTTACTGCTAATACATCCTCCGTACTAACTGTCCCTTGTAGCAGATGGTGAAATGCAACTTCACCCGCTGGATCGATCCTCCGCATGAACGACATGTTGTGAGGTACGTGGATGTATTGTGGAACCGAATATATGGATCGAATAAATGAGTTGGACGACTTAGCAGTAAGTACTGGCCCAACTAGGTCACAAACGATGTCATAGTAATTACGAAGGAGAATACGTCAACACATAATACAAGTTATGCATAGACAACCATATCATAGTACCTACAAATTACAATACGTAAACACAGAATATGTAAACCCCCATCGCCACCATTGCGCCACTCGCAGCCTCCTCCGCTGCCGCCATCGCCCCACACCGTCCGCGCCAAACAATATGCCCGCTTGGGCTTCTGAAGCACGGGGTACCTAGGCCGGGGCCCAGACAGGGAAAGACGCTCAGGAGCCCTGCCGATCCGTGGTCCCAGGGGGGTCGACTCCACCTGGTGCTGCGTGATCACTGGGGCCCCGCTAAGCTGCTCAATGGAAATAACCTCGACAGTGCGAGCTCGGTGCCGCTGGACCTCCCCGGTGCTTCCACGGCATCGATCCACGTCCTCGCAGGGGAGAACTCAAAGCCTACCGGACAACAAAGACTGCATGGCAAATAATGTTAATCTCTACAATATATCGATGATTGCAAACCTGAAGAGAGGAAACGTACCTGACTGGTAGGCGAAGTGCAGGATGTCATACCCACCATACTGTCCGGATGGGTCGGGGATGAGAACATACGCCGGTGGCGATGGCTGTGACGGTAGGGGTGCGTACCCACGTGCCCACCCGGACCCTCCACCCAGCCAGCAGCGCGCGAAGGAGAGGCGCAGCGGGCACGTGGAGGTGCCCTCCCGAGCTCGCCGACGGGTCAGGGGCGTGGCGTCCTCGACCTATGCACCGACGAGGCCACCTCCCAGACCGACGATCCCACCTCTTGCACCGACGAGGCCACCTCCTGTACCATCCTGCATGACGTCAGGGCCACGCATCGCCTCGCCGCACTGCAGGCCCGGCGAACAAACTGCACTAGCTCGTCGCGCGTGACCTCCGCACCAATGCCGATCTGTCCCAGATCGACCGTCTGTCGGCCGCACCCCGACGTTGATGTCTGTCTGCAAGGAGTATGTCAAAGCGTCAAACCTATAAGTCAGGTAACAGTACGCAGACATTTTCAAACATGATTTTACATACCGCGAGGTGCACATTCCGCGCTAAGTCGCGAGAGGTAGGAGTCGGTCGGCCTTGCACGCGAAGCGGGAGGGTCGACGACATGCACCAGCCTGGTGCGTGTCTGCGGGCATACCAAAAAGTACTGTCAGACGACTTGGTCAGACGGGCCGCCCCTCTAGCACGCAGTCATCGCGGGCGTTCGCCCACTGTGCCACCCACGGCTCCATCTTGGGCGGGCACTGTGTCCTGGTGCCACCCCTCCTACTATGCCTGCGAAACGTACCACTGCAATTAGAAGCCACCGTTACAGAAATATCAAAAACATATGTGAACATGTGTTGCATGTAACTCACGCATGGGTCGACTCAGGCACCCTCGTCCCGACGGGAACTGGAATAACCTGGCGGAGGCCGAACTAGCGCATCACCCTGTGCACTGCGTAGTCCTCGACGAACACGTCAAAGACGAGCTTCCTCTGCGTCCGCCAAGATCGCCGGTCGCGCCCGGCCAAAGAAAACGACCCCCAAGAGAGCACGAACTGCGTCTCCTGATCGGAGTAAGGCTCCCAGCGCACGTCGTCAACGGTGAGACGGTCCAGCTGCTCCACAAAGTGCTCGTACGCGCGTGTGACCTGCACGTGTGCATATTGTGCTGTGGGCGAGCGATTGGTTACAAAGGATTACCCGTCTACGATCAAGAAAAGATATAGGGAAGTATGTACCCGTCTATGGCACCAAAGGGACCCTACGGTCGGCCGGTCCACCGCGTCCCCATGGTACGCGTCCGCCGTACCAGACGGTCCGGAAGTCTACCGAAGATGGGCCGTCCGAGAGAAGCGCTCGAACGACCACAGTTTGCAGCGATGAGGCGACTGTGAGGATAGATGCGGCTTGGTCCTACAACACGCATCGCACATGCCGCGAGACGTCGTGGCAAGTACTGGTGAGCCCCAATCGATCTCTAGCTCCTCGCCGTCGGAATGGCCTCGCGTACCCACGAGGCGGCGCCGACGAGTCACCGTGGTCAGCTGGTAAACAAGACCACCAAAGAGCCACAACAGGTATGCCTCCAGGTGCCACGACACCTGGTCGACGGTGGGCTGTGGGACCATCCGCTCGACCTACGCAGAAACGAATTATTAGTAAGCCCGTCATATGGCTACGCCTCAATGAATCGCTAAACATGGAAAATAGGTAATATCGCATGCGGGCTCGCGAAAGCCACCGCAGGGGCGGGCCATGCCGCTGTCGCTCCGAGAAGTCGAAGTACGGAGGCGCGGCCTCCGCCCCAAGAACCCCCTGAAACCTACCCAATAGGGCGTCGCGCCAGTCGACAGCCGCGTTCGGCGGGAGTGCAGGGGCTCCCGCGATAGGCAAGCCGAGCAGCATCGCGACATCTTGCAGAGTAGGGGCCATCTCCCCGAAAGGGAGGTGGAAGGTGTGTGTCTCGGGCCGCCAACGGTCCACCAGGGCAGTCAGGAGCGACCGGTCGAACGGGAATCGTCGTGACCGCTCTGGACCGGCCTGGACCTCTCCATCGTCGTCGACCAGACCGCCGTCCTCTTCGGTGGCCTCTATCATCCGTGCGAGAGGTAGAAGGCCAGAACAGCTCGACCTACAAAGCACAAAGAAGTAAGTACATAGTGCGATCACGATACAAAAAATGGCACGACTTGCGGACAAACCTCTCTACCCAGCGTGGGTCTAGTCTCCAAGCCCGTTGAGTGTCCGCAGATGAACCACCCTCAACTCACCAAGCGTCGTCCCCGCCAACCGAATGCGGCACACGACGGCTCGCGCGGTGCTGCACGTCGACCAACCGGTTCAGCAGACTAAAATGCCAATCCGAATCACTAGGGTCTTGAGCCATACCTGCAAATTAAGAAATTAAAAGCATTCATATTACTTAAGCATTTAAATTATATTCCAATGGGAAATAAATCATATTTGATATGTTCTTAGTGACACCTAAAGACTTTGCTCCAACACAACGGTAATACATATACAATTTCATGAAATCCACGTGGTAAAGACATAACTTTTCCTACGAAAGGCTATATTACGTTAACGCCTATACCGACTGCTATGGATTGCGAAATATTTAATACATCATCGTTACTATGCATATTTAAAATGGGTGAAGCTTTCAGGAAAAAAACAAAAATTTACATGTTTGACAATCCTCGTGTTTCAACCATGTATCTGTGATTCCTTAATCCAACCAAAACTATGAAGTAAATGTTTTCAATTCTTTATTATATGAAAAATACTTGTATTTAACATTCAGAAACTAGCATTTGCGAATGCACTAAGTTATCGACATGTTTATATAATACAAAAGTAACATGTTATTATTCATCTAGCCCGTACGTAATTAGCACAGCACGCGGAATAGCACAACTAAATTTACTTTTACTAACTCATTTTTCCTTTATACGAACTTCTAAACTAATTGTATTAATCATGCTATCTCTAAACATTTGCTAACAATATGTCACTGCACACGATGTTACTCGCCAACGTACCATGGTTACTAATTAATCATGCCATCTCTAAATATTTGCTAATAATATGTCACTACACATAAAGTTGCTTGCTAACCTACCATGGTTTCAAAAATAAACTTTTACAAATTAATACTACAAACTTACCGTCCTAGTCGTCAATGCGAAACGAAAAACCTCTTTTTTTTCTCCTCTTCTTCTTTCCCTCTCTTTCTCTCTTTTTCTGCTCGGCTCGAGTTGAATCCGGCGATTCGCTCGGTGGAATGGCGAGGTTCGGCCTGTGTGTTTTATATCACCCAAGTCGCCATACGGTTGGGCGACTTGGGTTGAGCTGCGAGCAAAATCGCCGTTCCATTGGGCGACTTGAAGGTTTGTCGCAGTGCGGTTGGGCGACTTGCACGACTCGTCCAACCGTACAGCGACACGCGATTATTTCTGTAAAAAAAAATTAAGCAGTATTATTTCTATATTTCCGAATAAAAAATAGATTATTTAAAAAAATTCCCTGCTCATGTACCTATATAAAACGGAGGCAGCAGGATTCCGCTCCCTCTCTCGTCCCTTTTTTCTCCGTCAGATGCAGTTGAACTTTTTTTTTATTTAATCATTTTTTAATTTTTATTTTAAAGTTAATCCTCGACGCACTTTATTTCCAATTCTGACCTTTTGGTCACGCCACCACCCGTGGCGTGACAAAACAATGCTGTCACGCCACGGGATAAGTTCTCAAAATAGCACTTTTGGTTACGCTACTGGTCTTGGCGTGACCAAACAACACTGTCACGCCACGAGTGGTGGCGTGACAAGAGCTTGCCCCAGATACGGGCTGGCGTGACAGCGTTGTTTTGTCACGCCACCACCCGTGGCGTGACTAAAGATGTCAGAATTGGAAATAAAGTGCGTCGGAGGTTAACTTTAAAATAAAATTTTAAAAAAAGATTAATTAATAAAAGAAAATTCGCATTCCGATGGCAGTAAATAACAATTGTAGTAAGAAAAGAATAACGATCGTACTAGACCATGCGGTGATGTTTGCTGCATCGCATCGCATCGCATTGCATGTATCTTTGCTTGCTCCATCTCATTTTCTTCTTCTCTTCTTCTTCTTTTGAAACAAATCTCCTCATCTCTTTTTTTTTCCCTTATTTTTTAAACGAATCTCCTCATCTCATTTTTTGAAACAGATCTCCTCAGCTCATGAGCAGCAGCATCATTCAGCCCGTGCGGTGAACCGATGAGATTCGGAGGCAACCCTAAAACATCTGGGCCGGGCCGGACGCAGGCAGCGGCATCGGCAGCAAGCCGAGCACAGGAACAAGTTGAGGAGGAGGAGGAGGAAGGATTCTTCTTCTCTCTTGTACAAGCACTACTACTCCATAGAGATAGAGGCAGCATAGAGATAGAGCAAGCTGGAGGCGGAGGCGGAGGAGGCAGAGGCGGAGGCGGAGGCGGATGTGGATTGATTGATTGAATCCCTGATTCCCTCTCCATCCTCTCAACTCAACAACTCATCCGGGATTCCAGGCTTCCTCCTCCTGCTGCTGCTGCTGCTGCTGCGATCCCTCCTCTCCTCTCCTCTGCTCCCATGGCGCGGAGCAACTGGGAGGCCGACAAGATGTGCGTCTCTCTCTCTCTCTCTCCTGGTTCTGGGCAGGGCTGCTGCTGCTGCATCTTGATTTCTTTTCTCTTTCTTCTTCTTGTTTGTTTTGGGGTTCCTTCGCAGGGGATCGAATTGAATCCCCTTTTGCGGCGATTTATTTCATCTCCCAAACATCCATCTCCTGACGAATCGAATTGAATCTCCTTTGCGGCGATTTATTCCATCTCCTGATTCCATCTCCTGATTGATTTGTGCAGGCTGGATGTGTACATCTACGACTACCTCGTCAAGCGCAACCTCCACAACACCGCCAAGGCCTTCATGACCGAGGGCAAGGTCGCCGCCGATCCTGTCGGTACGATGCCCATGGATTCCCCATATGCTATGCTATGCTATGCTGGAATTGGAATTTACCCTAACTTATCCTAACTGAGAGAGATACAGAGAGGCCCAAATTTGGCTGGGCATACTAAACTAACTGTCTTACCGCCTCCGAATGTCTTCCTCTCTCCTTTTCTCTTGCTAATAATAGGAACCATACATCATTACTGCACGTATCCACTCCCTGCCTCCCTTGGGGAACCCAGAGAGAGAGAGAGAGGGAGATGACCACTTATTTGTACAACTGTACATATATATATGTATGCAGCGACCTAGCTAATTCAGTGTTGCTTCATTTTGCATCCTGAAAACTCTTGCTTCTGCTATTAGCTTCTACATGACTATTTCTTCTAGTTGGCTCTACTGCAAACCGGATCATCCACGTCTTTACCCACTGCCGGAATGCTATATATGAAACACTACTTTACTTGCAGAAAAGTTCATCATTCTTTTCTTATCAATACTCGTAGCAAAATTCATATCAAGCAGCTGTGAAAAGTGAAGCATTCCTTTGTTTCTTTGTCTTTTACTTTGTCACCTTACCTGCCTGGGGCTGCACACTCTTCCAACTAGGACTATATACTATCTAATGGCTAATGCATACTAGTCTTGATTGTGCAGCAATTGATGCTCCCGGAGGGTTCCTCTTCGAGTGGTGGTCTATCTTTTGGGACATCTTTGATGCAAGAACGAGAGATAAGCCTCCACAAGGGCCCACACCTTCTATAGACGTAATTTCCTTATGCCCAACTCATACATTCCCAATGCTTTACTTCAATCATGCCACACCATCTTGTTCTAGGCCTAGGGTGATGCGAAATACATTATGCCTTTGCAATGGTTTAAGGTTTGCTCGCGAGTATGCCCTGCTTTCTTACGACTTGGAAACATTCCTCACCACACTCTTCATCTTATTTTAGCCAGGATATATCCACTTCCATAAATACAGATGCCTCAAGCTTTCCCCTTCCTTTTCTATTTTGCTGTTGCCAGCTCTGTAGCTGCGCATCCACTTCCGAAAAAAAAACTGATTCCTCTTTTTACCAACTTCTTTTCCTTGCTGAAATGGTATTGGTATCTGGGAAGCAACTAGGGTTGACCCCTATCTTCTGGGCTATAATGCCTAGACTGTAAGTAGTGGATATGCCTACAAGCTTATGCACCACTGCATGACACAAAATTGATCCTACAAAGTCATATTAATCTCAAGAATGAAAAGAGACAGGGAGAGCCTAACAAGGTACATAAAAAGTGGAATCTAGCATGCATAATTTGGTGATGTACAACTAACGTGCGAGTGTGATTGGCTGCAATAACACCGAATTAGGCAGGAAATATGGATATGGTGTGTACAATGCTGAAAAAGTCTTGTCTCGGTAGAATTCAGAGCTAAGATTTGTCTTATGGATGTTGATTTGTTTTTTCAAGTAAAATATAAGCGTCTGAGCTTGCTGGCTGTATTTCTGGCTGGGATTTATCGGGCCAACAACATGAAAAGAAACATTTAATGATGCTCTTACTGATTTTTTTAATCTGTAAATGTGATATCTGCATTCTATGTACCATGATTAATCGTGTTGTAAGCCACATCTGTTGCTTATTGTTTATGCTGTATTTATGATATTTTGTGGTTCATTAGATGAAGTCAAGGGAACAACAGATGAGACTCCAATTACTGCAACAGCAGAATGCCCACTTGCAGAGAAGAGATGCAAATCATCTGGCCCTTAATGGTGCTATGAATGCTCTGAACTCTGATGTTTCAGCTGTTCTGGCTTCTAAAATGATGGAAGAACGAATGAGGAACCCCAATCCTGTGGATTCCGTGGCATCACAGCAGCTCCTAGATGCAAATAGGATGGCCCTTCTCAAGTCAGCAACTAACCAAACTGGGTAAGTTTTAGTAATTCATTCCAACATCAACTGAACAATAGTGAGATTCTGGTTCTGATTAAAACTGTATCCATTCAGACCACTGGTTCAGGGTAGCTCAGTCAATGTGTCAGCTCTACAGCAGATCCAGTCAAGAAATCAGCAAGTCGTAATACATTCTGTCTTCTGTAACTCATTTCTCTTCGCAGTTTTTTGGTACCTGTTTACTGCTTCTCATTTCTAATATTCTGTTCAACTATTTTCAAGGACATCAAACGCGATGTTGCTATGCCACAAAGAACAATGCCTACAGACCCTTCTGCGTTATACGGATCAGGGATGATGCAATCAAAATCTGGATTAGTTGCTGCCGGTGAGTAATTTCTTGAGGTGGTATAATTACTGCTGTAGTTTGTGTTTCTCGCTGAAGAAAACAGATGATAGGTACATTTGGACTTCCTACCATGTATGGTGGAGCAGTGAAAATGGGCTCATGAGGTTTCCCATAAAAAAATAATTGACCCATGAATCCTTTTTGTGGCTGGTATTCTCAGATGGGAGATAAACTTTAGCCCCTAGGTTCATACTTAGGAATTTTCTTTATTTAGATGTAACTAGTTAACATGTGCCTATCCATTGCACGTTAAACTCAGTAAATGATATAGAAAATAAATTGACTGAGACTCATAAAATTTTATGACAAACAACAAAAATAGTTCCTGTTAATGATGGAAAGTTTTGTTATAATTCATTTCCCTCCACTTAGGACTAAATCAAGGTGTTGGGAGTGTACCACTGAAAGGCTGGCCTCTAACAGTGAGTTCGCTGACATCCCTTTCCATGCTTGCATACTTTTGTACTCGAGAAGCTTACATATTTAGTTGTTTGCTAAAGGTCCCAGGTATTGACCAACTTAGGTCAAATTTAGGCGTGCAGAAGCAGTTGATGGCGTCTCCAAACCAATTCCAACTTTTATCACCACATCAGCAATTAATTGCTCAAGCACAAACACAGAATGAACTTGCTAGAATGGGTTCTCCAGCTCCGTCTGGTTCGCCAAAGGTTCGATCAGATGAACCAGATTATATGATGAAGGTCAGTATGTAATCGGTTCTGAGAAACCTGATGTATGGCAAGTCCAAACATAAGTATGACCATGCTAACAAACTAGAATTTGCTATCAAATAAACTATACTTCAATTCATCTTGTTCAACCAAAGTACCAAATAGATTCACCCGTTTCAATAAAACTTTCTATATTTTACTGTTTCAATTTCCATCGTTTCTCTTTATGCGAATGGCACGGATAATTCTATCATCTCCTTTTATGGTACTGACGTACTGTATGCATGTTGTCGTTGACTAAACATTATTTGCAATCTATAGTTGAAGCTGTCCCAAATGCAGCAGCCCTCAGGTCACCGGCTTATGGAATTGCAACAACAGCAGCAGCAACAACAGCAGCAGTTGCAACAGGTGGCATGAAATAATTAGCTTGAGATGTTAAAAAGAATCTTAAGTTTTCTAGCTCCATATAGGCGATATCTAAGTGTGTCCATTATTCTTGATATCCAGAATACTAGAAAACGAAAACCAACTTCTTCTGGGGCAGCTAATAGTACAGGCACAGGAAATACTGTTGGGCCTTCTCCACCCTCAACTCCATCCACTCATACTCCCGGTGGTGGAATACCAGTGGCTAGCAATGTGAACATTGTACAGAAGAGTTCAATGATTTGCGGAGCGGATGGAACCACCGGACTTGCTTCATCCTCAAATCAGATGGTACTATTCTGTGCTCTGCTTTCTGTTGATGTTTTCAATTTTCGGCAGTCTGTTGATTGTGCTTGACTAACTTCTGTTACTGACAGGATAATTTGGATAACTTTGTCGATTTTGATGAAAATGTTGATTCATTTTTGTCGAATGATGATGGAGATGGGCGAGACATATTTGCTGCTTTGAAGAAAGGGCCCTCAGAGCAGGAGTCTCTGAAGAGTAAATATTTCAAACTTTTGATTTGTTTTGTAGACTTGTGCCCTGAAAGAATAAAACTAGAAATTGTTCATTCTTGTGTAGGTCTTTCCTTGAGTGAGGTCGGTAATAACCGTACAAGCAACAACAAGGTTGTTTGCTGTCACTTCTCTACAGACGGGAGGTTACTGGCTAGTGCTGGCCATGAGAAAAAGGTAACCTGTGTTAAACTTGCGACTGTATTTTACAGAAACTAATAATTTCTCTTGCAAGTTACTGGCTTGTGCCAGATAGTTCACAGTATTAGGTTTTTTATAAGTAGAATTTACCTAATAAATATAGAGAAAATTTTGTATATGCCATTGAGAGTTGTACCATCTTGCTCTGTGCCATCGTTAAACATGAAATTTTGTGCATGCCATTGGAACAACCGAACATGCTGCTCCATGCCATTGTCCACCGGTTGGCATTATATTTCATCACAGTTATCACTACCAACTCTAATCAAGACTGTGTTTCCAGTAATAAAATTTCATTAGTACTGTAATATTCTCAGAGTTGATTACCTTTTTTCCTACCTTTATTTCTCAAAAGGCTGTTGTAATTTTGTTAATACCTTTTCTCTCTATTTGACTTTGGAAAGAAAAGGTAGGACATTGTAAAGCAGTTTTTGTTTTCTAAAAAATTGTCCCTAAGTCGCATAAAAAAATTATATGTAGAAGTTTCTATGATGTTGTAGGTCTTCCTCTGGAATATGGACAATCTTAACATGGATACTAAAATGGAAGAACATACAAACTTTATCACGGACATAAGATTCAGACCAAATTCAACTCAGTTGGCTACATCATCTTCCGATGGAACTGTTCGACTATGGAACGCAGTTGAAGTAATTTTATTTTACTCTGTTTTATCTGTGTGTTCCTTATTTCATAGTAGTTCTTACATTCATATATCATTGTTTGTTTGTTTGTTTTTTTTTTGGGGGTGTTTGCATTTCACTGCCTGCTATTGACAGTTTTCAGACCGCAATGTAAACTTTCTGACTGGCAAGAGATCACTGTAAACATAGTCACCTACTATGCATGTTACTTATTTTGGAAAGCACTCTTGTAAACAAGGAAGTAGGTTGTGAATGTAAGCTTTTCTTATGCATGTACATATCGAGGAAATTTCTAGTGCAAACCTATCTTTGGGTGCTAACATGCTACTCAACACTTGGGCTGTTGGATCAGATTCTTATGGATCAGATTCAGAAAGATGTGAGGAGGTACATAAATAATTTCTTGACCTGCGAGGCGGCTATTCATTCATGCGACACATCTCTTTAGATCTGATCTATCCCAATATTATCGAACGCACACGTGAGAGTTTACATGCTAGCACCTAAAGGTTTGCACTAGATATTTCCTCTAGATATGTTTATAAAAGTGCCAAACCTTTGACCTCCATAAAAAATGTTTTATCTTAAATGCTGCAGACTTCTTTTTTTGCAAAGATCCCAGCTGAAGATTTAAACCTTACCTGTTACCTCATATCTTAGAGGAATACTATTACTCGCGGAAGTTGATTTTGACATTCAAATGGGTAGTTGCTAAAAAGATATGCTATTTCACTGCCTGCTATTGACAGTTTTCAGACTGCAATGTAAATTTTCTGACTGTGGCAAGAGATCGCTGCAAACATGAGTCACCTATTATGTATGTTACTGATTTAGGAAAGCTTTCTCTTGTAAAAACAAGGAAGTAGGTTGTGAATGTAAGATTTTCTGATGCATGTAGATTATGTAGAGGAAATTTCTAGCGCAAACCTATCTTTGGGTGCTAACATGATACTCAACATGTGGGCTGTTGGATTAGATTTTTGTGGATCAGATTCAGAAAGATGTGAGGAGGTACATAAATAATTTCTTGACCTGCGAGGTGACTATTCATTCATGTGACTTTCACATCTCTTTAAAACTGATCTATCCAAATAATATCGAATGGCGCACGTGAGAGTTTAGTAGTTTACATGCTAGGACCTAAAGGTTTGCACTAGATATTTGATATTTCCTCTAGATGATATGTTTATAAAAGTGCCAAACCTTTGACCTCCATAATAAAATGATGGGAAAAGCCGGTCCATGCCATTGGTTATTTTACAGTTTTGGATTATGCCACTATTTTTTTTCTAATTGGTACTATGCCACTAGATTCGAAAATTTCTTTGGAAAATGTCATTTTGATAGGGTCAATGCCCGTTGACTAAGCGAAAGACTCTTTCGCCCTTCCAAATATGTTGATTTTCAATCAGATGCCATAAAAAATATTACTCTTTCATACTCCTGAGTGTGATTGACTCTTTTGTGATGACATCTGTTTGAAAATCCAACATATTTGGAAGGGCAAAAAAGTCCTTTCCGCTGAGTCAACGTGCATTGACCTTGTCAGAATGACATTTTCCAAAGAAATTTTCGAATCCAGTGGCATAGTACCAATTAGGCGAAAGCAACGACATAATCCAAAACCGCAAAATAACCTGTGGCATAGACCAAAATTTCCCTAAAATGATTTATTTTAACTGCCACAGACTTCTTTTTTGCAAAGATCCCAGCTGAAGATTTAAAGCTTACCTGCTACCTCATATCTTAGAGGAATACTATTACTTGCGAAACTTGATTTTGACATACAGATGGGTAGTTGCTAAATGCAAACTATATGCCAAAATCTGAAATAATACTGCAACAGGACATCATTTGTTGTGGAACTTCTCCCCAGAACACTCATATGTAATGTAGTACTTAAGGCTTAAACTGCAATACGGGACCTCCAAGCTGTCTAACTAATAAAACATCATCTGTACAAGTTTAAGGACCTACGTGATAGTTTAAAAATCCAGTAGATCAAATTGCAAGATAGGGGCTTGATTGTTGAATGGATGCAGGTTCAGTACACATTAAACTTGACTCTAACTAGTAGATGCAATATAGTCGATTCACTCATTTTAATGGTGTGATGTGAATTTCTAGCTGTATTATATAGCATAGGAAACCAAACGTCATGCATTTCATTGGATAATCACTTGCACATAATAAATGCTGTTGCACGTGGCATCACTGTAATTTTGTGCCAATTCGTGTACCATGGACAGATCCCTTGTGTTTTTTATTGATTTGTGTTCCACTTCAAGACATCAGTGGTTGAATGTGAGGCAATCAAAGGAATACTTAGCTGTTGATATCCTAAGTTCAACCCTATTCTTCATTTTCCAGCGAACTGGCGCATTACAGACTTTTCATGGGCATAGCTCCCATGTATCATCAGTAGATTTTCACCCGAAATTGACGGAGTTTCTATGCTCTTGTGATGACAATGGAGAAATCCGCTTCTGGACAGTTGGTCAAAGTGCAGCTTCACGTATCTCTAGGGTTGGTCCTTAGTGCCTCCTCTTTTCAGCTTTCTGAACCATTCATTCTTGCATCAATTCAATGATATTATTATACTTTACATCATCGCAGGTGAAGCAGGGTGGTACAGGTAGAGTCAGGTTTCAACCTCACATTGGACAGCTCCTCGCTGTTGCAGCTGGAAGCATGGTGAACATTATTGATGTTGAAAAGGACACGACTCTACATTCACTGCCTAAGGTAATCTATTTCGCATGAGATTCTTAGCCCTATGCAGTTTTTGCAATGCAGGGTAATCAATCATTGTTTTATTTGTTTGATTTAGGTTCACACTAGTGAGGTGAACTGCGTCTGTTGGGATGAAAATGGTGAATATCTGGCCTCTGTAAGTCAGGATACTGTGAAAGTCTGGTCGGTAGCGTCAGGCACATGCGTTTATGAGTTAAGATCTCATGGGAACCAATACCAGTCTTGCATATTCCATCCAAGATCTCCGAAAGTTTTGATAGTTGGTGGTTATCAGGTAAATGTTGCTTCTTATCTAACCACATTTGGACACTCCACAAATGCTAATGTGCTCCAAGAATAATTTTACCCTGATCAAGGGAGCTCCCAAGACTCGCATTTTTTTCTTTTTCCCCCCTGGCTCGAATTCGGATGTGTTTCTTCTTCTTAATGGAAAAATAATAATACCTAGTTCCTCCTGGGTATTCTCATTTTGTCTTGGGACCCGGTTAAAGAATATTTACTCATCTGATACAATGTTGATAAACCCTGATTCGCATGATTGTATACATGTGATGCAGACACTGGAGCTATGGAGCATACCAGATAACCACAGAAACCCAATCCATGCACATGAAGGCCTAATAGCTGCTTTGGCGCACTCTCCGATCACTGGATTGATTGCCTCTGCTAGCCATGACAGATCCGTGAAGCTCTGGAAATAAAAGGCAGGGTCGGATTTCTTTTTCTTTTGGAACTGAACGTTGCACATGGCCTGATACATGGCATGCCTAGCTACCCACCACCACGAGAGCAATTCTTCACAGCGTGGCTGGACGTCACCAAGGCAACAATCCTCCTAACTTGGATAGCCTCCCATAATTAAGTAGAGTTTTTTTTTTTTTTAAAAAAAACTTTTGGTGTTTTTATTCCTTGCCTTTGTTATAGAAGGTGCGAGGTAGTAATACTTTTGACGACATTAGGGGTGTACATGAATGATTGGGCCAAGTTTGCATGATAATGTATGTGAGGAGTAGAAGCCGTGTGTAAATTAAGGCGCTTCAATATTAATCGATTCTACCCCCCACCCTGATTGTGCTATGAATCAATCGGTCTGGAGTAATGTGGTGATTGCAATTTCATGATTGAGAGGCCACGGAGTTGAGTGAGCGCGTATTAACATGCATGTTGACTAACCATTGATCGATCTAGAGGAGGCTGGCCTGGCCGGCAGGCAAGCATGCATGGTGTGTCCAAAGAATCAAGGAGCTTTCACCTACCAGCCAACCAATCAATGGCCGGATTGATTAGATGCTACTAATCTACAATTGGGAGCTGCTGAAACGCGTGTAAGTACTACTCCTAGGCCAAAGTGTTTTCCA
Organism: Phyllostachys edulis; assembly: GCA_036346405.1. Lineage (NCBI taxonomy): Eukaryota > Viridiplantae > Streptophyta > Magnoliopsida > Poales > Poaceae > Phyllostachys > Phyllostachys edulis. Next base: position 409,295 of record CM070550.1, on the reverse strand, counting down.
ATCCAATGCGTGTCCCAGTGTTTGTGAGGTGTTTCGATTCCCTTTCAGGCTTATTTGGATATATTGTGATCCGACTCAGTCTCTTCAAATTGACTCAGAATTTAAACTAAAATCTCTTCTAGTCCAAAGATATTGGTTCTAATCTCTCCGGTCCGAACAAGCCCTCCAAAGGCTCTGCTTGTATTTTATTCTCTCTATCAACGGAAGGAAAACAAATCAACAGCAGCCAGCAAATAGTGTTTTTCTTGGTCGACCAGAGAGAGAGAGCGCGACAGCTGCTTGGACCTGAGAATTTTATTATTATTTTAGCCTCTGACACCATTTAATTCCAAAAATAGCTTCTTTGCCATTTTATTTGCAAATCTAAACCGCCCTGCTCACCTTCTGCGGTCGGGGAGTCACCTTCCCGCTCGGAGAGCGGAAGCAAATGGAGAACCGCGGAAGCACTGTGAGGGTGGCCCAACAGGACCAAGCCGATTCTTGCGGTGTCTTGGCGAAAGTCTCTTCCGCGGTGCCCGAGCGCAGAAACTCCCCTGGGCCCACCTCCTTCCGCGATCGCCGTTTATTCCGCCGGGTGTGAAGAATCTCTGCGCTGATTACGCAGCTTTCGCACTCACTGACCGCGGTAGGTGAGCAGATAGTCTAGATTTGCAAATAAAACAGCACATAAGCTATTTTTAGAATTGAGTGGTGTTAGGGGCTAAAATAAAAACAAATTCTGGACCTGACTGACTGAAACAAGAGCGCCGAGCTAACTGACAGTGACAAGAAAAACAACTAAAGAATGTGGGTGGAACCCAATGGAAGGGGCTTTAGGATGGATTTTGTAAAAATAATATTAATTTTTTAAAATTTACAAAACTAAGGAGACACCCTAAAAAATTTTACAAAACTAGGTTCCTATCGAACTAGCGACATGCTCATGTCGCCAGTTCAAGTCCACTATGTAAGGAGCCTTGAAAAAAAATCATAATATTTGGAACTCATTTTATATATTTAGAAATTTCTACAAACAGTATACGTAAATAAATTTTGGAGAAAGATTCAGAATATATAAAATTATGTGGATATCATGGAGATATGCTCACGATCTTAGGATGATGATACAATTAGCAATGTCATTGAAGGTTTGTCAAAACACGTGTTTTCGAAGCAGTTCAAAATGCTGTCAGGTCTCAGGCGGTCAGACCGGCCATTGTGTGGCTGTCAAACCGGCCTGTGTGGCGGTCAGACTGGCCAGGCCTCAAGTCAGGCTTAGGCTAAGTGGCTGACGGTCAGACCGGCCATTGGGTGGCAGTCTGGCCGGTCAAAATATATTTTTGATTTTGGAGCTGGGCCAAAAATAGAGGGTGTAGGCAAGAGAGGAGATTCTTCTATACTTGGTCTCATAAATTTTGGAGCTTCGAGTCAAAAGTTCTATTCGTTTGTAATTTCCAGAAGGTTTTGGATTTCTAGGGAGGAAAATTGGCTAAGTCCCACCGGGCGGTCGGGCCGGCCGTGATCGGTCGAGCCGACCAAAGTGATGGCGGCCGGTTTCACTGTTCATCGGCCAACTTGGTGGCGATGATTGTTTGGTTAGGTCATTTTCATGGGTTTCAGTGCATATGTATTGCATGATGTATGTTTTGACTAACGTGGGTCAAGTTGCGAAGAATTTGTTCTCCAAATCGATTTCTTTGTCTATTGTTGTGCAGGTTGCTTGAAGGTCAACAACGACCAACGGTGAGGATGATCGGGACTAAGCTTGGAGAGCTGAGGTCCAGAACGATCGAGAATGCCGGACGAGGTCAATGGATTTAAGCATGGTGCAAATTAGACAAGGATGACCGAACGGGCAGTTCGGTTCGACGGGTTGGATCAAGCGGCGTGGAGACCAGTGCAAGTGCCTTGGTGGTTTCGGTAGAAGTCGGATGGAAGAGACTTGTCGACATAATGAAAACTGTTGATCAATCTACACGTGACGAAGTATAGAGGCGCTTCAATATTAATCGATTCTACCCCCACCCTGACCCACCCTGATTGTGCTATGAATTAGTCGGTCTGGAGTAATGTGGTGATTGCAATTTCATGATTGAGAGGCCACGGAGTTGAGTGAGCGCGTATTAACATGCATGCCGATTACCCATTGAACGATCTAGAGAGGAGGCTGGCCGGCATGCATGGATGCATGGTGTGTCCAAAGAATCAAGGAGCTTTCACCTACCAACCAACCAATCAATGGCCGGATTGATTAGATGCTACTATTCTACAATTGGGATGGGAGCCTGAGCTTCATATGCTGCTGAAACGCGTGTAAGTACTACTCCTAGGCCAAAGTGTTTTCCAATCCAATGCAGGCCTAGTGTTTGTGAGGTGCTTCGATTCCCTTTCGGATTTGTTTAAATATATCGTGATCCGACCCAATCTTTTTGGATTAACTTAGAATTTAAACTAAAATCTCTTCTAATTTCAAAAAATTAGTTCTAATCCCTCCTTACCTAAACAAACCCTCCAAAAGCTCTGCTTGTATTTTCTTCTCTCCATCAACGGAAGGAAAACAAATCAACAGCAGCCAGCAATTAGTGTTTTTCTTGGCCGACAAGAGAGAGAGAGACCGACAGCTGCCTGGACCTGACTGAGCTAACTGACAGTGACAAGAACAACAACTAAAGAATGTGGGTGGGACCCAATGGAAGGGGCTTTAGGATGGATTTTTTAAAAATAATATTAATTTTTTAAAATTTACAAAACTAAAGAGACACCCCAAAAAAATTACAAAACTAGGTTTCTATCGAACTAGCAACAGGCTCCTGTCGCCAATTCAAGTCCACTATATAAGGAGTCTTGAAAAAATTCATAATATTTGAAGTTCATTTTATATATTTAGAAATTTCTACAAACAGTATACGTAAATAAATTTTGGAGAAAGATTCAGAATATATAAAATTATGAAAAAAATTACATAATTAATTACACTGTGTAGAGGCTCTATAAAAAAATTCGTATTTTTTTAGCTCATTTGCTATATTTAAAAATTCCTAGAAACCTGTCATCAGTTGAACTGACGACAGGAACCCTATCGAGAGCCGCAACTGGCGACATGAACCTAGTTTTATAATTTTTTGGGACAACTTTATTTTTGTAATTATCTTTTAAAATAATAATATTTTTTTTTTAAAAAAAAATTCTTTAGGATGCAAGTAGCCAGCGAAAGTCTAACTGCAAAGATAAAACAAAAAATAAAAGAAATGCCAGCCAACACAACCCCTCGCTCTCCTCTACGATGAACAAATCAAGAATTATATAGAGAACTACATCGATCACGATTTCCCCTAGTCCCTATGCCTCCATCCTTAACCGATGTCCCTAGCTTCCGCCAACCTCAACTACCTCATCATCACATATACATGATTTAACAAGATCAAAGCGTACCATTTATCATCATCACATATTCATGATTTAACAAGATCAAGGCGTACCATTCATCAAGCGTATCATACCCTACAAATTAAGAGCTACCACTACATCTTCATATACACTGTACTCCCTGTAGAAGCTTCAAAGCATGTGAAGACCTTTCTTTAATTGACCAGCAATTGGTTGTATTGTGCATGCTATGGATCCATTTATAATATTCTTTTTGGACTAACTAGCATTATATCCGTGCGCTGCGACAGATCTCAAATAATTGTATGGTAAGTTCTAAATAACAACTTTGGAAGTGAGGAGAGGAGATGAGACCAGGAGAGAGATGGAAGAACTTTTAAAGGAGTTAAGATACATAGAAGGTCTTTTGGCAGCATATCTGGTGCACAAGGCATATTTGTAGACGTATGCACAAACTCAGTCGTGACATTCGATCCAATCCGGGCGGCCATGATCGCAGGTGGGAGCTCCCCCATCCCACTTGCAACTTTTTGCATTTTTACTCCCCACACTCTCAGGCAATTTTCTGGGAAATCCCCTGTGCAACTCATCGCTAACCCGTTCTCTGCCTCATCCTCATAGCTAGGGTTAGTGCTTGGCCCATCCGGTTGCTGCCCCGTTGCTCGCGTCCATCCGGCCGCCGTGCCATCCCGCCCATCTACGTCACGCACTTGGTGCAGCAGGGCATGGTCACCGGCTCGCCGCATTGGTATGCTAAGGAGCAACTTGAGAATAGGGGAAGCGACAGCAAGGAGCACCTTCACAAGAGGTAGCAAAAGAATAAAATTTTGGAGGCCAGCCTTTCAACACAACCATACCGCATCAAGAAAGAACAAAATCTAGAGCATAGAATGGGGGACATATTGATCTTTTGTTGAGACTCAAAATTACTCCATGAACTCAAGAACAAACATAAACATAGCAAGCAACACAACGAATTTGTCTGGTCCAATAAAAAAAATACAAGAATATGCAGCAATGGTACATGTAGCTTCTTGAGGCAATGCACCATGTTCTTCCTCAAATCACATCAAATCATTGCACTACGCCTCGCATGCCCAAAAGCCAACCCGAGCTCGCCAAGGCCCAAGCATCATTCCGCGCATCACGAATTACGTGCTCACGTCTGCCCTGACATGTCCTCAGCAGCATTGTTGTGTCCCGAGCTCGATGGTGTTGAGGTCGCGGCGTCGACCCCATCCAGATCTGAGTTGCCGTGGTGCCAGCCCCTTCGACTTCGCCATTGGGACGACTGTATTCGGGAATGGTGTGGCCAGATCAAGATCCGCCCGTCCTTCTCGCCGGCGCCGGTGGAAGTAGAGGTGCATTGTCGAAGGTGAAGGCACGACGAGACCTCCGCCGATTTGGGGATTGGGAAGGGGAGGTGACGGGTTGGGAGGGAAGGGCAGCTGCGCAGGGGATTTTTGTGTAATAGCTGGGAGTGTGTGTGTGTGTGGGGGGGGGGGGACAAATTGAAAAATGTGTAAGTGGTATGGGGAGTTTTATCTGCCTACGATTTTGGCCACCCAGATTGGATCCGGTGATCGCGAGCGAGTTTGTGCATATGTCCATATATTGGCCATGTGCATCATATATATGTCGCCCTTTTTAGCCGGGGTGTATCTGATACTTACTAGGGAGTATATGTCTTTGGTATAGGACCAACGACAAACGTTCTTCACATACATGTTCCGATTTTTCTTTTTCTTTTTGCCAATATTCACAACTCGATTGGTTGCCTTGCCCCCACTTTGTTGAATGTCTTCCATCTTTGGCAGGGGCGTAGCCAGCGCTGGGCGAGGCCTCGGGCCGGCCCGGGCAATTTTGGCCCAACTTCGGTTTCACATGGCATTTTTTGGCCACCTTCACGTGAGATTTTAACGCTGGGCTCGGGCCATTGCCCAGGAGGCCCGGGGCTCAGCTCCACCCCTGATCTTTGGTTGATCGTCTAGTCAATGGAAAATCTTAGTGTTCCTTTCGCTACAAGAATGACTTATAAAAGACCTAAGGCCCCAACATGACAATCTGTATTGTACAAAATGTAATATCAAAGAGACTTGAATAGATAGTTGTTGGTTTGTGTGTTTGGCTTCTGTTCAATCATACACCCACATTATACCGACAACACGAGTAACTAATGGATCTCACTCTCTACGTAGCGAAAAAAAGGAAAAATCTTTATTTGCCGATGGAAGTTGGTCGGTTCCTGATATGTTGATGAGAACATGCCCCCTATGGATACAACCATATTTGCCATGCTTGTTGTTCTAATTACAAGAGCACGTACACTTTACTTAAATTATCAGGTGAGTTCGTTTTTAGGAGTGTCTTTATATTATATGAATTATATGATATTGCCTAATAAATTTGTTATTATTTTCAGTAATAAAAGACAGAGAGTAGCTAATTTACTAGAATCAAGAGAAGTACCACAAGATGGATCTTAGAGCCACAAGATAGTGATCAATGAAGATAGGAGCAGCAAGATGATCAAGGGAGGGAGAACCATGCTTGATGATTTCCTTGCTGTCCAAAATACAAGAGGAAGAGATCATCCAATGGAAATTTATTTAAGGAAAAAGTCCAGTTTACTCCCTCCAACTATCAGAAAAGTATGGTTTCCCTCCTGAACTACAAAACCGGCTATTTAACCCCTCAAACTTGTCAAATCCGGTCATTTAACCCCCCAGGCCGGTTTGGATGAGCGGTTTTGCTGATGTGGCGGTGATTGTCCAAGTCAGCATCCACATGGCATCCACATCGACATCTTCTTGCTGGTTCTTCTCCCCATTTCCTCTCATCTCCTCACCTCCCCTTTCTACCTAATCTCTCCCTTCTCCATGAAGCTCCTTGGCTGAAGCCTCTCTCGCCCCGCTGGCTTGCTGCCGCCGCCTGCTCCTAGCGCCGCCACTAGGCCCGCCGCCGCTCTCCCAGAGCTCTTGTCCCTCGCCGCCCTCTGCTCGGCCAGGGCGGTGGCCACCTCCTCCTATCTCCACTGCGACAAGGGAGCAGAGCTGGGTGCGGCCATAGGCGACTCCGCGAGCTCCAGCGTGCAAGGAAGGCGGCAGCGGGCGGCGGCGCCTCGTCATCGTGGGTGGGGAGGACGAGGAGGAGGAGTGGGATGGAAGGAGGTCGTCCGGTCGGCGGCGGCGTCGGCTGGGGCGTCTTGGCGACGCCGAGTCTGGCGGTGGGAGAGCGTCTGGCGAGGGTTTTGAGGTGCCGGTGGCGGAGGCATAGAGGAAGCCGCCACGCCACCTTGACTGCCGCCACCGTCGCCTCAAGATTCGGTGGCCTCCGCCGCCTCAAGATCTGGCTACCACGGAGGAGGGCGGCAGGGAGGCCAGATCCAGGTGGAGGTAGCTGCGCTTTGCGAGGTGGTGGGAGAGGCGTGCGGCGAGGGCCTTGGAGGTGCCGGTGGCAGAGGCGGATGTAACACCCTGATTTTCAGAGCTTTTTTGAAAATTTTTGAAAATACAAAGAACCATTTTGTTTGGATGAGAATTCAAAGCTTAACTTGAGATTTTCAGAATCTGGGTGTTTAAAATGATTAAACCAAACTTCAACTAACCCTATAGTTTGGTTCTTTTGGTGTTGCTTGAGTTCTCTAGAGCTATCTCTTCCTCTCTTTGCTAGTTCTTCCCTCCTCTTATGCTCAACCCTTTTCTTTCTAGACCTCCTCTCTAGTTCCCCTTCGGTTTTGACCTCTCCTTCGGGTCACAACTACCCCTGAGATGCCCTAAGCTCAAGTTTGTGTTTCAAATATCTTTGATCTCTGAAATCTAAATTTTGGTATTTAACTCCCCTTCTGGACCTCTCTTGTTTGGGCATTCCATCATGCCTAGGTCTCCCTCTTGCTGGGCCATCTCTTGGAGCCCAGATCCTCCTGTGTCTGGAACTCTCTTGCAAGTCTAGACCTCTTGTGTGTCAAGACTACCCTTGTATTTGGACTACCTCTTCGTTGGTTTGAACCTCTTCAAGGTTTAGACCTCCTTGCTGCCTGGACATTTCTTTTATGTCCAGACCCCTCCCTTACTTGTACGCTCCTTTATGCCCAGACCTCTCTCGTGTTCATTCGGACCTCCCTGGGTCCACTTGAACTTTCCTCTTGTTCATATAAACCTTCTATGCCCACCTAAACTTTTCGTGTGTTCCTAGGACCTCCTTGGTCCTTCATCCTGGCAGTCAGGACCTCCCCGGGTTCATCCTGACAGCCCAGACCTCCTCTGGACCACTTTCCGCGAATCTCCTCTGTTGGGTTCCTCCCCTAAGAAACCCCTCCGTTTAGGCCTTCTTTCGTTTGGATCTAATGGTCCAGACCTCCCCTTCGTTTGGATCCAGGGGTCCGGACCTCCTATGTTTTATCCTCCACTGGTCCAGACCTCCTTGGGTCTAGACCTCCCAAGTGATTGGACCTCCCTAGGTCCAATCCTCCTTTTGGGTTTCCGCTGGCTTATAACCTCCCCAAGCCTACGCCATCCTCATGCTCATCTAAGCTCCTTTGGGATCCTGTTGAAGCTTTTCGTGTTTACTTGGCCTTTCCTTCGTTGCTTGTAGCCTTGAAACCTTCTCTGGAGGTTCCCTTCAGTACCATCCCGGTAGTACCACCCGCACCATGCGGTACTACCGCTTCTTCGGACCTCCCCTTACCTTTATTGGACCTCTCCGCGTCCTTCAGGACCTCTCCATGTCCTCTAGGACCTCCCCTTACCTTTATTGGACCTCTCTGCGTCCTTCAGGACCTCTCCATGTCCTCTAGGACCTCCCCTTACCTTTATTGAACCTCTCCGCGTCCTTCAGGACCTCTCCATGTCCTCTAGGACCTCCCCTTACCTTATTGGACCTCTCCGTGTCCTACCGGATCTCCCCAGGTCCTCCAGGACCTCCTCCTTGTCTATTTGCATCTCTATTGATCGTGAGTCGTCCGATTTGCATTAGACGGTTTGATCCTGGTGAGACGTTTGGATGGTCCGAATGTCCCACCCTCTTTGAGCCCTTAGATCTTTGCTGGGCGGCTCGATTTGTTGTGGCGTTCGGGCGGTCCGAACATCCCAACCATTTTGGACCATCCGATCCAGTTCTAGGGCTGTAATCCAACGCTAGCTCTGTTGGTCCGAGTGTCCCAATCATTTTGGGCGGTCCGATTGAAATCCGACGGCTCCGACCTCCTCCTTGTAAATCTGGACCATTAAGACCTCCCTCTTGGAGATCTTAACCGTCCAGACCTTCTCCTTGTAAATGTGGACGTTAAGACCTCCCCCTTGGAGATCTTAACTGTCCAGACCTCCTCCTTGAAAATGTGGACGTTAAGACCTCCCCTTTGGAAATCTTAAACGTCCAGGACCTCCTCCCTTGAAGATCTGGCCGACAAGACCTCCTCCTTTGGAGATCTTGGCCGTCCAGACCTCCCCTTTTGGCATATCCGATCGTTAGAACCTCCCCTTGGAGATCCTAACCATTTAGACCTCCCCTGGATTTGATCCCACGGCTCTGACCTCCCTTGCGGATGAGGTTCTCCTTTTACCTTTGAAGACCTCCCCGATCGTAATTGATCATGACCGTTGGACCTCCCCTTCTGGAGATCCAACCGTCTAGACCTCCTTTGCAGGAAAGGACCTCCTCCGAGCTCTTGCGGACCTCCTCTAGTGCACTTAATCTTGGCCGTTTGGACCTCCTCTTTGGAGATCCAACCGTCAGGACCTCCCCTATGGGTGAGGATCTCCCTTTGTTCACTGCAAGACCTCCTCCCTGTCTTCGCAGGACCTCCTCTGCGGGTCTTAGCTGCCCTCGCTGGGCAGTCGCACCCAATTTTCTTTACCTTTGACTATGTCTTGGTGCAAGAAAGTCTTCAAGGCATTTAATGCATGTTGTATCACATTAAATGCTCTCACTTTTTCAGTACTCATGTCATACCATTGTCACATTCTTTGCCTACTCCCGTTGTCCTCTCTACCAACTCCTGATGACCCCTATCCTGGGTCATGTGCATTGGCTTCCACTATATATAGTCTGGGAAGTCATCCTTTCCCACTTTCTTCTCCATTTCTCCTCTCTGTCTCAACCAAGCACTCTTTGGACCTCCTCCAACAAGTTCTTGGACATCCTCTCTCGAGTCCTAAGACCTCTCCAGCGAGCTCCTTGGACCCCCTCTTGACCTCCCAACCTCTCTGTTGGTTTTGTATCTAAGTTTATTTGGAGTTCTTTTGGATTTTGTTGGAGCTTTATTTGAGTCATTTGGTTTTCACGTGTAGATTGCCAAGACCGTGTGGAACCAGAGTTCTATGAGGGAGAGGAAGAAGTTCAAGACTTTGAGCAAGGCAAGTTACACTCTTGATCATGTTGCACCCAATACTTCAAATTACTTATGTCGTATTCAAAGATGTATGCATGCTTACTTTACTAAGTATTTCAATGCCTATCTTTCAGTTCATAGTTATGCCTACTGCTTGGTATGACCACTGTTCATGTTGAATCAATCCCCATTGTCACCCTAGTTAAATCCGGTTCTTGCAGTAGTGGGGACCCGAAGCTTTTAAAGAAAATGGAATGCTTAGTTTCACTTAGACCAAAATCTTGATTTGGGTATTCTGGCCAAAAATATCACTTGATCAAATAATTTGGGCCGTGGCATTGGTGTGCCATGGAGATTTCAGCCATGACATTGGTGTGTCATGGAGGTTTTACAAATGGCCATGGCATTGGTGTGCCATGGAGGTTTGAAAAGCAAAGTAAATGAAAAATAGATTTGACTTAGGCGAAACTGGTTGTTTGGTTGGTGCATGTCTATGCACGGGTCGTGTGATCCGATGCCCCAGGGTCGAGGTTTGTCGCCCAAGTCGGTTAAGGACCGGTCTTTGAGACACCACTTGCTAAGCCTATAATGGGCTATGCCAAAATTGTACAACCACATGTCTCCAGTGTAGGGCGTGGGATCTGGCTAATTAATTTGCAAAGCTCTATCGTGGTTTATCCTATTGATGCGGTGGGTTGTCATGTTACGACTATTGTAGTCCCACCTGGCATAAGAGGGGGCACCCTATTAACTCGACGGGTTTCTATCCAAAGGGAGGGATCTGCGAAACCTTAATGTGGGTGGACTGCGGTGGAGCAATGCATTGTAAAGGTCTTGTCATGTGCTCTAGACCTCTCACTAAAGGAAGTGTGAGGTGGTATCGACGGATGCCAAGCAAACTAGAGAATTCATGTCATGTGGGTAAAGTGTACAACCTCTGTAGAGTGTAAATCTATTCGAATAGCCGTGTCCACGGTCATGGACATGCTGGCAATGTCACTCAAAGTTAGCTCTTGGTTTTGGTTTTCAAAAGAATTATGATATTGGTTTTGGTGGTTTAACCAAATTGGGGTTTGGACGGGAAGCCATGTAACATGGGGTGCATATCTAGTGCACATAGTGCATTTGGTGCACATATGCACAAACTTTTTGTTTGGGTATCAAACAAGCATAAAAAATTCTGAAAAAAATTCTAGATGTAGTTGATGGTGTTTTGTTCCACCCTTTAAAATTTCAAGTTCAAACTCAATGTATGTTAGAAGAAACAAAAAAGAGAAATTCACTATGAATAGTAACATTTCCTGTTTTCTCTTTCCTCTTTCCTCTTTCCATACTATTCACAGTGAATTTCTCTTTTTTGTTTCTTCTAACATACATTGAGTTTGAACTTGAAATTTTAAAGGGTGGAACAAAACACCATCAACTACATCTAGAATTTTTTTCAGAATTTTTTATGCTTGTTTGATACCCAAACAAAAAGTTTGTGCATATGTGCACCAAATGCACTATGTGCACTAGATATGCACCCTGTAACATGAGGGTATTCTTCACCATCTTGATGATGAATGCTATCCGACTGAAAATAGATTTCACAAAAATGAATTTTAACTATTGTAACCTGCCTTGAAACTTAATACTTGTATTTGAAATAAAATTGGCTTTATGCAAATCAATCATAATATGCTTTCCCTTGATATATCCCTATGCATGTTATTCTGTTAATTGACGGGTGTAACTTGCGAGCACAGTTGTTGTTCTCACTCTTGCTTAATTCATGAATTGAGCAGATGAAGACTCCTATGATGATGAAGACGATCAACTCAATTAGGCCGCGCCCTCCAGCCAATCACCTGTGGTGTAATGGGTGGACACTGCCTTTTGGTTTTTCCGCTGCATTTGTGTGCTCTCGGTTGCTGGAGCTTGTAAGAAACCCTTGTAATCAAACCTCCTTTTGTTGTTAATAAAGTTGTGTGGATGTTTTGCTGTCACTTGCTTGCTGTGAGAATTGGTCAATGATCCTTGGGGACCAGTTTGGATCGCAGTGGACTTTAGGCTCGTCCTCAAGTCCCACGACCTCCTCGGGTTGGCTCCTCTCGTACCTCCCTCGAGTAGCGCGTGGAGCTTGGGGAGGTCTGAAGTCCAACGACCTCCTCGGGTCGGGACCCCAGACCTCCGGGTGGTCTATCGAACCTCTCGGGAGGTCTGGAGGTCCTACCGGGATGTCCTCTCTGGACGTCCTGGGAAGTCCTTTACGGACCTCTCGAGACGTCCTGGGGGTTCTTTTTTGGACCTCCCAGGAGGTCCTGAGGCACCTCCCGGGTGTGCCCTCGGCCGGGTCGTCACAACGGAGGCGTAGAGGAAGCCGCCACGCCACCTTAACTGTTGCCCACATCATCATGGCCGCCGCCGTTGCCTCAAGATCCGGTGGCCTCCGTCGCCTCAAGATCTGGCTGCCGCGGAGGAGGGCTGCAGGGAGGCCAGAGCCGGGTGGAGGTAGCTGCGCTACCGCCACACTTGGTGATGACCGATGGGAGGAGACGGGAGAGACGAGTGGAAAGGAGAGAAGGTGGAAAATAAATAAAGAAAATAAAGAAAGCAAATGAGAGAGTGACGTGGATGTCCACATGGCAAAACCACTGCCACATCAGCAAAACCGCTTATCCAAACCGGACTGGGGGGTTAAATAACCGGATTTGACAAGTTTGGGGGGTTAAATAACCGGTTTTGTAGTTCAGGGGGGAAACCAGATTTTTCTGATAGTTAGAGGGAGTAAACTAGACTTTTTCCTTTATTTAATTATTTAAGGAGCTGCACCTCTAATGACTTGGGCCTTGGGCCTTGTAATTCGGATAGAAACCCTAGGCCCATACTGATCATGTGGTACTGTTCATGCATGAACAGTACCACAGCCCCTTCCTTCTCATCTTCCTCTTATACATAGTGGCCGTCACCTTTAGGGTTTGGTTAGATTTTGTTTAGTTAAAAGTTAGCTACATTGCAACATCGTGTATTGGCTTATGTCGATTAGACGAACCATAATACCGCTTCAGAATCCCACTTTATTGAGTATTTCAATCCTATTTGCAATTTCAGATTGCTTATTATCTTGTTCTTGCGTGTTCTTCGATTTTTCACAGGAATTGAACCTCGTGTTCAGATCAACCGCGTTCTTTGTACAGTTGATAACGACTCAGAGTATGGTTTAGCGATTGCTTGGTGTTCTGGTCGTGATCGGTTAGAAGCCTGCATCGTCAAAGTCGTACCTCCACAAATCGACGTATCAGTCTATCAGAAGATCGGGACACCCATTGTCTCATCATATGTCACTAACAAATGTAGTGACAAATAATGAATTCTCTAAAAAAAACTTCTTATTTAACTTAGCTTCCTCTCTCTTGGATTGAGATTAAGATGTCCTGATCCCTTAGAAAGAAATCTAGGAGACTTCTTCCATCATACAGATCATCAAATCCCCATCTATGTGCAAAGAATCTGTCCATCAAAACCAAACTAAACAAAAAGAAAGGAAGCTTCTTCTTGGCGCTCTCTTAATCTGATATAGCTCACCAACTTAGCGAAAAGACCAACTTAACCTCGCTCCCTTGTATGCCACTTGCTCCTCTTTTTCTATTGTTAGTTGTAATATAAATCGTTTGACTAAAGTGCATTATTTTTTCCTCATACAATTCCAGGCCATAGCAATATATATATGAAGCCTTTTTCCTACTCCCGGGTGTAGTTACTCCCTATTCTGTATCTCACAACGTAGGGAGTATCTTGCGCAACCGAGAGTATGTATGTGTAGTATACGAGTATATAAGATCACCTGGGTGGTATTCACACTTTTTCAGGAGTGGTATGTACAATTTTTTAGACAGACTCCTTTTTATGTGCGAATATGAAGGTATTTACAAAATATGCTAAAAACTATAGACTTTCTTGCAATTTTTTCGTGTGGTTCACATTGGAGTATCTTATAATTAGTATATAAGTATACCTAAAGTGATAAAGGAGTATGTCAAGTTTTTTTTAGGTGGTATATCAAAAGTGGAAGTAACTACACCTGGAAGTAGAAAATATTTTTCCTATCTATATCTATCTCTCTCTCTCTCTGTGTGTGTTTTCAAATATCAACTTAGGTTGTTGCGTTTTATTTGAAAATCCAAGCATCATGCTTATGTTAGCTACTTGATGATAAAATCACAAAAAAACATTTGGAACAAGTGAAAAAAATCCCTAATGATTTCACACGAGTGAGTGATTTTTATTCCAACAACTTGTTTTGGACAGGCAGCCAGCGAATTTTTTTTTAAATAATATTAATTTAAAACATAATTACAAAAATATATCGTCTCTCCAAAAATTACAATGTGTTCACATGCCAGATTGAAATGGCGACAGCACCTATCGCCATTTCAATCTGGCGGCAGGACCCTCTCCTCTCTCGTCAGGGCCGACCACCTATCGCCAGATTGAAATGGCGATAGATCCTCGTCGCCATTTGAATCGGCGGCAGTTCTGTCGCCATTTCAAATGGCGGCGAGAAGCAAGCCAAATTGCCCTTCTCTAGCTAGGTTTGCCGCCTTTTGATTTTTATATCGTTTTTAACGGTGCAAAATCTGTTAGACTCGCAATAACATTTTTGATCGTTGTATGTTGTTCTAGTGCGATGAATTTACAAGAATTTTACGAGAAAGATTGAGACAATGCCATGTAGTCTCGGTCTTCGCGATCCATCCTTTGCACTACGGCTTCAACCTCCTCACCCTCGTCGGCAAGACCAAGAGCTTGCATGGCCGTAGGAGCTACTTTCGCAGGTCTTCATCGACAAAGATCAAGAACTCAGGAGCTTCAAGAATTGTGTGCGCCACACAGTAGTCTGCGATCCCCGACTTCCTCTTGACCTCGACACCTCCTTCTTATTCATTGCGGGTGGAGGAGTGGGTTTGGCATATGCTTGGACGAGAAGGACCAATTTCCACCTCGCCTCCCTCACGATGCGTACATATATGATCGCCATGATTTTGGTCCCCGTCGCACTAACTCCTAATATGTCGGTTGTGCTCTCCGTGGGAAAGGCAACTCAATCTCGGATCGTACACATCACGGTCCACTTGGAATGTATGGAACAACCACGCATCACAAATACCCCATGTACGCCGCCCGTCTTGCTAGGGGTACGGTTGTTGATTGAAATAACGCAAATCAATCCCCTCGGGACTCTCTAGAATAGTCCCTTGACCATAGTAAATTTTGAAATTGACGATGTCGAGTTTGACATATTTGACGACTGCACCATAAAGAACATTTCCACGATTAATCGCATATCTAAAACTATACTACCCAATTTAAAAGTATTATGTAAAACTATATTGCATTACGAACAGTACATCTAAAACTATATAATCCATTCGGTTAAAAAATTACCCGAGAGGTTGGCAATCCGACTGACGGTAACGCTAGCTTCTCTCCTCACCTTTATTCTTCTCTCCTTCTCTTTTTCCTCGAATAAGAATGTGTCCTGTCTTTGAATTTTGGGTTTTTTTATAGGGATGGGCTTCTGTCGCCAGCTCAAACAATGACAGGACCTATCACCATTTCAACCCATGATAGGTGGTTGGACCGTGACAGAGAGGGAGAGGGTCCTGTCGCCATTTCAATCCCATGCATGTAAACACATTCTGTAATTTTTTAGAGAGACACTATATTTTTGTAATTATGTTTTAAATTAATATTATTTTAAAAAAAAATTCGGCAGCGAGCCTCCCTCATCTTCTTTCTTCTCCAATAATAAAAGCAAAGCAGAGCAAACTCCCCACCTCCACCTCTCTCTCTTCCCCTATCCCCATTTATTTATTTATTTTCTTCCTTTTATTCTTCTGCCCTTGCTATTATTTATCTCCTCTTTTGTTCCTAGTACAAGAATTTCTCCTCCTGCTCATTTTCTTGAATTTTCCTACGTTCCGCGCTAAATCCTCACCTGCATTTGCTCCTGCTCCAAACATTTTCTACACTTCCTTCCACTCTAGCATCTGTCTGATGATCCAAACGAAGTGCCAGTTCATGCAGCGTTTTTCGTTTAATTAAACCTTGGCGCAAGAACTGTTACGGAAGGGAAGAAATCGCTCTGCAATGAGGCCGGATATGCGGCTTGATTCGGCGGTGTTTCAGCTCACCCCCACCCGCACCAGGTGAGCTCCCGGACCTGCTCAAGAAGCGCACCGCCAGTTTTGATCTTTGCGTGAGTAGTAGTGGCGGATGATGTCGGTCCTTTTGGTTGTTGGTATGTTGCCAAATTAGAGTTCTGGATGGTCGGACATGGGAAAGTCGCCATCTTTGATCGAGCTCATATGTTCTTGTCCCCGTGGAAACGTGGAATGTCAAAAGCTGTGGCCTTCATGTTATAGGCTTCAACACCTTTGTATCTGTGTGCCTAACTGCACTAGTAGATCTGATACATTCATTCTCTAAATTGTTTCCTGGTTGCTTCTTACTGTTATATGTAGTGCTTCGGCCTTTGTATATGTAGAAAAATGCATCACTCCATTGCACATCATAGTAAATTTTCTGTTTTCCCCTCCTTTTCTAGGTGTGACTTAGTTGTGATAGCAAATGGACGGAAGGAGAAGATAGCCTCGGGTTTGCTGAACCCGTTCATCGCACATCTGAAGGTTGCCCGAGAACAGATTGCGAAGGGAGGGTATTCGATCACACTTGAGCCGGATCCAGAGATCGATGCACCATGGTTTACAAGAGGCACTGTGGAGAGGTTGGTGCTGGGAACCGTTGATCATATTTGCCAATTGCTCATGGCACTGTCAGGTGGTGGTCATTTGCTCGGTTGGTTCTTGGCAGGTTTGTTCGTTTCGTGAGTACCCCGGAGGTCCTGGAGCGAGTAACAACAATAGAGTCCGAGATATTGCAGATCGAGGATGCCATCGCTGTCCAGGGCAATGACAATCTTGGATTAAGATCTGTAAGTAGAGAATTGCAGCCTATAACTTGTGGCTAATATCAGAAAGATGAGGCTTTCTTATTTGTGTTTTGTTAGGTAGGAGACCATAATGGTAAATTGGTGGAATGCATGGAAGGTATAGTACTGACTTGCTGTTCTTGTTTCTTTTTATCATGGTGCATTGAACAGACAGCATATCTGTGAAACATTCTCTTGGTCACCTAAGTCTTCAGCAATACTTATTGAGAACTGAAAATCTTGTGTGTATTTCTTTGGACCACAAAACTTGCATATTGATGCTGGCTGTGCTGTTTTCAGAATCTAATCATGATAGAATTTGGTGCAATGTAACATCAGGCACAACTGTTGAGTTAGGTACAGAACACAACTTAAGAATATTAGGCTGTACAGGAGAAATGAAAATACATACTGTTCGATGCAAGAGCAACCTTTGTTTGTGTTTATCAATTGTAATAGCAATTGATTTACTTTTTACCTAGCTTATAGAAAACCCGGTACTGGTGCAAATCCCGGCCGGCGGGCGGTATCGGTAACCGGCTGGTTATTGGAAATCCTGGAAAAAAACCGAACAAAGTTCACGAACCGAAATTTGAAATGCGGATTTTGAAAACCGGTTACCGGAAAAACCGGTCAAAAAAACCGGAAAAACCTCATGGATGATTAGGTTAAAAAGAAGTGTCATGTTTTCAAGAGAACTTCGAATAGCTAAGATGTCTATTTGAAACTTTGGATGAAGAGAATCTTCAACCACAAACTTTTTACCAAGTCTACATGGGTGTTGCAACAAAAGAAAACCAATCAGCTGCAGCGTGGACATACCAGATTAGTTCAAAAAGTTAATAAAGTAGCTTTTCAGACTCAAGAACATATTTGACCATATGTGTCTGTTAATCTGAACTACATGCATATAGAGTAAAAATGTAAAATGAATAATTGGATTGTATGAACTATTTTGTTAAGCATAATACCAAATCCAAGGGAAACAAAATATATAGAGTACTTATGTTATACATACAAATTTATAAAAGACCAGCAACTTTTGTTTTAGAAACAAACATCAATCCATTGAGGCTTAAGAGGTCATAAATAATAGAAACAAACATCAATCTAGCACAAAAAAGGCCTGAACCAACCTAGGAAGTGCATTACGTAGTCAAAAATTCAAAATTGAAATTGAAAATTTTCGGCTGGTTACTGTTCACCCAGTCCCCACTAGTAAGACACCGGCCAGGTTTTTTTCCCCTTGTCTCAACTGCATGAAAAATTCAGTAGAAATATGTTTTTTTCATGATGGATTGGTTTGAACTGCAACTTCAATTTGGAGCAATCTGCTGTATCTTTTGTTCTGTTGTTGAATGTACCAGACATGTCCCCTTACAGGTAGCAAGACAAGTTATGATCCTGATACAGATAAGGCACTTATTCTGTACAAGGTAAAGTTGTATGGATAACACTGTTTTTCTTTCTGTAAATGGGACATGGTATAAGTGTAGTATCTAATGCTGATACTTTCGTATTGACGCCAGCCTGGCACACAGCCAACTCCACCACTGCAGAATGACACTGCAACGCTGGAAGAGAATTCAAAGTACTTATATGCCTAAAGCCCCCTAATTTTTCTGTGATGTGTTTCTCAAAGTTGTTTCATGTCTGACAACAAAATTGGTTTACATGGAAAACATGTCTTAATGTTGAGATAAAGTTTTATTTTTTTATGGAGTAACATATGCTCCCATCTAATGAAGAACCGCTTATACTGTGTGGTCATATTCATTTCTTTGATCAAGGTTCAAGAAAACGCTAGGCGCTAGTTGGGTGGTGGCCCAGCGCCTAGCGCCTAGGCGGCTGACTTGGCTACGGTGATACAGAGCAGAGGGGGTGAGAAGTGTTAGATGTATATTATTGGCTGTATATTTTCCCCATTGTATAAGGGGTTACCTGCATATATGCAACACCTGTACTTGTATATATATTGGCCTATTGGCCTCGTGATGAATACAAGCGCTATTCATAACATGGTATCAGAGCCAAGGTAGGGTTAGGGTTTTATCACGTGATCGACGCCGGCCTCCTCAGCCGCCGGTTGCCGCTGCCGCCCCGAGTTCTTTTCCCGACGCTTCGTCTTCGCTCAGGCCGCCCGAGACTTTCCTCGCTCGAGGCCGCCGCGATTTGGCCGATTCATCCACCCGTGGTCGCCTGGATCTTTGCCGCACCTTCACCCGGGGTCAGCGTCGACTTTCTTCGCTCGGAGCCGTGAGGTCATCTCCCGGTCTGGAGCTTTCTTCGACGAAGCCGAGCCCCGGTTGCTTTCTTCGTCGGCGTCGAACTCTGCGCTGCCGCCGCTTTTTGCCGCTTCGGCCTGCCCCAAATCCAGCCTCGCAATCGCCGCTGCTTGCTTGTGCTTTCATGGGAGAGCCGCTGTCGCCGGTTACCGTCACCGGATCCGCTGCCGCCCGCCAGACGGGAAGAGGATCGGTTTACTCGACCGCCATCGCCGCCTTTGGGAGATGCGGACCGCCGCTTCGGTCGCCCACGCCATTGTTGCCGCCGCCCCGCTGGGGAACCCTAGTTCCCGTCTTGCGCGATGTGTCTAACAGGCCGAGTGAGCCCCGGCCCCTTTTTACGTGAGCCGGCCGGCTTAGTCAAACCAAAAAAAAGGAAAAAAAAAGAAAAATATCAGTACGTCGTTCTAACCGCCGCGCCGTCCAGCGTCGCCTGTTAGACTTCGTTGCCTTGGTCGCCACGCCGTCCAGCGCCGCCTACCAATGGGCACTGTTTCTGTTCCTCGCTGCTCGGTGATCTTCGATGGTCTCAATTATCGGCACTGGTTTCAGCATATGCGCCTCCACATGCGTGGTCAGCGCCTTTGGGAGTTTCTTACTGGCGAGTTGCCTCGTCCGCCTCGCCGTGCTCCTCCTGCTGAGCCTGTACTCCCGACGGATGCTTCCGAAGACGCTCGTACAAAGGCATCTGAGTCTTTTGAGGGTGCCATGGTGACTTTTCAGACTCAGTATGCTGCTTACAAGACATGGATTGATGAGGATGCTCGTGCTTTTGCTATTCTGGTTGTTAGTATGGAGGTGCAATTCACTCGGGATGTGGTTGGTTTGGCTTCAACACAGTTGATGTGGACACATCTGCGCGACCGCTACGAGCCGTCTAGTGATTCGTTGTATCTTTCTGTTGTGCGTCAGGAGCCGTCGCTGCAGCAGGGAGATGTCACTGTGGATGAGTTCTATACCCAATTGTCTGCGGTATGGCGTCAGATTGACTCTTTGGGACCGGATGTTTGTCACGATGTCGATCTTTGTCGGCGTCGCCTCACTGGAGCTTCG
Source organism: Phyllostachys edulis (assembly GCA_036346405.1). NCBI lineage: Eukaryota > Viridiplantae > Streptophyta > Magnoliopsida > Poales > Poaceae > Phyllostachys > Phyllostachys edulis. The sequence continues at coordinate 389,290 of CM070550.1, read as the reverse complement.
TCGTATCGACGACTTCTTGACCCGTCTCCGGGCTGAGTATTGTTAGAGATATATGTATAGTGTGTTATTCCTCATTGTTATGAGGGGTTATTTGCATATTCAAGTTGCTATTCCTAACAAGTATGAGCAGACTTGTGCTCAGTTGCTGGCACGCCACCCTCGTGTGACCTTGTTGGAGGCCCTTGCCGCTATTCGTGCTGAGGAGATTTGCCTTCGTGTTGCGGGTCATTCTGTCATCCACCGTCGCTTCCTTTGATTCCGCGGCTCCTCCGGTTTCTACACCCGCCACGTCTCGGCTCCTCCTTCATCGGTGGTGCCTTCACGATGATAGCTTCGATGGTAGGGCACGCCGCACCTATTGCAACAAGGATGGACATCAGACACAGTTCTGCTATAAGAAGAAGAAGGATTTACGTCGTGGTGGCCATCCTCCAAAGGGCATTGGTGGTTCCTCTTCTCAGAGGAGCTCTGGTGCTTTTGATTCTCAGGAGTTTCTCACACTGCCGCGTTGCATGGCTGCTTTTGCACCGTCTGGTTCTGCTGCATAGTCTTCTAGTGAGAGATCACCTTCTACTCCTTCCTCAGGTATATCATCTTGGATTCTTAACTCTGGTGCTTCTTTTCATATGACATCTGATTCCGACAGTCTCACTTCCATTGGTCCTTTAGCTGATCCTATCATCGCTCGAGACGGTAGATGGTACCTCTCTCTCGATTGCGTGATTTGAGGCACTCTTCAATTCCTCTTTTCATGTTCCTGTTGTTTCTTATGTTCCCAAACTAACCATGCAGCTTGTATCTGCCGGTCAGCTCACTGATCATGGTTGTCGTGTTATTCTCGATTATGATTCTTGTTCTGTTCAGGATCGACGCACGGGGATTCTGGTTGGTACTGGCCCTAGCCGCCGTGACTCACGGCGTCTCTGGGAGCTATACTGGCTTTATCTTCCTTCCGCTGCCCCTGCCAGTCTTGTCGCCTCCACCACTGTCGTCGCTTCTGCTGCATCCTTCACTGCATCTTTTGCTTAATGGCATCTTCGTTTGGGACATCTTTACGGGTCATGTCTATCTTCTTTACTTCGTCGTGGTCTTTTAGGGTCTGTGTCTGGTGATACTTCTCTCAATTGTCAGGGTTGTAAGCTTGATAAACAGTTTCAACTTCCTTATCCTTCCAGTGAGTTAGTGTCACAACGTCCTTTTGATTTTGTTCATTCTGATGTATGGGGTTCGGCTCCTTTCATTTCGAAAGGAGGTTATCGATATTATATAATTTTTATTGATGATTTCTCTCGCCGCACATGGATATACTTTATGACATCTCGTAGTGAGGTTTTATTCATTTATAAGACTTTTGCCATCATGATCCGTACTCACTTTGATTCTCCTATTCGTGTCTTTCGTGCTAACTCTGCTGGGAATACGTGTCAGGAGTCCTTCGTGGTTTTCTTGCTGAGCATGTCACTATCTCAGTTTTCTTGCACTAGTGCTCATGCTCAGAACGATGTGGTTGAACAGAAGCATCGTCATCTTGTTGAGACATCCCGTGCTCTTATGCTTGTTTCTGCTGTCCCACCATACTTCTAGGCTGAGGCTGTTTCTACTACCACTTTCCTGATTAATGTTCAGCCTTCTTCTGCTCTTCAGGGTGAGATCCCAGTTGAGCGTCTCTGTGGCAAGACTCCTGACTATTCTAGTGTCCGCCTCTTTAGGTGTGTGCGCTATGTTCTTCTTGCCCCTCGTGAGCGCACCAAGCTAATCGTTCAGTCTGTGGAGTGCGTTTTTCTGGGCTATAGTGTTGAGCACAAGGGATATCGTTGTTGGGATCCTGTTGGCCGACGGATGCAGGTTTCTCGGGACGTCACTTTTGATGAGTCTCGTCCTTTCTACCCTCGTCTTTCTCCTTCCACCACTGCAGCATCTCTTGTCGAGCCGCTTTCTTTCCTGACTTTTCCTGTCACCCCTATAGTCACCACACCTCCATCACAGCCTTTAGCCTCTTCGGTTCCTCCTTCACCGTCTCCTTCGCCACCGCCACCCTCTCCAGAGGCTCCTCCCGGCCTTTGTCCTTCTTATCCTCTCCACTACACTCGTCGTCCACGAGTTGAGGATTCTTCTGATGCGCCATCTTCTTTTGATGGTTCATCTTCTTCGGCCTCTCCTCGATATGCTCTTCGTGATCGTTAGTTTATTCGGCCTACTGCGCGTTTTTGTTTAGCGGCTCTTGCCTAACCGACTTCTTATCGTGATGCTGCTGTTCATCAGGAGTGACAGCATGCGATGGCAGAGGAGATTGCTATCCTTGAGCGTACTGGCACGTGGGATCTTGTCCCTCTTCCCGCACGTGTTACTCCAATCACGTGCAAGCGGGTTTACAAGATTAAGATCCGCTCTGATGGTTCTCTTGAGCGCTACAAGGCCCGTCTTGTGGCACGTGGTTTTCAGCAGGAGCATGATCGTGATTATGATGAGACATTTGCTCCTGTGGCTCACATGACCACTGTTCGCACTCTTTTTGCTGTGGCGTCTGTTTGGGCATGGTTCATCTCTCAGCTTGATGTCAAGAATGCCTTTATCAATGGTGAGCTGCGTGAAGAGGTTTATATGCAGCCACCACCGGAGTATTCTGTTCCTGAGGGTATGGTTTGTCGCCTTCGCCGATCTCTTTACGGCCTCAAGCAAGCTCCTCGTGTCTGGTTTGATCGTTTCTCTTCTGTTGTCACCGCAGCTGGTTTCTCATCCAGTGCTCATGATCCTGCTCTCTTTATTCACACTTTGTCTCGTGGTCGAACGCTTCTCCTTTTATATGCCGATGATATGATCATTACTGGAGATGATTCTCAGTATATCATCTTTGTGAAGGAGCGTCTTAATGAGCAGTTTCTCATGTCTGATCTGGGTCCTCTTCGCTACTTTCTTGGGGTTGAGTATACTTCTACACCTGAGTGCTTGTATTCGCCCCAAGAAAAGTATATTCAGGATCTTCTTGATCTTGCTTCTCTTACTGATCAACACACCGCTGAGACTCCTATGGAGCTTAATGTTCATCTTCGGCCCACTGATGGTGAGCCTCTTGCTGATTCTACTCGCTATCATCACCTTGTTAAGAGTCCTGTTTATCTGGGTGTCACTCGTCCTGACATTTTATACCCTGTGCATATCTTGAGTCAGTTTGTTTCTGCTTCCACTTAGCTCCACTATAGTCATCTTCTTCGTGTTCTACGATATCTTCGTAGAACCATCACTCGTTGTCTGTTTTTCCCTCGCTCCAGCTCTTTATAGCTCCAGGCATAGTCTAATGTCACCTGGGCTAGTGATCACTTTGATCGCAAGTCTTTCTCTGCTTATTGTGTTTTTCTTGGTGGTTCTCTTATTGTTTGGAAGACTAAGAAACAGACAACAATTTCTCGTTCGAGTACTGAGGCTAAGTTGCGAGCTATGACTTTATTAACAACGGAGGTTACTTGAATATTTTGGTGTTTCAATTTCAGCACTCACTCCTCTTTTGTCTGACAGTACAGGGGCTATTAGCATTGCTACAAATCCGGTGAAGCATGAGCTTACTAAGCATATTGGTGTTGATGCTTCTTACATGCGAACACAGGTGCATGACTAGGTTGTTGCTCTTCAATATGTGCCTTCAGAACTTCAGTTGGCAGACTTTTTCGCAAAGGCGCAGACTAGAGCCCAGCACAACTTCTATCTCTACAAACTTCATGTTGTTGATCCACCATAAGTTTGAGGGGGGTGTTAGATGTATATTATTGGCTGTGTATTTTCCCCATTGTATAAGGGGTTAACTGCATATATGCAACATATGTACTTGTATATATATTGGCTCATTGGTCTCATGATGAATACAAGCGCTATTCATAACAAGAAGCAATTGGCATAGCACAACACATCACAAGATAATCAGAGCAGAGGAGGTGAGAGGCAGAGAGAGAGAGAGAGAGAGAGCGGGGGTGTCGCAGAGAGCAGAGAGAGAGAGAGAGTGGGGGCGTCGTAGAGATCAGAGGCTAGAAGAAAGCTGGGGCGGCATACCTTGATTCAGCGGCGGCGAGCTCGATTTGCCGCCTCACGCCGCCTCATCGCTGCCTCACACCACTTGCCTAGCGCCGCCCAAGCTACCTTGGACCGGTTTTGACTGCCTAGCCGGTCCTAGGAGGCCAGCCCGCCTAGCCAGCCGACTTCATTGAAGTCGCGGCGGGAGGGCACCATTGACCGCCTAGGCGGCGCCTAGGCCCGATTTCTTGAACCCTGTCTTTGATTACTTTATGTGCATTTTATTGGGATGAGGTTTTTATGTGCATTTTATTGGGATGAGGTTTTTATGTGCATTTTTTTAGAGTCTTGATCTGCACTGTTTGTTTTTTAAGAAGTTTTTATCTACATTGTAGAAACGTGTTAATGGAATCGTTTTTACATGTTTCATATTTTGCAGAGTTCAACTGCTCAGAGTGCTGGAGACTCGCAAAAGTGTCTTACGTAAAGAGCAGGCTATGGCCTTTGCACGTGCTGTAGCGGCTGGGTTTGATATTGATAACTTGGGACATTTGATCTCATTTGCAGAGCGTTTTGGTGCTTCACGCTTGATGTAAGTATGACCTTATGGCCAAATAATATCCTGCCTTCTTGATTGGATTTCTCATTTTGAATACCTGTACATTTCACATGACCATGTGGCTGCTAATTTATCTGCACTCAACTCTATATGATACAGTAGCTAACGCATCATGCTATATAAAAACTGCACTATGTATGGTCCTTGTCATACTGTTAGTTCTGCACTTGAACTTTTTAGTGATCATTATAAGTGGAAAACACCTTGTTGGAGTGTTCGTATTAGATCCAAACTATGAGTTGTATTAGAGTTGGACTCTACTTTGAGACTATAAATAAAGGGTGTGGGATCCTACGGGATACACACAATAATTCCCTAAAAGCGACATGGTACCAGAGCCAAACCCTAATACCTGATATCTAGATCTGCCGCCGCCGTCCGTCCATCCACAGCCGCCGCCACCGTCAGTCCCACCCACAAACTGCCGCAGTCTGCGACCACCAGCCACCGCCATCCCATCCGCCCATTTCGCCACCGCCGCCGCCATCGCTGCCGCATCAGCAGTGATCTTGGCCATCGCCTCCATCCCATTGCCGCCCGTCTTCTTGTGAACCGCCCGCGCCGCCTGACGTCTTGGGAGCGCGCCGCTTGACGCCACTTAGTTGTGCGGGGGTTGCCGCCGCTGCACCACGCCTCACTGGCGTGAACCTCGCCGTAGCCTCCTCTAGGGGTAGCCGCTGAGGAGGAAGAAGGGGAGGAGAGAAGCCGACGGGCCGGGAGGAGAGAAGCGAAGGGTCTGCCGTTTTTGGAGGAGGAAGAAGGCCCAGGAGCGGCCGAGCTTTGTTCGGTTGTGGAAGAAAAAAATCGGCCAAAGGGGAAGATAAAAATTGGCCGAGCCTGTTCGGTTGAGAAAAAAAATAGTTATGTATGATTGGGTAAAGGTGGACATCGAGATTCGACGGAACGTTGATGCGTGAAGAGTTGCCGTGATCGTGGGAGATACGCGTGGCATATCTTAGTGATTTGCATTGCTCCAGTTGTTCGAGAAGATGACCCCTGAGGAAATAGAGGCTGCGAGGAAGGAGGAGGAAGAAGCCGCAATGAGAGCGGTAGAAGAGAAAAGGAAAGCAGTTGTTGAGACTACTTCTCCGTTAGTAACTCACGGTGACATGAGAAGCATGTTACAGGACCTCTTCGCGGCGGGTATGATAGGTCCGAGGGCTGGTGCAGGGTCATCTGACTTAAAGCTGGAGCTGATGCCGAATGATGTAAAGTTGGAAGGAAGTAAGAATTACCTGAGTTGGTCTAGAAGGGCTCAGTTAATTCTGAGAACGAAAGGGGTGGAGCACTATCTGCGGGAGACTTGTGTTGAGCCTGCAGACAAGGCGAGCATGGATTGGAGGATGTGGAACACCACCAACTCTGTGGTGGTAGCCTGGTTATTAACTTCGATGTCTCCGTCCGTCGCTCGGATGGTGGAGATGATGCAGAGTGCACCAGCGATGTGGAAGACGTTGAGCAACATGTACTTTGGGGCAGGAAATGTGATGATGACTGTGGAGGTCCAGGGCAAGGTGGAGGCCCTGAAACAGGAGGAGAACACTGTCCAGGAGTATGCTAGTGAATTGCAGCAACTGTGGGCAGATTTATATCACTATGATCCATTACAGTTAACATGTGCTGGTGATATTGAGGCTGGTAAGTGTGGCTACAACGCAGACGGGTTACACACTTTCTAAAGAGATTGAACCCAAAATTTGAGAGTAGAAGGGCTGCCATGTTTCACTTGGCAAACTTGCCTACTATGGAGGAGGCTATTTCGGCAATGGTGCAGGAGACTCGACTACGAGTAATGGGGGACAACAATCCTGTCCGATCCGCATATGCCATACCAGATGATAAGGAGTGCGACAACTGTGAGATGAGAGGACATCTGAGTCGTGCTTATCCTTCTCCACAGTATGGAGGTTGAGGTGGAGGTGGTGGTGGTCGTGGAGGCCGAGTTGGAGATTATCGAGGCCGAGGTGGAGATCGTGGTGGTCGTGGAGATGGAGGTCGAGGAAGGGGCCGAGCTGACCCCAAAGCTAATATGGCCCTGACAGAGGAGATCACGTTTGTTACTCTGACAGGTAAGCAAGCTATGCAATGGGAGAAGTGGCAGTAGGGAAAGGCATTGGAGACTTCTCATGATTCCACCTCCTTTGGTAACTTTGCAAATTACGCCCACGTGGGCGAAGGTACTCAAGCACATGCACTTGCATCCATATATAAGCCCTCTCATATTGATTGGATCATAGATTCGGGGGCATCCAAGCATGTCACAGGTTCACTTAGTGCATTTGCATCTTACACCCCATATACTCATTTTGAAACTGTCCAAACAGCGGATGGAACCTCTCAGCTTATTCAGGGTGTAGGATCTGTAGAGTGTACACCATCTATTGCTTTGCCCTCCGTCTTGCATGTTCCCTCCTTTCCAGTCAACCTCCTTTCAGTTAGTTCTATCATTGACCAATTCAAATGCACTGTTACATTTGATGAGGATTCGTGTTTGTTCCAGGAGAAGAGAACTGGGAAGAGGATTGGGACTGGCATAAGGCGTAATGGGCTATGGTACATTGATCAGATTGATGCGGCATTGGCTGTGGCTGTAGGAGGAATCGAGAGAGAAGTTTTGTTATATCATCGTCGTCTAGGACATTTATCATTTGAGAGCTTAAGTCAGCTATATCCTGATTTGTTCAAAATGGTTGATAAGAGTAAACTTGTGTGTGATGCTTGTGAGTTTGGAAAGCATACACGGTCTACATATAGTAGTATTGGCCTTCGGAGTTATGAACCTTTTATATTAATACATTCGGATGTTTGGGGTCCGTGCTCAGTTACTTCTGTGAGTGGTTTTAAGTAGTTTGTCACATTTATTGATTGTTATACTAGTATGACTTGGATTTATATGATGAAGCACAAGAACGAGGTCCTTCGGTGTTTTCAAGACTTCCATAGGATGGTTGCTACTCAGTTTGATGCAAAGGTTCGAATTCTTCGATCAGATAATGGAACTGAGTATGTTAATAAGAAGTTTGCGGCGTATCTCTCAGAAGAGGGGATACTTCATCAAACTACTTGTCCAGGAACCCCACCTCAAAATGGAGTGGCTAAAAGGAAGAATCGACATTTGTTGGAGGTAGCATGTTCACTCATGTTTCAGATGAATGTGCCAAAGGGATTGTGGAGCGAGGCAGTAATGACGGCAGTGTATCTCATCAATCGCATGCCATCTCGAATACTTGGGATGAAGTCTCTAGCTGAACTTCTTTTGGGTCAACGGGAGTTCAAGGTTCCTCCCAAGGTGTTTGGCTGTGTGTGTTTTTGTGCGAGATCACCGACCAACGGATGGCAAGCTGGATCCACAGGCATTGAAATGTATCTTTATAGGCTAGTCATCAGGTTAGAAGGGCTATAAATGCTGGAACCCAGTTGAACGAAAGTTGTTCATGAGTATGGATGTAACATTCCGGGAGTTTGAGCCTTACTACACGAGTGGAGGTACTCTTGATCAGTTTTTGGAGTTCTCTCCTATCACTGAAGGTGCCAGTCGAGAGGGGGAGACCAAGGAGATTCAACGAGAAGAAGAAGTCATTGTGGGGACGATTCTGTGCCCAAACCTAACGGAATATGCGAGAGATATGATAGCCCCAAAAGAATTGGAAGTTTATCAACGAAGACACTTTGGGAAACAGGGGGAGAATCAGAGAGACAAGTAGTCAGCACCTGAGCCACCAACGACGGAGCTTTCTGAACAGCCGACATTGTCACAGCCTAAATAGCCTTCTGAACAGCCAGCCTTGCCAGTTGATCCAGTCCCAAGTTCCTCCTCGGGTCTCTCTCCACCAAGTTCCTTGCCTCCCCTTGGGGTGAGTGGTAATGTTCATTTTAATCACTCTCGTCTAGAGTTACCACTTGCACAACGTAGGGAAACTAGAGCTAATGCAGGAAAACCTCCAGTCTGGTATGGCTTTGAGCATGATATTGCAAATTTCATTTCATATTCCCATATCTCGCCTGCATACAAATCATTCATTGCATCTCTTCAGACAGTTCATATTCCAAAGGATTGGCGAGTTGCTAAGTAGGATCCTAAGTGGAAGGATGCCATGTAGGAACTTAGTGCACTTCAGAAGAACAAGACATGGGATCTTGTTCCACTTCCAGCAGGAAAAAGGACAGTAGGATGCAAATGGGTATTTACAATTAAGCAAACTCCTGAGAGCAAGATAGAGAGATACAAGGCAAGGTTGGTTGCAAAAGGTTATAGTCAAACATATGGGATAGACTATGATGGGACCTTTGCACCAGTGGCGAAGATGAGCACGGTAAGAACGTTGATCTCCTGTGCAACTAACTTTGGATGGCCCCTACATCAGTTGGATGTGAAGAATTCTTTTCTACATGGTGATTTACAAGAGGAGGTATACATGGAGATTCCTCCAGGCATTGAGAATAGGCAGACTGAGAAGGTCTGTGAACTCAAGAAGTCTTTATACGGTCTGAAGCAGTCTCTAAGGGCGTGGTTTGATAGATTCAGGCGTGTAGTCTGTAGTATGGGCTATTCTCAGTGCAATGGAGATCATACTGTGTTTTACAGGCATAGAGGATCACATATCACCATATTGGCAGTCTATGTTGATGATATTGTGATTACTGGAGACGATACCGAGGAAATCAAGTCCTTGAAGAAAAAACTGGGAGAGGCATTTGAGGTGAAAGATCTTGGACCTCTTCGATACTTCCTTGGGATTGAGATTGCCCGTTCTTCGAATGGTATAGTTCTCTCCCAGAGGAAGTATGCCCTTGATCTGCTGGCAGAAACAGGTATGCTTGGGTGTCGCCCTATTGCTTCACCTATTGATAGGAATCACAAGTTATGTGTTGAGTCGGGAGATCCAGTTGACAAGGAAGCTTATCAAAGGCTTGTTGGGCGTCTCATCTATTTGTGCCATACAAGACCTGATATTTCATATCAAAGATGAGTGTGGTTAGTCGATATATGCATGATCCTGAGCAGACACATGGATGTTGTCTATCGAATCCTACGGTATTTGAAGAGTAGCCCTGGGAAAGGCCTTTGGTTTAGAAAGAATCAACATCTGAATGTGGAAGGGTATTGCGATGCTGATTGGGCGAGCAGTGTGGATGACAGGAGGTCTACCTCTGGATATTGCATCTTTGTGGGAGGTAACCTTGTGTCATGGAGAAGCAAGAAGCAGGAGGTTGTGGCTCGATCTACTGCAGAAGCAGAGTACAGAGCAATGACGTTGAGTGTGAGTGAAATGATATGGATGAAGGGGTTATTGTCCGAGCTTCGAATATGGAGGAATAATCTCTTGGTGTTGTATTGTGACAATAAATTTGCAATCAACATCGCTAACAACCCAGTTCAACATGATCGTACCAAGCATGTTGAGATTGATAGGTTTTTCATCAAGGAAAAGCTCGATGGCGGAATATTGAAGTTGGAGTATGTCAAGTCTGGTTAACAGTTGGCTGACTGTTTTACTAAAGGGTTAGATCCTAGTGAGGGTGCTACAATATGTAACAAGATGGGCATGATTGATATCTTCGGCCCATCTTGAGGAGGAGTGTTGGAGAGTTCGTGTTAGATCCAAACTATGAGTTGTATTAGAGTTGGACTCTACTTTGAGATTATAAATAAAGGGTGTGGGATCCTACAGGATACATACAATAATTCCCTAAAAACGACACACCTACTATCGCATGACCTCCTTGACCAAGTTACACAGTTGCCTGAAAGCAATTTCTGTGAGTGCATTAGTATAAAATCCTTTATGCTAATTGCTTTGGTGTTTTTTCAATAAATAGGAAGGCATGGACACAGTTCATTGAGTTGTGGAGGCGAAAGCATGAAACTGGACAATGGATTGAAGTTGAACCTGAAACAATGTCTGCACGCTTGGAATTTCCTCCCTTTAATGCAACTGGCATTATGTTTATGGGAGACAACATGAAACAAAACCTGGAAACAATGTCCGTTTCCAACGGAGATGCAAATGGTGAAGATGCTGCTAATTCTAAAGCTGGTATGTTTGATGCGATTACTGGACTTATTTTCCAAAAGCTCACAAGAATTACCTTTATTTTGTATTTGTCCCTGTGGTTGATAAAGCAGAATATCTTGATATTGTCGTTTGTTATGTGCACGATTGTTGACTTCACTTCTTTAGTACCCCATGTTTGATTCTAAGTTTTTTTGTTAATTAAAATGGTGATCCAAATTATGCTGATTTGAAATGACTTTTTTTCCTGCTTACTTTTACTTGATAGTTTTCTTCCAATTCGAAATGCCTTTTTATTGCCTCAATATTGTGCAAACATGTTGAACTTGTACCCCTTTTTTGGTTAACCTAAAACAAAATTGATTTGTATATAACCATTTTTATTATGAGAGGGTCCTTGAATCTGAGGAATCACTTGTTAATTGACAGATGAAAGGACAGCCCAGCACTCAGGAGCTCCCCATGAGTACCTCCATGGTCCATATCAATCAGCATATCCACCATGGGCAATGCATCCGCCTTATCCCATGCAAGGCATGCCTTACTACCCGGGGGTGAACCCATATTACCCTCCCCCTTATCCCCCAATGGATGATCCCAGGTACCACCACTCAGAAAGGAGAGCATCAAGGAAGCACTCCTCGGATAGCAAAGACTCAGAAACTTTGGATGGCGAAAGTGACCAGAGCGGTTCAGGGAGGGAGAGTTCACATGGTCGCAAGTCACATAAAAAAGGCAAGCGGTCGGGCAAGAAGAAGCCCAATGTAGTTGTCATACGGAACATAAATGTAACATCAAAAAAGCATGGGTCGTCGGAGAGCGAGTCACAAACAGGCTCTGATGTGGCATCTGAGGACAGTGATGATTCACACACTAAATCCGGCAAGAGAAATCATAAGAGCTCAAGTTCAAAGAAAAAAGAAGGCAGAAAAATCATTCTTGAGTCTGGAGATGAGTATAGCAAGGATGAAACGTCTCATGGGCAAGATGGAGACCAAGGAAACTGGAATGCCTTCCAGAGTTTCTTGTTAAGAGCTGAAGAGAAGACAAGATATAATGACGCAGACCTATTCAGCAATGCAAGAGAGTCAACCCCACCAAGGAGGAAACAGAGCAGAAGCATTGATGATCCTATACTGTTAGCCAAACGAGATTCTGATTATGTCAATGAATGGAATACAGTAGGTTTCAATTCAGCCAATGGGAGGATTAGGCCCAGGAAGATGCTGTCTGGTGATGAACTTATGATGTCTGGGGAAGGTAGGAGCTTTGTGGGTGGTGACATAAAGGAGATAGAAGCTGGAGGTGGAGGATACAGGAGAGGAGCAAATGATAACTTCATGGTTTATGGGCAGGAAAAGCCAATGGACAGAGGGAGTTCTTTGGACCCTCTAGCGGAGGCGCAGTACAAGAGTCCCACCCTGGTGGAAAAGAATGTGCATAGTGTGGCTGATGAGTCCTTTATGATACCTGTTAGGTCCAACTCACAGGATAATCTTGGACCAGAAAGCCGTACTGCCATTGACATAGATGTTGAGCTTCCCGCAACCGTACATAAGACATCAGATGCTAAGGCTGGAGGTCAACTTTTCTATGAGCCAGACGAGTTGATGCCAGAGCGCGGATTTGAAGATGTTTCATTTGGATATGATCCGGCAATGGACTATGATAGCCAGATGCATATTCAACCTGTCCCCATGGTTGACGACGTAAATGTGGAGGATGTTTCATTGAGTGTCGAGGATGAAGTGAAGAAGTCAGAGAAAGATAAGAAGCTCAGAATTTCACATGAGGGTTTGGATAAAAGAAGGAAGGACGCCTCGGCAAGGAGATTGTCATCATCGAAAACCTCACTAACTGATGCACAGAAACGTGCACAAAACTTGCGGGCGTATAAAGCGGACCTTCAAAAGGCAAAGAAAGAGCAGGTATTGGTGCACTACTTTCTATTTTACCTATCAAATGTTTTATTCTTCTCTCTGGTGTGTACTGTAGAATAATATCCCATGCTACTTGCCCCTTGGCACTTATTTTACTCATGTTTAGCCTCCTCTTTTAGACCTCATTACTTCTTTTAGATGATCAAATGTGTCGAAACACAGCAGAGTGCTACAGTACATCCTCTTTTGGTCTGGCAAAAGTCATACTACTTCTGTTCTCATTTTTAGATGTCATTTTCGATCCATGCACACAGACCTAGGAAGGACTAAATGCCTTATTTTCTGACATTTTGCCTGTCCCTAATAATGGTTTATCCATCTATCAAACACCACTACCAATATGCAATTAATAGGGGCATTTGGTGGAAAATGCTGCCTCGAAAAACCAAAACGACAATTATTTGCAAATCAAACCAACTTGCTAAAACATATATTTTTTGTTAGAGATATATGTATAGTTTGTTATTCCCCATTGTTATGAGGGGTTCTTTACATATTCACCACCTGTACTTTGTGTATATATACCGGCCCATTGGCCTCATATTGAATACAAGCGTTATTCATAACATGGTATCAGAGCGTACCTAGGGTTTCCCGTCGCTTCGCTTGTTGTCCCGCCAAACTCGACGTCTTGCGCGTGTGGGCCGCCACCCGTGGCGCACCACCACCGCCGCCGCTACTTCGAGTCGTCGCTTTCGGCCTCCACTGTCGCTTGCCGCTTTGCTTTCGGCCGCGATTGATCTTCGTTCTGCGTGCCTTCATCGCGCCGATCTTCACGCCGGTGCAGATCTTCATCACAAGACGGATCCGAGCTCGCCGCCGCAGGAGCTAGGTTCCGGCGCGGCGCCCTCGATCCGCCGCGCTCCTCCGCCGCCGCCGCCGAGGGCTCCGCTCCTCCGTGTGCCGATCCGCGCGATCTCGTCGGCTCGCGTGGGGAGAGCCGCTTTCGTGCACCCTTCTACGCCACGGCTCGCTCCGCCGGCCGCTAGGAGGTCTTCACACGCCGCCGTCATGCCGCCGCCGCCGCCGCTAAGGCCCCGCCGCCGCCGCCGTCACAACAGGGGAACCCTAGTGTTCGGTTCCCCGTGCGTCTTTGTGTTGGCTCGGTGATTGCTTTTTTAGTCGGCCGCCCGTAAGAAAAGGAAAAAATAAAAAAATGTCGCTTAACCGCCGTCGTCGGCGGCAATACCGTTAGACTTCGTTCCTTGGTCGCCGTCTTGAGCCCAAAGACCGCCTACCAATGGGTAATCGCTTTCCTCGCTGTTGCTTGATCTTCGATTGTGTTAATTACACCGACTTCGTCTCACATGCGCATCCATATGCGTGGTCTTCGCTCTGGGGCATCCTCTCGGCGATGTCATCGCCCGCTTTGCCCTACTCCTCCGACGGAACCTCGCTTGTCACGCCGCCTCGACAAAGACAAGGTCCGCCGAGGCCGCCACTTCGATGATGAGGCCGCTACCAAGAGGCTCGATTTCTACAAGGATCGACCGCCGTCTATACTCGGTGAATACGACGACGACGCCGGTATTCTTGTCCTCATTGCCGATGTCGGCCTTTCGCTTCTTCGAGGTTGTGGGACTCTCCTCGCTTTCAGATGTGGACTCACCTTCGTCGGCCTTCTGAGCCCTCTGGTGATGCCTTGTACTGTCCGTGGTCTCGCCAGAGCACTCTCTTCAGCAGGTGATGCTATCATTGACGCTTTTTACACTCGAGCTCTGCTGTCGGGCGCCGCTTGGACTCTCTCCGCGACCGCCGTTGTCGCTCTTGTCCGTCTTTGCTTAGCCGCACGTCTTGACTGAGTTTCAGCCGGTCTCTGAGTTCCTTACTCGCCTTCGCCTGAAGTTCGAGCGTGGCGTGCCCGACTCCTTGCACGCCACCTCGTGTCACTCTCTGGAGGCTCTTACCGAGATACGCTACGGAGGAGACTCGCCGAGTAGTCTTTGTCTCGATGCCACTCCCCTCTGTGCTCGCCGCTCGTCCACTGCTACACCGCTCGCTTCCACGCTTGACATCGCTTGCCTTCTCGGCCGCCACAGGCGGTGGTGGCCGCCCATCTGAGGTGGCCGTCTCATCGCTTCCTCTCGCGACAAGGTCGGCCACATTGAGTCCTGTGCTATAAGAAGAAGCGGCATCTTTCACGCCGTTCTTCTAGTAGCACCGACATCGGTGCTTCTACATCGACGTCGCGCCGACTACTTGATGGTTTCTCTCATCGAGCAGAGATAGCCGGACTTGACGCTTGCTGCCGCTTGTGTTCTCCTCGACAGTTCTGCAGCTCTCACATCGACTATTCGCACCGAGAAACCACCTCTACACAACGGTACCTCCCGTGGATTCTTGATTCGGAGCATCTTTTCACATGACTTCGATGCTTCCACTCATCCTTCATTACACCTTTTGATTCTCCCGTTAGTGTTCTTATCGCGATGGTACCTCTCTCTCTGTCTCAGGTCGAGGACCTCTTAGCAACTCATCCTTTCATGTTCCGCTTTGTTGCTCATGTTCCTCGCCTTACCATGCACTTCTTTCTGTTGGGCGGACATCGATCTTGGTTGTCGGGTCATTCTTGACTCGACTCTTGTTGTGTTCAGACCGCCACAGGAGCTCGGTTGGTTCGGCCCTCGGCGCCTTGACTCACAGCGCGTCTCTGGGAGCTTGACGGCTTCACCTTCCTTCTGCCGCCACTGCCGCCGCCAGCTCTCCGCTTCGCCACTTCGCCACTCTGCTCTTTTTCCAAAGAAGTGGCATCACCGTCTTGACCATCTATGTGGATCTCGCCCGTCGTCTTTAGTTCGTCGTGGTCTTCGGGTCTGCCTCAGAGACGTGTCTTTAGATTGTCGTACGTAAGTTAGGCAAACAGATTCAGCTTCCTTATCCTCATAGTGAGTCAGTATCTCAACGTCCTTTTGATCTTGTTCATTCAGATGTTTGGGGTCCGGCTCCCTTCGTTTCGAAGGGGGTCATCGATATTATATCATATTTATAGATGATTTCTCTCGCCACACTTGGATATATTTCATGTCTTCTCGTAGTGAGGCCTTGTTTATCTATAAACAATTTGCTACTATGGTTGCCTGGAAGACGAAGAAACAAACTGCAGTGTCCCGTTCGAGTGCAGAGGCTGAGTTGCGAGCTATGGCTCTCTTGACAGCAGAGGTTACTTGGCTACGATGATTACTTGAGGATTTTGGCGTTTCTGTCACTACACCGACTCCTCTCTTGTCGACAATGCAGTGCTATCAAGATGTTGCCGTGATCCTGTGAAGCATGAGCTCACCAAGCATATTGGTGTTGATGCTTCCTTCATGAGGTCTTGTGTGCATGATCAGGTGATTGCTCTTGAAGATGTGTCTTGAGAGCTTCAGATAGCGGATTTCTTCTCGAAGGCCCGGACTCGAGCACAAAGATGGCTTCTACCTCTCCAAACTCGGTGTTGTTGATCCACCATGAGTTTGAGGGGTGTTAGAGATATATGTATAGTTTGTTATTCCCCATTGTTATGAGGGGTTCTTTACATATTCACCACCTGTACTTTGTGTATATATACCGGCCCATTGGCCTCATATTGAATACAAGCGTTATTCATAACATTTTTGACTGAGGTAGTATACACCGTAAATTTGAATTTTTAGGTCTGGTGTTCTTCTATTAGTTTGTCAAGAATCTTATCAATTTTTACGATGCTATAATTCTGATGTAAAAAAGTAGTGTGTGCTCTATCTTAAGTAATGGAAATGTATGATTTTCTTTTATGAATACTATCTTTTCTCCAAATTATTGCGGTTTTAGCTCTTGAAACACATACCAAGGTGATGTTTAATGTAAAAGTACATGGCATGTCTGCCCGCCATTTATTAAATGGCTATGTCCCTATGCAATTGGTTCATTAGAGACAATAGAATTAGTTGAGAGGGGTAAAAATAATAGCTGTCACTAGCTAATAAAGAACTGCAGAATGACAACTATTTGCACATCTTAGGACCTAATGACAAGTACTTACTTGGACTGGAGGTAGTGTTTTTTTTCCTCACCTGTTATTTTATTGGAGGTTTATTTCATAAAATCCACCTTAACCTGAAATGAAAATATCATTTTATTTCAATGGCCGAGTTTTTGCTTTCAGCTGGATTGCTCAAACTGGTGTTTTTTCACACTTTCAGGAAGATGAACAGATTAAACGGCTAGAAAGGCTTAAGCAAGAGAGGCAAAAGAGGATTGCCGCAAGAAGTAGCACATCTAATTCACTATCAACACCACAGCAGGCTAAAGCAAAACCTTCTTCAAAGATTTCTCCCAGTACCTACAAGAGTTCAAAGTTTAGTGACGCTGAACCAGGATCCTCTTCACCTCTAAGAAAACTTCCTGCCAGAACTACCCCAGGGAATGATCCTCAGAAAGCATCAAAAGGAAGCAAACTAAGTGATAGTACAAGTGCAGTGAGTAAGTCAACCTCATCGTTGGCTGAGATCAAGAAAGAGAAGAGTGGGAGAACTGAATCATCTAGTGAGCGATTGAAAAAACTTGCTGAACCTAAAAGCAATGCTTCGACTGACCGTCCTTCGAATTCAAAGCCAGGAAGTTTGGACCACTCGTGGAGAAGAAGCATGCCAGAAGATACCCAGACAAAGAAAATATCTGCTATAATGCAGCTTGACCAGAGCAAATCAGCAACTCTACCAGA
The DNA here is from genome assembly GCA_036346405.1 of Phyllostachys edulis. Taxonomy (NCBI): domain Eukaryota; kingdom Viridiplantae; phylum Streptophyta; class Magnoliopsida; order Poales; family Poaceae; genus Phyllostachys; species Phyllostachys edulis. The sequence continues at coordinate 372,031 of CM070550.1, read as the reverse complement.
ACTGAAAGTCAAATCCCCTCGAGCTCCCACTGTTGTTGAGAAAAATAAGACGGAAAGTACTGATGGAAAGAAAGCTAATGCTAAATCTCCTCCCACTTCAGAAAGTCCTGATGGACAGAAAGCTAATGGTAAAGTATCCAGGATAAGCAACAGCGATGATAATGTGGTGGTTGAGAAGACTGTTGTGATGCTTGACAACGAAGTTGTTTCAACGCCTCCTGTCATCCTACCTCCTGGGAGAATTGTTGCAGAGAATGAAACTTCTAGTGATGACAGAATGGAGAAGCCCAATCTGGAATTGGAGTATACTGCCATCAGGGCTCCACATTCTCCAGTTGTTCTTCCCGGAGCTGAGAATCCCACCATCCATAGACCTGATGACCAGGTGAATTTGTATGAGGTATGATTTATACATATTGTTCTTGTCAGTTCTTTTACTCAATGCTTTGTTCTCTGTGGTCTCCGTTTCGCTGTTTCCCTGCACTAGTACTTTGAATTTGGTATCTATGCATCCTTCAACTAGAAGGGAAACAATTTCTCCTGTACTATTAAATTAAATGTTGATTTAGTATTATATGATTGTCAATTCCTTAAGACGAAAGTGATAAAAGAATGCTTGTGATGGCTAGGTGGCGTCCGAGTATCAAAACGATGAGCCTGAGAAACAAACCTTGGCTGCCGTGGATAAACCCTACCAGGCCCCTTTTGCTAGGGTGACATCATTGGAGAATGCTCCGGCCAACAGTCCTGCTTACCCCCGTCCATTACCTGCACAGGAATCCGAAACACTTGTGCGCGCAGAGAGCATTAGGGCTCAAGTACCTGACCCTGTATACACAGTGTCAGTTGAGGAGACCCGTGAAGCAAATGAAAAACCTCGAAGCAAAGAATCAAAAGGCTTCAGGAAACTTTTGAAATTTGGCAGGAAGGGCCACACCTCAGCCTTGGCCGATGGTACAATGGATTCTGATGCATCATCTGTTGATGAAGCCACAGCTGGAGATGGTATGGTACTCTGTTTGCTTATTTGAATAAGGGTGTTTGCAGAAGGCCGTTATATAACTAGGAATGGAATTCCACTAATATTAATTAAGAAAGGAACGATATCTCCCAAGAGATAGAAAGTTTAGGAGCTATAGGAAGTTTGCTAGGTTGTTTTCAGGCTTACTGTTGGTGTGGAATACGGTTTCTCATAACTGTTTTCTTGCTTCTCTATGCATTTTGCTTTGGTCCTTTTGGATAGGAGTTACCCGGGGGGGATCTGTACGAGTTGCCCTCTGTCGAGTGTTGTGACTTAACAAACCCAGTGCTCATCACCTTAATTGTACGTAATGTTTCAGGTTCAATGCTGAAAAACCTCATTTGGCAAGATGACTCTGGTTCTTCATCTAAAGGTTAGAAGTTAGAACAACAGTGTACTTGCTTGGAATCTACTCCCTCCTGTTACAAAAGAATGTTCTTTTGGATATCGACACCGGTCCCCAAAACGCAACGCAACTTTGACCATTATTTTCTACTGCAATAGATTTATAAAACCTAACAAATTTATATGTTTATGAAAGTTCTTTTCGAGACAAATATATACATCATGAAAGTGTTGGATCAAAATATTGAAAAATATATCGATACGGATAGCATGTGTCCCAAAACGACATCCTTTTGTGGCGGGACGGAGTATATAATATTAATTATTTTCAGCAGTAAAATATTTTGGTTTGTAAAACTAGCTAGAACTAGAAGCCCAGCTTGTCTAGTGTTAGGCCTGAATGAAGGCTATATATCTCAATTTATTTATGGAACTCGTTATCTTTTCGGTGAAATGCTAGCTAGCTTATTATGCATGCATGTGTTGTTTACTGTTACAGCTTCACGGTCCTTCTCCCTACTGTCTCCGTTCCGCAGCAAGCAGAAGGTGTGAGGAATATATATCAGTCTAGCTCGATCCATCGGGGGGAATTAATTAATGGTGCGTACATATACATGCACATATTTTGGTGATGAATTTGGAACAGGTAGAGCCGCTGTGTATTACTCCCCTCGTTCTTAAATACATGACGTTTGATCAAACGTGCAGTTAAATTTATATAACTTTGACCATTACTTTTCATATGATTTTGTTTGTAAAAAATTACAAAATTATTATATTATGAAAATATTTATCATGACAAATCTAATGATACTATTCACTCATGATCAATCTAAATAGTTTTTTATATATTATTAGTGAAAGTTAGATAAGTTTGACTGTACGCTTGGTCAAACGTCATGTATTTAAGAACGGAGGGAGTACCTGTTTGTTTCTAGTACATATATGTGTTAGTCTGTAAAAAATACGTTGTATTTACGCATTCTTCTGTAATTTGTTTGTACCCAATCCTGTGTTTGTAATAATGGTATGATGGTAAATCCTTCACCTGAGCGTCGGTGTGGTGGTACTCACGCCATAAATCTTGCTCTATACTTCTTTCTTAGATACCGTTTCACAATGTGTGCTAAACCTTTTAAAACTTTGATAGTAAATATACACAAATGTTTTTGGATTTGTCATATAGAAATGATATTACTACTAGATTTGTCATTAAAAAAAATACTTTCATATCATTATGTTTCTAATAATTTTTTATTAATATGTAAATAGATAAAGTAATGGTTAAATGTGTGTATTAGATATTGTATCGATGTCTAAAACGATAAGTAAACTAGTATAATATATGCAGTTTAGTATCGTACCTACATTCAACACCGGAAATGTAAGGACATAAATGTCAGGAGCATGCATGCAAATTTGGACGAGATGCTTGCTGAACTGAATTAATTGATGGTTGTTCAAGTTTTTTTTTTCCGATTACAAGAAAGTGCACGCACGCACACGCGAGTGTCCCTTTAGCACACCCTTAGTTAGACATAGATAGAGATAAATCCATAATTTCACGAAATTCCTATTAAATTTTACTTGTGTGTGCGTAATAAGTGAACAACAGGATTTGAACCTAGTGGGTGAAATCGTACATCCGTAGCTCTACCACCTACCAAAATTTGGTTTCAACAATAATGTTTTAGAGTAGGTTGACCTCCCGAATCGCATCTTCTTTATTCTATATTTTTGTTGGCTTTTCTTTATGTAACCTGGGATGCAAAGTTGTGTATTGGTTATTTATTTTGGCCGAGACTTAAATTTTGTTAGTCAAATTGCATGGCCGAAGGTAGCGTTTAAGCTCAGCAGCCTTGTTCAGCCCTACATCAAATTGTGTGTCACTGTGTATGTTTTCTAGGTTCATGCCCCGTTTGGTTCACATGATTCTCATGGAGGAAAACACGGGATTCATGATTCCACCGGAACGGTCACTGTTCACCTTGTTTGGTTTGTAGGATTAGAGCAAAGGAATACTATAGCAATCCCACAAAAATATTGGGATTTCAAAGCAAATGAAACATCCACTAGAAGACAACCTCTTTTTTCCTTGTCCTTTTTTGATGATTCGCGTAGGATGCTCTTAATTGAGAGAAGCCGCCATGTATCGCAGCAAGGAATGGATCATCCCATCCACAGAGCATGGCTGGAGACGAAGCCACTGCTGTTCAAGTTGACAATGGCTGCCACATCTAGTCTAGAGCTTCCGGCGTTAGGGGAAGCACTGCTCGCTGACAAACCCTAACAGTTATGCGCCTCCCTTGAATGGGTCACGTCCAGAATTTTTTTTTAAATAATCATTTTTTATTCTGAAATATAGTGATATACCTTCATTTTTTATTTTACAAAAATAATCCTAAATCGCTACGTCGTTGGGCGACTTGGATCAAGTCGACCAATGGTTGAACGACTAGATCCAAGTCGTCCAACAGTTGCACGACAAATGAAGTAATCGCTCAATAGTTTAGCGACTAGTTCCTTCGACCACTAGTCGCTCAACGGTTGAGCGACTTAGCCCCTAGCCGTTCAACCGTTGGGCGACTAGGGGTTTATAAGCACCATCACCATTTCCTCAATCCCTCGTGCATTGTAATATAACTTACCTTACTACTTACCAATCGTTCCTACCTCCGTCGCTCAACCGTTGGACGACTTGGCAGCAAGTAGTGGCCCAACGGTTGAGCGACATCGCTCAATCGTTGGGCCACTACTTGCTACCAAATCGTCAAACGGTTGTGTGACTAGACGGTTGTATAAAAAAGCACACCAGGCCCCCTCACGATCTCTTTCGTCATTTCTCTCGGGAGAGAACGAGAGGAGCTCAGGAGAGGAGAAAAGGAGAGGGGAAGTGAAGAGGGGGAGAACGAGAGGAGAAGAGAGAACTACCGGGGGGGAGGAGAGGAGCTCGGGAGATAAGAGAGAAAGAAGAAGGAAGCTCGTTGATAAGGAGAGAAGGTCTTCGCGTGAAGGTAATAGTCTCATCCGTTTTTGTTCTCATCTAAATGTAGACAACGTGTCGCTACTTATTGGTTTAGCACATATTTCATGAATGTATGTTGACAAATGACTAGTTGCAATGTTCAAAATATTTGCAGCGAGAAATTAGTCATGTCGGAGCCCACAAGATTAAAAGTGTATTACGGTGTTGGTACGATTCGTGAAGGTCCATACGGTATTAACCTGAGTGGCTTCCCGCAAGCCAGCATGGTACACCTGGACACGAAGAATGCTTTAATCGGAGATGTCCTGCGCTCGCTCACCTGTAGCTTCTCCTGGGACCATGAGGTGTGCAGTGTCGTCCTACATGGGCTTTGGAGTCAGTCTACCACGCATATTCGGTGGGAGTTGAGCAGACTGATGCGCACGGTTGCATGGAAGGGCTTTGTGGAAGGCTGCCAGCGCCGTGTATACGAGTGCGTGCTACTTGTGCAAGCATGTCTGAAGGGAGTCGCACGAGGCCCTGCCAACGGCTATCGTCCGGTTGGTGGGAGCATCTCGAGCGTGCAGCGCGTGGTTCATGAAGAGGACGTGGTGGTCGATGTTGCGGAGACAGAAGAGGAAGATCGCACACCGCACGAAGAGCCCACTGGATAGGTGGATGCAGGGGAGCATGTCGACAGCATAGTGCGTCAGATGAAGATCGATAACTTGACGGCCTCCCGAGGAGGAAGCTTTAGAAGAGGATGACGATGACTCTTCTGATGAAGACGAAGGTCCCATCCCGCAGGAATGGAATATGATGGACGTTGAGGGTCTTACTGTGCACGACGAGCATGAATTACCATGGGAGTACCATGGTACGGATGTTCGACTTCATGCAATGTTTGCTGACAAGGGATCACTAGATACCATTAAGCTGTGGGCCTTATCCATGCAGCGGACGTTTTGGGTCCTCAAATCTAGCCAGGAGCAGTACACTGTGGTCTGCAAGTAAGCTGGTTGTCCTTGGTGTGTGCACACACGTAGATCTAAATATGATACTCACTGGATTGTCTCCAAGGTGGAGGCGCACTCCTGCGTGCTCAACAGTGTTTTGCCGAAGCATCGCAACCTAACATCCACCTTTATAACCAATCTCATGTACGGAGAGATAGTAAAGAAGAAGGACCTGGAGGCCAAGCACATCATGGTGGCTATCAAGCAGAAATTCAAGTACAAGATTAGCTATGTGAAGGCATGGTGTGCGAAGCAGAAGGTTTTGAAAAGGAGGTTTGATTCTTTTAAGGCGACTTACGACAACCTTCCTCGTATGCTCCAGGTGCTGCAGGACAGAAACCCGATCACATACATTATTGTGAAGGACAAGCTATTCAGAAGACCGCCAGGTTTCACGGTATTGCAGAGGGCCTTCTTAGCCTTCGGTGCCTGCCTGCATCGATGCTTTCACGCACATGTTTCTTGTGATCTCAGTCGACGAGATGTTTCTAACTGAAAAATACAAGGGATAGATCCTAATAGCAATTGGTGTTGATGGCAACAATCAGATTCTTCCCTTGGCCATCGCATTCGTCGAAAGTGAGAATTTCGACGGCTGGTTGTTGTTCCTTCGACATATGAAGGAGGGAGTAGTTGGGGCACGTCTTAATGTTTGTATAATCCATGATCGCCACCCCAGGATGATGAATGCCATCAGAAAACTTTAACAAGATCCTGAGGAGACGTTCCCTTAGCCAGACATGAGGAACAGATGGTGCATTCGCCATCTATTGGCCAATTTCTTCAAGCAGTTCCTGCAGCAATCGTTGATGAAGTTGTTTAAGAGGCTGGCTATGCAGAAACAATAGCGTAAATTTGATGCGTTGTGGAAGATGTTGGAGGAGCACACCAGGAAGCATGTCGTCTAGAGGAACAAGCGTCCACCCATTCTTGGGGCGGCGCAACACAAACGCCTCATGCCACTACCGGAGCTTGACCCTCCCCGTGTGACGCGGAGGACCTCGAGGAACATCAAGTGCTTCTCCCATTGGATTGAGACCGAGCCATTGGAGAAGTGGTTCTTGCTGCACGACACGGATGATGCAAGGTACGACATAATGACCACTAACCTTACGGAGGAGTACAACTGAGTTCTTAGGGGCCTCCATCCTCAGCCTCTCGTCGCCATCGTGGAAGGCGTTCTGCATGGTACAATCGGATATTTCAGGGAAAGGCATGCAAATGCGGCACTTTATGTAGCCAACCCATATACACCATACTGCTCAAAGATTACAATGTACATGTAGGCCAAGACTGAGAAGGGTCAGTCGCACACGATCTTCGTGATGGGCAATACGGAGCATCATTTCGACGTGCTCCTTCAGGACAGAGCCGGATTTGGGACGGTTCGCTCTCTTGTTACCCATGAGGTGTGCTTTGGAGATCATGTGAATGAACCTAGCTACACATGCAACAAGCCAAAGCTCCTTCACAAGCCATGCTCTCATGTTCTCACCGCATGCGGGACTATCAACATGGATCCATCGAACTTCATGTTGGAGTACTTCATGCCCTTGCCCTCTCCCAAGCCAAGCCAGCATCACAAAGGAGTATAGGAGGATGATCAAACAGATCACAATGGAGGGCAGCCATAAATAGATTGGTAATAGGATTAGGGTAAATAGGAGCTTGGTAATTAATAATTAGGGAGATTAAGCAAAGGCAAAAGAAAGACCAGGATAGGACCATAGTAATAAAAAGACTAGGAAAGGGTAAAGAGGAAATGCACAAGGTGGGTATGAGAGTAATCCCCCAAGAAAAATCATGCACAAGAAGAGATAAGCCAACCGACATAGAGCAAGAGATAAGCCACCCACACAGCACCAGATAACCCAAAGAAGCCACCTCTAGGGCATAAAACCACATTTTCCCTCACCGCTTCTCACAAGCAAAGATAAGTTCATCCATAGCCAAACCAGGTCATTAGTATACCATCCAACCCAATCACGAAGCTAAGGGGAAAGGGAGCATAGAGGAAGGGAGAAAGGGAGGAGCAAGAACCACGAACTGGACCATCGGCATCGCCAGCATCAAGCCACAAGGAGGAGGAGGAGGAGGAGGAGGCTCGAGTTCACCTCATCATTGCTCAGTAAGCCAACCGCAGCCGACGGTGAAGAGGAGGGTACCAACGCCAGGCCAACACTTCAATCCCTCCCCATTCTTGATCTCACCAGAGGTAATTAACCCACACTGAATCCCAGCGCTCCCCATATGCATCTCATCCACCATAGAGCAGCCCCACAAGTAATGCTTCATGGTAGCTCTCGATTCATTCAACATCACAGAGCAAGGGAGGATTGAGATTAGAGGCGAGGGAGTATACCGTAGAGCGAAGTTTTAGCAATACCACCATCATCATCTTTAGCAAGCTCCTTAGCCACCTCAAGACTCATTTATCATGCATAAGCAATAAACCCACATCGGTGAATGCAAATCAACAAAATTAATTAAATCAAAGCAAGATTTCAGAGGGAGGTTAGAGAGTAAGGGGTTTGGAGGTGTGTAGCAGCAATGGAGGTCAAGGTCGGTGGCATGCAGTTAAACCGACTGGCGGTGGCGGCAAGATCTTGTATGAGAGGAGGCAGATCGGCGAGGCGGTCTTGGCCTTGGCCATGCCGAGGAGAAGCAAGACGGGCGAGTCAAGGCGGCGTGTGAGCCAAGACCAGCGAGGCGACCGAGCCGGCCGAGCCGGTCTAGGGCATGGTGTGGCGGCTGGACCTAGAGGCGGCGGCAAGGGAAGAGGAGCGGCGACGACGCTGCACCACGCTGGGAGGAGCCCACCGGCGGCATCGGACGGGAAGCTCGAGGCGACACGGCGCAGGACGCGGCAGCAGCGAGTGCAGAGGCGCCGGTGGCGCCAGAGAAGAGGAGGGCGAGCGGTAGAGGCGGGCCAAGGGCGGACGAGGGAACAGAGGCGAGGCGCCAAGAGCCTAAGCCACGCCAAAGGAACCATGGGCGTGGCAAGGCTAACAATGGAGGGGGAGAGAGGAAGAAATGAGAGGGTTGAAGGGAGATAGGGGTCTGGGTGGTCGGCTGAGTGAGGTGAGGGGGTAAGGAAGATATTTAGGAGGGGATTAGGGTTAGAAAAATGGGTTTAGGAATCTAAGGATAGGAAGAATTTAGGAAAGTTGTATAAATCCTAATAAAATGTGATAACTAGTGGCGTAACAATAGAAATTAGTAATAAAATGAATAGATGTTAGCACTGCGTAATTATGCGATCGAAAGGATTCACTTAGAACGCCGCGGGCTAACCAGTATTAAAATCGATCCTTGTGTAATTATTGAAATAAGATAAAATTTGCCCTAAAGCGTTATTGCTAAAATGTTAGTTTTCGAGCGTGTCAAACCTATAATTATTAGGTTGATAATTTGACGTGTTTGCAACCGTTTCGTTATATTGGAATAATTAAACTAGTCAACCTTGAGCTTACTTAGAGCATTAAGTATTTATGTACGCAATTAAATAAGCTCAATTAAACGTTTCTCCCGAATAAAGTTGATAAAATTAGTAGAATGCAAGTACGAATAGTATTTTATTTTTGTTATCTAAAACACGCGCGAGTCCCGGTAACCGCAACCCTAAGCGAGCTAACCGTAAAACGACCGCAATGGGGAATGCTAACTTAACGAGGAACCCGAAAGAAACTGTTATTATTTAAAATCTGCTAAAAATGACCAACTAACTATTGTACACCTAATAGTACATAAATACTACTAAGTATTGGCACAATTATTTATTATTCGCTCCGTCACATTTGCGATGGCGAAATCATATCTCTATGGTTGATACTGATTTAAGTGGCGACGATCTTTTCTCTGATTCAAGGCAAGCTACTCCCTTGTTCATTAACTTAGCTATATTAAATGTAAACTATATATTGTTCTATCATATATTTATTGCATCAAAACTATTTCTCAAAAACTCAAATCAAATAAATGAGATAAAAATGAGAAAGATAAGAAAGATGAAAGAAAAGACGAGAATTGAGGAATGAGAAATGAGATGAAAGCAGAGTATTAGTATTGTTGGTAAAGGGTGCCCGTGGTAAGGATGAGAGAGGGCAAGAGGTGGGACCCTTTACATATGGTTATAATATAAGGACAAACAAAACTCTTACTCGGTCGAGGTCAGAATTCAAGCCAACCATTTTCCCGTTTCGACGGGCAGAAAATGCTACCATGTTACGTGATTTCGCTCTCCACACCGGGTATGTAATATGTGTGAGTGTGGTGTAAGAAGAGGTGCTATAAGCATTAGGTGGAGTGTTGGGTGCGAAGAGGATGAATCGGCCCAACCAACATTACCTGACCTCGGTGGTGGCCAGGTCAGCACCGACGGAAAGTAATGGGTGGAGAAAAATATTCACGTAACCTGGAAAACGTTCTGTATCCTGAGCTCGAAATCGTATCAAAGGAAATGCGGTGGACCCAGTTTAATGAGAGTTCAGGATAGCTGTGGGTAAAGTGGTACAAGTCTGCGCAGTGCTATATAAAATCATGAATTCATGCCAGTCTCCTGGATTGGAGTCTACGGGAATCACTGGGGGTCTATTTTCTCTCCGAGTAATCAAGTAGTCTTTTCAGAATTAAAATTGCAACCTAAGTGTTAATGTCTATTTTCTGAAGAAGAGAAGAGGTAAGAATGTTGCTAAGGACGAAAAGTTAGAGTCATCATTTGCATCTTAGCTATTAATACTTGCTGAGTACACTATAGCACCCACTCTTACTATCTCTCTCCTTGTTTAGAACCTAATCCAGTCGGGAGTTATCCCGAGTGAGATTAGGGTTTTGCAGATACCGGGAAGGCCGTGGTGACGTGGGCATTGGTTACGAGGAGCTGGGCGAGGTGGACGCCTTATTCGACTCTTGGGTCGAGTAGATTGCCGAAGAAACCTAGCAGGCGAGCAGGGGAATGTATTACCCCGTTGTAATTAAATATTTGTAATCACAACCTTAGTCTTGTGAGACTACTGTTGTAATAAAGAGTAGTTCCTATTTTATTGTTCTGCTGCGTTATCTCTGATAAATAGCTTACTATTTATTGAAGCAGTGTTCTACTGGACAAACGAATAGTAATCCGTATGCCTAATTGAGATATTCCAAGCTAAATTATCCGTCCCTTGTAGCACAAAAGTGTATGGACCATCCGACGCATGTTCTGATTTGATTTGATTTGATTTGTTCATACAGGATACATCACATCCCATCGTATCGATCGATCATTCATTAATTCCAAGCGAGCACGAGCAGGAACATGCATGCTACCTAGCACTACTCACTCAGCTCATTGGGATTACCTCATTAATCCACAAACATGCATGCATCTTGCTTATTACTTCATTAATTGGGTGGGGATACTCTGCTCTGTTCCAGTGATCCAGTCCCAGCTGTTCTATATACTGGCCAGACCTGGTACTCATGTAGCTAGTACATGGCAAAGACAATTAAACCCACGTATGTATCTGAATTACCAATAAAAACGCGTATTCTTAGCCAGGTCAACATTTTTTTTTGTTCAAAGTCAAGGTCTCTATAAAAACAGACATACATATTAAGGGTTCACTTTATAACGGACCATAATTGAAAAGAAGGTTAATCTCTTTTATTACGGCCACCGGTTTGAGTCATGAACACTGTACGATCAATCATACAGGTTAGACCATCCCGATCCGCAAAACTGGTCGAGAGACATAACAATTTTCCACATGACTAACGTGAAAACAGTTGTTGGTGCATCTATCAATCTATGACAGTCGGCTAAGAGACCCAACGTTCAAGACTTAACAAAGGCACAGACACATTTACTGGCATTAACTGTCACCTCTTAGATCAATATAAATAGGGTACTCCGTGCACCTTGTATCATAATTTGAATGTTAATCACAGTCTCAATCTTATTCTCGTAGCAGTCTTGTAAAAACTCTCGTCGTGTCCATGGCAATAAATATCTTTGTTTTCATTGTCCTCTCATATTTTATTTCCCTGTAAACTCAATAAAGGACTCTAGCATCCACACGAGCGATTTACATAGTTGCTCTTGCTTGCTACGAGATGACGCACGCGTTGGGGTTCTCGTCGCTGAACAACTGCGGCGCCGGCGCCAGCCTCTCCGCCATGTAGTTGCTGTAGTACACCGGTGGTGCCGGCGGCGGCGGAGGCATCCATTGCATCATCGCGGAGGCCGGGTGCGGCATCATATTCATGGCCATCCTCCTCGCCATCATCGCCTCCTCGGCCGGGTACTGCTTGTAGCCACCGCCGCCGCCGTACGGCCAGTACACCATCCGCTTCATCATCTCCTCCGGCGGGAAACCGTCCACCACCACCACGCCCTCTTCTTCCTGCTTCGCCGGCTCCTCCTTGTGCTTGTCATCCGCCACCGCCGCCTTACTGTCGCCCTTGGCGGCGGCCTCGTCGGCTTGCTCTTCTGACTTCTTGTTGCCGTCATCTTCCGCCGGTTTGTCCTCTTTCTTGTCGGCCTCGTTCTCTTTCTCCCCCTCGTCGTCCTGCTTCTTCTCGCCTGCTTCGTCCTTGTTGGGTTCCTCCTTTTGGGGCTCCGGAGGCGGGGGAGGGGGCACCACGGTGGCGAGCTTGCCGATGCGGCGATGGATGTACTCGACGATCTTGTCGCCTGTCATGGTCCCTGTCACCGTGAGCTTGCCGGCGCTGAGGTTAGTCTCAGCTGTCTGAACCCCTGTTCGTTCATTATATAGTATTAAGCAAAAAAAATAATTAGTGAGCTGAGGGACCGCGAGCAAATTAAGGGAGAAAGCAAGAAATTATTTGACTCTAATCTAATTGAGGGACCTCTCATCTTTAGGATCTTTTTCTGCAGCTGCTCCGCGCAGGCCTCGCAGTGCATGTTTACCAGGAGCTCCAGCGTCCTCACCTCATTCACCTGCAAGTAGGTTCAATGGATCATATCCATTAACCGGAAGTTAGCCAAAATTAGGAGATACTCCACTCCACTAATTCAGGCAACTGAGTAACGCATGCTATTTCTTAATTAGTACCTGTGAATGAACGAGCTGCGGCGGCGGCGGCGGCTCCGGCTTGTCGGTTGGCGGCGGCAGCGGGGAGACGACGGTGGCCTTGCGCATGGTCTTCTTCTGGACGCGCGCGCACAGGGCTTGCGGGTCTACGATGCCCTTCACCGTCACCTGGTTGTCACCCATGTCCACCTCAACGCCTTCCACTCCTACCAACAGACATATTCATATTCATATTTCATCTTCATTTCAAACGGAAAAGCTAGCACCAACTAATTAATCACCATAGCTATAGGCTGCCTATAGCTAGTAGTACTGCTGAAGTACGTACTGTGACTCACATCACATGCATGCAGAAACACTAGTGGTACTGCATGCACACAAATTCATGCATGGATTGGTGGCACCAAGATGCAGATTTCACTGTGTTTTCGGAATCTTCAGGTACGCACACACTAGTAGCGGACAGAATTTTGTGCGTGCTAGTATTAGCATGTGAGTGTGCCTCAGAGAGAGAGAGAGAGAGAGATTAATGGGCCTGTTTTGATAACTAAGGAATCTAATTACCTTTGCATCTGAGGATGGATCTCTTGACCCTCTTGGCGCAACCGGTGCAATGCAGGTCCACCGCCAGAATGACAGGGGGAGGAGGCGACGGGGGCTTGGCTGCCTCTTCCTCTTCCTTCTTCTCCTCCGCCTCTCCTCCTGCTGCTGCTTCTGCCGGTGCCGCCGCTTCTTCCTTCTTCTCTGCTTCCACCTTGGCCTCCTCCTGCATCAATTAATTAGCCATCCATCCATAATCCATTTTTGCCGGCCAGATGGGGCAACCAAATGAATTAACATCGATCCCGCCACAATCTTTAATTGAACTACACATATATGCACGTAGGTCGGTCGATTACCTTGTTAACTTGCTCACCCATGGCGCGCGCGCGGTCCAACTGAACTAGCTAGCTAGCTCCAAGGAGTGAGAGTGGGCTAGCTGACCAGATATGATAGGGTGGGTCGGAGGCGCCCCCCGATCAGCTAGGATTAGGAAGGAGCTCGATTGATGATCTTATAGGCGAGGTGCGGTGGAGTGCATCGAAACGTACGTCTAGAGCTAGACGCACGCACTGACGAAGGACAGGTTTCAAGTTCCAACTAGGGGATGAGGTTATACCTGTGGCAAGGCAAGAATTAATCAGTGTGCTATCTAGAGATAAACAAAAGGAAATGGATCCCCAGGCACATCACATGCATGCAACTACACTACACTAGTCCACTGAATACATACATACATATATATACTTATGTTAGCTAGTTTTTGTTAGATCCAAGCAAAGCAAATTTAGCTTGGAATGAGGTGAACAAAGTACTGTACTTGCTGTGAACGAACGATATGATACTCCATCTTCTTCTTACCTTGGTTTGCGTTCTCTCGATCTGACGGACGTAGCTAGTATCTATCTTTATTCTCCTCCATCTCGCGAGCCGGCAAATTAAAGCAACGACGACGTACTCTGCTTACAATTACTGGAGTAGTTAGTTTTATTTATACAAGGCACGCAAGGCAGATTGCAGATGCAGCCACAACATCCAGTAAAACCTGGATACAACTTTTCCATCGGAGTAGTGTGGCTGCTGTAATATAATTAATGCTCAGTCTAGTCAGCATGCATGCATGTATGGAAAACTAACTACAGCTCCCTCCTGTAAATGTAATGCTCAGTCTAGTCACCTCCTCCTCCTTGTTTCCCATTATAATCCATATGTTAGCTCAAAGTTAGTTTGGCTTGGGCTCCAGATGATTTGAGAAAAAGGATGATCGACATGCACATGCACATGCACATGGGTGTGTTGGGTCGGACCTTTTCAAGGTCGGCGGCCTTTTCTTTTCTTTTTCTTTTCTTCCATCCTAAGTGTTAAGAGAATCCACTTCATGATGAGTCATCACCTCATAAATTGGACACCAATTTAATTGCCTCACCTCAGATGATTTCCCTTCAGGTTCAGGCGAGTGATGACAGACAATTATTTTTGCAGCATATATACGTGGGTCGACATACCAAACAGATTATTCCACCACGGACAATTAATCTACAATATTATTCGTGCACCATTACAAGCAGGCCAAGACAATGATACAATTAATTTAGTTAAAGCTCCCACCTTTAGTATTAGGGTTAATACCTTATATGCCACTCGAAATTTCCAAAATTCCTTATATGACACGTTGAGTGACATATAAAGGATGATATAAACTTTCGATGACAAATAAATAATTGCCCATTAATATTAATAACATCAACTTAATTTGAACAAATATTATTTGAAGTTCTTACGGCACCCCAGGCCCAGGGGAATCAAGGCACTTGCAGAAATGGACAAATTTATTCAGTACAAGATTCCTTACATAACATGTCAATATACTCATATGGGTAAGGCATACACACACATATATGCTTTTAACAGACGTCCCAGCGTGATAATGAATAAAATTAAGTTGATAAATTATTGACTTTACCGTGAGAGGGGCTTTCCCCACATGTATATGCAATTCCATGTACTTCATCCACCATTGAATTGTGCTCTCAGATTCATGCCCCCTCTCTCCTCCACTCATCACCCCTCCCCCCCCGCCGCTCTACCTCTCAGCTAGCTCTAGCAAGCTACGCCGCCGTTGCCGGAAATTAATCCCACCACGGTGCGCTCCGCCAGAAACCACACGAGGTTTTCGGTGGCGTGGCACGGCGGCGTGCCATTTCAGATTTGTGGTAGTACGGTGGAGCTTTACAATATGCGGCTCAAAGACCAGTCCTTAATCAACTTGGACGACTTCCAAAAATAACCCTTGGACCCCAACCCTTCCCGAATTGAGCCTGTGCATAAACCTGCACCCACCAACTATCTATTTTCGCCCAAGTCTAAACCAGTTTTAAAATTTTATTTTATTTTTTAAATCATTTGTAAACTTTCATGACACACTAATGCCATGGATACAATTTAAACAACATTTGATTTTTTGGCTGAAATTCTCCAAATCAAATATTTCAGGTCTAAGCATGGCTAAGCATAAGTTTTCCCAAAGTGCTCTAGTTCATACTATTGCATAAACTAGATTTTTATCTAAGGTGTCAATGTAGGTTTATTTTAACGTCAAGATTGGTGGTACAAAGGATTTAGACATAACTATAATTTAAAAGTAGGTATTTAAATTATATTGAATAGAAGTAAGCACGCAATAATAATTTAAAACAGAATTTAAATAATTTAAAATAATAGCATCAAATATGATCAAAGATATAACTTGTCTTGCTTAATTAGTTGTTGTTCTCAAACGGCGTTGAAATCTGGTTGTTCGAAGTCGTCGAAATCTAAATGTGAAAACGAGCCAACATTCAAATAAAATCCAAAAATTATAAAATAAATACTACAAGGAATATATCTAAGTTATATGAATTTAGGAACAAGAATCGATGGATTTGAAGTTCGTATGAGGGAGAACGAACGTCCGGAAGTTTGGATATCACATGAAATGATAAAAAAAATCCGAAAATGAGGAATATACTGGAATATTTAGTTTCGGAAATAAGAAATAAAATAAAATGGCTGACTTGGGGGACCCACTTGCTAGAGAAAGAAAGAGAAAAGAAATGAAAGAACTGTATGGCATGTGGGCTCCATGTGTAAGTGACTCCATTGCTAAGGAAGGAAGAAGAATAGAACACTACATAGGCTGCCACTACAATAAGACCAATCTATTCCAACACACACCACCAACACATATAGCATATGTTGCAGGAAAACTCAACCACAACACATATTTTAATGTTGCTACTACCCAAGCGTAGAAAACTCTAAACATATACAGCCCTAGTATGTTACAACACTTTGTAATGTACATTACAACACTTAATAGAGGTGTTGCTAGGGCAATCTACAAATTTTATGACCCATTTAAAACCTAATGTTATACCACTAGTAAAAATAAATTGGTAATTACAGTAGTTGGAAAGATATGATACTTCGTTGTTGTAATTCTAATAATATGGATATAATCAAGGACAAACATTCTGCCGGTGAAAACGAGCAAAAGGGGCTGAGTATTTGTCGGTAATAGTATTTTCTTTTTGCTTGCTGAACGTGTGTCGATAAAAAATATACGATTGAATGTCCATGGGGCATTGGTGAAGACAAGACACAAATTTTCTAGCAAAGATGGGAAGATCCGGGGGTGTGACAGGAGTTCAATATTTGGGTGCAGTTGATAAAAACTCTGGCGCGGCCGAGTAAAAATTAGGTTGCCCTAATAAACAAAACTCCCCGACCTCCTCAAATCTGTCGACGCTGCCCTCTCCAGCTCACCCATCTGACTCCTTTCCAAAGACCATGACGCCAGAGATGGATCTGGGCCTTGAGCATGGTAGGCTATAGCCCGAGGTCCAGTAAAAATTACCGTGAAATTTTTTTGTGTGATATAAGTCCAACAAATTGAGTAATAGCCTCTAGCCCGAGGCCCAGCCCAATCCACGCCGACCCACACCTCCCGCCCATGTCCCATGTCCCCCTGCAACGTATGACGTATCCAGCAGACCTAATCCTTCCCCTCTGCCTCACCCAGATGACCCCGCGCCCTTGCCCTCCATCGGCGGCAGACATGCCGCCGTCGCCCTCCTCGCGCCTGCGCCTCCTCGCGACCTCTCCCTGCCGCCGCCACCCTCTGCCCCATCTGCAATCCGCACCCTCCGCCTCGCCTCGCCTTGCCTTGCCCACGCTTTTCGTCTCGCCTTGGCCCGGCCTGTCGCTTCTTCCTCCATGCCCGACGGCAATGACCACGCCCACGACCTCCGTCCCCACTGGCGGCTGCGATCGTGCCTCCCTCCACGCCCGTGTCGGCGCCCTCGCGACCTCGCCTTGCCGCCACCATGGCGCGGCCGCCCTCCGGATCCTCCGCGCCTCCTCCCGTCCGGCGCCACAGCTGAGCCTCCCTCCACGCCGGCGTCGCATGGCTCATGGCCGTGCCCAATGGGGATGCCCTCCTCGGCTCTTCGAGACTTGAGGTAGGCTTCCATAATTCCATTTCAACTTGATGTGTTCTCAAATTTTCATCATGTTTATAAGAGATTTCCCCTTTTCTTGGTTAAGATCGCCATGATTTCCAACACCAAAGAATCTACCAAAAGGGGTGTTTGGGTTCACTAGTTCAAGATTCTCATCTTTAGATAAAACAAAAAACCGCAATCATCGGATACAAGAATTTGATTCTTAATAATATTGTTGTTGTAATAGTAACAAAGGGCCACAACCACAAGACCAATTAAAAGGGTCAAGAGACAACACCAACGAACCATCAAGAAGAAACTTGATAATATCGAATGAGAACATGCGAGCGAATCATGAACTCAAGAATCAAAATGAGCAAAGTCTAAACAGAAGCTTATGCAAGGATAAACAAAGTTGTGTTCACGCAGAGTTCATGGTTCCCTCAACAATAACCCAACCTAACATGTTTTTTCTAAAAAGTTTTGATAAACATAGTCAACTTAATGCTATTAAGAGCAACCGGTTTCAAAGAATAAAAACTATCACTCGTCACATTTCCAATAATAATCCACAGGACGTAACTCGATAGGTCGATACAACGATATGACTATATACTATAGTGATATTACTCTCTATTCTTTTAACTGTTGCCCTTCGAGCCATGACCGATACAACTATATGCTACATTGCTATTACTCTCTATTCTTTCAATCCGGTTGCCCATGACATAAATAAAATAGCAAGTAGGAGTAAATTGTTTGTTGCAAGGTTGAGAACATAATAATACAACAAGCGAGATTCATGCCAACAAAGTAGGTGTTTTTTAATAACCAATATGACTATGTAGTCCGTAGAGACCAACTATGTACATTTATTGCTGATGTGAGAGATGATCTAGATTTTTTTATGTTGTCTTTGTAGATTCTGGTACTTGTCTAACTATTGACGAAGAAATGGTGGGCTAGGTTATAGATGAAATCTTCGTTATTTAGGTACTCAATTTGTATCTCTAAGATGCTATATTATTTATGTTTTGCCGTGTTTTTCTTATTATATTTTGGTGAATTAGGGTATGATTTTGGTGAGGAGTCTGTAAGGAGCCCCGACAGTGCTGGAAGAAGTGCTTCGGGAAGTCCGTTTAAGTCTTCCCATTTTGGAATGCATGACTTATCTCCCAGAAAAAAGTAAGCTACATGTACTTGTTTTTACATTTTGGTTCATGTAGAATCCTGATCTGTTAATGTTTAACTTGCTACTTGCATGATACCTAGAGCTGAGATATATGTCTAAATGAGCAGAATGAGCTATATTCTGATGCATGAAGTTGTTACTTTACAAACTCTCAAGTCAATATACTTCTTAGAGATTTTCTTTCAGGCATCTACATTCCCTTTTCTGAGATCTCATATCATACAAGAATGTTGAAAGGGGCTATAGGTACGTATAGGGATCGACCGTGTACCATCCGAAGCAAACTTAAACATAAATTTTAAAACATAGGTACAATTGATACAAAATAACATTAATAAATATTGCAGTGCATACAAGCGAACTAAGGTGTGATTTGAGAAGATAGTTATGGATTCTTAAGTTCTTTATAACCCACCAACTTAAGGATTCTTAAGTGAATTCCTTGACAATTGGGCATGTTTATTTGATATTCATGAGTTCTCTAATGTAAATGTGTAATATAGCTTGAAGAGCAGAAACATAGATCAGAATTTTGATGTGGTGAATCCGTACTTTTTCATGATAAAAAGGATGAGAGGCATGTGTTACCTACCAATTCCCAGAAAAAAAAAATAGATTACTCAACTTTGTTAAGCATGCATTGGCAAGCTTCTTCCTCACTATGCACCTCCTACTCAGTCTTGTAGTTCACCTGAACAGGAGAGAAATTATTGCTGAGACAAAGAGCAAAATAAACACACACCTTCATTAACACTACAGTCTACATAATTGTAATGAAAAACAAATAGAAATTAACATTTGTGTTATATTTGTCAAATCCAGCTTGTTATTTCAGAAACCATTAAAAGCCTGCGAAAAGGATAGGGAATGTCCCTGGTATGTTGAAACAGGGCATGAGAGTGGTTTTAAAAAGTCATTTTAGCATTTTTCTGCTAATAGAATTATTAAGAGAAAAATGGACATGAGTGGTAGCTGAAACGGAAAATTGATAAAACTGAGTTGTGTTAAGAAACATAAAAAACAAGTTCATTTATAGCTGGTTTGGCTTTGCTGTGCTATGCTTCACTGCACTGAGGGATTAGTTAAAGAGAGCCTTTACCAAATTTAGTAAACAATTACTGTTAAAGCTCTTAAAAAGAGGTTGCCAGTTATTTAACAAAAAATAGCAAAATAAAAGTGCTTTTAAAAAGCCACCACAATGCTAAGCATACCCTCAGGAGGATTACCTTTAGCTCACCTTGCATTGTTCTTTAGAGTTTGGTGAATTCATATCTGAAGGTCGAGGCTTCATAAATGAAGCTCAGTTAAGACATCCTTTGAAGACTACGAAATGACTAAGATATCTAATTTTCTTAAGTGGATGCATGCTTGATATTAGAAGCTGTTGTGCTCACAAAAGATCTTGCTATTCCCTATTTCAGTTTGAAGGTTTCATCGATCTTGATGCATACGACGCAATAGCAATGAAGATCAGAGGGGATGGAAGATGCTACATATCTACCGTAAGCATCCACTATGAGGCACCGTTGAGTGCATCTGTTACCGTAAGCATCCACTATGAGGCACCGTTGAGTGCATCTGTTGTTCTTAGCTCTTGTGTTGACAACAAATCAGTTGTTTTTTTTGTAATGTGGAATGATGTTAACAATATAGCAGCATATACATGGAGAGGAAGTGTTAGGCTTTTGGTATTCTGTTTTATCACTATTTAAATTTGTAGACAGTTGAGTGCAATGTATCGGACCTAAACAACTCTTTCACTGAACAAGATACATTACGGGTAAATTTCTTATTACTGCCGCTATTTCATTTCTATATTCTACGATAACTATAACATTATGTACTTACAAAATAAACATTTTGTACTTACAAAATAACTAATGTGTCCCTATTTAATTTTAGAATAAAAAAGGTCATGTGGACAGAGACAAGGCACGAGAGAAAATTAATATATTTTCTGCTAAAAAGGTTAGCGTAGCATTATTACTTGTGTAATAAGATCGTACCATTATTAGTTAATTTACATGACTATATGATGCAACTAGCAACATGAGGATTTAAATATCAAGGAACTAACCCATCAAGAAGCATCATCATCATGCTTTGCTCATGATTTTCCATGTGAATGGGTATTTATTTTGTGTTGAATCTCTATAATGCAGAATTTGCCACTCCATTTTCAGTTGCATGTAATTAGATCATGTTACATATAAAGCATTACTGCATTTCCTTCACATGAAACATATTTCTTCTAGCTTGTTCACATTGCATGATGTAGCTAAACTTATCTTCTCATTTCAGTTTCATACATAGAGAAGAAACTCTATTGAGCATAGGAAAAATATGGCAGTGCAGGCAAGATTATGAATATTAAAATTTTCGTTGATTGAGAAATATGGAATATGAATTTTATATCCTTACTCATATTTGGGTCTCATAACATTTATTTTGTCTAACTGTAGCAAAATAAGAAGCAGAAGCAATTACAAGACACTATGAAAAAGTGACAAGAAAAATTGACTTAAAAAAGATCCGTCTTTATGCAATAGAGGTACATAAGAATCATAGAAATGTTCCTTCTTAACTGTGATAAATCTAATTCAAGTATTTCATTAGATCCATCTTTCTGCAATGGAGGTACATAAGAATCATAGAAATGTTCCTTCTTAACTGTGATAGATCTAATTCAAGTATTTCTTTTAATGACTATTAAATTCCAATACAGTTTGGTACCACTATACTACTCAGGTTTGCCAACAGATATCCAAACAAAGAGCCTGTGGCTATGCTACTTACTTAAGTAGTGATCCAGATGCACAAATTTGTGGTTTCAAGCTTGGTAACCAATTTTGGAAAGTGCGTATTAATTATCCTATTGAAGAACATGAGGTGCTGGTAAGACCATGGGAGGACTACAAGACAATTGGTCAAACCAAAGGAAAAACGATTGTCTGGCCTTCAATTTGTGTATGTTAATTTTAGCTAGATTCAATTTATGTCAGATTCACTTGTCTTGCATCATATTTACATCCTTGCAATTTATTGTTATCTCTGCAGGTTGAAAAGATCAACAATTGAATTATTATATTTGGATGTTTATCTCTTTGATCGACGGATTAAGAATCAAGGAACTTCATGAAGAAAAGAAAGTAGTAGTTAGATTTTATATTTTAGAACTGAAATTTTACTCTTGTTCAAAGCTATTGTGTTGACAACAAATCAGTTATTTTTGTAATGTGGAATGATGTTAACAATACTTATATTTATTTCTTTAATGTAATGCAATCTACTTTTTGAACATTGATCATGTTGAGTTGTGTTATATATTCTGCAATATGACATACTTAATTAGCAAATAATTTTTTTTGTAGCAATTATAATTTCTACGTACGTAGCACACAAATGAATCATATTTTTCCTATATACTAATTTGTGTTGCAATATAACAATTATATGTTGCTAACAGGTGTTAGCTATGTTTCGAAAACATGCGTTGTTACAAATAAAAAATTGTGTTGCAACTTTGCAACACCTTATCTTTTGTATAACAACACCTAATTTGTGTTGCGGTAGACCTACCTTATAGCAACACGACCAATAATATCACTTATCACATATGTTGCTATCCATCATAGCAACACATATTTGTAGATATAGTAGCGAACACACAGAGCAAACGCGTGGAGCTAGAGGCGGCGCCAGCGAGGAAAAGGAGAGGCGGCCGGTGAATGGGCAAAATGGAACCCCGGCAAGGTACTCTACCCGATGGTGGTGGGGTTTGGCCGGAGACTTAGCGAGGCGGCGGAAACGGCATACGGGGCGCACGGGCGGCGGCGATTTGCAAGTGGCATGGGCAATGTGGCAGCATAATGAGGGGGATAGAGGGAGCACCGCGTAGAACACGGGCACGCGAACTCAACGGTGAAGACGGCTCAGGCGGGGGACGTCAGACGATAGCGAAACGCGGCGGATAAGACCTTCGGCGGCCGACGGGTTGACGTCGGCGTTCCGGGCAAACGGAGATGAGATAGCAGGTGGGATCTGAGGCGAAACGAAGAGGGGAATGCGAGGAACACAATGCTCACCTCGGTTGTGGTGGATCGCGCACGGTCGGCCGGCGACGAGGGCGGTGACGTCGGCGCGGTTCGGCCCTAGGTGGCGCGGATGTTCCCGCGAAGACGAGGGGAGCACCACGTAGAGCGCACGAAGACGAAGCCAGAGATATGGTCGATGGTGGTGGGGCTCGCTAGAGGTGGAAGAATGGCGTTCGGCTGGTGGGACAAAAATGTCGAATATGACCAGGAGGAAGGGAGGGAGAAGCTAAGATTTTCGGGTATGGATGTGGGAGATAAGGGGCACCTAGGGCTCTCTTATATAGGGGTGGAGGTGGACCATGGAGGGAGAACGAGGAGGCGTATCTTTCGGGTGGCATAGTCGTTTCTAGTGAATTAATGCACGAAAATTAGGGAAGAGGTGGGAATGGAGGTAGAGTGATGAGGGGGGTTAAATGCAATTGATTTCGGGAGAAATGATGGAGGAAATATTGGGTTTTAATGAGCTCCATTTGGTGTTAATGGCGCTACCGGGTCGTCTTGCTCGATTACAGAGGTACTACTACTGGAAGAAGAAAGGAAAAAGGAGGAGAGAGAGAGAAAGGAAAGCGAAAAAAGGAAAAGGAGAAAAGGAAAGAGAAAATTTTGGCCAGGAATTGAAATAAAATTATAAGATTTTTATTTCAAAGAAAATTCAAATGTAAATTTGAATATTGAAATTCGGCTGAGTTTTGAATTTGAGATGAATTCAAAACAAGAATTTGAATCCAGAATTGGCCACAAAGATATTTGATTTTGTAACAAGGATTTGAATTGAGACTCAGAATTTGGATTTTGATTTGGGGTAAATTTGAGATTCGGAATTTTGAGTTTCGAATTTCAGAAAAAAACAATAAATCAAATAGACTTTTAGAAAATAGCAAAGAAAGTCCAAAAATTCTAGAAAAATTCATAGAAATACCTTGAATTATTTTGGACTTAATAAAAGTAATTCCAACTTAAAGTTGGCTTTTATTTTTTACAGTAATTATTTTTATTTTCTAGAAAATAGGAAAAACTTTTTAAAATACCGTAAAATTAAAGAAATTAATTAAAATGTTATTTTTCACTTTAAATCCAAGAAAATCCCAGAAAACTCGACAAATTTTATTTTTTACTTTAAAAGCCAACAAATTAAATAATTGATTTTATTTTATTTATATATATTTTTAACCAAGATAACTCTTTTAAATTACAGAAATCAAGAAAATGCTTTGACAGCTAGAAAATCTAATAAAATAATAACCTTATTAATTTTTATTTTGGTAACAGAACTTTAGGGCGTTACATGCGGAAGAAGTGGGGTGGCTGCAGCGGTTTGGGCTTTTGTCGATGGGAAAGGTCGAGACTGGGAAGTTGCCAGGATCGTGAGATATGGGTTGGTCGCGATAGTTGACAAGCAAGGCCTACCTGTCGGCGCGCCAGACAGAGTTGGGATGAGGCAGAGGGAGAACGGACGACCACCTAGTCCTAGTCCTTTTAAGTAGTAGAGATATGGGGCTTGATTATTTACTGTTGTACTTGCCTTCTACCGTGAAGTACAGCGGGAAGAGATTGATTCAACACTCAAAGAGGGAACAAAATGTAAATAGGACAACAGCTGATTCATCGTTAAGTTCATGTTTAACTTTAAATATTGCAAGTAGGTGTTCCTCTAGTACTCTGCAGTCCTAGTAAATACATAGAGGTTACACCACAGGCCAGACTAGGCACATATTTACATGCCTAAAGGTGTGATCAATACACTACCAGACATTAAGTGGTAAAGCTAGCCTTAATTATGCTTTTGCTTCTCGTAATGCAAACTCATTTTTTCTGTTAGTAAAACAGCACGAGTAGCTATTGTAAGTCAGAAAATGTGCTTTGTATATGTTCATCCATTGTTCATCTTGGAAGTACGTAGGATGATCAGAACAACTACTAAACTATAGAGTGCACATTAAATAAAAATTGAACTTGAACCGAATATGAAAAATAGTTTATCATTCCTAACATGGAGGAACAAAAGCTTCCTTCCAGCTGCTTCGTTTGATGACACATCAAGGCATTTCCTAGCTTCAACAAGCCTTTCCCTCCATTCTGATGTGCTCCAACTGAGAGTTTTCATTTGGAATGAGAAGTCTGCAAATCGGATTTGTTTCTGGCAAGCTATCAAGTCCAAAAATAGTATAGTATCCAAATCTTTGCACGTCTACCGAATAAACCGAAATAAAACAAATTGCAGAGCTTTGATGATGAAATGACCTCACAACTGGACTTTGACAAGTCACAGAATAATAACGCCTGAAAACATTGCTGTTGAAAAACATGTCGGTGGTGTACAGTATTGCACTTTCAACATCTTGAGCAGCTACGTAAAAAAAACATCTTGAACAGAACAAAGCGACCATTGCATCTTTACGTGGACCACTGTACTGTGATAGAGTAAAATTAGAGTAGAAATTTATAAGAGCAATCGTGTTATTGATAATGTAAAAATGGGACCTAAGAGTTCAAATGTTATTGTTCAGCGTGAGTGTCTGTGTTAGGGATTTCTAGAAATGTAACTCTCTCAAACTTGCACAAAAGAAGAAAAAAAATGCTCATGTACATTTTCTGCGCTGTTAACTAACGTTTACCAACATATTTGTGCTTATTAATTTACCTACACAGGTCAGGAGTATATCTTAGTCATGTTGTCATTAATCAACACCATGTAAAAGTCGTACTAGATTTTAACTAAATTTATGCTACATTTTGCAGGTACTCGCAGAAGCTACATTTATGGCTACACATATCGCTTGCGGGTAAGTCCGCGGTATTATTTTTGCCTTTTCTCTCTAAGGATGCTAGAATTGCTATTTCGACGCGCGCAATGGTACCAAATAAGCCCAAAAACTTGTTAAAGGAGGAACAAATTATGGTCACATGTCAAGATTATTGCCAAATGGGCGGTACAAAGATGGCCCATTCGGCCCGTAAGAATCGTCTTGACCATTACGATCTGGTAATTTGCCCAAGCACGATCCGAAGGGCGGTCAGATGTCGTCTTTGTCTTAAGACGAGCCTGTTTATTCACGTCAGTAGTATATGACCCACTTAGCCCGAAAATATAAAAAAAAACTGAAAAAGAAAAAATCTACAAAATTGGGGGAAATCTGAAAATTTCCAAAAAAAATCATAAAAAATGTGTAGAATTCATATGAAAGTTCCAAACAAAATGAGACAAACATATTGAAATGTAATAAAGAGTTTTATTAATATTGAAATGGTTGCCTCGTTAAAACCTTTGCCAAGTAAAAAACTCAACATAAGAAAACCTTGACAAAGAAAAAAGAGTACAACCTATAGCTCTACATACATCTTTGTTCTAAGTGTTATTGTCGAGGTACAGATTTTCGAACACGTCCGACAACTCTGTATTTTGCACAAAGTGTTGTGTTCGCGAATCTGCTTGTTCCCAGTCCTTCACGGTTAGAAGTATCTCCACCATCTTACTCGCGAGACATGTTCTTCTCTCCTCCAATATTCTTCCAGAAAGACTGAAAGCAGACTATAAGAAAACTGTCGAGATAGGAATAGTTAACACATCACGCACAAGTATGGATAGAACAGGATATGTTAACTTATGGGCGTACCACAATTGCAAAATTTCGAAACTTTCTTAGTCGAAATCCATCGTATCGTTGTCCAGATAGGTGAATAGTTTCTCACTCCTTGGGGTTTGTAACACCTTAATTTTTTTGGAGTCTTTTTGAATTTTCAAAAATAAAAAGAACCATTTTGTTTTGATGAGAATTCAAAGCTTAACTTGAGAATTTCAGTATGGACTTCAATTGACTAAACCAGACTTCAACTAAAGACTCTCTTTTGGTGGTTGGGTTTGTTGGAGTTTTGGTGATCCCTCCCCTTCTGTGCTGGTTTTGCCCTTCTCTGATCTAGACCTCCTTAGGTCTAGACCTCCCAAGTGGTTGGATTTTCTCCGATCCAGACCTACCTTCCCAGGTCTAAACCTCACTCATATTCATTTGAACTCACTCTCTGTTCTGTTGGAACTCCTCTTGTCTATTTGGACCTCCTCGTGTCCTTCGGGACCTCCATGTGTCCTTTAGGACCTCCTCCTTATCTATTTGGACCTCCCTGTGTCCTTCAAGACCTCTATGTGTCCTTTAGGACCTCCTCCTTGTCTATTTGGACCTCCCCGTGTCCTTCAGGACCTCCCTGTGTCCTTTAGGATCTCCTCCTTGTCTATTTGGACCTCCCCGTGGCCATTAAGACCCCCCCCCCTTTGGAGATCTTAACCGTCCAGACCTCCCACATGTTGGATCTGGCCGTTAAGACCTCCCTTTGGAGATCTTAACCGAGATCTTTGTTGGATCTGGCCGTTAAGACCTCCCCTTTGGAGATCTTAACCGTCCAGACCTCCCCCTTGTTGGATCTGGCCCTTAAGACCTTCCCTTTGGAGATCTTAACCGTCCAGACCTCCCCCTTGATAGATCTGACCGTTAAGACCTCCCCTTTGGAAGATCTTAACCGTCCAGACCTCCCCTTTGAGGATCTGACCGTCAGGACCTACCCTTACCTCTGCGCGATCTCCTCTAAGTCTCCGCCAGACCTCCCCTTGAGCTTTGACTGGCCCCATTTGGCAACCACACTCCTTTTTTTTCTTTATCCTTGACCGTGTCCTTTGCGCATGGGAGTCTCCCCACATTTAATGCCTGTTGTATCGCATTAAATGTTTCTACCTTTTTGCAGCACCCGTGCTATTCTTTTGTCCCATCTTTTGCTTGCTCCCATTGTCCTTTTCACCAACTCTTGAACATGTGTAACCATAGATATCTGGGCTCTGGCTATATAAGCTTGGGCAGCCCTTCCCCTTTACCCTTTTGCTCATTTCCACTCTCTGGACCTCCTCCAGTAAGCTCCTTGGATCTCCTCCAAACCGACCTAGCCTCTCTGTTGGTTTTATTTTAGAGTTTCATTAAAGTTTCTTTGGATCTTATTTGAGCTTTGTGTTGAGTTGCTTTGGTTTCCTCGTGTAGATTGTGAAGACACTGAGGATCAAGAGCTCTCCGAAGAAGAAGACATCTAGGCCTTTGAGCAAGGCAAGTTACACCTTTCACCATGTTGCACCCATTATTTCAAATTACTATGTTCTATCTTAAAGGTTTATGCATGCTTACTTTACTAAGTTATTTCAATACCTGTCTTTAAACTCATAGTTATGCCTATCTCCCTTGTAAGGCCAACATTGAAATTGAACCACACTTCTTGTTACCCTGGATAAAATCTGGTTGGTACAATAGTGTGAACCAGGAGCAATTGTGAAATCTTATGCTTAGTCTTGCTTAGACCAAAAGTATTTGATTTGGGAATTTTACCAATATAACCAACTGCGGTTTAAAGGTTTTAAGCCATGGCATTGGGTTGTCATGGAAGCTCATAAAGGTTTATGAAAAGCAGACAAATGGAAAATGGTTTTGGACTGGGGTGACTTGGTTGCTTGGTTGGTGCATGTCCATGCACGAGCTCAACTTGGGTAGAGTTGAGACTCAGGGGTTCTGTGGATGTCGCCCTAGTCATTTGAGGACCGGCCTTTGAGCGTCCCTTTGCTATGCCTATAATGGGCTATGCCTCACCGTAAAACCACATGTCTCCAGAATGGGGCGTGGGACCTGGCCAATTAATTTGCAAAGTTCCATCGCGGTTGTTCCACTTCGATGTGTGGGAGGTCTTTTATGGCCTATGGTCTTTCATAACCTATGTTTCCCACTGACGCAAGAGGGGGCTTTTTCGACGGGTTTCTATCCAAAGGAAGCGAATCCTTAGCGAGGAGGGGCTGCGGTGGAATGATGCATTGTAAAGGCCTTGTCATGAACTCTAGACATCTTACCTTTGGCAGTGAAGGTGGCATTGATGAATGCCAAACAAACTAGAGAAATCATGTCATGGGGTAAAGTGTACAATCTCTGCAGAGTGAAAACTATTCGAATAGCCGTGTCCACGGCCATGGACGTGCTGGCGAAGACTACTCGAAGTTAGATGTTGGTTTTGTTTTCAAAAGGTTTTGGATAGACTGTTCTTTTGGGATTTCTACCCTATGGTTTGGGCAGGGAGCCTTGTGACAAGAGGGTATCCTTCACCATTTGATGATGAATGTTATCCAACTGAAAAGTTGAATTTGCAAAATGAATTTTAATTATTGTATCACTGCCTTGAAACTTAGTATATGTATTTGAAATAATCTTGGCTTTACGCAAAGCAACCATATTATGCCTTCCTTTGAATATCTATGTATGCATGTCATTTTGTTACCCCATGGGTGTAACTTGCGAGCACGGTTGTTGTGCTCACTCTTGCTTGAAACTAATTTTTGAGCAGAGATGACTTCCTTGATGATGACAAAGACCGGATCAACTAGGTCAGCCCTTCGACCAATTACATGTGGTGTATTGGATGGACTTGCCTTTTCTTCCATTGTGTATTTTTGCTATTATCGATTCAGAAGCAAACTTTGTAATCAACTCTTTTGTCATTAATAAAGTCTCGTGTGGATGTATGTTATCACTTGTAATTCTTGTGAGAACTAGCCATTGATCCTTGGGACTAGTTTGGATCACAGAGAGTTAGGATTTCTCCAAGTCCCATGACCTCCTCGGGTTGGTCTCTGGACCTCCCTAGGTTTGATCGTGGCTCTTGGGAGGTCCCGAGCCTCAAGATCTCCTGGTCAGTTCTCTGGACCTCCAAGAGGTCCTGGACCTCTGGGAGGCCTCCTAGGACCTTCCTCCTGGGAGGTCCTGGTGGACTCTCAGGGAGGTCTTGGAGGACCTCTCGGGTGAGGCCCCTGGCCGGGTCGTCACAGGGTTGTTCTTGGTTGAGCAAGCGACGTTGTAGAAGAAGAAGACTGGACCTAGAGGAAGAGTTACCAAAGATCTTGCCCCACATATTTGTCTTGCTACTTAAGGCGGGGGCTACTGGAGGCCGTTGCAAGCGGACTCCCCGGAACTTATTTTCATACCTTTGATAAACTTCGTGTAATCGAGAATGAACTTCTGCAGAATAGTTAGTATAGTCTAGCCCTGTAGCATCACTAAGAAGATCAAGTACATTAGCACATGCTTTAATTTTACCTCTATGATCTAAAATGAATGCAAATACATATAGGAAATTGATTTCTCTCTAATATTTAAGGTATTTAGTTTTCATAGTAACAATAGCCTCACGTAAAACTAAGTCATTTTTATACATTTTCAATTAAGTAGCAATCTGTAAAATACTATGAACAATGATAGGAGATGTTGGATAGTAAACAGTGGACATAGCAACAGTGGTCTCACAAAAAATTTCTAAAATTGTAGTATCTTTTCAGCAATGAACCAATGATGCTCAGTCAATAGTATACTACCGTTAGTGCTCTGATAGTGCGTTTGAATAAAAACAGAAAAATGTTCTTATATGGTAAAAGATTCTTAAGCATCAAGTAAGTAGAGTTTCATCTTACCAATATATCCAAATCGAACTTTCTTGGATGTACACCCATTGCTATGTAGAAGTTCTTATATGCTGCTATTCTTACGTTAGAATTATTCAAGAAAGATATCACATTGCGGAAAGATTTAAGAAATACATCCAACCTCTTCAAACTAGATTTGACTATAAAGTTAATAATATGATAAGCGCATCGCTGATGTAGCAAGAAGGAATCGGTGTATGTACTAAAGACTAGAGTAAGAATATCCATGGTCTTAGAGTTCGTAGCGACATTATCTGGAGTAATTACGAATATTTTGTTTGTAAGACCAAAGTCTTCCACGACTTTGATAATACAGTTCGCAATATTCTCAGTTGTGTGTGATACATCAATTAATTTGAAACCTATAATTTTTTCTCCATTACCCAGTCATCATTAACATAATGAGCAACTACACTAAGATAAATCTCCCCTAGCGCGGCCACTCCATATGTCCGAGGTCAAGGCCACCGAAAATGTGCACATAGCAAATTTATCCTTTAATTTACCACGGCGTTCATTATAGTATTTTACTAGATCCCTAGTTGTTGTCTGTCTAGAAACGAAAGAGAATCTAGGATTATGCGCTGTTCTAATGTAAATTTGGAAAGTATTAGACTCCCCAAAGCCTAACGGTAAATCCTCAGAAGCTATTAAAGGACAGAGAGATTGACGGGCTACCTCAGGATAGTAGTCCCGGCTATGTACCGTACTGTCGAGATTGTACTAAAGCTGTGTCTGCCTCATCATCAATCCTTGCTTGGCCTTATATCTTGTAGAATGTCTTT
This sequence comes from Phyllostachys edulis, assembly GCA_036346405.1. Taxonomy (NCBI): domain Eukaryota; kingdom Viridiplantae; phylum Streptophyta; class Magnoliopsida; order Poales; family Poaceae; genus Phyllostachys; species Phyllostachys edulis. Next base: position 341,069 of record CM070550.1, on the reverse strand, counting down.
GCAAGTGCCCGTCCCTCTTGTAGACTTTGCAGACAATTCCTGATGATAAATTTTGCAAACAACATATAGTACCTCATTTCCTTGTGCGTTTGGCTTGGTTATCCTGTCGAAATTCTTCCACACTCCCGATGTAGACGGCCTCGACCTCTTTGCTCCAATGGTTGTCGACGAAAATGCTGCCGTAGAGCCTGATGATGGAACTCTGCCTTGCCCTTCCGCTAACAACTGCGGTTGGTTTGAGGCAGCCGCAGCCTCCATAGATGCAACTTCCTCCGATGAAAATCTGTAATCACCAAGAGCAAAGCTATCGTAATTTTCCTTAACGAAAACTGCAAAATCGAAACTAACACTATTATTACTTCCATCTCAGCATAAAAAATAATAACAATAAAATTATGCAAAAAATAGTATTGTATTTTCCAAATTTTGGCATAATTGTTTTGAATTTTGCTAAATGATCTCACAAAGATATTTGAATTTGCACAAGAGAATTTCAAAGAGAGATTGGGAAATGAATGGGTACTGAATGAGAAGGGTGGTGGTATGGTGGCTATTTATATAAAACATTTTTTTTTTTTTTGCTATTTTTAAAGCCTCAAACGATCAAAAACGGTAAAAAGGTCAAAAATCGCCCAACGAATAGATTTCTCCCGAGCCGTGTCGTCCGTGCTAGCGGGCCTCGCTTGGCCTCCCCTTTTCTCCCCATCCGCTTGCTTGTGCCTACCCTTGTGCCCTCGCTGCTTGGCTTGGCTTGCCACGACAGATGCAGCCATCTCCACCTCTACCTCCACCTCCACTCCTCCATGCCAACTCACCTCCTCCTCCTCCTCCTTATTGGCCCCTTCTTCCTCCACGCCGGCGTCACCCCCTCCTCCTCCTTATTGGCCCCTTTTTCCTCCGCGCCGGCGCCGCCCCACCCTCCTCCTCCTCTTCCTCTCTGCCTCCTTCTTTCTCTACGTTGACCCCTTCTTCCTCCGCACCGGTGCCACCCCGCCCTCCTCTCCTCCCAACTCCCTCCCTTGGCGGTTTGCTGACTCGGCCTCTCTGCACGTAGGCCAAATAGATCGTCTTAGGCTCTCGTCTTCAGTATCTAGCACAACCCAACACTTTATTTTTGTCGTCTTGCCAGCCCACCATGCTAGGGTTACAGCATAAGCATAGCACGGATCTTCGTGCCAGACCGATACATCCTATAAACAATATAGATCGTGCTGTGCCTAAGCAAATCAACAGTGTCATGCCTCACACGCGCACGGCCATCTGGCCACCACTACGCATCAGGCTTCGCTGTTTGTGGTCTGGTGGGGTTTTCGTTCATTTCTGAAGGGAAGTCATCTTCAGATTCAGATCAGGTTAGAAAGGAAATCAATTTTGGAACGTCTCCTCACCTCACCTCCCTCACCTCCGTCGAGAGGAGACTTGAGATTATATTTTACTCCCCTCCTCCTCCCCAAAACCCTAACCGCCGGGCAAATCCCACCATGACAGGCCGCACCTCCTCGCGGGCCGCCGGCCGCGGCCGAGGACGAGGCCGAGGCCGTGGCCGCGGCCGCGGCCGCCCGCCCAGGAACTCTCCCTCCGCCGCGCCGCCCGCCCAAGAGGAGGCTCCCGACGCCGCCGCTCACAGCCAAGGTAGCCTAGCCATCTCTTTTCTTTTTCAACCGCCCTCCAACTTTCGAAACCCTAACCGTTCTGTTCGCCAGACGACGCCGCCGCCGCCGCCGCACCAGATACGAATAAGGTGGCGGCTCAAGGTACGACAGATACAACCTTTTCCCGGTGTTATGCTGCTTGTGGTGGGTGATTTAGTTCTCGTTTTAACCGTTTGATGAAATGCCATGCCAGGCTCAACAGCCGACAAGATGGAGGTTGGGGAGGAACCAGGACAGCCAAGAGAGGCTGACATGGGGCCTGTGCTTGATAAACAAGTGCAACAGGAGGTGGTGGGTGGAGAAGCTGAGGATATGGCAGTCAAGGATAGTGCTCCTGCACGAGATGCACAAGAAACGCAGGATGCAGCACTGACCAACGTGAGCGATGAAGAGGCAGAGACTAAATCAGCAGAGATGAAGGAGCAGGAGGTGGTGGGTGGAGAAGCTGAGGATATGGCAGTCAAGGATAGTGCTCCTGCACAAGATGCACAAGAAACGCAGGATGCAGCACTGGCCAACATGAGCGATGAAGATGCAGAGAATAAATCAGCAGAGATGAAGGAGCAGGAGGTGGAGGGTGGAAAAGCTGAGGATATAGCGGTGAAAGATGATGTTGCTGCACAGAGTGCAAAAGAAAAGGTAGCGAATAAGCAAGACAAGGAAGGTGGCCCACTCAACGAAGGGGAAATGAATGCTGAGCAAGAGGAGGAGGATCCCGAAGAGATGATTTTCAAGGAGCCTGTGGGTGAAGGGCAGGCCACATACGAGGACCAAGGAGAACAGGATGGTGCTAGGGTGGAGGAGGATGAGCAGATGGTTATCTCAGACATGGCGAAGAAGAGGAAGTTGAAAAAGGAGCTGGAGATCTTTGTGGGAGGGCTAGACCGTGATGCTGTCGAGGAGGATATCAGGAATGCGTTTAGACAGGTTGGGGAGGTTGTGGAGGTCCGTCTCCACAAGGATTTCTTGACGAACAAGAATAAGGGGTTTGCTTTTGTGAAGTTCGCAAGCAAAGAGCAGGTGGCTCAGGCTCTTGCTGAGATGAAGAATCCTGTGGTAATACCTTAGCTCTCCGGACATACTAATTTGAGAAAAATGTTAGAATGCAGTCTGTTTTTTAATGCGACATCACTGTCTGCATGATCTGATATGTGTGCAAATTTTATTTTACTGCAGATACATGGCAAGCGATGTGGCATTGCTGCTAGTGAGGATAATGATACATTATTCTTGGGCAACATTTGCAATACGTGGACAAAGGAAGCTGTATGTTTTCCTTGGTTTCTTCATATATGAACTCGTGAGTTCATAAATAAGACAAGTTGGTAAGTTTGTACCTTTTGTTTTTCAGATTAAGAGAAGGCTGCATGACTACGGGGTAGAAAGAGTTGAAAACTTAACTCTTGTTCCTGATACTCAAAATGAGGGAAAGAGTCGGGGTTTTGCATTTCTTGAGTTTTCTTGCCATGCGGACGCGATGCTTGCATTCAAAAGGCTGCAGAAACCTGGTGTTGTGTTTGGCCATCCCGAGAGGACTGCAAAAGTTGCTTTTGCAGAACCAATAAGAGAACCAGATCCGGAAGTTATGTCACAGGTGCTTGAACTGTTTTTACCAATCCTCCTGTCTTGCTTGAGAATTGCTGCATAATTTCTTTATACCTTCTCTAATGGTCTAGTCACTATCGCAATACTATTTGATGCTTAGCAGATTTGTAGTCTATCAAAGAGCAACAGTTCAACATAACTGCATTCTTGGTCATATTTTATGCTGGCCATGGATGGCATGCGATAATGCAAGTTTGTGTATTTTCTCGAGATGTTCCAGTGATGTGATAATGGCTTTAATATTGATGTTTTTGAAATACCCCACACTTTCAGGCAAACCATAATAGTACGCATGAATTGAAATACCGGTGACACCTTTGATATGATTATACTTTAAGCGCATGATAAATTAGCATCTTAGGGTGTTTATGTCTTGAAATTCAGATTATTTGCCATCATTCATCTATTTAGAATTTAAATTTTAGATCAGACTGGGATCAGGATTCTGGGCAGCATATTTCATCTTCTGTGGTGCATATATTCCGTTTGTACTTGATTGTAGATGTCTCTGTCAAAATAAGTTAAGGCCTATTGACCCTATTATTACAGCCTGTTTTTCTCTTATCCCCTTTTATCAATGTCCTTAGCCCGTTGCATTCTTGTATTGTGGCATTAAGTAACCAATAATCTTCTTCAATCTTATATTTTCACATTTGGATTATTCTCCGTTTTTTGTTCTTCATACCCATCCATTGTGTATTGTTTTATGGTTTGGCATATCATGGAATACTTTTGGATATTGCAGGTTAAGTCAGTTTTCATTGATGGACTTCCGCCATATTGGGATGAAGATCGTGTTAAGGATCGATTCAAAGCTTATGGTGAGATAGAGCGGGTTGTGCTTGCTCGCAATATGTCAAGTGCCAAAAGAAATGATTTTGGATTTGTAAACTTCACAACCCATGAGGCAGCTCTTGCTTGTATTGAAGCCACCAACAACACTGAATTGGGTGATGATGGAAAATCCATGGTATTTCCTGATTTGGAATAGTGCTGTGTTTGTTGTTGTTGTTGTCATATATAACTCCTTAGCTCATATGTCCTCATGTTAATGCTTAGTGATGATTTTGGGGTTAGAAAATGCTACTCAATAGACGAATCGATCACTATTTAAAAATTACTACATTGGTTCAAATGCAATGTCGAGTAACTTTGTCTGTCACTAGCGCCTCTCTGGCTTGCGATCTTTCATATAGGTTGCAGCCCCTAATTCTATCATTTGTAGCCAGGTCCTAGTTCTTTGACAATTTTGTAATCAAGTCGATTTTGTCGATTGCTTATAAGTAGTAAGTGCCCTAACGGCAAATTATTATCAGACCGACAAGTGTCAGCAATAAGTAAAATAAGTTATTCTTTGAAAAAACATCAAAATGCTACAGAAAGTTGATAAGAGAATATTTGAATGGAAGCATGTAGCAACACCAAATAAATAATACTGTAAGGTTTTTCTATTAATGCAAAATATTGTTTGGCCTTCAGTAATATTGGTTGATTTTGTTCTATTGTCCTTTAAGGGTCTTTTTAGGTCTAAGCCTTTGGGTACACTGCGGTAAACATAGCCAAAATAATGCTGTCATAATTTGAAGTCAAGAAAAAGGCTGTGGTAACACAAACATGTGGCTGAATAAATTCATTTGTTTACTGGTATAAAAAAATATATCAATGGATCAAAGCAGTCTTCAATGCAAAGTCACAGGCCCTGTAGGTCTTGTTTATGTTTAAATCTGACATCATTAAAAGGCTAGGTGAAATTGTGGTACTAGTTTGGGGACTTCCAACAAAAAGTTGTATTTGGTCCTTGAATTCCACTTTTGTTCCTCAACTTTTGCACGGGGCTTATTTTAATCCCTCAGCTTTCAGAAATTGATGGAACGAGGGCATGTGGTGATTTGTTTTGACAGATGAGGTATGCGGTGATGTGGCTGTCTATTTGGAAAACACCCTATTTTGCTGACAAAGACAACAGGAAAAATACCAGTTTGCCTTTATCCCAAGCAGCCAAGCCTTCTCTTTTTGCCTCCTACCTCTCTGTATATTTCTCCATCCAAGCCGAACCCGGCCTTGTCATTGGCGACCAGTCGCCACTAGCCACCACCAATGATCGCTATTGCCTTGTCGAGCTCACCACCCTGGCACCCTCTCCCAAGTCCCAACGCTGGTGTCGACCACCAAAGCCAATGATCTATGTTGCCGCCCTAGTCGTCCTCAATGCTGGCCTGCTCTTACCAGCTACCGCCAACCTTTTCTGTTAGCTGCAAGCTCCATTACTGCTGTTGGGAGCGCTCCTTCCCACGCCCCCCTTCACTGGCATTAACTTATGTCTACTGATTATGGTTTGGTAGCAAAAATCAGTTAGATGGAAACTTGATTTGTTTTTTTCTCAAAACTGCATTTTCCTTCTGTACTTATTGGTAGCAGAATCCTCGTTAATGGTCAAAACCGCAAGGAACACTCATAATTACGTAAGTTGCACACCATCTTATCATTCATGAAAATATGTCAAACGAGTTACGACAAAGATGAAAATCAACACAACTATTTAACCACTAAGGCCTTGTTTGGGGGAGCTGTAGCTTTTGTCATAAGCTGCTTTTTGGCTGAAAAGCATATGTAGCTTTTCCTGAGAGGTCGTTTAGCAGTCTGGTTTTTTATTGGGTGGCTGATTGTTATGAGTTGTGAAATGTTGGAAATGCCCCTAAGACAAATGGTACTTATTTGGTGTCGATTACACTAATCCATGCAATGATTTTGTAACATTAATGCATTTAGCTAACTACAAACATGATGTCCAATGGATTTTAGACAAGTTTGGAACTATTTTTTAGTTGTTCTTCCATGCTTATCATGTCTTACGCCAACCACTGCCAATCTTTTGTACAAATATCATTTTTGTCTGTTGATTCAACAATTCATGTGCAAATTCATATAGATAAACAAAGAAAAAAATCATGTGCAAATTCAAACGCAACGATTTGTGTTCAAACTAATAATAAAATCCAAACATTTGTGTCCAAACAAAAATCTAGATTTCAACCAATTTGAATCCACATCTGAAATCCAAATCTACGTGCACGAATCGACCAAATCTGAAATTTTACAATCAAGAGCTACATTTCTGTTAATCAAAATCTGTAAAAAAGAAAAGGAAGGTTGAGGGCAGCGAGCTCGGAGTTGAGGTCTGAGGGGACGGTGAGCTGGTCGACGGAGGAAGCGGCGGCCAAGACCAGAGGTAGGCAATGGTGGCTGGGACCAGGAGGTGGCGACGTCGACCGGAGGGAAGCAGTGATGGTGCCCTCTGAGGCAGAGATCGGGGTGTAGGGACGGATGGCGGTGACCGGGACCAGCGGAGGCGGGGGCATAGGGCTCGGCGGCGTCGCGTGTCTGGAGAGCAGCAGTGACCAGGAGCAGCGGAGGCAGGGGTTGGTGGCGTCGCGATGGCGAGGACCTCGGGGCGGTAGGGATGGAGCTTCAAGCGGGGGCGATTGGCAGCGATAGGCGGGATGGAGAGGCCGGCCTTGTAGGGGATGGAGAGGCGGCGAGGATGGAGCTTGGGCGGTGGTGCGGTCTGATTGGGGTGACCGAGTGGAGGAGCTAGGGTTGGGGATCGAATGGATGGGGACAGGAAGGCCCTTTTAACTAGTGGCATTTGGTGGGTAAATATGTTGAACTTCTATTGGCAAATAGGTGTTAGTTGGGACTTGCTTCGGCTTTCTCATGTGCTTCAGCTTCGGCTTACTTGATAAGCTGTTGTGAAGCTAGCCCGTTTGAGGGGCTTCCGCCTTTTCCGAAGCCGTAGCCAGCTTAAAGCTCCCCCGAATAGGGCCTAAGTTGAGGGACCAAAATCAAGAAAAATGGGAGGTTGAATGAATAGGATCAAGTAAATAGAACATGGCAACTTTTTTGTGGAAGTTGAGGGACTAATCAAATTTGTACTCTTGTGCTGGATCAATTTCTAAACCAATAGAACTGATGTTGTTCTTACCTCAGGTAAAAGTAAGGGTTAGACTTTCAAACCCTCTTCCTAAAAGTCAGGCTGTGAAAGGTGGAATGAGTGGTGGGTTTCGAATAGGATATTCTGGATCTGGTTTTAATAGGTCTGGTAAGTACTGTGCACCATCCCCCTTCTTTTATTTCGCTACTGCTTTTGCTATATGTGGATTTATTTGTTACTTTTTATGGTTGCACAGGTAGAAGTTTTGGTAGGGGAAGATCTTTCCCTCGCCAAGCAGGTTTTCATGGTGGTAGAGGTTTCAACAATCATGCACGTGGTCGTGGTGGGAGATTTAATTTTGCAGCAAATAACAACAATTTTGAAGCTTCACCCTCTGAACTCCGAGGCAGGCAGGCATTTGGGTTTCAAGGTGGACTGCCTCTTGCAATTTGAAACATTATTTATTGTTTCAACTTTTGAGCACATTTTTACACTGCTAGCTATTATTAGCAGGGGGTAGATGGCAACCATCAGGAAGGCATGGTTCCTTTGATAGAGGGCATGGGAGAGGATATCCTCCACCTAGAAGGCCGGCATTTGAGCCTGAGGGTGATTTTGGTGGACCCTTTGGTGAAAATCCATATTTATACGCAGATGTTGGACCTAGTGGAAAGAGGCCGTATTCTCTGATGGTTTGTTACAGTATTTTACCACTACGTTAAGTGTTAACTAACTTGTTTGTTATAGCCTGCACTGAACTTGTGTTTTGTTTGGTAGGAGCCTGGTCCTGGGTACTTTGAACCTGGTCCTCCCCGTGTGCGCCCTCGCTTTGACCATTATGACCAGCCATTTTCTGGGGGGAACCGCTATAGAGGTTTCTAATCCTACCTCTATTTCTGCAAGTTACGTTTTTTCCCTTAGATACTTATTTCTGCAAGTTACTCATGGTATTCATTACCATTGTAGACTCTTTTGGGATGGGGAATGCATATTCACGTGATTACTACGGCCCTGGTCCTGCTCCGGATGTAAGTACTTGTCATGTTTCTTTTGGTTATCCTGTCTAAGTCTAATTTTCTGGGTTCTACTTTTCTCTCTGATGTTATGCAGCAACATGGTAGTGGCACATTCCCATCTCATTATAGAGGCGGTCATTCCGGAGGCGGGTATTACTATTAGGGGGCTGACATTGTATGTCTCTTTCTAGTGTTGTCTGGTGTGATTTTCCGTTGCTGGTCTCGTTTGATATTGCACCATGCAGCAGTAGCACCCCTTTATATCTGCAGACTGCAGGTGTTACTGCACACTAGTGCATGGTTGATAGTCAACATCATGCCCCTGCATATTAGCAACTCAAATCAGTTACTTCGTAACTAGCTGTTAGTTATCTTGATCACCCTTGTCGCAGACCTTCTCAAAACAACAATTGTCCTCGTAAAACGACATGTTTAGGGCCATTAATCTCCTACGACGATATTGCTGGATGCCTTGATTATGTCATATGTTAGAAGCATGGCATGAATTTGCCTCTGTATTTGACTAGATGATTTCATGGATTGTGGATGTTGAAAATTAACTTCGGACATGGTTCTGTTGAAAATTACCTGAGAGATTATTGATCTTGATGTGTTGTGGGGATATTAAATTGATTTGAGACTGTTGTTGATATGATATTCGATGCTTATCTTGGAGGTTTAAGTGTAAATATCTTATTATTTAGTGGATTATGCTAACTTGCATTCGTACGAGGCTGTCTGCTGCATCTGCGTGATACTGCAGTTCATTGTGTTGCAAGTATTGGATTTGGTGGTTAGACTTGTCTCGAGGTTCATTAGTAGAGACAGGTTAATTCATTACGATTTAGTAGTTAGTCCAAAACTGGCCACTTTAAGTGGTGCTTTTGCAGGACATGCCTTGTTCGGATGTAGCATGGATGAAGTTGTGGTGTAGCTATTCTTATAGTCAGTTATATGTTTGATTCTTAAATGGTTCTGGTCGATAGCATGTTATCTTCAATATGCTTAGGGTGTTGGATTTTGTGCATGCGGTAATATTTGCCATATGGAATTGGGCGAGAGAGTGGGATTTACGGTGATTTGATGGAATTCATTTAAATTTTTAGAATTTTCCGGTTTACCTACGTGAATGAGTTGCCATGGTGGGTGATATCACCGTCTCTCTCTCATGATTTATTAGCTTCTTGTGCTTACTGACAGTGACAGTGTATACAGGAGCTGGATGTCCTAGCGCTATTCAAGCTAGTGATTAACTGATTATGTTATTAGTTTAGTTTTTGGATGGAATGACCTTTGACCCTCGTTTGCTCATTGGCAAACATAGTTTTATGCAACAAGTGATTCTTTTTGTCCGCCAGAAGAAGCGCAGAGCGGCAGGTAAGAAAGAAAGGGTAACATTCATTCATCCATATAGATTCATTGATATGCTGTTGGGATTGCTTCCACTGCACTGTTTGACCGATCAAGGGTAACATTCATTCATCCATCTAGATTCATCCATGCGAAGCTTCTGTATTGCTACTTGTATGTTTGTTTGTTCGCTGATGTGGAATTGATGTCTTAGTGTACCAAAACCAGGAATGATGTACAAAACATTTGATGGTGCTGCTATGTGCCTCTTCATTGTCTAGATATGTATGCAATCAAGGCTTGATATGTACACAAAACACCAATACCATATTGCCCTCCTTGATTAGTTTGCTTATTGCTCTTAGATGGCGTGTATTATTCTAGTCTATGGTTGTTAGCGAATAATGAACGGCAGGGATGTACGAAGTACAAAAAATGTATTAAAAAAAGTTATCTAGAAATTGTAGAATGACATGTATTTGGCTCTTCGAAAGCCAGATTTCATGGATAGCATGGTTTATAACGTGAAAATTATGTGGATTATTCATGAGTATGTGACCTCTTCGAAAGTCATTAGCTCCGAATAAAGTAAAGGATACTATTCCATGGTTTATAGCATAGCAAATCTACCGAAATTGCCTGCTTGAAGAAACTAAAGCATGTAAAGTTCCTCGAGCAATAGCAGAGCAAATCTACTTGGAAACTCATTTGCTCATAATTGACCAAAACAAGTTGGATTCCATGGGCCATAGCACGGTAAATCTGCTAAAAAAACATTCAGAATAAGTTGATTTTCGTGACCTATAGTATGGTAAATCCGTCCCAAAACTCCCATAGCCCAAAATTGACCAAAACAATTCAAACCTGGCGAAACTCGTTTGAGCCAAAAAAAAAAAAACACTGATTGGAACAAGTACAAAATCAAACAGACCAAAAGTTACTTTTTCGGTTATAGCCCAGCAAATCCGCTCCTGAATTAACGAGGTCACAAGTGATTGCAACAAGTTAAACGTCGGTTATTTGTGACCAATCTATTCAAATGCACGTTAGCTCAAAATTGACCGAACTAAGTAAAACTGGTTAGTTTATAATTGAGCAAAACAAGTCAAATTCGATGAGTTATAGCACGGCAAATATGCTCCAAAACTTGCTACTTATTGATTGAACGAAGCAAGTTGAATTTCGTGGATTGTAATATGTCAAATAAGCCTTATTCAATCTTGTGAAGTATAACCCCAAAAATTGATGAGCCTTATTCAATGTGTGGCCTATATTATATATAGCACACGAAAACAACCGCGTACCTTGCGAGTTTAGAATAGAGAAATTGTGCCCTAACACTCTAAATTTGTGTGTGAGGTGAGGTAGGTTGTGCTACTTGTCATCGGAACTTCATTTTACTTTCCCGCCAAGCAATTAATTCACATGGTTTGACTTGGCATGGCACAAAAAAATCTCATGTGTCAACAAATCCCCTCACCCATCTTCGTCCCCAACCTCTGCCATCTCCTTCCCCGTCGAAGGGAGGCACCAACGAGAGCTCCTTCTTCTCTGGACCCTGGCTAGATCTGCTCGATTTGGTCACCACTCAGCTGGATCCGCCCATTGTCATCTTCCTCATCGTCGGGCCTGAATCCGACGCTGCTCTTCGTTAGCGAGCTTGTTCCTCGCCGGATCGAGCTTAGATTCGTTGTTGTCGGTCGCCAGTGTCAGGACCCGAAAGGATTGGTCCGGAATCAACTGATTGAAAGCAATAATTTGGGGATTTTCGGCATATGTACTAGAAGTAAACAGAAAAGATACAGCTGAGTCTCTAAAGAGTAAAGCAAAACAAGAGAAGAACTAGGGTTTAGCCGAATGGGTATCCCATACATGGCGGCGGCCTATAAGTGCTCTACCTTTCAGCACTGCCAGCTACATGTGACGATCTTGCCAGGGGCCTTACCCGAGAGGTCCTCCAAGATCTCCCTGAGAGTCCACCAGGACCTCCCAGGAGGTCCCAGGGCCTCTCAGGCAGTCCTCCCAGGAGGTCCAGCCGGACCTCCTGGATGTCCAGGGAATTGACCCGAGGAGGTCTTGAGGCTCAGGACCTCCCCAAGAGCCACAACCAGACCTAGGGAGGTCCAGAGACCAGCCCGAGGAGATCATGGGACTTGGAGAAGTCCTAACACTCCTGTGATCCGAACCAGTCCCAAGGATCAATGGCTAATTCTCATAGCAATTACAAGTGATAACATACATCCACACGAGACTTTATTAACAACAAGGGAGTTGATTACAAAGTTGCTTACAAGCCACAACAACAAGGCAAAATACACAGCGGAAGCAAAACCATGTCCATCCAATACACCACAGGTAATTGGTTGGAGAGCGCGGCCTAGTTGATCTGGTCCTCATCATTATCAAAGAAATCCTCTCCTGCTCAATTCATCAATCAAGCAAGAGTGAGCACAACCACCGTGCTCGCAAGTTACACCCGTAGATTAACAGAATGATATGCATAAATGGATATCTCAAGGGAAGGCATAATATAGTTGATTTGCGTAAAGCCAAGTTTCTTTCAATTACATATACTAAGTTCCAAGGCAGTTATACAATAACTAAAATTCATTTTTTTCCAAATTCAATTTTTCAGTTGGATAACATTCAACATCAAATGGTGAAAGATACCCTCCTGTCACAAGGCTCCCCGCCCAAAAACCATGGGATAGAAATCCCAAAACCAATTTATCAAAAATCTCTTTTAAAACAAAACCAATCTCTAACTTTGAGTAGTCTTTTGCCAGCACGTCCATGACCGTGGACACGGCTATTTAAATAGTTTTACACTCTGCAGAGGTTGTACACTTTACCCACACGACATGATTTATCTAGTTTGTCCGGCATTCGTCAATGCCACCTCTCACTGCTGATGGTAAGAGGTCTAGAACTCATGACAAGGCCTTTACAATGCATTATTCCACCACAGTCCCTCCTCGCTAAGGTTTCGCCTCCATTGACCTCCTTCGGGTTTGGTTGTGAAATTGGGAAGCACCTAGACCTCACGGCCACTCTCAGACCTCCTGGTGATTCGGCAAGATCTCCTGGATGGTCTTGTTGGACCTCTTGGGTGATCTTGATAGACCTCCAGGTGCTTCCTGAGGGGCCTCCGGGTGGTCTAGACCCCCCCTGGGAGGTCCTGGTGGACCCCCCCTAGGTGAACTTGACCTCTCGGATGGCCTTAAGGGACCTTCTGGGAGGTCCTGGGAGCTCTCTGGTCGTGACATTGTATTTCTTCGGTTATCCACTAAGGAATGGCTATAGTGGTCACCATGGCTTCTTCTTTGGGAGGAACCCTAGACAATGCATCAGCAGCTTTGTTCTCCCTACCTCTCTTGTATTCCACTTTATAATGATACCCCATCAATTTAATCATCAACTTATGTTGTATCCCATCAATCAATCTCTGTTCAGACATGTATTTAAGACTTTGCTGGTCAGTTCTTATCACCAAACTTGAGCCCATCAAATAATGCTTCCATTTCTTTATTGCTTCCAAGATTGCTAGTGCCTCCTTATCATAGGTTGACATGGCAGCTGATTTTGGTCCAATAGTTTTGCTCATGAAAGCAATGGGTCTCCCTTGCTGCATTAAAATAGCCCCCAAACCATATCCACTAGCATCCGTTTCTAAGGTAAATGGTTGTGAAAAATCAGGAAGAGCCAATACTGGAGCCTGTGTGAGGGCTTCTTTAATTTTGATAAATGTTTCTTGTTGTTCTTCTCCCTATTGAAAAGCATTCTTTTTCAAGGAATTAAACATTGGTCGGCATATTATCCCAAAGTTCTTAATGAACCTTCTGTAGTAACCTGCCAATCCCAAAAACCCTCTAAGCTGAGTAATGTTATTAGGTTTAGGCCATTCCTTAACTGCCCTTACCTTCCCTGGGTCTGTGCCTACCCCTTTGTTGCTAATGATGTGCCCCAAGTACTCAACTTGTGATTGTCCAAAGTCACACTTGCTCTTCTTGGCATACAATTGATTTTGCCTTAAAACTCCCAATACTTGCTGCAAATGGTACTTATGATCCTCCAATGTGGATCTGTAAATGAGGATATCATCAAAGAATACCAAAACAAACCTTCTCAGAAATGCTGATAATATCTTGTTCATAAGAGCTTGGAAGGTAGCTGGGGCATTAGTCAACCCAAAAGGCATGACTAGGAACTCAAAGTGGCCTGAATGTGTAATAAATGCAGTCTTATAGATGTCTGCAGGTTGCATCCTTATATGATGATAGCCTGATTTGAGGTCCACCTTTGAGAAGTACCTTGCTCCATTCAACTCATCCAACAAATCTTCAATGATAGGAATTGGGTACTTGTTCTTGACAGTATTAGAGTTTAAATGCCTGTAATCAATGCACAACCTCCATGATCTATCCTTCTTCTTTACTAATATAGTTGGAGAAGAATATGGACTAACACTATTTCTAATTGTTTGATTTTCCAGTAACTGTTCCACCAGCTCCTCCATAGCATCTTTCTTGTAATGAGGTAACCTATAAGGCCTCACATTTACCGGCTTAGCTTCTAGTACTAGAGGTATAGTATGATCTTGTTCTCTCACAGGAGGCAAGTTTGTAGGTTCATTGAATATGTCAAAATATGCATCTATCACTTGCTGTATTTCAGGGTGCATTTCCTTAGGCTCTCCTTCAGTACTCAAACTGGTTTTGGAATATAACACAGCCCCAATCACCCCTTTTTCCATTAGTTTGTTCAATTGCAAGGCATCAATCACACAATTCCCCTTTGGATAAGTCTCATCTACAAATTGGACATTTCTAAGCCCATCTTTGCATATGCTGAACTCCCTGGTTTTTAAATTGAGGTTCACCGGGTTATGTCTATAAATCCAGTCACTTCCCAATATAATATCTACCCTTTTAGTTCAAGAATCCTGAAATCAGTAATGAAGTCTTCTCCTTGTATTTCATATTGACAAGCCAAGCATTGAGACTCACTGGACAGTGTGCTACCATTAGCTACTGCTACCTTGATCGGTTCATGGTTACTAATCTTACACTTGGCTTTAAGAGCAGTGGATGGGGTGATGAATGTAGTGGTACTTCCACTATCCACCAAAGCCATAACTGTAAGATCGAGGTGGCCGACTAGAGGGGGGTGAATAGGCGGTTTTTAAAATTCTTTTGGCTAAAACCGATTTCTAAAACGGAAGCTTATACAAATACGGTTTTGCACAATTAAAACCTAAATCAACTACGTTCAACTAAGTGCACTAACAAAACAAGTCTATTGATAAAAAGCAATTAAGCAAGGACTTGTAAGCTATTCAATTCTAGCAATGGTAAATAGCACAAAGAACTATTGCAATCATACACAATGGATAAGTAATTTAATACAAGGTATATAAATTGCACAATGTAAAGCAAGCATTCATACACAATGAAAGTAAGTGCAATAGTGAGACACAAGAGATCAAACCACAATTGACACGGCGATGTTTCTGTGGTGATCGGAGACTTGCGGTCTCCCTAATCCACGTTGAGGAAACCCAAACCAATTGGGCCGGCTCCACAATTAAGCCGCCCTCCGAGGTATCAACACCTCGCTCCACTAGGGTTGCTCTTACTCCACTCCGGAGATGGCGAGCACCAAGCCACTCACAAACACCGAGCCTTCTCACAAGCTTCACTTGAGAAGATCACCGGACCACGACGCCTCCACGCCGTCTAGGTGTCGGCAAACACCAAGAGTAACAAGTCTCCAACGCTCACTTGAACCAATCAAGTGTCTAAGCTCAAATGGATACTAAATCCACCACCTAAGGCAACACATGCACTTAGGGTTTGCTCTCAATCACTCACTAAGTGCAACACATGCACAAAGGAAGAGAGGGCTTGCTCTAGCTCAAAGGAATGTCTAAGGAACGTGCAACACATGCAAAGTCCTCCACAATAACACCAGCAACCTTCCACATACGGCCAAGGTGGGTATATATAGCCCACACACGAAATATAGCCGTTGGAAGCAAAGTCCCTGAAAAAACGGGACAAACGGTACTACCGTCGTTGAACGGCCGGTACTACCGCACACACAGTAACGGCTATAAAACTAGTCTGCAAAAGAGCTCGGAACTACCGCCAACACATACGCTGTCGTTTTAGTTCACCGTAGTTCCGCTTAATACATTGCGGTACTACCGCTTAGCCAAAGAGAGCAACACATGCTCAAAATCGGCTAAGGACCGATTACATCGGTTTCGAATTTACGCATCGTCAACAAATGAACAGTAGTTCCGCTTAGCCGGTCAGTATCGCGCACAAAGCGCCGGTACTACCGCTACTCGAGCGAGCCAAGTCCAAATTGTAACGCTATCGAATTTCCATACGCGACCGAAAAAGCGGTAGTTCATAGTGCGGTAGTACCGCATACACGCGGTACTTACCGTACCACCACGACCGATCCCAACACATGGACTTGACACGTGGGCGGCCGAGATCAAATGGCCGTTTGAACCGCGTGTCTAAGCCATTAGATCGGGCTCCGTTCGGTCGATCCGAACGTTCACGCAAATCTGGACCGTTAGATCAAGATCTAACGCCTTACGCGCGGTGCTCCGAACGACCTCCGGAAGTACCGCCACATACGGCCGGTACTACCGCTCTACGGTAGTTCCGCAATATCAATGCCGGAACTACCACATCACCTCAGAGCAACATATGCTCAACAGATGCGGTAGTTCCGCCAAGGAACCACCGGTCATACCGCAAAGCGGTAGTTCCGTGCAACACATGCCGGTACTACCGATTTCCAACAGAAAGCAAAGATTGCATTCGTTTCAACTCAATTTTGCAAAACATACTTGCCAAATTGATACGTGATGCAAACACAAGACAAAAGCATGATTCTCAACAAGTTGCAAAACACATTTGCCAAACTTTTAGAATCAATACCACAAGGAATAAGGTACATGGACTTAAACAATTTGCAAAAACATATTCGCAAACTAAGTCACATGCTATAAGAGATAAGCACTGAGCTTAACCTATTTGCAAAACAAATTCGCAAAAAGCAACAACCCTTAGAGAGCATAGAGCAACCAAGATGAGCTATCAACACATGACTAACTCAAGCTACTAGTCAAAGACCCCTCTTAATAGTACGGCAACCTATACTAGCAATCCGGTCTCCCAACCAAACACCGAGACCGGTAAAAGACTAAGAACACATCCTTAGCCCTAGCTATCCATACCTTTGCCTTTAGCATCTTCTTGAAGCTTGATGACGCACAACCTTGCTTCAACTCCGGGTTCTTGACTTGATGTTCATCAACCCATGATGACATCCTTTGCTTGCCCTTCATCAACGCATGATGAAACTTGTCTTGTCTTGATAATCAACACATGATCATCTCCTTTTTATGAACATCATCGACACACGATGATTTCCTTTATCTTTGAGCTTTATGCTCATCAACACATGATGCATCCTTTACACCAAGCTCTTGACTTGATGACCATCAACACATGATGTCATCCCAAATCATCAACCACATGGAACATAACCTATTTCATCCAACTCATAGAAAATGTTAGTTCCAACAATATGATTATCATTAATTACCATACCATACCATTAGCTCATAATGGTTTGGGACAAGATATCGCAATCTTTCCCTCTTTGACAATTGATGATAATCACTTTAATGGCAAATAATTGAATATAGATTGGTATGAGTATATACGCACTACACGAGTTGTATATACCCATATGAATATATATAACTACACAATTTATATATATTCAAGGATATGTGAGTACACATTAACTACACAAGTTATGTTAAACTCATATACAAGTATATTTAGACTACACAAGTCTTATATACTCACAAGAATATGTTAACTACACAAGTTAAAGTATTCGAGGATATATGAATTATAATGTCGAACTGCATACCTCTTTGATTTTCACCTTTATATCCAAATGAGACTAAACATGATATGACAAGTAGAAGTGTTAGTCTCACAATTAGGTATGTCATTAATCATCAAAACTCCATTAACACATAATGGTAGGTCTAGATTCTTCAATAACATTGATCTTACCCAGCTTCACTCTCAATGTGAAGGTGCTAACTCCAGAACTAGTTCCAAAGATGGCATGCATTGAAACTTGGACCTCTGTGTTATCCTCATTTTGCTGCCCAGGGCTACTTGGAGGTGTAGTGAACACAACCTCAGGATTTCCCTCATTACTTTCTTCTTCATCCTCCACAGCAATCAGATGTATTTGTTTTTGAAATTTACACACTCTACTATGACCAGGAACCCAAGGTTCATTGCACTTGAAACACTTTCCCCATTCCATTTGTTCCCACTACTTGTAGTGGTTTTCTCACTAGTTTCCTTGCTGTTAGTTCCTCCCTTCCATCTAGGCTGTGCACTGCCTTGATAACTCCCCCTTGAGTTTGTTCCCTGACTTCCAGTTTGCACCTTTTTATAATACTGATTGTTCTCATAGTTTCTTGCATGAGCATAGGCTTCCACTAAAGAGTTCGGTTCAAGGGACTTCAAAGGAGTCTTGATGTAATTCTTCAATCCAGATATGAAGTAATCCAAGAAATACCTCTCTTTTAATGCATGGTTATTTCTTTTCACTAATATCATCATACTCTCAAACTTATCTATATATGCTTCAACCGAGCCTTCTTGATTCAACCCCCTAAAGGCTTCAATCACCTCAATCTCCCCTGGAATATGTGGCATACCCTTGAGGAATTGGTGGACTGTACTGAAATGGTAGGTTCGGTGGTACAAATGGAGGATTGGAGTATGTATAGTGTGGTGCGAAAGTCCCGCTTGCCATAGGATATACACTCACCCCAAAGGTTCCAATTACTAGTACTCCTTGACGGCAGTCATTGAACTCCTCTCCATGGTTATACTCATTTACATTCACTGCCGGAAACCCACTACTAATAGCCACTAGTGGAAATATAAAAGGAAGGTAAGATGTTTCTAGATTGGTGTTACCTGTGTCGCAATTCGGAGCAAATGAGTGCCCACTGCCAGGCGTTGCTCTAGGATTTCTCATTTGTAGTGGTGTTCTTGTTTGCTATTTTCCACATCTCGGGCTATCATCTCCTCCTATCTCTGCCAAGTTGCTGGCCACTTCTCCAGCTCCGTTCTTGTCCATCATAGCTCTCATCATGTCCTGCTTGGACGAGTTGGCTTGAATCTGCTCTTGGAACTGACCCATTTGCACTTGGACGTGCGTCGGATCAGATTCCATTCGCTGCTGCATCCGAACCATTTCCTTCTTGATTTCTTCCACCTCACTCACCTCTTCTTCAGTAGATCTAGCTCCCTTTGGCATCTTTGCACAGATCCGAGTTTTCTCTGCGAGCTAGATTAGGGATTTTACCAAGAAATAAATTTCCCAACCTTCTCTACTCGCGAGCAGCTTCAAACTTGTATTCAGCCAAAGATCGGTGGGCTTTGATACCAGAATGTCAGGACCCGAAAGGATTGGTCAGGAATCAACTGATTGAAAGCAGTAATTTGGGGATTTTCGGCATATGTATTGGAAGTAAACAGAAAAGATACAGCTGAGTCTCTAAAGAGTAAAGCAAAACAAGAGAAGAACTAGGGTATAGCCGAATGGGTATCCCTTACATGGCGGCGACCTATAAGTGCTCTACCTTTTAGCACTACCAGCTACACCAACTGAAACTTACAAATTTCAACATGGTAAATAGTAAACGTGAATCCTGAACAAAGTACAGTAAACCAACTGATCCTCCTCCACCGTCGGATGCTATCCAGATGACTTCCAGCCTTCGGATCGGCTTAAAACTCCTCTTCATTGTACACGACTGGATCTCATTAAACAAAAGGGTATCCTTTCATCTCAGCCGTCCAAGATCTGAATGTCTCCCCTGTGCATATGAACTCTGAAATTTTTTTGGAAGTCGTCGCTATCGTCTCAAGTGCTTCTAGTCGCCATGCTCATCGTTCCTGCTGTTCGCCGCTGGATCATCAATTCCTGTCGGGGCTCGCCAGCCATCCCCAACACCAGCTCCCGTCAGAGCTGGCCATCTCGCCGGTCGGCTTTACATGAGCCACGCAGGACGCCATCTCAGCAACCAAACCACCGAATGAAATCGATGGATTGATTAGATTTAGAGGCAAGGGAAGTTGGAAGAGAAGAAAAGGCTAGGAAGGAAGGAAGGAGGGGGAAAAACAAACCTAGGTTGCTCTTGGTGTCGTCATGTGGGCAGAAGCGCGGCATGAAGACGCCGGGGTCGTCCCAGCGGTGCGCCGCCTTCTCCTCTTCCGTCAGGTTGCGGGATGCGCCCATGGCCATGAGCTCGTCCAGGACAGGAGAGCTCGCTGCGCCTGCGCCTGCGCTCTTATTCTGCCTGGGAGAGGACCGGATTTGGGTGCTGCGAATCGAATGCAGGAATTCTGCCCCGACAGGACCTTACTATTCTTTTCCTTTTTAGGCGGGATGGGAATATAGATGTTGATTTGCATCTGTTGCCTAAAACTACTAGTCGTAATAAAAAAAATACAACATCCAAATTTCTTTTCCTTGTCACTGCAATGGACTGGAGTAGAGCGCACACACTAGTTGTGCCAGCAGACAAAATTATTATTACTACTACTAGTATTATAGAATAGAATAATACAATAGCAATTTAGCAGCAGATCAAATGTACCAAATCTTTCAGCATGGACCTGTCTGTGGCTCTACTCTAGACAGCAGACAATTTGACGTTGCTACTTGCCACTACCAAACATCCCCTTGCTCTGTCAAAAACATTACATTCTATTCTGCCCTTATCCATTCTCTGCAAATCCCTCCAACGCACATATATCTGCACCGCTGGCGCTGATTAAAAACAAAAACAAAACCAAATATACATGAACACAAACCCTGAATATCGGAATAATGAACTCAAAGTCACCTTTTATGTCAGCAAATCTAAAAAAACCATCCGGAAATCCAGTCTTCCAGATGCCCCCAATTCCAGAATAATCGCTACATCAATCTGTACAATATCTCAGCTACACCAAGTGCTGTTATCTTGACCAGGGCCCTCCAAACGGCCTGAAACAAGAAGGATCAGGCAGTCCATGACTCTCCTGTGCCAGGTTTGCCCATTGCGGATTGTTCACTGAAACATCTACAGCACTATTCGGAGGATTACTTGCCATATTCTGGATGTACCCATACATATTTGGGCATGGGGAAACTATATTTTCAGCCCTAGGGACAAGTACATCTTGGGCAGCAGCAGGAGGAACTAGATTCCTCGTTTCAACGGACTGGTCGGAGCTCGACGCACCCAATTGCATGCATGGAGATGCCTGTTTGTACTGGGACAGTACACTGAAAAGGCTTCCATCTGCACTGCTTCCCTCAGGCAAGTCCTGAGCTGCAATGCCATCTGACTCCATTCCAGACCAATTATTATGTGGTGGGAGCTCACCATGGAACCAGTTACAACTTCGATCCACAGCTGCGTGACCAGTGAAATTTTGCTGCTCAACCATAGGAAAGGTCTCTTGAGTACAAAGCCCTGCACCAGAATACAGATTCTTTGGAAGTTGTTGCAAGTAGAGTCCACTGTGGCTCTGATCAAGCAACTGCATCTGCTCCTGCAAGGGGCTGCAAACCAGAGCAGATTGACCTAAACGGTCGTTTGTCATGGAATGTAGATCAATAGATTGTTTTATGACATTTACGTGTCCAAGGGAATAAGAGGGGGCCATTCCGATGCCCGTCGCTCTACTTTGGAGCTGCTGATTGTTCTGCTGGTTTGTGCACGGTTGCAACAGAGATGCCGCATTGCCCATTGGTAATGCAGCAGCAATAGTGACTGGAGCTTGCTGTCGACTTCTGGCATCTCTCCCCAAGTCAATCATAGAAGTTGCTTCTCCACCAGAGAGATGATGCTTAAGCTGCAGGTCACCTGATTGTGTGTACAGGCTATTATTCTCTGGAGGGCGGTAAAAGGATTCCACAGGGCTTGCTGACTGCCACAAATCTTTCTCACACTTTTCAGCTGGCTCTTTTAGTTCTGGACCTTCTTCCACATCTTTTTGTTGGCTCAAAGGCTTCGAGAACAGCAAGGTACTATCAGAGGGTATCATTGCAATACTCTCAGCCTCTTTTTGGTCAACAATCATATGATCCATCCTTTGATTGCTGTTTGATGAAGGCATGTCATTCATATCACGGCCAGTAGAGGCCCTCGGGTAGCTGATGTTTTTAAAATCATCATTTTGCTCATCCGAACCGGCATGACCATGAATAGATAGACCTGTGTAGCTACTGTTCTTGACATCTTGAACTAGCATATTTGGGCTGTTAAGGCCTTGGATAGGTGTGGTCGCGTGGCTGATGGCGTCAGGCTCCTGAGCTTGCATATCAGGGATGTTATGATCTTGAAGGGTTGTATCTTTGCAGCTGGTGTCGTTCATATCTTCATCTTCCACACCTGGGCTAGTACTGCTCTGGGAGATTCCATTCCTATAGCGTATATCCTCAAGATCTTCATCTTTCTTGTCTGAGCTGTTGCCACTGTCAGTGCTTGTATTTGTGCAGCTGATATTCTTAAGATCTTGATCTTGTTCATCTGAGCTATTCTGACTCTGGGTAGTTATATTTGTGTTATTTATGTCCATAACATCTTGATCTTTCATGCTTGGGCTGTCATGAGAGCGACTATATGTATCAGTTGTATCCTTGACATCTTCATCTTCAAGAACTGCGCTGCTATCATTCCCGGCTTGACCCCGAGGAGAGTGCTCTACCAATTCTTCCTGTCCATCTGAGAGGTCCCCATTTCGATAAGCACCATCCTGTCCAACATCTGCTGTTCTGTCAGCTACCTGGTCTGCCTTCTCATAAAAAAAATAAACAATGCAGATTGTTAGAAACAAAATAATAATTGTTAAATGAGTATTCAAAAAGAAAAGGAAAAAGAAAAAGAAAGTAGTGTTGCACAGCTTTATGAAAAGAATTCTTGCACAATTGGAGTGTTATGAACCTTGCTCTGATACCAAGTTGTTATGATCCTTAGATCATAGGGGTAAACATCACTAGGAGGATAACCGGGTGGCGTCGGCTGCTAAAGGAGAGGGAAGGCTATAGATTGGGGAGACGAAGGGGATTGGAACTTAAGACTATTTTATTCTCATTGCTTGCTTATGAATGGTGCGACCAGGGATAAAAATCCTACGCAGAACCTCTGGGAGGTGGTAGGAAGCAGATCCCGACGGTTTTTCAAATCCAAATTCAAATTTTCAGATTTCTAATGAATTTTAATCAAATTTGAACGAATTTCGACTGACCCAAATCCGGTTTGACCGAATCGTCCTAATCGATTCTGACCGACCTCCTCCGGAAATAACACAGTAACGGGTTTTCAATCCTTGGGTGCGACTCCTCTCTTTATATAGATGAGGTTAGCCCCTAACAATATGGAAACTATCATATCTAATGCAACCAATCAACTAAGAATAAGATAATATACATACTTTCTAAATATGAAGATATGCATCTAACTATTCCTAATATAAAGATAATATCAATCAATAATCACTAGAAGATAACTTGCTAACAAAGAAAACAACTAATCTAATCTGTTTGGTGCACTGTTCAAGCGCATTGTTCATGCACTTGAACAGTAGCTCCCCCCCCCCACCATGACACTTCATTCCTCTCAGACAAGCAGCTCGTCCTCAAGCTGCAGGGCGGTGGCCATGGCTGCAACCCGAGGTATCCCCATGTCGACGAGAGGTCGTGACGCCTGCGGAACATTGCATGGAAGATGGTCCGCAATGCTCCAATAGACAGCAGCGAGGAGCTGAGGACTGTGGTCCCCTGGCGTGTCTTGACGTTGTAGGAGGTGTCGGTAGCATGGATAAGCTGCGCGGGGCAGCAGCGACGCTCTTCCCACCATAGGATGCTTTAGTGGTGGGAAAAACGAGACGTCGTCGTGGGAATTGGGTTGTGATGTATGGTATATGTGGCGCTGCTGATGGCATGGTAGTGGCGGAGGGCAGGAGTGATGTGTGGGTGTAGATGTATGCGGCGGTGGCAGTGGGTGTCGGGGGAGTGTGGATGTATGATGTGGTGGTGGCGGTTGGAAGTTGGAATGGGGCGCATTGGGCCGGCAACAGCAAAAACTGGAAGGCATGGTGCCGATGAAGATTGGCCTTCGGAGGTGACGCTTGTAGGGGCAGTCGACGGTTGTGGCAATAGAGCCGTCAACTCAACAGCCGGTTGTTTCTCCATGGCTGCCAGGCGATTGGTGACATCGCCCATCTACTGTTGCATGCCATCCAGGCGAACGTGTGTGCCGTCGATGTGAGTAGTCAACGTCTGGATAGTCTGCAGGAGTTGCACCATGGACACCTCTTCTCCTGCTTCGGAGCCGGACATGGTGGTGTAATATTCTAAATTTCATAAGAGGAATTAAAGGAACTAAAATGAAAATTAAATAGAAATAGAAAGGAAAAATTCAGTTTTTAGGTGGAGTATTAGAACCCGGCCTTTGGCCCATAGCACTTTGGCCTAATTGGAAACAAGCTTAAAAGGAGGAAACCAAACCCTAGTTTTTTTTCCCAAATCCCTGCCCCTGCCCAGCCGCCTTCCCCAAAATCCCTGCCCTGGCCGGCTGCTGTTGCGTGCTTGCGGCTGCTGCTGCGTGTGCGTGCTCGCGGCTGCTGCTGCTGCTGCATGTGCGTGTGCTGCTCGCAGCTGCTGCTGCATGCATGTGCTGCTGCTGTCTGCTGCTTGTGCTGCTGCCGAGAGGTATTACTAGCCTCTGCATGTTAGCCTTTGCTGCTACAGCAAGAAAGGAGAGAGAGAGAGAGAGAGAATTTTGTGCTGCTGCTGTGGAGGAGCCCAGCAAGGAGAGGGGAAGAGGAAGATCACGGGGCTGCCGTCCAATCGAGAGGGAGGAAGAGGGAGTGCGAGGAGATCGTCCTCATGCGGTTAGATCAGTGTCATCCTGAGGGTCTTCAAGGGTATCAATTGAATTGCTCACTGTTTTGATTGATTTAGATTCATATTTTGCTTTGGCTAGTAGATCGAATTCCTACTGCGATTGAACAGATTCTGTCCAATGGTTGGTGCAACTGTTTTCATCTATTTAGAGTCCGAATTTGAAGGTCTCACCTCCTTGAGTTATGTGGTTTCGTTCCTAGCTTTCTGTAGAATCAAAGATCTCCAAATTCCGAGTAACGGTTTAAAAGTTATGGTCTTTTTCGTTTCTGCTGTCCAGGAACCAGTCAAAGCATAGCAGAAATTTTAACCGTTAAGTTTCAAACTGTCAAGGGCCGATTCAAGGCTGTCCACCAAAACAAGTATTGTAGTATATTATCTTAGCTTTCCAGATTATTAAAGAACACCCTTTTTGGATCTGTAGAACAAAAGTTATGTATGTTTCAATCTGACTGTCCAGATCGTATGTCGGGTTCTATCAGTAAATTTGACCTGTGTGCCACTGTTTGTTAAAGGCAAAATCTGAGTATCATGCCAACTAGACTTTTGAAGATTATGTTCTTAGCTTTCCAGAATGACAAGAATCGTGGATTTTGGTTAATCCGATCAAAAGTTATGATTGTTTCTTTATTGCTGTCCAGAATAGGTTTTGTTAGCATGATGACTAGTTGAGTAGACAAAGTGTTTAATCTTGGGTTAAAAGGAGACGATGTAGAGCGCTGCGAGTAATGTCTTGTTAAGCAAGTTTGATTGATGTAGTATCATTCTTGGTTACCAGGTGGTGGTGAACCCTGGTGCTAGAGTTTTCTGTCGTTGACTTCCGTCTCACGGTTGAGGCAAGTGCAAGTAGTATTAATGAGTTGTTATATTTCATACTTGATGAATGCCATAGTTTAATGATGATGCTTACTACTTGGAAAGGTTTACATGATGCTGCACGCTAATGGTTACATGATGATGCGTACATGATAATGTTTATATGGTGATGCTTACATGATAATGGTTACATATTGTTGGCAATAATGATGGGACAAGGTGAGCAATGAGGCTACCTTGTTAATGATGACAATGATGAATCATGATAATGACAGTGGACATGTGCATTTGCATCATGGCAAGAATGCATGAGCCAGGTCGGTGAGAAAGTCATGTAACTAATCCGGTGAGGTCGGTGAGAAAGTTACATGACTAGTCTGGTGTGCTCACATTTTTCGTTGAGGTCCCCGTCATACATGGGACGGGCTTAGATCCCCATCATGTATTGGACGGGCTTGGTCCCCACACTCGTGGAGTGTGGGCTTTGGATCCCTGTGCCTAGAGGGCACATGCCTTGAGTATGTATCGACGGATACACTACTCGGCATTACCGGTAATTGCAAAGAAGCTGAAGAAGGTGCATTCATGACATGTTCATTGCATTTCTGCATAAGAGATGGATTTGTGGTATATGATGTTGTTGTTCATGATGGAATTGTTTATTTCCTTTGACTACTTATGATGCTATTATAAGAGATGGATTCGTGGTATATAATGCTATTGTTTATGATGGGATTGTTTATTCCCTTTGACCACTTATGATGCTATCATAAGTGATGGATTTGTGGTATATAATGCTGTTGTTCATGATTGGATTGTGTATTCCCTTTGGTCGATTATGATGTTATGTTATTTATTGCTATTGCACTTTGCTGAGTCGTGGACTCACACTTGCTGTGTTGTGCTTGCTAGGTACCTCTCGAGGCAGCGACATGCATGGGAAGGGGTAGACATGGTGCACGTCACATAAACACAAACCACAATGATTAACTAGTCCAATCATCTACAACTTATATTCTTGTCAATTACTTAAAATTCAGTTTTGTGACTATCCATCGTGGTGGATGTTTTGAATGTGATCATGGATGATCCAGTTATGTTCTTAATTCCTCGTTATTTAAGTTCATTTAATTCTTTTCGATGGATTAGAAGGTTTGATTTGATTATTCTATCATCCTCGTTGATTTGTTGATTATTGATGCTCTAGATGTAGCTATTTGATCATTGGCTGCTTGAGCATAGTAATGTTGGAATGCTTTTGATTAGTGGATAAAGAGAAGGCTTCATGAATTGATTTATGTCAATTGTTAGATGATATGCTTCCATTGAGTAATTATAGTTTGTGTAGTGTTGAATATTAGTTTTATATCATTCATGAATGAATGGTTGGTTGATGGTTTAAATAGATTATAGATGTTGATGGTTGATATTATCATTCTTCATGATATGGTTGAGTTAGTAAAGGCTTAATGATCTTCGTATAGACTCTTGATAGAGTTATCATAATTGATTCTCTATGGTTGGATGATTGAGATTGATTTGTTGACGAATTCTGATTCAATTCTTATATTCATTCTACTAGATATTGATCTTTGAATGTTATTATTTGAAAGATGATTGAAATTATTCCTTATTGTTGTTATATGTTAGTCTTTTAGGTAACATCTTGGCTTCCGTATAGCCAGAGTGTTACAGGTGGTGAGTGGAGGTGGCTCTGATACCAAGTTGTTATGATCCTTAGATCATAGGGGTAAACATCACCGGGAGGATAACCGGGTGGCGTCGGTGCGAGGGGAGAGGGAAAACTATAGATTGGGGAGACAAAGGGGATTGGAACTCAAACTATTGCATTCTCATTGCTTGCTTATAAAAGGTGCGGCTCCTCTCTTTATATAGATGAGGTTAGCCCCTAAGGCCCTAACAATATGGAAACTATCATATCTAATGCAACCAATCAACTAAGGATAAGATAATATCCATACTTTCTAAATATGAAGATATGCATCTAACTATTCCTAATATAAAGATAATATCAATCAATAATCTCTAGAAGTTAACTTGCTAACAAAGGAAACAACAAATCTAATCTATTTGGTGCACTGTTCACACACATGAACAGTAGCTCCCCCTGGGCCCACGCCCATGACACTTCATCCCTCTCGGACAAGCGGCTCGTCCTTGAGCTGCAAGGCGGTGGCCATGGCTGCAACCTGAGGTATCCCCATGTCGATGAGAGGTCGTGACGCCTGCGGAACATTGCATGGAAGATGGTCCGCAATGCTCCAATAGACAGCAGCGAGGACTGCGGTCTCTTGGCGTGTCTTGACGTTGTAGGAGGTGTCGGTGGCATGGACAAATTGCGCGGGGCAGCAGCGACGCTCTTCCCACCATGGGATGCTTCAGTGGTGGGAAAAACGAGACGTCGTCGTGAGAATTGGGTTGTGGTATATGTGGCGCCACTGATGGCATGGTGGTGGCGGAGGGCGGGAGTGACGTGTGGGTGTGGATATATGCGGCGGTGGCAGTGGGTGTCGGGGGAGTGTGGATGTATGCTGTGGTGGTGGCGGCTGGAAGTTGGAATGGGGCGTATTGGGCGGCAGTAGCGAAAACTGGAAGGCGTGGTGCCGATGAAGATTGGCCTTTGGAGGTGACGCTTGTAGGGGCAGTCGGCGGTTGCGGCAATAGAGCGGGCAACCCAACAGCCGGTCGTTTCTCCATGGCTGCCAGGCGATTGTTGACATCGTCCATCTGCTGTTGCATGCCATCCAGATGAACGTGTGTGCCGTCAATGCGAGTAGTCAATGTCTGGATAGCCTGCAGGAGTTGCACCATGGACACCTCTTCTGCTTCGGAGCCGAACATGGTGGTGGGTGGCGGTGGCTTTGATACCAAGTTGTTATAATCCTTAGATCATAAGGGTAAACATCACCGGGAGGATAACCGGGTGGCGTCGGCTGCTAGGGGAGAGGGAAAACTATAGACTGGGGAGACGAAGGGGATTGGGACTTAGACTATTGTATTATCATTGCTTGCTTATGAATGGTGCGGCTCCTCTCTTTATATAGATGAGGTTAGCCCCTAACAATATGTAAACTATTATATCTAATGCAACCAATTAACTAAGGATAAGATAATATCCATACTTTCTAAATATGAAGATATGCATCTAACTATTCCTAATATAAATATAATATCAATCAATAATTTCTAGAAGATAACTTGCTAACAAAGAAAACAACTAATTTAATCTGTTTGGTGCACTGTTCACGTGCGTGAACAGTAGCTCCCCCTGGGCCCACGCCCACGACATGGAGACTAAAAATGGAGTAAATTGCACAGTGGGTCATCAAACTTGTCCCGATGGTTCATATTGGTCACTGAATTCAGAAACTAGGTGTTTTAGTCATCAAACTTGTGTAAGTGGCTCGAGTGAGGTCACTGGTTGGCTTTGTTGGCTGACATATAGGGGTGGGCATTTTTACTACGAACCGAATCAACCGAATTTTTTGGTTTGTTCGGTTTTTGGTGATCGGTTCGGTTTTATTTTTTGCTCTATTTGGTATTAGGTTCGATTTCAACCTCTCCGAAACACATTAGAACAAATTACCGAACTATCTACACAACCGTCCTCACTCTTGTGTATTAAGCCACTAACACATGCTAAGGCCCAACTCCACCTGCCTCGCCTCGCCAAATGCCAAGGACTTAGGACTAGGCCACCCACTCGCACAGGCGCCCCCAAATCCATCCCCAACCCTAACCGCCACAACGGTAGGTATCGGCCACTATTGCCTCCCAGACCCCTCGCGTCGCGAGGGCACCACCTTCACCCCGCACACCCTCACCGACGCTGACGACGACGAGGGCATCTTCCACAAGGAGGGTGTCCCAACCTCCGCATCAGGCGGCACATTGCCGCCACAGGGTTCGCCTCTCACACGAGCTCTTGTGCTCGTCCCCTTCCTCGTGGTGCTTGTGGTGAGCCTAGTGGTGCGACAGCTGCAGGGGCGCCAAGCGTGGGGGCTAGATATCTAGAAGTGGAGCGTCATGGTCATCGTTGTGCATATTTTGGTTAACCAAAATACCGAATTAACAGAACCAAATTAATTCGGTTAATTAGGTTCAGTTTTTTATATTATTTTGGTTAATTTTGTAGCCAACTTTCAAAAACCAAGGTCCAAGAAATCGGACCTAGTCGCCGCCTAAGCGGTCTATGGTGCCCTGTCGCCATGACTTCGACGAAGTCGGCGGGCTAGGACACGCCAAATTTTTTTTGGATATGCGAGTCCCGGTAACACTGATAGTAGGTATACCATTCTCGTGCATGGTAAATGTATAGCAGTACCAAATACTATCCATAGCATGTTCCTTCATATAAAAGTAAAAATTCATACCATGTTATTCGTATAAAAGTAAAAGGACCCCAAAATAAAAATGGGGGGATAAAGCACAGCAAACCTTTTCCACCACAGATGTATTCTTTTCCGCAAGTTCAAGGCACAGTGACGTCCTTAAATTCTCAATCATCAACTTCCTGTCCCTGCGGGCCTCAAAAGCAGCAGGGAGATCTTTGCATGATAGAATGGCCCTAGCATGGTTTTAATTCCACGTAAGAACTTTACCCATCAAAAGTTTAGATACTAAATTGAGATAATACTGACCAATGATTGTGCAGTCGCTTCTTTTCATCCTCCGCCAATGTTTCATATGGTTTCACATGGAAGTTATCAATGTCACCGATAACACGAGTAAGATGTTTTGTTTGAATGCCATCACCAGATTGTTTAATTCTCTTAACACGATCATGTTGTGACCTACTGATCTGAAAATTACGTACAAAGAAGTGAATATAGGATTAAAGATCATACAGGCATTGCATAACACTTAGAAAGTATGTTCCCCTTAATTTGCACATAACAGCATGCTGCATAAGCAGTACATTGGCAATTGCTGGCAGATGCATCCGACAATACGGCACACTCAAGCAAAGGGCAACATGGTATATAAGTGATACATTGGCAATGGCTGGTTGAAACATCAATAAAGAATTCAAGATGGAATCCTCAAGCAAAGGATTACATTAAGAATGGATTTGTATGTGAGATCTAACAATTACTTTTGTCCTAAATGAATGGAATATTACTGATATTGTTGGTGAAACAAGCCAATTAAGTAACTTGATACTGAATTAGCAACAGAAATGGATATGTGACTCAAAGCTCATTGGTTATGTTAAACTAAGGACTACATGACTGGGAAAAAAATATATTACATCAGCACTCCTTCAATGACAAAAAATATTCTGAGCATAAAAAAACTTACCTTAATATATGACATAAACTGTGAGACATCACCATTTCGTAGAACCTTCATGGGCGTTTCCTTCTTAGGAGCTTTTGAAAATATGATGTTTTCTCTAGGTGATTGCAGGTCTCCTCGTTTCTGTTTAGCAGGGTTATCCCTGTACAGGCATAAGCTTCAAAGTAAGAATAATCCAAAACACATTGCATGAGATTTTCCTTATCTAGGGAAGTGCACTGAAGAACCAGTGGCAAGCAAGTGAATTAGCAGTAGCATAGCAAAGTATCATCAGGATATTCAAAATTTCAAACTAGTAAGAATGTAAGATGTGTAGTTTCACAAGATAACAAAAAAAAAAGGAAGTTCCAATCCAATAGCTAGTGATAACACCTAAAAGGTGAGTGGGCAAAAAGGGACCAGACCTGAAAGTTGAAGGATTACAAAGGAGCCTTAAGTTGGAAGCTTAAAAAGAACCTACCTCAAAAGTTTAGGGACCCAAAACATTATTCAAATGTTCTCAGGAGTGCAATTAGTGTGTATTTAAAAAAACAGTAAATTTGGGGATGAATGAGAGATTAAGTATCAACTTATCAATAGATAAAGAATCAGTCAAGAAAGAATAACCTGAACAAGGTTTCTGGATTGTCGCAAGTTAACCATTTCTCCTTCCACTTCTTCAAGATGTCAACCATGCTGCACAGTTAGGTGTTATTAGGATCTGCACGCATAATTGCAATATGACCACAGTGTGGTAAATTGGTAAGATTATTTCCAGTTTGACATACTTGGAGTGGTAATTGTTTAACTCTGCACGATATGCCTTCTTGTCATCTCTAATTTGCTGCTCCTTGTTAAGTATGGCATCTGGATGAAGATCACCATAACAAAGAGAAGAGGACCTGGAGTTCGATAATATACCTAAATCAGTGCTCATATCTAACAGATATTATGGACTAGGTGAGGACTCAATTGTCAAGCACCAGATTGAAGTTCTGTATGATGAGCAGCACAGAAGGAAATGATAAAATGCAGTAAGGCGTTTTTTTTGTGTGACACAATTGTGTTGATGCATAAAAAGATGTCATTATGCAAGTACCATTTACTGTGTGTTTTGACATTGCCCCATAGGTGCAAGGGTTGCATCATTTTAGGCACAAGCATAACTAGAGAAAAGATGCAGGACAACTAACCAAAGGGGGCAAAAATATATGTGTGTGACACTGATAGTGGATGTAAAAATATAGATATTACCTTGGTTACAATATGAAATGATACAGAATTAACCAATCAAATGGAGAGAGAAAATATTGCAGTCACATGTGACCTAATTATGAGTGTAAGAGGAGAAAGATCATTTTTTTAGACCAAAGGAATGGAACATTGGTTTTCACTTTTCACTGAAACTGGGCATCAGGTTCATAGTATTACCGGTAAATAAGACAAGAAACATGGAATATGAAAGCTAACCATTCTTAGTTGGTAATAGTAATAGGTAATTTATGTATAAACACAGAACTGAAGATAGCATAAGTAACAGAACATGCGAGAGAGAGAGGACACAATTGCACATAGCTGCGTGCGTATACAAATCAGACACACACTGTAAGTCGCTGTACTTGCCAGCTTAGAAAAGGATTCCCAAAGTGGTGATTTTTTCCTGTAAGCAAGAAATGCAGTATTTCGTCTGCATTGGTCCCGGTTGGAAGAAATTGAGTAAGAAACTTTCGCTCGGCCTCTGTTAGGCATGTAACCCAGACCTAATGACAAAGCAAAATCAAGTGGGCTGAAGCAACAGACCTAGAAACATATAGGTTTGAGTAGTGGAAAGAATGAGAGAAGTAGGTAAGTTACCTGGTAGGATAGCACTCCAGTTAAGTTTTCCAAAGCAAA
Organism: Phyllostachys edulis; assembly: GCA_036346405.1. Taxonomy (NCBI): domain Eukaryota; kingdom Viridiplantae; phylum Streptophyta; class Magnoliopsida; order Poales; family Poaceae; genus Phyllostachys; species Phyllostachys edulis. Next base: position 308,481 of record CM070550.1, on the reverse strand, counting down.
AATGTCCCTGGGAACACATGTGACGTCAGGCAGGGCCGAAGGACGTTTGTTCCGGGGTGAGGGTGAGACTATGAAAGGGGCCAGGTGAGACCATGGAATCCCAATTTGTTCCTTGCTGGGAATGACTCTCTTGGAGGGTTCATCCCACTTGAGATGAATGTGAGACTTGAGATTTACCAGTAGAGAGTCAGGCGAGTCAAACTTTGGTTTCTTTTTGGGTCTGTATTGGTCTGGTAGGCTTGAATTTGTGAGACGCTTCTTTTGCTGGCCCGCTGCCATTCTGCAGGTCATCTATTCTATTTCTACTATCTCATCTGACCTAGCTGACAGCAATAATTAACAATAATACTCACTCAGCTAGAACTAAGAAAGCTTGCTTGTTACCATGTGAAACAGCACAAGCACAAGCATGTATACGTAGACAGCTGTTTTGGAAGCAAAACCGCAACAAACTGCATGGATTGGATTATATCAGATTAGATTAGATTAGATTGCTCACAGTCGCAGCAAAGAAAAGATGCCCAAGAATCCAAGCAAGCTAGGGCTAGGGCAAGGGCTTCCTTACCAACCGAAGAAGAAATCAATCCATGTCCAAGCAAGCCCGGATGGGAAGGATCGCCAGTCCAAGCCCAGTCCAGTCCAGTAGAGCGGAGGAGGAGGACGCCTGCGAGAGGAGAATTCCTTCTCCTCGGCTTCCTCGAGGGAAGTGAGGGTTCGATGGTGTTGGGGGACTTGGCGTGCGAGAGAGAGGGATGGATGGATGGAGGAGAGCCGGCTCGGAGACGGAGACGGAGACGGAGGAAGAAGAAGATTGGGGGTGGGCCGGTGGGGGTGGGGGGGTTGGGATTAGGATTTTCTTCTTTTGCCTGCCCTGCTTCCGAGGAGAGACGAGTCGACTCATCAACGGACGGACGGCTCAGATCATGCCATCCGACCAAGCGGTGGACCACGGGACTCACTTCCAGCCCAGCCGCATTACCGGAATAAAATTTCACGCCTGTCTCTACCTAGTCTTTACCACGGGTGAAAATACGGCTCTTTTCGTGTCTTAACCTATATTTTTATTTCAAATCTTATATACGAATACAGATTTTTTAGAGTAAAGGTACGGGGCGGATGCTGATCGGATTTAAATTGATTACAGATAATTTGACAGGTAGTTACACATAAAGAAAATATATAACTTCACTAACGAAAGTGTCAAATTATACTACATATTAGAGAATTATTTATCCTACTTAACAACATAAACATATTCAAATATAAATTTATATTATATCCATAGAAACCATAGAGGATATTAAAGGGTATTGATGTTTATCATATATCCGTTTTGTTGATTTATCGGATGTAACATCTCAAAGTGTTGTTACCAAAATAAAATTAATAAAGTTATTATTTTGTTGGATTTCTGAAATTTGAAAGAGTTTTGTTGCTTTATTTGAATTTCGAAGTTTTAAAAGTCAAAAATATAATTTATTAAAGGTTTTGAGGTTTTATTTGAGTTAAAATTGAAAAAAATAAAAAATAATTAATTTCTAGAATTTTCGGAATTTTAAAAGTTTTTTCCTAATTATTTTAAAGCTAAAACAAATTTATGTGCAAAATCTATTACCAATTTTAAATTGAAAATATTTTATTTAAGTCCAAAATAACTCTATGAATTTCTGTGAATTTTTCTAGAATTTTTGGACTCTTTTTGCTATTTTCTAAAAGCCTAAATCAATTAAACCAATTTCTGAAATTAGAAAAATAATAAAAGCCTTCTTCATCTTTGTGGGCCGAATCCTGTTGAAATCAGCCCATCTTTTCTCTTTTCGAAATGACCAAGACGACTCACTCTCTCTCTCTCTCTCTCGTTCCAGCCCTTTGACACCTCCTCCTTCATCGCAACGTAGGCCCGCCCAAGCTTTCTTCCTCCTCCTCTTTCTTCCCCACGCGGCCACGTCTCTCCTGCCGCCATGGATGCTCACAAAGCTCCTAATCATTGTGATTTAGCCCATTCCTCGCGTGAATCGCGACATTAAATCCCTCACGACAAGCCTCTCCCAAATCCGGCCATCCCCCTCATTATCACGCGCGGAATCGCCGGGACCCCGCAATCGCCGCCGCCGACTTCACCGCCCGATCCCTTCCTGCTAGCCCCCTCCGTCCCTATAAAAGGGAGACCTAGGAGCCCTCTTCCTCGCTCACCCCATTCCCTTCACCCGCTCCTCCTCTCCCCTCTTAGTTGGGCCAAATTTCGCGTTTAAAGTTTCTTGGTCGCACGACCTTTCTCTTTCGATTCCGGCGACCACAAGGCCTCATCAACGACGACGACCCCATATCCGACACTGCCTCATTGTGGCGCATGCCGTGCGCACCACGCCCTCGCTGGAGACCCGCCGTAGCTCTTCGCCGTCGTCGAGCCCGCACGCGCCGCCGCTTTTGACCTCACCGCCGGCGAATCCTTCACGTCTCCATGCATCCGAGGTGAGCCCTGAGATCCCCAAACCTTCCTCTACCGGTGGTACCCCTCGCCGCCAGCGAAATGCCGCCGTTCGCCCGTTCCTTGGAACACGTGCGCCACCCCGTCCAACACCGACGTGGCCACCACCGTGGCGCCCCTAAAGCGATGTCGGCACGGCGTGGTGCTGCGTGTCAACATTTGCGCCAGCTCACACACACCGTCACTATTTCGTGGACTAGGTCCATGATGGACCGTTGACCGTTCCGTGGACCAAGTCTATTGACTCCGGGGCCCACTTGTCAATGGAGTTTTCCGTAGAAAAATAGTTCTGCTGAAAAGATTTTTGGGCCCTGACGTCATTTTATGAATTTTCCTTCAGAAAATAAATCAAGAATTCCAGGAAAATCCTTTTAAGGGTTTTTCTTTAGGGTTTAAACTTCTCGGGGTTCGTTCTCCTTCATACGAACTCCGATTTCGTCGATTCAAATTTCTAAATTCATATAAATTTAAGATCTAGCTAACTAAATTAAAATTATTTAATTTGGAGTTCATTTAAATCTTTATTTGAATTTTGTTTGAATTTGGCTTATTTTCGCATATAGATTTCAACGACTTCAGAGAGTTAGATTTCGACGTCATTTGAGAGCAACTAATTGAGCAAGGTAAGTTACATATTTGATCATGTTTGATCCCATTATTTTAAATTATTTAAATTCTGTTTTAAATTATTATTGCATGCTTATTTCTATTCAATGTAATTTAAATACCTGTTTTAAATTGTAGTTATGCCTAAATCCTTTGTACTGCCAATCTTGATATTAAAATAAACCTACCTTGTCACCTTAAATGAAAATCTAGTTCATGCAATAGTATGAACTATAACACTTTGAAAAAATTGATGCTTAGCCATGCTTAGACCAAAAATATTTGATTTGAGGAATTTCAGCCAAAAATCAAATGTTGTTTAATTTGTACCCTTGGCATTGGTGTGTCATGGGAGTTTGCAAATGTTTTGAAAAATGGAATAAAATTAAATGATGGTTTAGACTTGGGCAAAAATGGATGGTTGGTGGGTGCAGGTTTATGCACGGGTTCAATCTAGATAGGATTGAGGCCCAGGGTTTTGGAAGTTGCCCAAGTCAGTTAAGGACCAGTCTTCGAGTGTTCCTTTGCTACGCCTTAACGTACCACCACAAGTCTGGTATGGGACAGACTAGGCTAAATAATTTGTATCCACCAATGCGAGTTGCACCATTGGAGTGACCCATGAGTCGTGTCGCTGGTTAAGCCGTCGTGGACACGGGTCGTGTCGCTGGGTAAGCCGCCGTGTGGCGCAAGAGGGGGCTTCCGGTGGATGGTTAGCCCAAAGGAAGTGAAACCTTAGCGGCTGTAACTTACACTGGAGGATGCATTGTAAAGGCCTCGTGATAATCACTTAGTCGCACACCTTCGGAAGTGTGTCAGACGGACATTAAAAGTTGATTATCTCTTGTGGGTAAAGCTGTACAACCTCTACAGAGTGTTAAGAACTATTCGAATAGCCGTGTCCACGGTCATGGACATGCCTAGCAAAGCCACTCAAAGTTAGACTTTGGTTTTGATTTCAAAATGATTTTGTAAAACAGTTTTGACATGGATGGGTGTCCATGAGAAAAGTTATGGGTTGAAGCCCCGGGTTGGTGCCCGTGTTTATGTTGGTGTTAGGCTGATGCCTACACTAGCTTTATCAATTCGTTTAAAACTCAATTTTAATTATTATAAAAATTGAGCCTTTGAACTTAGTACTGTATTTAAATTGTCAAATACCGCTTTCGCACAAATAACCCTATAAGCCATCATTTGTTACATCCATACATGCATTAACTCTGTTATTGGATGTAACTTGCGAGCACGGTAGTTGTGCTCATACTTGCTTCATGCAGACAAATTTTAGAGGAGAAGGACTTCGCCACCGGTGTGGATCTCGACGACTAGGTCGCTACCCCAGTCGATTGCCTGTGGCAGATCAGCTGGACTCCACTACTTCTTTGTCTTCTGTTGTGTTCTTTACTGTTGGCTCATAAGCCTCTTTTGTAATAGACTCTGTTGATTATTAATAATATTGTGCGATTTATGGATGTTACCATATCTGTTTACTGTGTGAACTAGCTACTGGTCATGGAACTAGTTCAGAAATGCACAAAGGATTTGGGGTGTTAATCCCGGGTCCGACAGAAGTGGTCTTATAAAATACGGATATGGATCGGATATTGCTCTTCCCATATTCTAACTCATGTTCCATGAAATTTTTCGGATACGGATAATACCGGATATGGGTCGGAACTAAAAAATAGTACCTTAGATGGATTTTTTTTTGGATACAACATCGGATCAGCCGGCAATTATCCGCCTCGTTTTCACTCCTAAGTCTTTACTCCCTTCATCTACTACTACTGTTGTGAGTCTTTGGCGCATAAATTTCACCACTAATTTGTATCGCAATGAATTATTTGTAAAATCTAATAAATTTCTAATTTCTAATTTAAAGCACTTTTTAGGGAGACATGTCTACTTGTATCATTCTCGTATATTGTTGGAGAAATTTAAAAATAGTTTAACCATACACATTCGAGGACAAACAATTACCTTGTTCCTCACTAATCTATGGGTTATCTCTACTACTTAAAAGAAGGAGTTTGCGGTTGTCTGTCCTCCTTCCTGCGACCTGAGCCGTTGGATCCATCATCTTTTATGCGACATGAGCTATTGATCTTTCTCGTGTGTGCGCAATTCGCTGCCCACGTACGGCTAAAACCGGGTTTCACCTCGCGATTTTCTGCGCTCCCCCGTTCCCCTCGCACAAACCTCTGCCCGCCTCCTCCCCTCCAACTGTCGCATCACCCGCGTCGCCCACCTCCTCGTCACCGCCCGCTCTCTTCCTCCCCTGCCCACGCACAGGCGTCAAGGCCCGAGCCGAAGCCCGTCTACCGAGGAGGGAGGCTGGGAGGTAGGAGCCACCTCCATCCCGAGAAGGAGGAGAGGAGGACGGGAGGAGGCGAGGTGAGGAGGGCCGAGCCGAGGGGCGACCACCAGGCGAGGGAGGAGGCTGCACCCGATTGGTGCCTGAGCCCAATCCGACCTAGTCGCCGTCGCCATGGATGGCTCAGACGGCAGTCTAACGCCGCCTCGCCTGAGGCTATGTCGCCAAGAAAGAGAGGCCCTCTTGGTCCGCATGGACGAGTGGCGGGTAAGATAGAAACACTTAGATTAGGTTTTGTTTCTTGGGAAGAGAAAAGGTTGGTTCTTTGGTGTGTTTTTGGATTTCTGAAAAATAGGAAAAATATTTTTAAAATCCAGAAAATTCAAGAAATTAATTAAAGTTTCCTTTTTCACTTTAAATCCAATAAAATCCCAGAAAACTCAATGAATTTTATTTTTGACATTAAAAACTAGGAAATTAAATAATTGACTTTGTTTTATTATTTTTTCTTTTTAACCAAGAAAACTCTTTTAAATCTTAGAAAAACCAATAAAATAATAACTTTATTATTTTTATTTTTGGTAACATACTTTGGGATGTTACAGTCATTTGTGTATAGATTAACCATCCAGCCTGATCAATGTCAGTGTGAACTAAGTTTTATGTATGTGATGAACTAAGTGTGAATGCGTGATGACTTGTGACTTTGTGAGCTAAATATGGTAAACTAAGTGTTATGTTTGTGATGAACTAGTTAATGCAGCTTACTAGTGCCAATATTACGTGTGGTTACTGAAAATATGACCAATTCATGAATTTTTGTATCAAATAAACTAGTTATATGTTTTCGTTAATTTATGGCATACAATTTAAGGGGTTTTCATGTTCTGAAAAATATCCGCGACCGTACCCATTTCAATTTGTATTTACTCCGTATTCGTATTGGATATTATTCGTATCCGGGGTATTTGTATTTGTATCCGGATCCAGGAAAAAATATGAAAACAAATATGGCAGAGCCATTATCCGTCCGTATCTGATCCGTTTTCACACCTACTTGCGGCAAGACAAGGATTCGTACAGACCTAAAGAAGAGGGGGAGGAAGTCCTGGAACCGGAATTCCCATACTTGAGTGCAGTAGGAGCACTCATGTATTTAGCAAACTGTACTAGACCGGACATTGCATTTGCCATGAACTTATTAGTAAGGTGTAGTGCAGAACCTACCAAAAGGCATTGACATAGAATAAAGAACATCTTCCGACACCTTCAAGGAAGCAAAGATCTTGGTCTGTTTACAGAAAGAACCAAGACCTAACTATGACTGGCTATGCAGATGTCAGGTACTTTTCAGATTCGCATACAGCCAAGTCGCAAATAGGCTATGTATTCTTGTGTGGTGGAACTGCAATTTTATGAAAATCATCTAAGCAAAGTCTTGTATCAATTTCGACGAACCACTCGGAAATCATAGCACTGTACGAGGCCTCACGAGAATGCTCTTGGCTTCGACGGATGATTAACCACATCCAACAGTCGTGTGGATTGAATACCGCACAAACCTCAACTATTATCTAAAAAGATAATGCAGTTTGTGTTGCACAAGTGCAGATGTGTTATCTGAAGAGTCAACTCACAAAGCATATTAATCCCAAGTTCTTCTATACTCATGAATTGCAAAAGAAGGACGAAATTAAAATACTGCATACTAAGTCATGTGAGAATCTTGTAGATTTATTCACTAAGTCACTTCCAACGTCTAACTTTGAAATATGCATATATGGAATTGGAATGATGAGACTTAGAGAAGTGTAGAATTCAGGGGGAGAACCTTCACGAACTTTTTATTAAAGCTTGATCACGAAGATCGAATATCCAAAGAATGAATCCTGGAGATTAAATGAAATTGGATGGGTTGTACTATTTTTTCCTTGATGAGTTTTCCTGAAGTTTCTCGGTTAAGGTTTTTAATGAGGCAATTCGTGCAGCATAGCAGAACGTGTTTCATGTACTCTTTCTTCAAAATTTTCCCACTGAGTTTTTATGGAGTTTTAATGAGACATGAACATGTGGGATGAGTGCCTAGGGGGTGCGTTTGGTACATGTAATCTCATATTCCCCTGTAATCTAATATTCCCTCAATCTGGTTACTGGTAAACACATTACCAGTAATCTAAGATTCCAACATTTGGTTGATTTGAAGGAAACTACATATTAGTCTTTATCATAATTTCAAACTATGAAGGTTAACATCTATAAATTTTGAATTTTATAATTTAAAATTCCATTTTTTATGATTCAAAAGTTCAAATTTTGGATTTTAAAATTAAAATTTTGTGTTTTGGAGTTTAAATTCTCAGTATTTGAAATAATGAAAATCAAAATTGAAACTTTCAAAATCCGGCTTTATAAAATTTAATTCTCGGAATTTGAATATCTGAAATCTAGAATTTGAAATTCGAAAAAAAGAAAAAAAAAGATTTTTGAAACCCAACATTGAAATTTTGAATTTTCAAATTTAAATTGTCCGAATTTAATATTCCAATATTTAGGATTCAAAATTTTGATATTTTGGTTTCGAAATTCATATTTTGAATAAATGATTTTTAAATTCCATAATTGAGATATTCAAATGTCAAAATAAATCATATTTTGGATTTTAAATTCTAAAAGTTTAAAATTTGACTGTGATCAATCAAAAGCACATGATAAAAAAACGCAATAACAAAGATTACTTTCCCTTGGTAATCTAGGATAGACATCATTTTCTATGGGAAAGAGATTCTTGGAATTGATGGTAATCTGTTTCCCAAGATAATTTTAGATTCCTGGATGTTTTACCAAACAAGATAATCTCGTAGGATTACTAGAGGATTCCTAGTAATCCTCGGAGGATTCCGCCAACTAAATGCACCCAAGGGGGAGTGTTAAGGAATCGGGCCCAGACCGCAGTCTTGGTCCACGATGGACTCTTCATCCATCCAGTAGTCTATATAAAGGAGGTGGACCCTAACCATTGTTGTACAATTTTACAGAAGAGTAATAAAGAGAAGGCAGAAGTCCCCCCATCTCTGTGTTCAATCTATTATTCTGTTCTTGTATTGTTCTTACGATTCTAAATTTGTCTACGAGGTAATCGTTCGGACTGGACGCGTTAGCGACGGTTCTGAGTAATGACAAACAAGAGGCAGGGGGAGCCAAATGAACACTTTAAAGATGCAAATTAGTTTATGCTAGGTTACGTAGTCTCCGCGATTATATGATTGTAATGCATAGCCGCTGGGTGTTAGGATGTAAACTACCGGATGAATCGACACTTTGACGAGCTCTTGCCGATGTTTCGAAAAAGGAAAAAGAAAGAAAGAAAGAAATGATAAATTCCTTTCCAAAGCAGAAAGCGATGAGTCTGTTGGGAAACTATGGGCTGGCCCGAGTTACCCATGTATGGGCTCCCATCCTAAACCCTAGCAGGTCTCAGCCTATAAATAGGAGGTGCTATTCATTGTGTTTATTGATCGATTGATGAAGGAATAAAGAGAAGCGAAGCCCCTATATCTCGTGTTCAATCTACTATTACATTCTTGTGTTCTTGCATTGTTCTAAGCGATTCTACGCTTGTCTACGAGGTAATCGTTCGGATTGGACTCGCCAGCTATGGTTACTCAACACGTTATCAGCACGATCAACTCCGGCCTACTTCTAGGCCTACTTTACTCGGATCGAAAGGTAACTGTCGATGAACGACACTCGTAGATTGAATCGTTTTCTTTCTAGATCGCTTTCAATTCTGCAAATTCGCTTTCTAGATTGACTTTCTACGGTGCAAATCTGTTCTAATCTACCGTGAGCCGACTTGAAGTCGCCGACACAATGTCGATGGGTAGATTACACGAAAGATCGGATGTCGATTGTACCGTAGATTGAAGTTGCAAATTCGTTCTAATCTACCGTGAGCCGACTTGGAGTCGCCGGCCAAGCGGATCGGTAATTGCATGAACAATTGCATTGTATGAACAGTAAAAGTGAAAAATAGACGGCTGTGCCACCACGCCGCCCGGCCTGCATGCCGCCGCCGCCGCGACGCACCACGTTGACCCGTAGTCGCGCCACCAAAACTGCCGTCGGACGCCACGACCATCTGCACCATCGTCACCCATGAGCCGCCGCCGTCAGAAGGCGCCGCGGTTTCCCGCCAACCGCGCTAAGGCATCCCCCCCCGTATGGCCACGGCTTCCATCCGCGTGCACGCCACAGCCAATAATTGCCCGCCGAACACGACGATGCCCCGAACCGCACCAAGCTTGCGCTGTCATGCGCCCTCACTTCCTGCCGCCACGCTACAAGACGAAGACGCCATCCACGGGCTTTGCTCAGACGCCGCGACGGCGCTTGGCTTGACCGACCCACGCCTCGCCTCCGCCAAGACTGTCAAGATGGTGTGGCGCCCTCCTCCAGAGCCCTCAGAAGCGCCCGTCGCCGCCGCCTGGCCGTCTGCCGTCGGCCGCCTCCAAAGTGCTCGATGGAGCCGCCACTGAAGGCATAGGGGTAGGGAAACCCTACCCCGCCCCCTTTGACCGGCCAAGAAAAGGCCCAAATAGGCTACAGCAAGAAGGCCCAACAACCAAAAAGAAAAAAAAAGGGGAGAGCACGGTGAAATTTCGAAATTTTGCGAAAAACCCCCTCGGCATTCTGAAAATTACGAGGATTATATGCGGGTAAGGAAGATTTACAAAAAGGGCATCGACATTTCTAAAAATTACGAAAATTTTTCTCAGCACTGAAATTTCGCGTATTAACCCTTGAAAATTGAAGAATTCACCAAAAAATCATTTTCTAGTAGAAAAGGGCCTCGGGAATTCAAATTTTGAATCAATTTTTGTAATTGAAGCATGTTTAACTTTGTTATTGTTATTTCTATGCAATTTATTTATTGTATTTACTGTTTTGATTATTTGTGATTGTTTAAATTACTTTTAATCATCGAAAATAGCAGTAAATCATGAAAATGCATAGAAAACTACGGGGTTACTAACCGGGAGTTCAAAGAGCATTATAAGAATTTTACAACCATTTTATGTAAATTACCAGCAGTAATCTTATGAACTATTTGCATGAATATGAAGATGACTGGCATCACGAACCAGGAGTTCGAAGAACTGACCCAGTATGGCCACAATTTGTATAAGTCTTCAACTCTGTGATAATGTAATCACGGATAAGCAGAAGATTGAGAAGACCATATCTACCTTTTACCCAAATGCGATGCAATCCGCACGCCACTATTGTCAAGACGGCTACACGGAGTATGCCGCATTAATTGACACCATGCAAGTTGCGAAAGCTTAAGATAATGTTCTAAGGAAGAACTACATCTCATAGCCACCTAGTAGCAATGTTGGCCATGAAGTCAATGCTAGTAGCTACAAGGTGATAAAGCCTCTCCGATGGAGAGGGGCAAGAAGGGTAAAGTCGTGGGTCACACGTTATTGATATTTTCCAGTCTAAGAAGAAGGGCATAGGACAGCATAAGGCACACCTCGCCATTGCAAGCGCGAAAGATCCACACCCATCAGTTGCACTCATGGATGTGGACAGCCTAGCAGCAAGCCTATTATCCCTCCTTTGGACATCGCAACGGCCGCAGCCGTAGTTGCCCAAGAGGAGAAAATCTCCATGGAGCAGATTGAGGCAGAAGTTTCTAAATACTTTGCTGATTCGATCTAGTGCACGCATTGCACTTGGATCTTTTATAGTAACTTGCAGTTTGTAATTGAAGCAGAACATTGAATTATTTTTGAATAATGGTTGTAAGCTCTAGTAGAGCAAATCATTAAATTCTTATGACGAGTCCTGCAAGACTTATTCCCGTATTTATAATAACAAGTTATGTTCTGATATTTGAATTATTTTATTTATGTGTTGCTTGCTTTCTGCTACATATTAATAAAGTACATTATATTAGAACGCGTGTGGCGCCCTATTGGAGGAAGTGTGCTTAGCCGGTAGCAGCACAACAAATATCATCTTGAGAGAGACGAAAATCTTTCGGTCGATCAGCAAGAATACTGGTAGTCTTACGAAAATCGCAGGTAGCGATACTTGTATAATAGGCTCAGGAAGGACCTCAATTATACCTCTAATGGGCACAACTTTGGTCATTAAAGAAGCCTCGTTGTACCCAGAATTGACTAGAACTCTCAAGGATATTCGCGCAAACGGTTTCCACATAGAGACTGAAGAAGAGTATGGTAAGAAATACCTGCTCATTATAAAGTGTGAAGAAAGTAAAAAAATGGTATCAGAACGAGCACAGAAAACTTCTCATCTTTGAAGGTTTGGTTGCAAGGTTTATATGCCTATACCATTACCACAGCGAACTGCAAAGGGCGTTCTCTGAAAGTCTGGGATATACGCTGGTTATGTGACAGCATCTATAATCAGGTATTTGGAACCTATGATGAGAGATTTGCATACTACTCAATTCGCTGATAGTATATTAGATGAGGCTAGTTTCCCGTTATTAGGGGGAGGAAATCAACCCCTTGATGAAAATGTCGGGAAATAGAAAAGTCCAGAAGATAATTGAAATCCATGTACATGACCCGCGCACTAGTAAAGCAAATAGAGAAGTCCATAAGATAATTGAAGTCTAGAAGACAATTAAAGTCTAGAAGATAATTGATTTGCAAGTATTAGCGAATCAACTGCCTAACCACTTTAGTGATTTGAAGAGCGTGATCAAGTCGCATATGCCTGTACGCAATGCACCGGAGAGGGTTGAAATACCGATGAAGGTATCCCTAATCCCGTCCTAAGGCCTCTGAAAGGACGAGAACTCCGGCCCCTCGAATCCCAAGTAACCGGGGACGCCTGTCGAAAAAGGATAAGAAGGACTTGACACAGCCGATCACCGAAATTCCCCAAAACCAGAAGGGGAGCCAGTTGAGACCTGACACCAGTATGGAACATTTACAAAAGGCATACTAGAATTGAACATCTCCATGAAGGGAGACATCAGCATGTATATGTGCGCACACATCGGAGCTGAAAAACTAAAGGGACTTGCCCCCGTAATTAAAAGCAGCGGTGAGCAAGTAGAAGCATTAGAAGAATCGCGCCTTGAAGAAATAGCTATAAACTTTGTGACCTCGGGAGAATCTATGAATACGACAACAGCCAATGTCGACATTGATTTTGCAAAGAAAATTGACATAATCATCGATCTTGATCCAGAGCCTGTATCACTCGCTGAATGAAAGAAAAGATCAGATTGGAAAGATTGAAATAATGCAATAGAAGCAGAATTATTATCTCTGAATAAAATAAAGGTGCTTGGGCCTGTAAGCCGTTCGCCTCCCTATGTGCACCCCATAGGGCATAAATGGGTATTTGTTCGAAAGAGAAATGAAAATAATGAAGTAAAGAAAGGCTTGTTGCACAAGGTTTCACTCAACATCTAGAAGTTGTTTATGAAGAAACATATTCCCCGGTTATGGGCGAAACCACCCTTTAGATATTTAATCTCAATGGCAGTAAACTTGAAGTTAAAAGTGAAATTGATGGATGTGGTAACAGCATATCTTTATGAAATATTGGATTCGAACATTTATATAAAGATACCTGAATGTATCCCTGTCCCAAACCAAGACAGAGCAAATAGAAATCTGTATAGTGTGAAACTCAGAAAGTCATTGTACAAACGTAAGCAATCAGGCAGGATGTGGTATAATCGCTTGAAGCGACTTTCTATGCAAGAAAGGCTACACGAACAATGAGAATAATCCCTGCGTATTTATGCAACGATCCCAGGATGGATTTTGTATAATCTCAGTGTATGAAGATGATCTGAATATCATTGGAACCCTGTAAGGTCTTAAGAAAGCAAGCTCTTACCTGGAGTCAGAGTTCGAAATGAAAGATTTGGGTAAAACCAAATACTGTCTAGGCTTGCAGCTTAAGCATACCCCTGAAGGGATTTTAGTACATCAGTCAACCTACACTCAGAAGGTGTTAGAAAAGTTTGATTTTGAAAGGCATACCCTTTGAAATTGCCAATGGTCGGGAGATCTTTGCAGCAAGACAAAGACCCGTACAGACCTAAAGAAGAGGGGGAGGAAGTCCTGGGACCGGAATTCCCATACTTAAGTGCGATAGGAGTACTCATGTATTTAGCAAATTGTACTAGATCGGCTATTGCATTTGCCATTAACCTCTTAGCAATGTATAGTGTAGAACCTACCAAAGGCATTGGTAGGGAATGAAGGACATCTTCCGATACCTCCAAGGAAGCAAAGAACTTGGTCTGTTCTACAGAAAGAACCAAGACCTGAATATGAATGGCTATCAGATCTTAGGGTACTGAGAACTCAGATACAACCAAGTCGTAAATATGCTATGTTTCCTATGTGGTGGAACTGCAATTCCATAGAAATCATCTAACCAAAGTCTTGTATCGACTCCGACGAACCACTTGGAAATCATAGCATTGTACGAGGCCTCATGAGAATGTGCTTGGCTTCGGCTGATGATTCACCACATCCAGCAGCCATATGGATTGAATACCGCGCAAACCCCACTATTATCTATGAATATAATGCAGCTTGTGTTGCACAAGTGTAGATGGGTCATGTGAAGAGTCATCTCACAAAGCATGTCAACCCCAAGTTCTTATATGCTCATGAATTGCAAAAGATGGACGAAATTAAAGCATCAAGATACTAAGTCATGTGAAAATCTTGCATTTATTCACTAAGTTACTTCCAAAGATCTAGCTTTGAAAGGTGCATCGTGGAATTGTAATGATGAGACTTAGAGAAGTCACGAGTCAGTGAGAATCTTCACGAACTCACTATTGAAACTTGATCACGAAGAACGAGTACCCAAAGAGTAAATCCTGGAGATTAAATGAAATTGGGTGGATTGTACTCTTTTTTCCCTTGACGAGTTTTCCTGAAGTTTCTCGGCTAAGGTTTTTAATGAGGCAATTCGTGCAACGCAGCAGAACTTGTATCATGTGCTCTTTCTTCAAACTTTTTCCACTGGGTTTTTATGGAGTTTTGACGAGGCATGAACATGTGAGGATGGGTGCCCAAGGGGGAGTGTTGGGAAACTATGGGTCTGGCCCAGAAGCCGGCCCATGTATGTGCTCCCCATCCTAAACCCTAGCAGGGTCTGTAGCCTATAAATAGGAGGTGCTATTCATTATAAGCGATTGATCGATTGATGAAGTAATAAAGAGAAGCAGAAGCCCCTATATCTCTGTGTTCAATCTACTATTCTGTTCTTATGTTCTTGTATTGTTCTAAATTATTCTACGTTTATTTACGAGATAATCGTTTGGACTGAACTCGCTAACGATAGTTACTCAACATAGTCCACTCCATGATTCGATGATAGCTAGGCCTTGGCCCGACCCATCTCCATCTTCACCTTCCTTTGGTCGGTTCATTTTTCTCTCTCTCTATCCGCTTGTGTTGAGACTCATATCGGCTAGGGCTTGCATGGCCGCCGAATCCTCCTCCCCCTCCCCCTAGAGTCGAGTAGTTACTTGATAGATCCTCCTCCTCGCCTAAGGTTTGGAGAGGAGCATAGATTTGGATTTGGATTGGGAGGATGGAGCCTCAGGAGGAGGATTGGTGCCTCGACTTCGTCGAGTGGTTGGGGCCGGATACCTCCACCACCGTCTTCACGCTGCTCGACGACCCCGCCGACCTCGCCCGCGCCTCCGCCGTCTCCTGTTCCTGGCGCCGCTTCGGTACTCCTCCCTCGATTTCCATAGGCTTTCCATGATTCATAGCCCTGTCAATCCCAATTACGATGGTTTCTTGGATCTGGGATACATCTACCTAGCTACTAGTTACTTCTTGGGCGACCGATCATATCTTCTACCATCTTGGAATGGATACCAAAATCGCAACTCACTAGTGCCTTGTGTAATTTTCACTAGGTACCCTACGCGTATTTTCTTCTTATCTTGTGGATGCGTACAAACATGGTTACATCAACCATGTACTGCTAGTTGCTACCTGCTTTTTGATCTCCCTTCACTGACAACTCACATAGTTCCCTCTTAACTGGCAACTAATTCAATTTTTATTCAGTCATCGCATACCAGTTCAGCAAGATCCAGTGCCTGCGAGTTTGCCCCGAGGTTTCCAACTTCACAAATATTGAAGTAAGAGGTTCCGCCACCAGGGAAGATATGGGATCGAGTGCTGCTGCCGAGTGGGAGAACCAGAAGAGAGATCACAGGGTCTACATGCATCTTAGCCATGGTCTTCTCTCACCTTACAACAGCAAGGACTGCATCATTCACTGCATAGGTGCATCCAGTACTGACAATTTCCCCCAAGAGAGCATCGAAAATACCCTTGAACCAATTGATCGGGTGGAGATGAGGCCGTCTTATTGGTCCAGCGGGGGCCAGAGAGATCCTGGTGTGCCAGAATGTCTGATATACAGACTTCAGTCAGATCTATGCCTCGTTGACGAAATCAAGATACAGCCATTCAAAGGTGTGTCCTGAGACTGTAACCTTGGTTGTTTATGCAAAAGGTGCCTGCTGTTAATAGTTTTCACTATGCAGCATTTTTCCAGTACGGTGATCCAATATATTCAGCAAAATGTGTCCGGTTCCGGATGGGTTATCCAAAGTCACCTCTACGACCTGAAACACTTGTATCTGATGAAGATGAGGGGCAGTTGACTGCTGACGACAACTATAACTGGACGTACACATCTCCAGAATTTCCAATGTTGCAGGTCAGTTTAATAGATATTTTCAGGTATATTCTTTTCCCTCATGAACGTGAAAAAATCATGTGGTAACACGTCGTGGGGAAATAGAAATACCTTCACTAGAAATGAACCATACAGTTGATATATTGCAAGAGCATTATCAAAAGGTTGAGCATGAAGAAACTACATGTGTTGGTAGCTGTTTTCTAGAAGTGAATATTACAGACAGCAGTTGAATTTTGCTCAACATAGGTGAATTGTTTGCAGTTGCGTTGTGTTGTAAACCTGTTGAAAGTAAAATGGTCTTCGATATTACAGGAAAATGTTTTGCAATCTTTTAAGCTACCACGCCCAGTTCTATGTATTGGTGGGGTGGTGAAGATTGAGCTTATTGGGAGGATTCAGAAACAGGCAATGGATGGTCTGTACTACATATGGTGAGTTACATAGTCTTGAGACATTGTTGTAATACTGGCCTGTGTGGTCATTTTGGCACCTTACCCACACTGTACTGTTTTGCTTGCTCGGTTTTGTCCTGATCATCTCTTCCATTACACTGATATGGATCATGTACTTTTTCAGTGTGTCTCATGTACAAATGGTGGGGAATCCACTGTCGCGAGAACTAGGGGTAGCTCCTTGCGAGAATGGTGTAGTGCTCAAGTACTATCCGGATCCTGGTAGATCTGGCGTTTGTCGCAGTTACTCGTCAGGGGACGATGATCGCAGCCCCTCCAAATGGCATAGCTTTGCGACGAGGATCTGGCAGTCGGGTACGGCTCGAGGAATAGGATGGAACCAGGCGCTCTTGAACAGGCTTTTCGGTCCCCCCTTGCAATTTTTGGACGAAGATGATCTATCCGAGGAGGAGCCTTAGAAACAGACCTACATACCTTACTTATGTAGCAAGTTGATATCGTTTAGCTGAAGTCGTTTGATCTTTGTAAGAATGCACCGGGTAGTGTCGTGCTGTGAGAGAGTGTGTCTGTAACAGAAAGAGATGTCATCGGCATCCTTGGGGCGCATGGAGTTGAAATACTAGAGTAGATGGAGTTTATTCACGAGAATGTCAATCAGTCAATATACTGTTGGAAGGATACGATGCTACTTCATCAGTCAATCTTGGCCTTTTATCATCTTTGTTCTTGTTGATTTGGCAGGCTTGTTTTGCTACAGTTGCAACTTGAGCGACCAGTAGCTAGACAGTGAAGCGGGCGGGCGGGGAATTTTTTTTATTTAATCCTTTTTTATTAATATTTTAAAGTTAACCCCTCGCGAGCTTTATTTGCAATTCTGACCCCTTTGGCCACGCCACCCCCCGACGTGGCAAAAACGTACTGTCACGTCACTTCCTATGGCGTGACAAAAAAATATCACGTAAGCTCTCGTTCGCCCGTCTGCCAGCGTGGAGGGTCTGTGTGGCATCTGTCACACCATGGGGATGGCGTGACAAAGTGCTTTAGTCACACCAAAGTTCGTGGCGTGACAGTGACTACATAAATGCCGCCTCCTTCCTAGGTCTTCACTTTTTCACCGGCTCATTTCTTCCTCTCGACTGCTCCCCTCCCTAGACCTGTCTTCGCCGCGGTGGCCCTCCCTCACATGTGGGTGTCCTCCCTCGTCGTCCTCCTTCCCATGGCAAGATCCTCCCATGTCTTGGCCTCTCCTCCGCCGCAGGCCTCGTCCCACGCCACCGGCGTTCTCCCACGCCGTGAAGGTAAATAATTACATGCCATTTTGTGAAATTTGGAGAGGACATGATCATAGTATTATCGCCATCAACAGATTAGAACAATTGGTTAATTATCCCGGTGTGGAACGGGATCCAATGGCATGCTCTAAAAAATTAACTGTGTTGTCCAATTCAATCTAGCTATATGTAACTGTGCTCTATATAGAGGTTTACGCTAACCTTGGTGATCCGAAATAGCTTGGCACACAATCTTTAATCTTGTAGGATTGCAAGAGTATTTCATGCACATAACTACCTTCGCTGTTTGGTGTAGTTAATCCCGGCTTCAGAGCTTTTTGTCTAGCTTGTCAAGCTGAAACAAAGCAAAGGCTATACAATTAACTCGAGAGTTCTTACGAAGTTGCGATATGGAGCACTGGCCTAGCTAGCTTAGTCATAGTGATAGACATCTTATGTACGTTGGAAGGACATACATAGTTCCAATATTAGTGTGTAACTAGTAGAGTGCGTGTGTGTTGTAACGAAACCCTAAAAGAGAGAGATACTTCTCTTCTGGTATTATCTTCTTGTGAATTATTAGCTATTTATTAGTAGATAATATTTTAGTTTGGTGCTGGCTTTGAGTGAAGGGACTAGTTTAGCATGTACTTATGTGGTAAAACTAAGTACTTCCTTGTTAAGCTCATATTCTATCGTTTCAATTCATTTATGATATTATCATTTTCCATGTCTTTTAAATTATTCTATACTATAGAGAACCCATTGGGTAACAAAAACTGTAATACTTGAATTAATTATCTCAATATCTAAATTTGGATGTTCTATTAATTGTTGTACCTTTCCATGTTCATCTTATTGGAAATTCTGCATACTTGAATTGGCTTAGCTGAATTTGTGATATAACTTCTGTATGACCACTAGACAATGCCACTAAAAAGAAGTAATCTGTATTTTGCTCAAGCTCTCACCTTATGCCGTGCAGAATTAGTTAACCGAAAATAAATTATGAAAGGACCTCTATAGAAGAAATGAAATAAAGACGGACTTACCTCCTTTCTGCATATAAGATTTCTCGAACGAGTGGTTCGTGGCACTCCGAGCGTGTAGCTCTGGCGTACCTAGGAGCGAAGTCCTAGGCGTACTCAGGAATGAGCTATGAGCGGTCCCAAACACGTGGTTTGGGCGGTCTCGAGAACGGGATCTCGAGCGTACCTGGGCACGTGGATCTAGGGAAGTGTAGGTCGCACTCAGAGGCAAGCTCTGAGCGGTCTCAAACACGTGGTTTGGGCAGTCTCAAGAATGGGATCTCGAGCATGACTGAGCACGAGAGACTCAGGTAGTGTAGGTTTTGGATCTTTTTGCATCTCCTTATTTCTTGGTGTTATTCGTCCACTGTGTATGGCCTAACACACCTCAATTCATTGTGAAACAACCCGTAAACTTCATTTAAAAAGAGGTATTCTTCCATGATGATCAGAAACCATCATGCTCATTCTCAGAATTACAATGAAAGTACTATCACAGTACACAACATGGAGGAAACAAGCTTTAATTATCCATATGTTTGTACTGTCAAACTACTAGCATGTCTCAGGAAACTAAGCTTTTGTTATGTCCAATGTTGATTGTGATATTTCGTACTTGCGGTATTTCGTTCATATGCCATGCAGTACTGATTTTGTAATATTTTGTTGGATGTAGATGGACAAAGTTGTACGTGTATTTACTGGTGGAGCGATCAGCCAAACTGAAAGTTTTGTCGACTTCGGCGGTATGGAAGCAACCGTCCTTTTGTTTCACGAATCACTGGACTTTAAAACTCTTGTGACTAGGATTAAGTCGACATTTGGATGGGATGAGCCCGGGGTCGTTGTCAAAATGCAAGAACGATATGACGTAGGGCTGGGTTCTAAGGTGCTCGCCTTGTTGGTGCCAATCCTGTCTGCCGATGATTGAGACATGTACAAGAAAATTGTGCTCACATCTCAGGTCCACGTAGTAGGTCGAACCATTTTGTACTAGTCCCCCGTCGAAGGTCGAATCTATTTTCATTCCAAAAAGGCGCATATGTATCGTAGGAGAACTTTAGTTTGTTGCATCGTGCATGATGTTGTTTCTTATGCACGTAACCAAACTCTGTGCACCATGTTATTCCAAGCTTTATTATGAAGTCTATTTTAATTCGCAACTTTAAATCTCGTCGTCTTTTTGCATTCAATTCTTCGCGTAGCAAGGCATCCAACAACATGAAAAAAACGAGTTCTGCAAGTTTACGGTTTGGTCTACGACCACAAAGTTATGTTTTTGCCACCCATCATTGCATTAGGATGTCTATGCATCTTTCATCAGCGGTACTGTCTAGCATATGTGCATAATTGTGCCTTATGTTGTACCACACAATCCACACATTTCTCATTTTTTTCAGGATGCATTATGTATCACTTCTGGGACATGCCCTGGAAATGTTGTGAAGTGACAAAGGTTTTCAAAGCACAAAAAGATTACCGGTCCATATATGTATTTACTCTCATTTAAAAGGATGGTATTATATTTGGTTACGTAGAGAGGTCTCCATTTTCAAGTTGTGGATTGTTAAATGTTACATGTACATGGCATTATGCATCACCGTATCTTCAATTATTTTTGATCTTTCAAAAGGAAGACCCTTTATTATCATCTTACCACATGTTCCAAATCTATAAATCCAAATGGAATAACTGTCATAATTTACAAACAAAGCTGAAGTAGCCTCACCGCGCTAACTGGTGGCATGACACAACACTCTTGTCACGCGTCTTTGAATGGTGTGACCAAGGGTACGTCCGAACGTCCGAACGTCTCCGTTTGTTTGGACCGTTCGATTGGAATCGGACGGTCCGAACGTCTCCTCTGCATCGGGCTCTGTAACGCTATGGGATATGGCGTGACACAGCACTACTGTCACGCCATGCTAAATAGTGTGACAAAGGGTACATTCAGACCGCCCGAACGTCTCCGTCTGTTTGGACCGTCCGATTCCAATCGGACGGTCCGAACGTCTCATCCGCATTGGGCTCTGTCACACCATGGGATATGGTGTGACACATGCCACGCAAGCTCCACGTTGGCACGGCGTGCGGCCGAGGCCTTGCGTAGCATGTTTTGCCATGCCGCTTTAGGTGGCGTGATAGAGTTCATTTGCCACGCCAGGTATGGTGGCGTGGCCAAAGGGGTCAGATTGGAAATAAAGTTCGCGAGAGGTTAACTTTAAAATATTAATAAAAAAGGATCAAATAAAAAAAATCGCACGCGGGCGGGCGGGCATTTTATTTCTTTCTTGTTCAAATGCAATGGCCATCCATGCCGGATTCCCTTCATTCAAATGGAACGTTAGTTTGTCTGATTGTTCGTTCCCTGCAAATAAACAGGCTCTATTTGGCGTTGTGGTGGATTACGGTGGAATATGATAATCTCGTTTGATAGAACCGTTTTCAGATATCTTGGCGCTTGGCTAGCTGTCTTTTTAAAATCAAGTTGCAAACAAAGATATTATTCGGTCCAAATAGCAAAGATGCGACAGAACTCGTCCAACTTTTGAATTTGTCTAACTTTAACCTAATTTGGCAAAAGACTGCTAGTTTCTTTTAATATGTTTTTAAATTAGAATTACGAAAATAAATGTCCATTTAATCAAACTACAAAAATAGGCTTATGTCGCCATTTGAATGGGCGACAGGACCCGTCGCTGGTTGGACTAGCGACAAGAGATCTGTCACCAGCAAAACCGAATGGTATGCCCTTATTGTCATTCCAAATGGCGATTGGCACCTAAATTGCAATTTGGAATGATGACAGGGACCATGCAGCCTCTTGTCGCCATTTTTGTACATTTAAACACAACTTGTGTGGGTGTATTGACGTAGGCTGAGAGCGTCCAGCCTGCTTCCGTTTGCGAGGATAGCGGAGGCCACGTGGGAGGATAACCGAGACGTCCGTACGTCTAGGCGTTTTCCATACGATCGGTGCCAGTTGACGGCGTTGGTGGACCGTTGGAGGCTGGAGACGCACATATTTGTAACATTTCAAAGTTTTGTTACCAAGTTCAAAATTAATAAAGTTATTATTTTATTAGATTTCCTTAGTTTTAAAAGAGTTTTCTTGCTTTTCTTGAATTTCCTATATTTTAAAAGTCAAAAAAGAAAATTTATTGATTTTTCTGGGATTTTATTGGATTTCAAAGTTTTTAAAAAGAAAAACAATTAATTTCTTGAATTTTGTGGTATTTAAAAATGTTTTCCTATTTTCTAAAACTAAAATTAATTTATGTGCAAAAATAAAAACCAACTTTAAGTTGAAAATAATTTTATTGAGTTCAAAAATAACACCTCAATTTTTGGGTCTTTTCAAAATTTTCAAAATAAAATGAACTATTTGAGTTTTATTGAATTAATTAAAGCTTAAATTGAAATTTCAGAGAATGAAAACATTTAAATGATTAAAATAAACTTCAAATAAATATAAAATTTGCTTTATTTGAATTCTTCATGTTCCAAGGTTTTTTGTGGGATTTTCTTGAGTTTATTTTATTTTTGGGTTTCTTTTTCTTTTTCTCCTTTTTCTTTTGTTCCTTCTTTTCCTTTTCCTTTTTATCTTTCTTCTCCCTCTGCCTCCTGGCCCATGCCGCCCGTCAACTCTGGCCGCTTGCCCATGCCACCTTGCCTGCTTGCCCATGCCGCCACACGCCAACACGGCAGGTGCCATGTCGCCCGCGTCTGATCACTTTGTCCTCCCATCCCATGCATGCCGCCTCGCTCCTCGCTTGCGTGCCGTGCTCTCGCCGAAGCGCATCACCCAAGACACCCCATGCCGCGCTGCCTCCTTCCCCCTGGGCTATAAAAGCCGGCCGTCCCCTGCCCTTGCCTCCCCTCCCCACCATTCTTCTCCTCTCTCCTCCTTCGCCGAGCAAAACCAAAGAAGAGCGTCGCTCCGTGCCGGCCGCCACCCCTTCTCACCGTTCCCGCCACTCTAGTGGAGTTCTCGACGTCTCAACCCCGTCACGGCGTGTTCCCAAGCTCTAGCATCATTTCCCCTCAACCAATTATGTTTTTTGTGCAGCGAATCGCCGTAATTCCGATGTTCCCCTCTTCTAGGCCGATTTCACCTCCGTCGCCCAATCTTCGTCTTCGGTGAGTTTTCTCCCATTTTCTTCGCGTCATCTCGTGTTCCCGGTCCTCCTCCACCATTCCCTCACCTCCATTCCTCTTCCCCGCCGCCGTGGAGCTCCACCACTGCCACACCTCCATTAGCGCCGCTGGCCGTTGTCGCCCCGCCTCCTCGGAGCTCCCCGAGCCTCCCGATCTCACCTCCACCTTCCCTACCTCCGGGCGTAGCTCATGCTTGCCATGCTTCCTTCAGAGTGCCGCCGCGCCGCAACTTCCGCCGCGAGCCCCGTGTGCCGTCGCCGCTTGCCTGGGCGCCACCGCCTCCACCACCTGTGGGTAGGACACCCCTGCGAGGTTCCATTTTCCCGGTTTGCCCGCCGCCTCGTCGCCTACCTCGCCGCCGCCGCCTTGCCCGAGCCTCCCCTGTTCAGCAACTCTGTGCTACTCTCTGTGTTTAGCTCTTTGAGTCATTGACAACCAGCCCCACCTATTAATGACCTCCCTCTTCTCTTTCTTTCCCCTTTGTCTCACCTCCAAGTGGGCCCATGTTGTCATATGCTTTTGCTTGCATGAAAAATCAGAAAGCATATTCCAATATATTCTTTCCATTTTCATATTTTCGTAATTCATGTGAATATCAAACTTTCAGATGTTCGTTCTCCTTCATACGAACTCCGATTCCGTCGATTCTTATTCCTCAATTCGTCTAAGTTCAATATCTATTTCCTAGAACATAAATTATTTAATTAGGAGTTTATTTTAGTTTTATTTGAATTTAGCTTATTTTCACGTGTAGATTTCGACGACTTCGAAGAGTCATATTTCAACACCATTTTAGACTACAATTATTTAAGCAAGGCAATTTACATCCTTTGATCATATTTGGTCCCAGTATTTAAAATTACTTAAATTATGTTTTAAATTATTTTTGTATGCTTAGTTTTATTCAAAATAATTTAAATTCCTATCTTTAAATTGTAGCTAAATCCCAAACCCTTGTATAGCCCATTGTTGTCAAGATTAGTAATAAGGAGAATCATTTCGGATGTGATATATTTTGAAGTTAGAAATTGAATAGATTGGATTATAAGAATATTATTGTTGGATTTTTTGACCAAAAACAGATATTGGATTATAGAAATACATTATTGTTTGATATTGGATTATAAGAATACATTATGGTTGGATAGAATTTTTATTATTAATTAATCCTTTTTTAAATTTTATTTTACAGTTAACCCCCGGTGCACTTTATTTCCAATTCTAACCTCTTTGGTCACGTCACCACCCATGGCGTGACAAAACAATGTCATTATGTCAAGGGCATGCTCTTGTCACGCCATGGGTGGTGGCGCGATAGTGTTGTTTGGTCACGCCACCACCAGTGGCGTGACCAAAAGTGCTATTTATGACTTATCCTACCGTGGACAAAGATTGTTTTGTTACGTCATGGGTGGTGGCGTGACCAAAAGGGTCACAATTGGAAATAAAGTGCGCCGGGGGTTAACTTTAAAATAAAAATTAAAAAAGGTTAATTAATAAAAAATGTTCGGTTGGATATCGCACTATAGGAATACATTATTGTTAGATGTTGGATTTTATGAATACATAATTGTTGAATATTGGATTATATGAATATAATTGTCGGATGTTGGATTATAGGAATATAATTGTTGATATTGGATTATAGGAATATAATTGTTGGATATTGGATTATAGGAATGTAATTGTTGGATATTGGATTATAGGAATGTAATTGTTGCTATTGGATTATATGAATATAATTGTTGGATATGGGATTATAGGAATATAATTGTTGATATTGGATTGTAAGAATACATTATTATTTGATATTGGATTACGTAAATATACTGTTAGAGATTGGATTATTGGATATGATCGAATAATGAATTTGGATTTAGAGGTATTATTAGTGATTGTTGGAAATTTAGTTTTGACAAGATGATCAGGTATAGGTGATGAATAAAGAATAAAGTTGGATTGTTATAGTAAGTTATGATTGGAATTCAGGTGCATTGAATCAATTATAGAGAATCGATGAAATTGGTGGAGTTATTTGAATAGTAGTGTCTGGTTGATCTACAGTTATTGGTGGACTAATGTAAATAATGATGTGGTGGATCAATAGACATAATAAATTGATTTGGAGATGATTCTAATATTGATGGTTGACTTATTGATCTTGGAGTTGACAATCCTTGGACATCGAATCCCTCACCCCTTGTCGCCCTAGATAAAACTCTAGTCAATACAATAGTATTGACAAGATATTTCTTGTTGAAAAACTTTACGCTTAGACAAAGCTTAGACCAAAAATATTGAATTTGGAGAGTTTTAGCCAAATGTTCAACTATGATTTAAAATGAGGCTATGTCATTGGTTTGCCATGGAAAATTTTAGCAAATGATTTAAAAAATGAAATAAAAGAAAAAATTGGTTTAGACTTGGGCGAAATGGATGTTTAGATGGTGCGAGTTGATGCACAGGATCGATCTATCTCTATGATCGAGACCAGGGTTTTATTGGAAGTCGCTCATGTCAGTTAAGGACCGATCTTCGAGCTACATCTTGCTAAGCCCCACCGTACAACCACATGTCCTATGTGGGTAGGACCTGGCAAACTAATTTATCATGTTCTAGCATTACGTCTGCAAGCTGTAATTGTTAGGTGTTCCTTCTTGGGTTTGTGCAGACGATGGTAATTGACGTCCATGTTTGTCGGGGCTTGCTTTGGGTGATGGTAACAGACATCCTTGTCTGGGTCGGTTATCCCCTACAACGGTGGGCTTCGGGCCAATAGTAAATGATGTCCATGACTTGGGGTTAAGCTCATCGGGTGGGTTGGTGTTAGAGGCTTAGAGCGTGGTATTGTAAAAGGCCTTGTGATAGTCACTTAGCCGCACACCTACGGAAGTGTGTTAGACGGATATTATAAGATGATTATCTCTTATGGGTAAAGTTGTATAACCTCTGCAGAGTGTAAAACTATTCGAATAGCCGTGTCCACGATCATAGACATGCTGAGCAAAGCCACTCAAAGTTAGACTTTGGTTTTGATTTCAAAAGATGTTATCAAATGGTTTTTGATAGTTTATCCAATTGGGAAATTGGGCAGATTGCCACGTGATAGGAGGGTATCCTTCACCACTCTTGTATGAAGGTTATCTTATTATAAAACTTAAGAATTTAGACAAATGAATTTTAGTTATAGAATAGCTGCTTGGGAACTTAGTACATATATTTAAAAAGAAAACATTGCTTTACGCAAATTCAACCACTTAAGCCTTCCTTTGATATATCCCTACATGCATTATAATTATGTTATTGGGTGTAACTTGCGGAGCACATTTTTGTACTCACCCTTGCTTAATAAAATATTGTTCAGAGGAGAAGGACTTCACCACTAGCGTGGATCTCGATGACTAGGCCGCTACCCCAGTCGATTGCCTATAGCAGATTTGCTGAGCTCTACTACTTCGTCTTCATCTTTCACTGTGTTTGTTTATTGTTGGCTTGTAAGCCTTTCTAGTAAAACTCTGATATTTATTAATAAAGTTGTGCGAATTATGTATGTTACCATATTTGTTTACTGTGTACACTAGCTCCTGTTCCAGGGACTAGTGTGGAAAACATAGAGGATTTAGGGGTGTTACTCCCGGGTCCGACAACGTTCCACCTTCCGTACGGGGAGATGGCTCCTACGCTGCAGGACGTTACGTACCTCACTAGTCTCCCTTGTGCGGGCCCTCCTGTGACTACGCTGATGTTGGTCTTTGGGTTGTTCGTTTGCTTCCTCACTTCTTTTTGACTATTCGGTGTGGATTTCAGACCGGCGGATGCCAGCACTTTCAGTGGACGGACTCTGTTGGTGCCTTGGTGGAAAGAGCAGTTGTGTAACACCCTGATTTTCTGAGCCTTTTTAAAATTTTCAAAATATAAGGATCCATTTTGTTTTGATGAAAATTCAAAGCTTAACTTGAGATTTTCAGAAATTGGGTGTTTAAAATGACTAAACCGAACTTCAACTAACCCTAAAGTTTGGTTCTTTGGAGCTGTTAGAGCTCTTGTGTTGATTTTCCTTGCCTCCGCTTGTTCCACTCTTTCCTTGACTCAGCCCTTTCTTTCTAGACCTCCCTCCTGTTTGACCTCGTCGGACCTCCCCTCGCATTTTGTTCGGATTCCTTTATTTCAGACCACATCTTTGTTGGC
Source organism: Phyllostachys edulis (assembly GCA_036346405.1). Taxonomy (NCBI): domain Eukaryota; kingdom Viridiplantae; phylum Streptophyta; class Magnoliopsida; order Poales; family Poaceae; genus Phyllostachys; species Phyllostachys edulis. The sequence goes on along the minus strand of CM070550.1, from coordinate 281,272 downwards.
TTGAATCTCTTTGGTTTAGACCTCCCCTCTAGTTTCTCTTCGGTTTTGACCTCTCCTTCGGGTCACAATTACCCCTGAGATGTCCTAAGCTCAGGTTTGTGTTTCAAATATTCTTGATATCTGAAATCTAAACTTTAGGTTGAATTCCCCCTTCTGGACCTCTCTTGTTTGGGCATTCCCTTATGCCCAGACCTCCATCTTGTTTGGCGATCTCTTGGAGTCCAGATCTCCCTGTGTCTGGAACTCTCTTGTGTGTCTAGACCTCTTTTGTGTCTAGACTACCCTTGTATTTGGAACCTTCCTTTAGTTCATCTGGACCTCCCTGTGTCTACTTGAACTTCCCTCTTATTCATGTAGGCCTCTTGTGTTCACCTAAACTTTCCGTGTGTTCCTTTGGACATCCCTGTTGTAGAGACCAAACCCTAGGGCACCCGAGAGGTCCTCCAAGAGCTCCTGGAAAGTCCATCAGGACCTCCCAGGAGGTCCAAAAAGGGCCTTTCGGGCAGTCCACCAAGACCTCCCAGGAGGTCCAACAGGACCACCTGGAAGTCCAGGAGGACAGACCCGAGGAGGTCGTGGAGCCACGAAGCACCCCGCAGACCTGCCACGGCCAGACCAGGGGAGGTCGTGGAGGTCTGAGGTCGTCCCAAGACCACCCGCGACCCACCAGAGGAGGTCGTGGAGGACTGAGACCACCCTAGAACCACACACGTCCAGACCTGAGGGTGGTCGTGGAGGACTGGGCTTGCTCCAAGGTTCCCTGTGCATACTGAGCTAGTCCCAAGGATCATGGCTAGCTCTTCACAAAGAATAATAGTGATAGCATTGCAACAACACCACTTTATTAATATCAAGGAAGTTGTTTACAAGAGAGCTTACAATTCAAAGCAGCTTAAAATACTGAGAAGGATAAACATATAGGCCACCCGATACACCACATGCAATCTACCGGAGGGCGCAATCCTAGTCGCTCGGGACCACTAGGTCCACAAAGAAGGTTATCCCAAAGCTTCCCATTCTCGCTAAAGACAACAATAAGCAAGAGTGAGCACAACAACCGTGCTTTCGCAAGTTACACCTGATTAGATAACAAAATGACATGCATAATGGATATCACAAAGAAAGGCTTAATATGGTTGATTTGCATAAAGCCATGTTTCTTTCAAATACATGTATTAGGTTCTAAGGCAGTAATACAATAGTTAAAATTCATTTTATCAAACCAGTTTTTCAGTTGGATAACATTCATCATAAGATGGTGAAGGATACCCTTCTATCACATGGCTCCCCGCCCACAACCCATGGGATAGCAATCCCAAAACAGTTTATTAAACACTTTTGGAAACCCAAAACCAATATCTAACTCGAGTGGCATTGCCAAAGATGTCCATAACAGCATGACACGGCTATTCAATAGATTTAACTCTGCGCAGAGGTTGTACACTTTACCCACATGACATGATTCCTCTAGTTTGTTTGGCCTGCGCGAGTGCCACCTTTCACTGCCGAAGGTAAGAGGTCTAGAGTTCATGACAAAGCCTTTGAAATGCGTTGTCCCACCACAGCCTCTCCTTGCTAAGGTTTCGCCTCCTTTGGATTCACTCAGATCTGGGCCCCTCTTGCACCAAGGGAAACATAGGTCATGAAAGACCATTTTGGCCATAGAAGACCTCCCACTCCTCCAATTGGATCAACTGCGGTGGAAGTTCTGCAATTTACTTAGCTAGGTCCCACACCCCATACTGGAGACATGTGGTTGCACAATTTTGGCATAGCCCATTATAGGCCTAGCATTGGCGGCTCAAAGACCGGTCCTCAACTGACTTGGGCGACAATCACATACCCCTGGACCTCCACCCTTTTCCAGGCTAGAGTCCGTGCACAAACCTTGCACCAGCCAAGCCAACCATTTCGCCCAAGTCCAAATCCATTTTCCTTTTTCCTTTTCTTTGCTTCCCCAGCAATATTTCCATACGTCCATGACACCCCAATATCATGGCCAAAACTTTTAAATCAGTAGTTGGTCATGATGGTAAAGATTTCCCCAAATCAAGTACTTTTGGTCTAAGCAAGTCTAAGCATTTGGTTTTACAATTGTTCCTGGTTTACACTATTGTATCAATCAGATTTTGCCTAATGGTGACAATAAGTTGGGTACAACATCAAAGTCGGCCATATGAAAGAGATAGGCATAACTATGGATTTCAAGACAGGTATTGAAATAACTTGGTAGAAATAAGCATGCATTATACTTTGAAATTGAACATAAATAGATTGAAATATTGGGTGCAATACGATCAAGAGTGTAACTTGCCTCTTGCTTGGTAGCTTAAGATTCTATTCTCTCACACAGCTCTGGCTCTCTGGAACGCCAAGATCTACACGTATACAAAGCAAAGCAAATAAAGATCCAAATGAAATCCGAATGAACTGAGCAAGAAGTAAATAGCAGAGGATGATACTAAAAGGAAATAAACAGAGAAGATTCTTGGAGGAGGTCTGATTGGTGAAGGGCTCGGGCTCGGGGTCTCGAACTGAGGGCTTGAGAGCTCCCAAAAATAGAGAGCTGAGAGCAGAGGCCAAATGAAGAACAGGAGGCGGTGGGTGTTCTGGTGCTCTATTTAAAGGAGAGAGAATAGAAGCACCATAAACAGAGGATGTCCAAATTCAATGTATTGGTACAAAGGCACACCTGTGTGCCCTGTACAAATGAGAATAAAGAAAGCAAGGGATGTGACAAAAGTAGAAAAGAGGACAAGGGTAGATGGCGAGATTTAATGTGACTCATCCCACATCAAATGCACTTAAGAACCAAGGAAGACCACCAAAAGGGTGAACAAATTGGTCAAAGGGCGGTCCAAGGAGGAGGTCTGCGAGGAGATCCATAGAGGAGGTCCACGGAGGAGGTCCCGACGACAGCACCGGAGGTCTTTGAGGACAAAATGTCCTAAAGGCCACAAGGAGGTCTAAGGACATGAGGTGCAAAAGACAATAGAGATCTAAACCACAAAGGTCTAAACACAAAAGGGAGGTCCAGACCATAAGGGTCTGAACACTATAGGGAAGTTTGAACCTAAAGGAGGTCCAAAACTCAACAAGGAGGTCCGGACATGGGGAGGTCCTGACTGTTGAGATCTCTGCAAGGGAGGTCTGGACGGTTGGGATCCAGACAAAGGGGAGGTCCTAGAGAACACGAAGAGGTCCTGAAGGACATGGGAAGATCCAACTAAACAAGGAGGAGGTCCCAAAGGACTCAAGGAGGTCCTGAAGGACAAAAGAGGTTCAAAGGATTGAAATGAAATTGCGGCCAAGGTTTGGTCTAGGAGGTCCTTAGCGAGTGAGATCAACTCAAGGGAGGTCTCAACGGCTGGGATGAAATCAAGAGAGCTTTAACGATTAAGATCAAGGCAAGGGGAGGTCCAAGGGATATGGAGGCCCAAAGGGCTAAGAGGTCTTAAAGACTTCAAGGAGGTCCTGGACAGGAGGTCCAGAAGACACACAATGGGGAGGTCTTATGGACAGGAGGTCCAGAAGACACACCCACGAGATGTCCGAAGGTCAAGCTCAAATCGAAAGGTGGAGATCTGATGGCTAGGACCTCACTGGGGAGATCCTAACGGTCACGATCAGCAAGGGGAGGAGGTCCGCGTAAGCAAGGATACGCGGGAGGAGCTGGAGCCATCCGATCTTGATCGAACGGAGGAGGCGATCGGGGCGCTGGACCATCCGGCGTAGGCATTCCACAAGATCGGACTGCTTCGCATTTAATCGAACGATCCTTATGCTAGGAAAGTCAAACCCGAGCGGCACAGCCATAGGGGCAAGCAGGAGGTCCAAATGCTAGGGAGGTCTGGACCCTTAGATCTAACGAGGATGAGGTCGAGCTGTTAGATCTAACAAAGATGAGGTCCGAACCGAACGGAAGGCTTGGATGGACACGAGGAGGTCCAAATGGACAAGAAGGAGGTCTTGTTCGCTAGGATCTCCAAAGGACTAAGAGGTCCCGCAGACCGGAGGTTTAAAGGGTAAGAAGGTCCCGATAAATAAGAAGGAGGTCTGGAAAAACAGTAATACCGAGAGTTGGGGCGGTAATACCGGATTGCACTAGAAGGACCTTTCCAAAGACAAGGTTACAAGGATCAGGGTGAGAAGGAGTCCAAGTGATCACCGAGAGGTTCACAAGAGCATAGAAGGAACTCAAATGAACGTGAGCTTAGGTCTGGAAGGAACCAAGGAAGGAGGTCTGGACACTAGGTGAGACCAAAGGGATCCGATTGAACACCGGAAGTTTCATTTAAGCAGGGGTGGTTCAATCAATGCAAAGGAGATCCTGTTGACGCTGGAGGTTCAGGAACACAGATGGCCTAGATAACCCAAAGAGAAGTTCAAATGGACACAATGAGGTCCAGATAAACTAAAGGAAGGTTCTATGGAGCCCGCAGGGGTTCAGGTGAACTATGAGGGTTTCAAATGAGCCTAGAGGGGAAAGAGGGTTGATGAAGAGAAAGATCCGAAAGGAGAATTCTAGTCAACAAAGAAATGGTCCGGACCACAAAGAGGTTCAAGCCAACAAAGGGTAGTCTAGATACAAGGAAGGTCTAGACTCACAGAAGTGTTCCAAACATAAGGGATGTGGCTTCGAGGAGATAGCAGGACAAGAGGGAAGGTCTGGGCACACAGAAGGCTAAATACAAGAAAAGCCTAGACCTGGGGTGCCCATACAAAAGAGAAATGTCAAAACCAAGAAGGATTGTCTAGTCCTCAAAGGAGGTCTAGATACAAGGAAAAATCTAAACCTCGGAGGAGGTTTAAACTACAAAAGAGAGATTAAGAGAGGTCCCACCCAAAGGTGGTCTCGACCAAAGAGGTAGACTAGACAAAAGGTCTCAATAGAGAGAGATTTCGGGAGAGGAAAGACCCGAAAAGACAAGGAGGATGACCACAACTGAGGTCAAACAAGAGGGACGATCTGGACATATAAGAATGTCCAAATATAGGATAGAGGAAAGGAAACCCCTATCAAGAAAAGGAAAGATAGCTCCAAAGAGCTAGAGCAACACCAAAAGAACCGAGCTTTGGATTAGTTGCAGTTTAGTTTAGTCATTTTAAACACTTCAAATTCTGAAATTCTCAGGTTAAGCTTTGGATTCTCATCAAAACCAAATGGTTCCTTTTATTTTTGAAATTTTTTCAAAAAGGCTCTAAAATCAGGGTGTTACACCTGTGTTCATTGGAATCCCTTCTGTATTCATTTGAACCTCCCTTGTGTTCATTTGAATCTCCCTGTATCCCTTTGCCCCCTTCCTGTGTTCTTTTGGACCACTCCAGGTTCCTAAGGACCTCCTTGGTCCTTCATCTTGGCAGTCAGGACCTCCCCAGGTTCATCTTGACCGCCAAGACCTCCCTTTGGCTTCATCTTGACCATTGAGACCTCCCTTGTGTTGGTCTTAACCGTCAAGATCTCCTTGATCTTCTCTTGACCATCGGGATCACCTTTGAGTTTATCCTGATCGTCAAGACCTCCTTTGGACCACTTTCTGTGGATCTCCTCCGCTGGATCCCTCTCCCTCAGAAACCACTTCGTACAGACCTCCCTTCGTCTGGATCTAATGGTCCAGACCTCCCTTGTGCTGCCTCCTTGGGTCCGGACCTCCTTAGGTCTAGACCTTCCTAGTGTTTAGACCTCGTGCTCGATCGGACCTTCCGCTCGATTTTGACCTTCATCGCTTGAGGGCCGTCTGATCTGTGTTGAACGGCCTAATCGCTTTGGCTCGTTCGATCCAAATCTAACCGCTCCCGCCCCTCCCGCTTCTTATCTCACTATCATTAGGACCTCCCTTTGGATATTCTAGCCGTCAGGACCTCCTTTGCTTGATTAGATCTTGACCGTTAAGACCTCCCCTTTGGAGATCTTAGCCATCAGGATCTCCCTTGATTAGATCTTGACCGTTAAAACCTCCCCTTTGGAGATCTTAGCCGTCAGGACCTCCCTTGATTAGATCTTGACCGTTAAGATCACCCCTTTGGAGATCTTAGCCGTCAGGACCTCCCTTGATTAGATCTTGACAGTTAAGACCTCCCCTTTGGAGATATTAGCCGTCAGGATCTCCCTTGATTAGATCTTGACCGTTAAGACCTCCCCTTTGTGGATCTGACCATCGGGACCTCCCCTTTGTGGATTTGATCGTCAGGACCTCTCCTTTGTGGATCTGACCGTCAGGACCTCCCCTTTGTGGATCTGACCATTAGGACCTCCCCGTCCCTTAGACCTCTTAGCCCTCTGGACCTCCTTGTCCACGGGACCTCCCCCCTCTCAATCTTTTTGCAAGGACCTCCCTTGCGGGTTGAGGTCACCTTGTGATCAGGACCTCCGGTCTTGTGCTCGGACCTCCCCCATGGGTGAGGATCTCCCTTGACCTTTGCGGGACCTCCTCTAGGTCTCCGCAGGACCTCCCCTTGAGCTTTGACTGGCCCCATTTGTCAGTCACGACCTCTTTCTTTATCCTTTGACCATGTCCTTTGCACTTGGAAGTCTTCAAAGCATTTAATGCCTGTTGTGTCGTATTTAATGCATGTTGTGTCGCATTAAATGCTACTACCTTTTGGCAGCATCGGGCTATCTTTTGTCTCATCTTTTACCTGCTCCTATCATTCCTTCACCAACTCTTGAACACGTATACCCTTGGAAATCTTGGCGGCTCTGGCTATATAAGCTTGGGCAGTCCTTCCTCTTCACCCTTTTGCTTATTTTCACTCTCTGGCTCACCCGGCTAACTTTTGGATCTCCTTCCAGCTCTCTAGACCTCCTCCCTTAAGCTTCGGACCTCCTCCAGCAAGCTCCTTGGACCTCCTCCAAACCCATCAAACCTCTCTGTTGGCTCTAGTTTTATGTTTCTTTGGAGTTATTTTGGTTTTTATTTGGCTTTGGTTTGATTTGCGCTGTTTTAACGTGTAGACCTCGACGTCATTGGTGAGCCTAAACTTTGTGAGGAGAAGACACAGAAAGCTTTGAAAGGGAGGCAAGTTACACTCTTGATCATATTGCACCCATTATTTCACCCTATATATGTTCCATTTTAAATGTTAATGCATGCTTACTTTATTAAGTTATTTCAATACCTGCCTTTAAATTCATAGCTATACCTAAATCCTTTGTATGGCCCCTGTTGACCTTGAACCGAACATATTGTCACCATAGGAAAACCTGGTTGCTACATTAGTGTGAACCAGGATCTTTGGAAAAACTTGATGCTTAATCATGCTTAGACCAAAAATATTTGTTTTGGGAAAAATTTTCCATCTTTGGCCAACTATTATTTAAAAATGTTAACCATGGCATTGAGTTGTCATGGAGTTTGGAAAATATGCTGGGGAAGCATGGAAAATGGAAAATGATTTGGACTTGGGCGAATTTGGTTGCTTGGTCGGTGCATGTCCATGCACGAGCTCAACTTGGGTAGAGTTGAGGCTCAGGGGTTCTGTGGTTGTCGCCCTAGTCATTTGAGGACCGGCCTTTGAGCGTCCCTTTGCTATGCCTATAATGGGTTATGCCTCACCGTGCAACCACATGTCTCCTGGATGGGGCGTGCGACCTGGCTGAATAATTTGCAAAGTTTCACCGCGGTTGTTCCACTTTGATGTGTGGGAGGTCTTTCATAGCCTATGGTCTTTTATAACCTATGTTTCCCACTAGCGCAAGAGGGGGCTTTTCCGGCGGGTTTCTATCCAAAGGAAGCGAATCCTTAGCGAGGAGGGGCTGCGGTGGAATGATGCATTGTAAAAGCCTTGTCGTGAACTCTAGACCTCTTACCTTCGGTAGTGAGAGGTGGCATTGATGAATGCCGGACAAACTAGAGGAATCATGTCATGTGGGTAAAGTGTACAACCTCTGCAGAGTGAAAACTATTCGAATAGCCGTGTCCACGGTCATGGACGTGCTGGCAAAGACCACTCAAAGTTAGATATTGGTTTTGTTTTCAAAAGGTTTTGGATAAACTGTTGTTGGGATTTCTATCCCTTGGTTTTGGGCGGGGAGCCTTGTGACAGGAAGGTATCTTGCACCATTTAACGATGAATGTTATCCAACTGTAAAAACTTATTTGCGAAAATGAATTTTAGTTATTGTATAACTACCTTGGAAGTTAGTATATGTAATTGAAAGAAACTTGGCTTTACGCAAATTAACCATATTATGCCTTCCTTTGATTATCCATGTATGCATGTCATCTTGGTTATTCCACGGGTGTGACTTGCGAGCACGGTAGTTGTGCTCACTCTTGCTCAATATAACTTTTGGCAGGAGAAGACCTTGACAGTGAAGAAGACCAAACCGACTAGGTTGTGCCTCCGATCGATTGTTCGTGGCGTCCGATGGACGCCCTTCTTTTGGATCTTTTGTATTTCATGTTCGGCCTAAGGCCGCTTTTGTAAGCAACTCTGTTGATATTTTGTTAATACAAGTATGCGTTTTGGATATCACCACTTTTGCCACTGTGTGGGCTAGTGAATGATCCTTGGGACTAGCTCATTTACACAAACGTCTTGGGGTCATCCCTAACTCTCACGACCTCCTTGGGGTTATGGTCATGAGCTTGGGGGTGGTCCTGAGCCCAATGACCTCTCCTGGACCTCCAGGAGGTCTTGAAATATCTTCGGGTGGTCCTATTGGACCTCTCGGTGGTTTGAATGGACCTCCAGGAGAGATCCTACGGGACCTCTTGGGAGGTCCTAAGGATCCTCCGTGCGGTCTGGACCTTTTGGGGGATCCTGGCGGACCTTCTGGGTGGACCTGACCTCTCGGTTGGCCTTTAAGTATCTCCCAGGTGACCCTGGGGAGTTTCTGGTCGTCACAAGTTGAACATCCACATGGACCTCCATCTGGTCTAATGGTGAACATGCCACCTGCAAACAAGCGCCTAGACAAGATTCTTGACCACTTAAAGTGGCTCGAGAAACCTATGTGTGTGTATCCTACTGGTAGTATGTTCAATATGTCTGAAGTAGTTTTCATTATCTTCGCAAGGGATTCATATATCCATGGTGTTGTATGCTTGTTTATGAATTGCAAGATGTCTTTAACTTTTGGCTACTGAATTTGTATGAACGTAACATGACAAGGGATAATTGCATTAGAAAATAAAACTAAGTTATGAAGTCATGTTGAATTCACATTATAATACCATCACACTTCAATACCACAATGAAATTAAACGGTGTACCCATGTTCATCTTAGACGGAAAATATCACACAGTACCACCACATTTTCAGGCCAAAATGACTAGACATTGTCACACCACCTTTTCAGACATAAATGACTACACACTGGCATGCCACATTTTTAGACCTAAATGACCACACCTTGTTGCATCATACAGTGCCACCTTTTCAAACAGAAATGACCACACATTGCACTGCCACCTCTTCAAACCGAAAAGACCACACCCTGTTATGCCACAAATTACCACATTTTCATACAGAAATGACCACACACTATCATGCCACCTTTTTAGACCGAAAAGCGTACCATGTCACCACCACACATTGCCACCTTTTCAGATAGAAATGAAAGCACACTGACACGCTATCTTTTAAGACCGAAATGACCACACTCTGTCACGCCACCTTTTCAGACCGAAAATACCATGCACTGCCATGACACCTTTTCAGAGCAAAATGACAACCAGGACCAGCTTTTCTTAGTGAGTGGACATGTACGATAGGACATTCATCGAGCAGAAGTATATGTTCAACTACGCGGTGCCACCCGAGGTCTTTACCCGTTGGAAACCTTACGTTCCCGACAGCTAGGAAGACAACGCACTGGTGGAGCCCAAGAAACCGGGGTGGTGGTGGAAGACCCCCGAACAACTTGTTGAGGATGATCGGGCCGAGCGCGCAACGGACAAAGGGAATGCTCCTGATAGTGAGATCGATGGCCGTCCTAGTGCTCCCCATCGCCCGGGCGCACTGCGGATCGAAGAGATAAGTTATGTTCAATTTTTGTGTCCTGATTATTGATTTGGCCTTACGTTATGCTAACATCATTCCATCTTCCAGCCCGTCTCACGGTACAGGACTACCTTCGGAACTGGCCACGGCCATAGGTCTGTAGGAGACAAGGGAAAGGCTCTGATGGGCCACTAAGACTAACTTCGTTCCGATCCACCTTTTTTTCTATTCCAAAAAGGCGCACATGTATCCTAGGTGTAGATCAGATTGATGATTCATGCATGCTGTCATTTGTAATGCACATAACCAAACTTTGTGCACCATGAAATTTGCAAATACATTCCAAAGTCTTATTGTCGCAATTGATGCAAATACATTCTAAAGTCTTATTGTCGCAATTGAAATCTCATCTTCTAAATTTAACTCCAAAACTGTTCTCTACTTCATATTTCGTTATCTTTTTTTGAAAATGATCGGTTGCGCGGACACTTAAAGATATTACCAAAAAACTTAGTCAAGTCCAGTAAAATTTGAAGCTGAATTCTCTACAAATATAAATATAATTTTATTCAATTATTTCTGCCAAAAACAACCAAAAATCCAGCTCAGGTCGCCATTTGAATTGGTGACATGAACTTGCCGCCAATTCAAGTGGCGATTTGATCTCTATCGCCATTCCAAATGGCTACAGAGACATTTGACACTATTTGGCTGGTGACAAGGATCATGTCGCCAATCCAACTGGTGACAGGGGAACCCATTTTTGTAAATTTATTAAACAAATATTTATTTATGTAATTCTATTTTAAAAATGTATTATTTTAGAAAAAAATGGCTAGATTTTCATGGATTGCGTCTGTATGTCCTCGACAGCTTTAAAAATAAGGAAGAATCGGGTTGGTACCATAAAAAGCTGTAGTTTAGAAAAATACCACCGCGTTCTTCAGGTTCAGTTTAATACGACCGCCACTTCGCTCCATTCTACGAAATACCACTCCTGTCATCTCTCTGTGATCTTCCCTGTGTAACTCCTTTACCTCTCCCCCTCATCCCCTTCTGTTCTCATTTCTCATCTCTAAGCCCAGCCAAAACTCAAAACCTAGTAGGAGCAGCCCTATGGTGCGTGTGGAGTTGTCGACCGGGGCAAGATTTGGAGATCTCCCTCTTGTGATATGCCGACAATGTGGGCTGCAGGTGGCCGACGATGTGGACTACTATCTTGAGTGCTTTTAGTTCATTTCTTCTTTCCCGTACAGTCAAGAAAGGAAATACTTGAAACTCACATGCATACCAAGAAGGATGAGAAGGAAAAAAAAACAAGTGAAGTCAGATTACATTTTTGTTCTCTTAGGGGGAGGTGCATCTTAAGAAGGATCATCTAGTGGTGTTAAACTACAACCCTTTTTTGTGTGCCCCCATTAAAAGCACCTCTTGCACTGGTAGCTCTTTTTGCTGTCGAGCTCATCCCTTGGTTTGATCCTTTTCTTCCTTGGCCTTCCTGCAGACCTAGTTAGCCTGGGAGGAAGCATGAAGAAACCCTTGTCAACAATCGGCCACTGTGACTTATCACCAATCGGATCAATGTCAAACTCATATGCATCTTTGAACCTGTCCACTGAGTAGTACTCATGCACATATGTCTCCAGCTCCATTGTCTTTGAACATATGAGAGCTATGGCATGAGTGCATGGTTTCCCAGAAAGCTTCCATTGCCCACAACTACACTCCTTTTTCACTAGATCAACAACATATAAGTCTTTTGGAACCTGTTCAGCCCAGACACCTTAGCCTTCATGTGTCCACTTGGAGAAAAAGTGTACTTTAGCCCTCTACTTTTCATGTTTAGCTCAAGGATAACACTAGGCAGTATGATGTCTTGTAGATTATCGGCCACTCTCTTCCTTGCTGATAATCTTTCTATTATCATATGTCTCACTCTATCCATGAGAAGTACCTCCACTCCTTATTCACTCAAATTGGCTCATCCTCATCGGGGTCTCTGTCGGGCTGCTCTTGCAGCCAAGATGTTGCATTTTGTACCAAAGGGCGTTATGGAGGTAGTTGTAAAGGGGTGTTCTCATTCACTATTGACTCATTTTGGTGGCTCTCATACACTACTTGACTCTCATTCACTACTATACTATCATGTGGAAAGTGGCTCTCATGCACTACTTGACAGTCATTAACAACTACACTATCATGTGAAAAGTGGCTTTTATTCACTACTACACTATCATGTGGAAAGTGGCTCTCATTTGAGATGATTGGGTAACACTTGCCAACCGACATGAATAACTTCACTTCCTTTTGCGCACTATTATGAATGAAAGCCTCCATCAGAAGTGCACCACTTGCCACTCTAACCAAGTTGTTCTCCCTCCCAACGTACCAAAATGTCGCCTCCTCATCACTGCCCCAAGAGTAGTACGATTCCACATACCTCATCAAATCCACAAGCGAGATCTCATCAAATCCCACATCCCATCTGAAAGTTCTTCCCTTCTTGTACTCTTTTCTTCCATCCTTGCATGTGGGGTAAGATTTGACGCAAAGCTCCAGACTATATTTTCTCTTTGGATCCTCCCTGTAATAGTTAAAAAACACAATTTAAAACTGTTAAAAAATGGGACTTAAAGGCATCTTCCGGTTTTTACTGCTGTCACATTCCACTTCCTAGGGGGGCTATTACTGCTCTCACATTCATCCCAAATCCATCGAGACCCAAATCCGTCCAGACTCAAATACATGCAACAAAAACAAAATTGAAAACAGATTAAAAATAATTCTTTGCTTACCCATCAACAGCTTCACAAAGATCCATTCTTCCTTAACCTTCTTAGGAGGGGAGGGGCACTGCTTACCCATCACAAGACGTCAAGACAAATTATTTCATATGAATATTGCTTTTGCAAAGATCATTTTATATATGTGTATATATACATTCTTCATGTTTATATAAAAGGCCCAAAATTTTAACCTCAACCTAACCTACATGCTCTACACTTCACAAGAAAACTAGGGTTACGTTTGCTGCCATAAATCCCAACCAAAACACCAAATTCGTGGATAGAGGTAGGAGATCTAACCTGTGGGGACTCCGGCAAGTTGCTCTTCGATGGAGATTTGCGGTTTGCAAAGTCAGATCTTGCGTTCTTATTGTTACTGAGGAGGACGAATGAGAGGAGCGAGACAAGGGAGGGAGGTGGTGTGCGAACAGGGGAGGGAGTCAACCTTATCCCATCCATTTTCTTGGGGGTAATTGTGTCATTTCATATGGGAGCTAACAGCAAAGCCAGGAGAGGTGACAGGAGTGGTATTTCGCGGAGCGAAGCGAAGGGACGGTGGTATTAAACTGAACATGAAGAATGTGGTGGTATTTTCCTAAACTGCAGCTTTTTTATGGTACCAACCCAAGAGTTTTTGGCTAATATAGCACTTTTTACACGCGCAATAGCAAATATAGCTCCCTCAGCCTTTCAAATAATAGTTTGAACTGGAAAAGATTCTCTATTACAGCTGCATATTCTCCTTCTTAGTCACAAAAAGAAAAAAAATGGAGTTTATGCTACATACTCAAAACTATAAAGAAAGCTATTGAAGAGGAAGGTGCCCCAGGTCAACTGCAAAAAAGGCATCGCGTCCGTGTGCCAGAGAGCTAGAGTCGCCAGCGAAACGACATGTCGCCGCGTCCGTGCGCCCGAGGCACGGTGCCGCCTAGTTTGTGCTCCCAAGGCATGGAGTCGGCGAGTCTGTGCGCCACGGGAGTGGAGTCGCCTCGTGTCCGTGCACCCTGTCCGTGTGCCCTGGGAGTGGAGCCGCCTCACGTCTGTGCGCCACGCACTGCGCCCTGCCCCCCGTTCGCACGCCACACGCCGCGCCTGTGCGCCACATGTCCGTGCCCTGGACACATGGACTCGGCGCATCTGTGTCCCGGGGGCACGGATGAGGCGATGTGTCGTTCCGCGACTTCGGCCCTCTGGCGAATGGTCATGGTGACTTTTTTTTTGCATTTGGCACGAAAAAGAAGAGAAATTTGCTATTGCGCGTGTCAATGGTGCTGTATTAGAAAAGAAAAAAAAACTTGCCAATTCTTCCAAAGAAACTCAGCAACTACGCACTACAGAACTGCAGTGAACCCCTCTCCTCTCGAAAGAAATGCGCCACCTCCTCTTCCTGGGCCGCCGCGCCGCCTCCTCCTGGGCCGCCGCCGTTGCCGACCACGCGCGCTCCGGCCGCCACGTCGCCGCGCTCACCGTCTTCCGCCGCGTCCTCGCCGCCCACCCGGCCGCCGCCTCCGCCGACCAGCTCGCCTACTCCGCCCTCCTCCGCTGCTGCGACGCCCGCTTGGCATACCAGATACACGCGCAGGCATGCCGACGCGGCTTTGCTGCCTCCAATCCCGTTCTTGCCTGCTCCCTCCTCGGCTTCTACTCCTCAGACGCCGCAACACCAGCACATCTCCCGGCTGCCACGAAGCTGTTCGATGAAATGACGCACAAGGATGCTGTCTCATACACTGCCATGATCTCCGCTTTCGTCCGCGCCGGGGACTGGAGGCAAGCTCTTGCGCTCTATCCTCGCATGCTTGCGGACGCTACGGCGCCCACCGAGCACACCTTCGCCAAGCTATTGTCTCTCTGTGCCTCCAGGCGCCTGAGCAGCCAAGGGAGGCAGCTTCACGCGCAGCTCCTTCGCTGGGGGGTCGACCTCAATGTAGTTCTCAAGACCGCACTCGTCCAAATGTACTGCAAGTGCGGCTTCATGGGCCGCGCGCACACCTTGCTCCACTCTACGCCTGAAACAGATGTCGTGCTCTGGACAGCGATGATTGTCGCCTACTCACGGAATGGAGACCTCGATGCCTCTCTGCAGATGTTTCGTGACATGGGCCGCGCCGCGGTGATGCCCAATGCGTTCACCTACGCAGGGCTCATCAGTGCCTGCTCGTCCGCCCAGGCATTACAAACTGGACGGCAGGTCCATGCCCGCGTGTTCAAGTTTGCGCTGGAGCACGACACCTCTGTATGCAACGCGCTTGTGGATTTCTACAGCAAGTCGTCCGCCCGTTTACTCGACTTGCTGCACGCTTTCAATGCGGTTGATGAACCGAATGTGGTGTCCTGGACTGCTTTGATTGCTGGACTTGTGCGCCATGGCAGAGATGAGGAGGCATTTTCAGCATTTGCCGAGATGCAGGTTAGCGGGGTGCAACCCAACTCATTCACTGTTTCCACCCTTCTCAAAGGCTGCTCCTCCTTACAAGCTTTTGTACATGCTACGAAAATTCACGCTTATGTTCTTAAGATCAGCTTTGAGTCTTTGGATGTGGCTGTTGGGAACTCGTTGGTTGATCTTTATGCCAGGTTTGCAAGAATGGACGATGCATGGGCAGTGGCGAGCACAATGGCCTTCGTAAGGGACAGCTTCACATACACAAGCCTAGCCAAGGGGCTGAATCAGATGGGCCTTCAACACAAGGCCCTTGAGATGATAGTCCACATGTTTAATGAGGAGGTTGATATCGACGGTTTTAGTCTTGCTTGCTTCCTTTCTGCTGCTGCGACCTTGGCATCCATAGAGCATGGGAAGCAGTTGCACTGCTGCTCGGTGAAATTGGGATTGAGCAATGAGGTTTCAGTTTCTAACAGCCTTATTGACATGTACAGCAAATGCAAGTGTATGGAGGATGCTAAGAGTGTTTTCCGGTCAATCAGGGAGCCAAGCGTTGTGTCGTGGAATGCTCTAATATCCGGGCTGGCATCCAACGGATGTTATAATGAAGCGTTGTCCTCTTTTGAAGACTTGACATTGGTTGGAGCTCAGCCTGATGGCATCACTTTCTCAGTTGTGCTTTATGCCTGCAGCCATGGTGGCTTAGTTGACATTGGCATCAAACATTTCAGCTCTATGAGGAATCTGTTTGGTGTTTTCCCACAAAGGAACCACTACACACTCTTTCTGGACATGTTAGGGCGAGCAGGTTATCTTACAGAGGCGGTATGGACCATTGAGGCCATGTCCATCCAGCTGGATTTATCAATGTACAGGACTCTGTTGGCATTTTGCAAGCTGCATAACGATCCGGTTGTCAGCGAAAATATTGCAAGGAAGGCACTGAAATTATACCCATCAGACCCAGTGTTTCAGAATACGCTTTCAGGAATCTGTGGAACTCCTGGGAAACAAGAGTGTGGTGCACAGGCCCACAGGATGAAGAGGGATGCAGATATTCAAGCTAAAGCCTAACAAATACAAGCTACTAATCAGTTCCTGTAAACTAGATCCTTGGATTCTTGCGACATGGGTTCCCAAGAGCCACCAGGATTTTTCTGGGTCCATTTCTTCATACATCTCCACATTGGGTTTGAGCATGAGGTGATGAGAAGAGTAATGCAGATTCAATTAGTTGTTTGGGGGATGTTTTCCCTCTTCAAGGGTTTATGGAAATTTTACTGCATGGAAACCACATATGAAACATTCCATGGAATAAATTATGCTCCACTCCTTCACGGACTCAGTTAGCCGAAAGGAATTCACCATCCCTCTCATACAACATCACCGTTTTGGTTTCTGGTAAGCGTTATGTGCTAAGACAAGCGGATAATATTTTCTCTAATGTTTGATCTAAACTCTAAAGTGATAATTTCTTTGTCTTGCGTTGCCTTGAAGCATTGTTTACCCGAGTATTTTACTCCCTCCCACAAAATAAAAACGGATCTGGAATATGAAGTTGATTTCTAGTTCAAAATAGAATGCTTAATGCTAGATATGGAAATAAGTAGTTTTACATCATTGCCAATGCAAAGCTGAAATACAGCATGAGGCTTGATTCTTGAAAGCTAGCATTTTGTATGTGACCTATCCTGCAAAGTGCAGACTGTACTTTTTTAGTGTAGTACACAAATTCTGGGGTAGTCTCTCCTCTTAAAGGAAACCTACACTGCACAAATCGGCATATATTATAAAATGGTAGAAAATCCGTTACATAGAAATTCATAGGCAAAATTTCTAGGTGGCAATTATTTAATGCTGCCATGAAAATATTAGAATGTAGCAACAGTAATGCTCAGCATTTCTTACAACCATTTCCTGTGGTTATGTACATCTTTGTGCTAACAGTCATTTCCTTAAAAGTGAAATGATGCCCATTTCTGTTTCACAGGAGCATGGATAGGATAAGCTTCGGAAACAACATAGCATCATATGAAGTTCTGAGCCATCGATAGTCCCCATGGTACAACAGCTGGTTGTTATGGGCCCTTGGCTGATCCATTGATCATGGTGTTACCGGTAATTGTTTGCAACCACACATTGTATCTTGGATGATTGCTTTCTTTTTTCTTGAATATGGATTTTTCAGTGGTTTTAGTTCTTTACATGAAATGTTTGAATATGGCATACAAAATATTGAGTACCATAGTCAATCCTTGAGCCACATATGTCCAAAAGTGGGTATAATGTGCAAGAAAAGGGATGATAAAAGGCTCCACGTAGGACTTGTAAAACCTCGCAAAGGACTGAGCTAGTGCTTCTGGATTCTTTAGAAAACCTGCATGTGTACTACCATGCTTAGCTGGATTTTAACTAGTAATTGTTTATACTAAAAAGTTGATTATTTTTATGAAGCACATACCTTCAGCTATATTTGGGAATGTGTCGAACAAGTTGGTAACAATTTTAAGTATTTCCTGTAAGCATTGAAATATTTCATGGAAGATAATTAATGAGAGCTATGGTTTCGCTCAGTTGAACTAATATAGTCTGTATACACCAGTAAAAACAAGAAAAGTATTAGTATATGCCTACCAATGCCAGGTTTCCTGGTTTCAGTGGTGACTCGTCGAAGATATGAACTTTCCTGCAGTGTGTGTGAAAACATTTCCATCTCAGGTCAAGGGGAACATAACCTTTTGTTTTATTTAGAGGCTAAACTCTGGTTTTCAAACAAAGCCATACAAAATATAACCACCACAACATTACAGTTCCAAGAGCTTGGCTTACATGCAAAGGGAACACGGAAACAAAATATTATATAGAAACTAGAGAGCTTGCTCCCAAGAATTGGTATTAATTTCAGCTACCTAATAAGAAGCGCTGCTCCGCTTACTGAACATACGTAGAAGGTGCAGCCCGTGGTAAAGGGGATGATCTTACCGTTCCACTCTGCAACAAGCAATATGATGGTATCATTATCTTACCAGATTGTCTATCACTTTTAATTTGAATTCCATAACACAGGATCTTACCAAGGTGCCACATTACTGCAACAGTGGGTTCTACTCCTTGAGCGACATCATCGATAGCAAATTTGCCATTCTTTCCCATGGCTTCCATCAGACTTCTGAAGTAGGTACAGGTATTCTGCATGCAGCGAATTTGTTTTTATGAAATCTGAGTATGGCAACCTGGTCTTAATAGCTTGATGCTCATATATGCAGAGACCGAACCATGAGATGCTGAAGTAGATGAGAAAATGAAGTGCAGGTAAAACCTTGGCGTCCAGCGGTTTATAATATGCAGTGTCCTCGATGATGCAATCAGGAGCAATCAGCTTCTCCAGCCGTTTGCTGTCCTTGTCATTAAGGGCGGAGTAGAACTCCTGAATCAGATTCGACAGGGGTGAAGATGGTAAGGTGTTACCTCTGCTGTTAGTATTGTTCAGTCCACCAGTTGCATTTGGCCCTAGTGTTGCGTGTATAATCTTTGGCAAAAGATCTTGTTTTCTTGTCCGAGCTCCCCACCTGCCGCTTATCTCGCGTTGTAGGGGAGTCAGGCGTTGTTGAGGACTTGGTTGTAGCTTGATAGAGGGAGATTGGAAGGAAATAGTTGTCAAGACAGAATTCATGGTGTTGGCTGTTTGACGAGATGATGTGAACAAAAGGGGCTTGCGGAAAGAGGTGACCCAAAGAGGAATGAGTTGTGATATAGATAGAGTTGCTGGCCGTTTTTGCTTGCTTGGTGGTTAAAGAATCCGAGCATTTCGAATCTGAGTAGGGGCAGGGAATCATCAATCTTGCTATTGTTTACCATACCAAGCAAGGAATCGCTCTACTCTAGTGCTGCTGTTTTTTCTCTCTTCTTTTTGAGAGAGGAGTTGTTCTTCGCCTGCAAGAATGCTATATATAAACAGGCAAGATAAGAATCATGTAGTGTAACGTAAGCAATCTGTAAGGGCATCCTCTTCTCCTCTGTGCCCTTGCCTCTCAACTTCCTCTTCTCCACCGTGTCACGAGATTCATATGGCGGCATCAGTGGTTTCTCTGTTGGTGGCGTGGCGGTGACACGTACAGTTCCCCTTGCCTGTAGTGGATTCGTCCCTACCGAGCTCTAGGTGGCCGGATTTTGTGACTGCGCAGGAACCCTGAGCTTCTCGGTGGCGGCTTCTTATGTCTTACTTCTTTAAGTAGAGTGTGGATGCCCTAAGGCATTGCTTTGGGAGAGATATGATGATGAGATGTTTAGCAGGCAAAGGCAAAGGCAAAGCGGCGTCAGGTGAGGACGAACATTCGATTCGATGTGTCTCCGTTTTAATCTCTATACAGATTACAGACTTGGCAAGAAAGGAAAAGAAAAAGAAGAATGGGCTAGCCTATACGCTACAGAGACGGAGACAGTGAGAAATCCAAGACGAGGAGGAACACTCAACTGAAACGAAGTTGGTCATCGAAGACTGCCTTATTGGAGGCATGGAAAACTCTATCGGTCGTCGGTAACCGGCGTTATCGGCGGGGTTCGATAAAATTTAATACCGGGTAAATTTTTTTGAATTTATCTAATTTTCATCCAAATTCAAAATTTAGACAAATTTCGTCTTTACATCTAAAAAAATATCAAATTTTATTCCAAAATTTTCGTACGAAATTTTGTCACCGATTACCGGTTCTATTGGCGGGGTCTGATAAAATTTTCGAAACGACATAGTTTTCCATGCTCGAGGGCGCCTTGAACTTGCCGGACTTCACTGCTGCTGTTGGAACTTTGGACTTTGCATCATCAGCAGCAGGAGGAAGAGCGGTGGCCTCATGAGGCATGGCGGCGAAGATGCCATGCTCCCTGATCTCGGAGACCTCCCTCTCCCTGGCCTCGTTCTCCTCCACCGATGCCAGCTTACTTGGTGCCACCCAATCTTCCTGCCTGCCTGATGGGCTAGAGTCGCACACTGCTGGCTCTGCACCATCATCTGTTAGATATATGCGCACTTTTGTGATTGTTATAATCCCTAAAACAATAATTGAATCGATAACAATATATATATACTAGGCATATTTGGGACTATAAACAGTAACATGATCATCAACTCAAATATATCTATCTCATATATATGCATTAACAAGGCAAAGTGTAGAACAAATATGTTACTAACAGTAGTAGGCATCAACATCATCATATAACAAATATATAGGAAACAAAGCCTAGCCATATGAAATGTTATCACCGCGACTTACAGAGGATCGCTATGATGAAGGTCACGGTAGAGTCCGATCCGAAGAAGACGACGCGCAGAGAAGGAAGCAGTGAGCAGTTGCACGAACGCTTCCCAAAAACCTGATTTGCCTCAACCCGTGCAGGATCGCGAGGGATGATGGCTTCGGAGACACTGCTCTCCCCATGTTGGTGTACGCCAAGGAAGGGATGGAGTAGCTGGGTAGCACAACAATAAGAAATCGGGCAACAACGCAAAACTGAGGCTGTCTATTATGAGAATCTCTCTCTATTTTGGTTGTGTTTGATCTGAGAGGAGAGGTCTCCTTTTTATAGAGCCAGAGTCAGCAGAAGAAACTGTCGCTATAATGCTGATTAGAAACTGCTGCTATAATACTGATTAGAAATTGTCGTCATAAATGACATTACACTGTTTTTACCGCAGTTAAGGTGTGCCATAAGAGCCAATTGAAACAGTGTATTCAGTTTTCAGTTTCTGATCAGTGTGCATGGTTATGAGGTGCAAAAAGAAACCGCAGCTCCACAGCTACCGGATAGGAAATTGCCGGACCATTTACGCGCGCACGCTGGTGATGGCGTGGCGAGTGAGCGAGTGCGCGCGTGTGTTCTCCAATTGCTTGCTTCAACTAGGTAAGACCAACTCCACATTATATGTTAGTCTCCTCCTACCTAGACTAGCAATATGGTACTAAACTTCTCGCCTTCCACCATGCATGAGTGGGCCTTTGGGATTTTCCTATAATTTAATTGAAATATTGTATAGGCCAAGCCCAAAATTCCAACAATCCCCCACCAGATCCCAAAAGCATCACGAATTTGCCCATTATTCCAAAGTGCTATTAATATACCAATTTTTTCGGTGGAGACCGGTTAAGGTTGAACATCCACTTAGAACCTCAAGCTAAACTTACCCATAACTACACAATGGACTAAGCCTTGAATTGACAGTTTTGTGCGGACAAGTTTCACCTAAGGCCTTTGCTGATACTTGGCCACCGATTGGCTACTCCTCGGGTGGAGCATATATGTTATACTCCTATGTCTCTTCATGAGCTTCTTAGAGATCACCCACATCTCATGGACTGCGAGTCTGCGACCAACAGTCGGGCTCATATAGGTGTGTTCTTGCACGAATACCCTGTAGGACGGTATTTTGCTGTTAAGCCTCAAAACACATTAAGACAAAGTCATTTTGCCTTACAGTAATTAGAGTACTACATATCCAACGGAGTGAGATATAAAATAAGAATGCACTCTACTGTTACCCAAATAGTTTATTTTCCCCAAGGCCTATTTCACGGGATCTCTGATCACATAGGTTTGGGTTACCACTGTGTGTAACTCACGTGGGTCTCATTCCCATCTCCTTCGATGCTATTTCAATCACATTCCGTGATAGTCCCTTTGTAAAGGGATCTGCTAGATTTTTAGCTGTTTAGATATAATCCACAGTTATCACTCCGGAGTTTCTCAATTTTCTGACAGACTTCAACCGTCTTTTCACATGTCTTGAGGATTTCATATTATCTTTTGCGCTTGTCACCTTTATGATAACTGTTTGATTATCACAGTACATAAGGATAGCTGGAATTGGTTTTTCAACCACCGGTAAATCCATCAAGAGTTCTCGTAACCATTCTATCTCAACAGTGGCTGTGTCTAATGCTGTGAGTTATGCCTCCATAGTTAACCTTATCAGAATGGTCTATTTACAAGACCTCCATGAGACAGCAGCATCGCCTAGAGTGAATACATATCCACTCATAGCCTTTATCTCATCAGTATCAGAAATCCAATTGGAATCACTATACCCCTCAAGTACATTGGGATATTTCGTTGTCATAAGTCATATATTCCTAAATGATCTGATATTTATTCAGAATTTCATATTGCCAGATTTATCAGCATTGATGTAAAAAGGGAATGAATTGTCTTGTGTTGCTTTTGTTTCTAGCAATATGCTTGTTATTGATGATTGATAACTGAAGACTGAAATGTGGTGACTGAAGAAAGGGGATCGATTGCCTTTACTCTTTAGTGTGTTTTGCGTGTTTGGTCTAGGATATACACTCTGTCTTGCAACATGATCATGTCCCACTCACACTGAACTACTGTTTAAATTCCATTCCTCTTTTAGAAATTTGAATGAAGGGTGTAACTGAGAAGTGAGGAGCAGAGGAAGAGGGGGGTGACTAGTGTTACCTGTGAATTGTGATTCAGGAAGAGGAAACCTTGTGCAATCCAGAAAATTGAATATTGACGTGTGATGGTTTATGAGGTGCAATCCAGAAAATTGAATATTCGCTTTGCATAATTAAGCATGTCGGACTACGCCTTGCTAATTGCTATAAGCGAGTAATTGCAACAAGCTCAGTCGTGTTAGTAGTTTTTTTTTTCTGCATGTGGCCAACAGATCATGCCAAAAGTTTTTTTTTAAATGGCAGTGAATATTTGAGCCAATTTGCAAATCATGCAACTGCAACCACAAGATAATTAATGGACAATAGATCAATGCAAAGATAAAAAAATGGCAGTGATTTTTGCTGCCAATTTGCATATCTGAAACTTCAACCACAAGATCAAGCTTTTGTCAAGGTAAAGTTTAGAAAAAAAGGAATAGTAGTAAATGGTAACCGGTTGCTTTATCCATTCCAGATTCCACACAAGGTTTCTATAGGTGCTAATTATCTGTTGCGCTGAAGCTTTTGCTGCAACTTTCTTGGGTAACTCCAAATTTTACGGGCCCGGGCTGCATACATCATCACCATTACCGGAACAGACATTTAATTGTGGCAGTTGTCTTGACTCTTGATGCCAGTTTATGTTTATGTTGAGTCTTGGAGTGGTACTCTTGCTTGCATATGTGGTGTTGGTGGCTCGTCATTTCCAGCAATTTCTTGTTCTTTGCCTTGACCATCTTGAGTATGCATCTAGTTTCACTATTTCCATGCAGCATATACTATTATACTAGCATACAACACAAAAAAGGGGTATTATAAAAGAAAGACGAATTTTGTGAAGGATTTTACTATTATAATGTGTTGTGTGGTGTCATACTACTAAGATGTTAAGATAGCAAAAAATCACTTTTAGTTGGTTTCATGACATGATCTGACATTCTACAAATCAATTTTTTTTAGGATGAGATGATGAACGAGGCTAAGATTGACTAAGGCATGGTCATAGAGATGGCTCACTGCTGGTTGCTGCTAGATAAGTCTTTTGTGCGGTCAACGATCTGCTACTTACTTAGCACTTACTAGTTAGTAGTTACTACTTGGGTACTTGTTGTGCTACTAGTGATGTACTTGGTTATGGCTAGTTGAATTTTGGACCTTGTGAGGTGTGAGAGTTGTGACTTGCTACTTGCTAGTTAGTAGTTACTACTTGCTTAACTAGCCCTTAACATGACTTGCTACTTGCTAGTTATTACTTGCTTAACTAGCCTTTGTTATCGTGTGATATATTTAAATTTGCTTGTTAAACTACTAATGTAGTTACATTTTGGACATGTAGTATGGTTGATTGATCTCTATTTGTTCGACATATATGGTTTCTGTTTTCACATAATATCCGGTTCGGAATGTATTCGCTCTGTACTCGTGATCGAGATAATCCGTATTCGGTTCGGAATGTATTCGCTCTGTATTCGTAACCGAGACTATCTACATTCGTATTCGTATCCGGCATTGTTCGTGTTCGACTCCGAATTCAAGAAAAAATTATGAAAAATGATACGGGATAAGAGATATCTGTTCGTACCCGCTCCGTTTGCACCTTTGATGCTGAGCACGAAGGTGGAGATCTGCGCATTTGGTTTGTACTGGAACTAGCACAGCCTGCTGCTGCTACTTTTTTGGTGGTGTTGTAAAGAATTTGCATTGTAATGAAATCAATGTATACAGTAGTGGTCAATCAAGGCAAGACCAAGAGTAAGGCAATGCATCATCATAGCAAGACAGCGCTCAGAAAATGCAATGTGATCACTCTTCTTGAGAACATGCTTCAAACATCATTGAAGATAATATTACTATATGTTGTCACACAAGGCAACAGAAAGTACGTGAAGGTAGTTTTTCTTCAAATTTACAGCGGACAACTGAGTAATTACCACTCTAATCCTGTTTATCTCAACGGGGATGGAGTAGCAACTGCTCTCCGAATAGCTCAACAACATTCCTTCTTGTCATTTCTTATTCTTTCCTCGTATTGTTACTTCATTGTTGTTCTCCTTTGCGTGCTGCTGCCAGAAGAATCCTTGCTTCTTTCCTTTTAGCTCTTATCAGTCACAGTTTTGATGCTGTTTTCAACTCTTTCGCTGCTGCTGCAGACTTTGTTTCGATACGTGCCTTCACTTCGAAAAGGAGCTCGTGGGCTTCCTCAAAATGAGGGCTTGTGGCTTTCTTCACATTTTCCATCCAACTGCGGATCTTCACATGAGGTCCCAGGATCCTGTCGCGTGTATCGTTGCCAAGGACCTGCGAGTTACAATTTCAGAGTAATCACACATATATCCACCATATCTCATTTTGAGTTACTAACAGCGCGCACTTCTCCTTGCTACTCTGCGTCAGATTGTGAAATCCATATTTTGACTGATTCCAAAAAGATTTAGCAGATACAGGCACAGTGTTACATTCATACTGCAAGGGCAACGAACTTCAACTGACGACAAAAAACGCATACAAATTACTGAGACAAAACATGTAGTACGTACCTCCAATTGCATTATCTCGCAAACAAGGCTGAGATCTGCAATTGATGGCTGGGGGCTACCCAATAAGAACTTTGCGTCACCTTTGAGCCATACGGATTCAATCCTTCTCAGGGACTGCACCAGCAATTTCTCCGCTTGTTTTGCAGCCTCAGGACTCGGTGTCAGACCAAGAGAAGGAGCCAACGCAGTGTTCAGTACAAAGGTTGCTGCACAAGTATGCAAGGATCAAAAGGGTGGCAAATGGCTCAATTATTGGGAAGCAAGTTTACATAATTATGCTCCCAGAAACTGCAGTGGATTATCTTATAGTTTTGAAGCATGTTTTAACCGCATTAATGGATAACTCGTTTGACCTATGATGGCAAAGCTCTAGTGGAAAAACATATATTCCATGGTAAATGGTAACTCCACATGATGAACAATAGCCTAAAAGGACCTGTGGGGTTCTCACTCTCACCTGCACCACGGCGCAAATTTGAGTGATGCCAATCCAAGATGGACTCAAGTTTCGCTCTGGTAAACAAGTCCGCAGGGTACCTATGTGAGACAACATATAATAAAATAGTGACTTCAAACTATCAATGATGTACCCCTCCTTAAAGAAATGGGCAATAACTTTAGCCCTTGTTAGAGCAAAATAAGCCCTTCCAATGATCCAACTCTAGCAACTACAAGACATACTCCTGCCATATGAATATATGATCCAACTCCGGCAACCACTTGGCCAACTACATCGCTGACGGAAATTGAAAGGTTTAGGAAAGGCTGGATATGGTATAATGGTATAAGTGTATCATAACTAATGCCATTTGGACCAAATTTTCTAGTTGACAGTTTCCTAGTAGTGAGATACTAATCTAAACAAAATTAGAGTTTGTATTTATCCAAAGAATAGAATTTAAAATCTCTATCAATGGGCCAAGACTACTTCGTTTTTTTTATAAATGATGTCATGGACTTTTCATGTTCTCTTAGGCGAGACTTTAAACATCAGTTTTATATCTGTGGGCAATACTATGGCAAATACGCTCCAAAACTCATCAGCCCAAAATTGAACAAACCGTAAGTATATCCAAATTACTTATGAACTAATATCGTTGAAATAAACGAAATTCTGTAGGCTAGTACGGCAAATTAGATCCAAGATTCATCAGCTAATATGGTAAATTTGATCCAAAACTCATTAGCTCAAAACTGGCTGAACTTGTTTGGTCGTTTTCAATAATTAGTATCCTTTTTGTTGCCTCTACTTCTGCTTCTCCTTGCCGGATTAGCACTAGCAGGTTTGTCTGTAATTATACCCTTCTTCCCTACTTAATGCATGACATAGCTCCGGCCCTAGGGATGGCAATAATATGGAAAATCTAGTAAAATTATTGCCATATTAGGGTTTTTGCATTAGAACTGACCAATACCAAAACTATTAAAATTCCGTAGGGATATAATATGGAAAATCTGCTCCAAAACTCATTAGTTCAAAGCTGATCAAATCAAGTGAAATTTTGTTGTATATAGCATGGTAAATCTGCACAAAAAGTCATTAACACAGGACTAACAGTAACAAGTCAGTTTCTGTGTTCCATAGCATCAGAAATTGACTCCAATCGGCAACTAAAGCAAGTCATTTTGTGTTCCATATTATGGCATTCGTTCCAAAACTCATCAGCTCAAAACTGTCTGAAACAACAATTTAAATTCCGTGAACTGTAGTGTGGTAAATGCGAACAAAAAAATATCAACTAAAAATTAAAGAAAAAAGGAAATTCTATGAGCTATAACATGATACATCAGCTCTAAAACTTCAGATCTGACCAAAACAAGTTAAATTCCGTAGGCTATATCCTGGAAATTCCCTTCAAAACTCACTGGCTTAATATTCCATGGGTTATATCATGGAAAATTAGCTCAAGCTCAATTGGCCAAACTAATCAGAAGTCAAATTTTGTGGCTGTAGCATGGAAAATCCCTCCAAAACTCATTAACTCGGAACTAACCGAATTTAGTCTTATGTGAGCTAATATCATAGTTATAAAAAACGGACCAGACCTGGTCGAACCAGAAAATACCACAACATTAAACCTCGGCGTCTCAGTTTGCTTCAAAGACCATCATTGCAATCGGATAGGAAAAGCTGGGTGGCAGGTGAACCAGGCGGTTTTGAGTGAACCTGCTGGTTATTGTTTAGCAAGAAAATGCACTATCACTACGCCAAAAAAAAGAGGGACGTCGACTAGGCTGGACGGGCTCAATGCCCATTTTGTGTGGCTAAAGAGGAGCCTAGGGTACCCACCCAAGCTGGCCACCACAATCAACTCCCTCACCATTCCTCTCCCGTATCCTGTCTATGCCATCCTCCTCCACCTCTAATGTTCTCTTTTCGTCATTACCGATTTGTGGTACTCGTCTGGCTGTTGTCTCTAAGCTTTGACAGCTCAACTGCAACTGTCATCATTTTTTACTCGTATCCCCAAATCCTTGACAAGCGCGGCAACAACCTCAACCTCCGCTGCCTCAAGCTCCTCCATGGCCTCCTTGCATGCTCATTGCTACCGCCGGTGATGACAACCAAGGCGAGGTTAAGGCTGTAGAGTTCAGGCCATTGGGACGAATGGAGTAAATTCACTTCACTTTGATCAATTTGTGTGTATGATTTGCCCCTTGGTCATTGTTTTTATCTTTCATTTGCCTTATTGTGTTTAACATCCACAAATGTCCAAACATGTGCACTGGTGTACAACAAAATAAACTAGTTAAAGTACTTTTTGAAGTAATTTTTACAACTGTAATAACTTAAATACATTAAAATATTAACATTAATGAAACCGGCAGTCTAACCAATGAATCGACGAAAATGTGAATGTAATAGATAGTGTGATCTGGGAGTTAATGGACTGCAACAGGCGCGGTGATGCCGTGAGCTATTTAGAAGTATCACTTGATGTAAGAAGCTTAATTGTCGGGTCTGGAACAGTCTCTGAAGTCTGAACTGGTTACCATAATAAAATGGAACAAGGGTGGAAACTGGAAACACCCTTTGTTTCTAAAATGTCAACGAACCAGTAGCTAACCCAATTCGATCACTGGTCCGATTTTTAAAACGATGGCTAATACGAAGAATAAGGTCCAAAACCCATTAGCACAAAACTAATCGAAACAAGCCAAATTCTACGGGCTGTAGCATGGCAAATCCGTAAGGAAAGTCCGATTTACATCCCCAACTATCTTGGGAGTCTAATTTTCACCATAAAATTCAAAACCGTTGAAATTTTGTCCTCCAAATGTCAATTTCAGATAAAATCGAACCTCGATGGTGGTATTCATGGTGGTTTTTGCCTAAAAACCCGAGATTTATGTTAATGTGGCATCTGTTAGAATAGGAAGTCTTTTATATTTCCTTATATGCCTTTTGTATTCCTTATTTGTATATGGCATATTCCCTAGTAATACCCCCTTATACTCCCTCTATATATTGCTCATTGGGCCTCATGAATATACACAATATTCATAACATGGTATCAGAGCTAGGGCACTAACCCAGCTCCTGCCACCGGCCATCCCATCATGTCGCCGTCGCTCAGTCCGTTGCCCGACGACGACGACATTTCCTTCATTCGCTGCGCCACTTCTCTCATTGTCTCAGTGGAATTCACCCGAGTTCCCAGTACCGAGCCGCTTGACCTCCGAGCCCGACGCCTTGCGCCACCAACCTCCCATTGCACTGAGACCGAGCCGCTCTCGCCGCCTCATGGCGATCCGGCTCACGCGCCGCCTCGTCGTCGCCGCCGACGCCTCATCGCCATCGACCGCCTCCTAACCGTCTCCCATCGACAGAGAATCTGGTTTCTAAAAGAAACAACCGTAGAAATATCTAGCCAAATAAAAAAAAGAACAAAACATCGATTTAACTGCAGCGCCGTCCAGTGCCGCCTGTTAGACTTCGTTGCCTTAGTCGCCGCACCGTCCAGCGCCGCCTGCCCATGACTTCTGTTCCATCAGCTGCGATCCCATTCTCGGAAACAAAGCTTCATGGAACGAACTACAGGTTGTGGTCTTCACTCATAGAGATCACGCTTGATGGCTTCCGCCTCTGGGGACATGTCACTGGTGCTCGACCTTGTCCGCTATCGCCGATTCAGCCTCCTCCCAAACAGCCTACTTTTGCACCTTTTGCAGGAGATGAGGCCGCCAAGGAGGCAAGGCCGCCACTGATGCTGATGAGGCTTTTCAGTATGCTATAGATGCTTTTGAGCGCTAATGTGCTGATGAGGCCCGTGTTCGAGCCATTCTAGTGGTCAGCGTCGACGACTCCATCTAACCAGACGTTGGTCAACGTGCCACTCGTCAAATCTGGGAGTACTTGCGCGAACGTTACCAATAGAGCAGTGATGTTCAGTTCTTTTCACTTCAGCGTGAGTTGGAGACGCTTCGCTAAGAGGACTCCTCCGTCAACGACTTCTTCCGAGCCCTGACCAATCCCTGGCGCCAGCTGGACGAGCTGGCTTCTCCGCTCTGTCATGAGTGTCTTACGGTGCAGAAGGCAGATCGTGACCGCCTTCGCCTTTATGACTTCGTCTGCCGTCTTCGCCTAGAGTTTGAGCCTGTCATGGCTCAACTGCTGAGCCGCTCACCACGACCAACGGTCACCGAGGCTCTTTTGCGCTTCGTGCTGAGGAGCTTTGCCGCGGGTTAGCAGCACAGTTTGTTCCGGTTGTGCTTGATATCCCTTCTTCCTCGACTACACCAACGGCTTCTACTTCGACTACAATCCCTTCTCAGGTGTCTGTTTCTGCTCCTTTTTTTTTTGCACCAACTAAGGTTTAGTGCAATTATTGCAAGAACTTCAGGCACAACTACCAGAGTTGTGCAATGTGAAAAAAGCGGAACAAGGCGCGTGGGGTGGACGATCCAGGGGGCAGGGAAGCCCTTCCTCGCTGGGGTTGCTGAGCGCAAACATTGTCTTCTGATTGAGATTGCCCGCACTCTTCTCCTTGTCTCTCACGTTCCACAACAGTTCTGGGCTAAGGTTGTTTCTACGGCTGCATATCTCATCAATATACAACTTTCCACTGCTCTTAGGATGTCAGTCCTATAAAGCGTCTCTACTCTCGAGCCCCCCAGTACACTCACCTTCGTGTTTTTTGCTGCACCTGTTTTGTTCTGCTGCAGCCTCGTGAGCTCACCAAACTATCGGCTCAGTCCGTTGAGTGTGTGTTTCTTGGTTATAGTTCTAAGCATAAGTGTTATCGTTGTTATGATCCTTCTACTCGACGGATAAGGATCTCACAAGGCGTTGTCTTTAACGAATCTCGAACTTTCTTTTATCGAGATTCAGCTCCTTTTCCTGTTTCCACCGTTGAGACGACTTTATGGTTGTCTCATTCTGACTCTTCACCTATTTCTCCACTATTGCAATCTTTCCTTGGTCTGTCTCTAGTGATTCCTTCTGTACCTCCGCCTCCGGTTCTGCCTCCTGCAGCACCACCGTCTCATTTTTCTGGTATTCACTACTCTAGATGTCCTCATCCTTCACCAGTCTCCTCTCGTGGTATCTTGCCGACACCTATATCTGATCCTCCTGATGATGCTCCTCGTTACGCCCTTTGTGACCGGACATCCCTTCGACCTCCTGATCGTCTTGAATTTACTCTGATAGCTCATGCTCTCTCTGTCACTGAGCATAGTTCTTATCGTGAGGCTGCTCCTCATTTTGAGTGGCAGCTTGTTATTGCAGAGGAGCTTAATGTTCTTCGACGTACAGAGACTTGGGATATTGTACTGACACCTATGCATGCTTGCCCTATCATGTGCAAGTGGGTGTACAAGATTAAGACCCAGTCTGATGGTACTATCGAGCGCTACAAGGCTCGTCTTGTAGCTCGCGGCTTTCAGCAGGAGTACGGTCGTGACTACGATGAGACCTTTGCTCCTGTTGCCCATATGACCACTATTCGCACTCTTGTTGCAGTTGCTTCATTCGTCGGTGGTCTATCTCTCAGCTGGATATTAAGAATGCCTTTCTTAATGGTGTTTTGCATGAGATCTATATGCAGACACCACCTGGGTATTATGTTCCCGATGGGCATATCTGTCGTTTTCATCGTGCTCTTTATGGCCTCAAATAGGCTCCTCGTGCCTGGTTTGCGCGTTTTACCTCAGTGATTACTGCTGTCCGCTTCACTCTTATTTTGGTCATACATTGAGCGGGTCGTGTCCTTCACAGGACCTCCCCTGGTGGACACCTTCTGGATTTCTATGGCGTTTATTTGAGGAGCTCCTTCCTGGTCTCTGTACAAGAACCATCTCTCAGGACCTCCGGTTCTGTTGCTGAAAACACTCTCTTGAGGTCTTTTGCTAAAGACCACCTCCTCCTGGTAAGCTTAGACCTCCTCCAAAATAACCTATTCTAAGTACTGTACTCTACTGTTGGTTGAGTTTTAAGGTTCCTCTAGAGTTATTTTGATTCTTTATTTGGAGCTCTGTTGGTTCTTTATTTGATCGTTATTTGAATCGCTCTTTTCTTAGTGTAGATCTTGGCGTTTCGAGAGCCAGAGTCTGTGAGAAAATAGAATCTTAAGCTATCAAGCAAGAGGCAAGTTACACTCTTGATCATATTGCACCCAATAATTCAACTTAATTATGTTCGGTTTCAAAGTGTAATGCATGCTTATGTTTACCAAGTATTTCAATACGGTTTAAATTCATAGATATACCTACTTCCTTTGTATGGCCACTGTTGACTTTAGACTAAACTCATTGTCACCTTTAAATCAAACTTGGGTCATGCAATAGTGTGAGTCAAGACCATTTGAAAAACATATGCTTAGTCATGCTTAGACCAAAAGTATTGATTTAGGGAAATCTTTACCATCATGACCAAACACTGTTTTAAATGTTTTCACCATGACATTGGGATGTCATGGAAGGATAAAATTATTGCTGGGCAAGCAAAGAAAATGAAAATAGAGATGGATTTAGACCGGGCGAATTGGTTGGCTTGGTTGGTGCAAGTGTATGCACGGATCGTGCCTTTATGGTAGATCGATGCCCTTGGGTTTGTGGAAGTCGCTCTAGTCATTTGAGGACCGGTCTTTGAGCGGCCGATGCCAAGCCTATAATGGGCTATGCCACAATCGTGCAACCACATGTCTCGAGAATGGGCGTGGGACTGGTGAGTAATTTGCAAAACTTCACCATATCTTTGCTCCATTGGAGGTGTGGGAGGTCTTATATGGCCAATGGTTTTTATAACCTCTTGTTCCCATTTGGTGCAAGAGGGGCTTCATTGGATTGCGATCCATAGGGGTGAAACCTTAGTAAGGAAAGGCGTGGTAGAGCAATGCATTGTAAAGGCCTTGTCATGAACTCTAGACCTCTTACCTTGGCGGTGAGAGGTGGCACTCAAGCATGCCAAACAAACTAGAGTACTCATGTCGTGTGGGTAAAGTGCACAACCTCTGCGAGTGAAATCTATTGAATAGCCGTGTCCGCGGTCATGGACGTGCTGGCAAAGGCCACTCAGAGTTAGATGTTGGTTTTGGGTTTTTAAGAAATGTTTATCAAATCTGTTTTTGGGATTGCTATCCCATGGGTTGGGCAGGGAGCCTTGCAACAGGAGGGTATCCTTCACCACTTGTGATGAATGAATATCCAACTGAAAATCAAGTTTAGAAAATGAATTTTATCTATTAAGAATCTGCTTTGAAACTTAGTAATTGTATTTGAAAGAAACTTGGCTTTACGCAAATTAACCATATTAAGCCTTCCATTGTGATATCCATTTATGCATGTCATTTTGTTATCTAACGGGTGTAACTTGCAAGCACGGTTGTTGTGCTCACTCTTGCTTGATGCTATCTTTTAGCAGGAATTGGAAGCCTTAAGGTGATCTACTCAGTGGACCAGATGGTCCAGATCGACTAGGATTGCGCCCTCCAACCGGTTGCCTGTGGTGTATCGGGTGGCCCATGTGTTTATTTTACTATATTTTGCCTACTGGTTTGTAAGCTCTCTTGTAAACAACTCCTTTGGACATTAATAAAGCTTGTGTTGTTGCTATGTTACCACTTGTTGTTCTTTGTGAAGAGCTAGCCATGATCCTTAGGGCAGCTCGATTCACATAGAGGACCTTGGAGAGCTCCAGGTCCTCCACGTTCACTCCATGGCTGGGTCGTGTGTGGTTCGGTGGTGGCCTCAGTCCTCCACGACCTCCTCTGGTGGTCGCGGGTGGACTTGAGATGCCCACGGACCTCCACGAACACCCTTGGTCTGGCCGTGGCAGGCTCTCGGGTGCTCCCTGGCTCCAAGACCCTCTCGGGTCATGTTCTCCTAGACCTCCAGGAGGTCCTGCTGGACCTCCTGGGAGGTCTTGGTGGACTGTCCGAGAGGTCCTTTGTGGTCCTCCTGGGAGGTCCTGATGGACTTTCCAAAAGGTCTGGGAGGACCTCTCGGGTGCCCTAGAGTTGGGTCGTCACACCTAATCACCTAAACAAAACAAATTCTGTGGACTATAGCATTCACATGCACTCCAAAACTCATAGCTAACTGAAGCAAGTCAAATCTTGTGGAAATATGGCAAATCAGCTTCAAAACTCATTAGCTCAAAGCTGACCTTAACAAGTCAAATTTATATCGCAATAGCAGGGTAAATCCGTACAAAAAAACTTAGAAACTCAAAACTGACCGAAGAACCAAATTCTGTGGGCTACATGGTAAATGAGCTCTAACACTCATTAACTCAGAACTAACCGAAACAAGTACGACAGTCAAAATTCAAAAAGTTAAGACTACACGTATTGTAAGACATCATTTACAAAAGAACGAAGGGAGTATTTACAATCCAACTGTCAATGTCTAAACCTAAAATGAGAATCTGTAAATGTTCCAGATGGCAAGCTTATTTATGCTGATGTTGCTCATCTAATTTATGCAAAGATGTGGATAGAATGCATAGTTCAAGGTCAATCAGATAGTAAAGAGTGCATAAGTTGCCAGGAAACACCAATTAGAAAAAGAAGTACTCGTCATACATAAAATAGGCAATACAAAGGAAGTGTCATTCGCCTAACGCACCAGTGATCTGCCACTCCAGGGAACACCGCCGCAAGATACTTCAAAATGGCATGACTGTCACAAAAAGTGCAAGTTTGATCACGTCATCGAAAGCTTTGAACTAATTAACATATTTTAGGCATGTTTACAGCCATTACATGTAATGAATTAATAATGTATACAGGAGGTATTTGTTATACTGAAATATAATGCAAAGGTAAAAAAGCCGACATGTCCTCAACAGAAATAAAAGTGGAGGGGATATAGTTTAATAAGTATCAAATATATTGAATCACAGTATGCGGTTGTTAATGGATGATCATTCATATAACAGCAAATAAAATGTGGAGTTCAAGGTATTAAAAACGCCCTGTACAGCTTTGGTGTAGCTAAACCAGGACACACACACAACAAAAAGAATAGCCCAAAGAAATTGTGCTACAGCAATGGAAATGAAAATTCATCCTGAACAAAATTTGAGAATGGCAGGTGGCAGGACAAGTAACTGAATCATGAGATACACTACTAGAGTTGGTCTGAGCAAATTTTGGGAGGGCATACCTTTCAAACAATTTGAATCTCCCATCAACAATTGCTGGCACTTGTCCCATTGGGTTTATTTCTGAAGAGGTCACGTTATAATTAGTGGTTAAATTTGCCATGGGAGAGGAATTTTCAAGGGTGCTGAATTCCAAATTGTGAGACAAACGTGCGCCAGCAAATATGTAGGATAGCAAAGCAGTGATCAATTTGGCGCAAACAGAACTTAAACAGGTGAAAAGAGTGCAATTTTCTTGGCAAAAAGGGGGGAAATCAAGAAAGGGCGTCAGAATAGGAAATACTCTTGAATTCAGGGGTGAACTGCTGGGCCTTGAACAGATCCACCGTGACCTCCTCGAAATCGATCTTGTTCACCCTGCATCCAGCGTCCTCGCAATAATGAAAAAAATAAAACACAGAGAGATAAAAGGAACAAGATGAGAGGAAATCATGTAGATAGGGAGGATCCGTCTTGGTTGTTACCTGCAGAAGATGATGACGGCGCGGGAGGGCTGCGAGCGCCGGTCGGCGTAGACCTTGAGCGGCTGCATGGTGGGCGGCAGGTCCGATTCCCTCCGGCCTGGGCCTGCCGGTAGCTTCCCCCCTGTTCTTTCTTTGCTGCTGTCCTGTCTGTCTCTGTCTGCACTGTCTACAAGCACGGCGAAAACGTGTGGGTCTGTCTGTTTCTCGATTCTCGAGTAGAAATAGGGTGTTTCTATGGATATAAGACAAGGAAATGGTAGAGAGTACTTTTGCTGCAGCTTTTCGCTTCGGTGTATGATCTTGCTTTTCGTTAACGGCTACGAACCAATGTAGCCGTGAGTAATAATTTTGTGATATTGTGACGATTTGAACCGTCCGATTCAGAAAAAACGGATCAGATCAATTCTTCTGATGTCACTACTGATGTCAACTACGGTACTTTTCTTTGCGACTTTTAAACCGGTCTTGATGCCACACATGATCTTGTCTTTTGCTTTTTGATACAACGGCTACAAACTAATGTCACGGCACTGTAGCGTGTGACATGTCAGAGGATGTGCGTCCGTCTTTTAGAACAAAGGCGTCGTGCACCGCGGTTCGCGAGGCACCTCTCTCCTCCAGCAAACGTCGCTGGCCCCTCGATCTACTCTTCTCTCTGAAAATACCGTCGCCGCCACGACTGTAGACTGTAGTGCCTCGTGAAGAAGAGTAAATACAGTATGTCTCTTCTATTCCATCTGCCCCATCCCGCTAAGTAAGGATTAATTATGGTCTGGTTTTGGTTTCTTGTCTAGTAACTGAGCATCCTACACCCCCTTCGCGAGTTGAACCCTAATCACATCTCCACAGCTTCTTGAGGATTCTATGGGGAACATAATTTATTCCGTAGTGAAGGATCTAGACCTGCCATTATGTGTTAATGGGGTTTTAGTGATTAATGACAAATCTAATTGTGAGACTAACATTTTTATTGATATACATATTGTGTAGTCTTATTTGGATATAAAGGTGAAAATCATGAAGGCATGCATGTGATTAATGACAAATTCAATTCATTGGATAAATAAAAGGAAAATCCAAACATGTATGCATTTATAATGATAAATCTATTTGTGAGACTAACTATTCTATTTGCCTTATCTCATGATTAGTCTCGTTTGGATATAAAGAACAAAAGATGTATGCATTCGACTTCATAGTACTTATACATTGTTGCATTCCTCGGATCCAAAATATAGGTTGAACCCCACCAAAAGATTAACCTAAATATGTGCATATGCACGCATATAGGGGGAGTTCATTCTATATTTTGAGGTTTCATTAGTATTGATCCATATTCCTGTTTCCACACATATTTGGGATCTTTACTTTAAAACATATCCTTGAATATATTTAACTTGTGGAGTTAATATATTCATGTGAGTATATAAGACTTGTGTAGTCTAAATATACTTATATGTGAGTATAACATAACTTGTGCAGTTCATGTGTACTCACATATCCTTGAATATATATAACTTGTGTAGTTAATATATTCATGTGTGTATATGAGACATGTGTACTCATATATCCTTTGAGTATATATAACTTGTGTAGTTATATATATTCATATGAGTATATACAACTTGTGTAGTGCCTATATACTCATACCAATTTACATTCAATTATTTGTTATTGAAGTGGTTATCACCAATTACCATAGAGGGAAAGATTGTGGTATCTTGTCCCACCATTAATGAGTTAATGGTATGTTGTGGTAATTAATGATAATCATATTGTGGAACTAACATTTTCCATGAGTTGGAGAAGCAGGCTAGGTTCCATGATAATGAAGACTTGGGATGGCATCATGTGTTGATGGTCATTAAGTCAAGAGGAGTTCCATCATGTGTTGGTGGAAGTCAAGTGAAGGAAATCATCGTGTGTCGATGATGTTCAAGAAGAAGAGATGATCATGTGTTGATCATCAAGTCAAGTGAAGACCCATCATGTGTTGATGGAGGTCGAGTGAAGAGTGCATCATGTGTTGATGCATATCAAGACTCGGGATGGAGGATGTCATCATGTGTTGATGAGCATCAAGTCAAGATCCCGAAGTGAAGCTTCATCATGTGTTGATGAAGGTCAAGTGAAGAACTCATCATGTGTTGATGAGTATTCGAGTCAATGGCCCGGACTTGAAGTGAGGATGTGTGTCATCAAGTTTCAAGTGTTCGTGCAAGGCAAAGGTATGACTAGCTAGGGCTAAGGATGTGTTCCTAGTCTTTTACCAGTCTTGGTGTCTGGTTGGAAGACCGGATTGCTAGTATATGTTGCCGTACTATTAAGAGGGGTCTTGACTAGTAGCTTGAGTTTGTCATGTGTTGATAGCTCATTATGTTTGCTCTAGCTCATCTTAACATGTTGCCAATATTTGCGAATGTGTTTTGCAAATAGTTGTGGCTCGTGGATAATCCTTGTAGCATGTGACTTAAGTTTGTGAATATGTTTGCAAATGGTGTAAGTCCATGTACCTTATTCCTTGTGGTGTGATTCTAAAAGTGTGCAAATGTGTTTTGCAACTTGTTGAGAATCCCACTTGAACCCTTGTTTGCATTGCGCATCAAATTGGCAAATGTGTTTTGCAATTTGAGTTGAAGCGAATGCAATCTGTTGTCTTCTCAGAAAAATCGGTTGAACCGACATTGTGTACGCAGATGCGACATGGCTTGTAGTAATACTGGCTCTTATGCAATGGAACTACGCACCTATTGAGCATGTGTTGCTCGATTGAGAAACGGTAATACGGCGTGTCTTGAAGCAATGACGGCCGTAGGCGGTTGTTCCGATTATTTGTTGGCGGTTCATTATTTCCAGAGGAGATGCATTTGAGCATGTCATTTCGGTTTTGAGAAACCCTTGAATCGGTTGTACCGACGTGTTATGGGTTCAACGGATTTTGGTACGGTATGACCGCACATCGGTTGATCCGATTTCTATATGGCGGTACTAATTTTTCAGAACCGATGTTTTTGGGACTTAGCCGTATTTGTTGCTCCTTTGTGGAGCGGTATGACCGTAGGATTTTGGACGGTTGTACCGAGTGGCGCGGTACGACCGGATCTTGGTTGGCGGTACGACCGGACGTGGTCCAATGGCTAGTTTTTATAGCCGTTGGAGCACTGGTGGTCTGACCGCTGGTTAACCGGTATGCGACCGCATGTCTTGATTTTTCAGCAGACTTTTTCTAGCAGCTAGTTTTTGTGTGTGGGCTATAAATACCCACCTTGGCCATGTGTGGGTAGGTTGCTGGTGCCCCTAGACATTCCATTGAGCAAAGAGCAAGCCTCTCATTCTCTTTTGTGCATGTGTTGCACTTAGTGAGGTTAGAGAGCAAACCCTAAGTGCATGTGTTGTCTTAGGTAGTGGATTTCATATCCATTGAGTTTAGACACTTGATTGGTTCAAGTGAGGGTCATTGACCTATTACTGTTGGTGTTTGCTGACACCTAGACGGCGTGGAGGCGTCGTGCTTCGGTGATCTTCTCAAAGAAACTTGTGAGAAGACCCGAGCGATTTGTGAGTGGCGTGGTGCTCGCCATCTCCGGAGTGGAGGAAAGAGCAACCCTAGTGGAGCGAG
This sequence comes from Phyllostachys edulis, assembly GCA_036346405.1. Taxonomy (NCBI): domain Eukaryota; kingdom Viridiplantae; phylum Streptophyta; class Magnoliopsida; order Poales; family Poaceae; genus Phyllostachys; species Phyllostachys edulis. The sequence goes on along the minus strand of CM070550.1, from coordinate 242,473 downwards.
ATGTTGGTTCGGTTTGGAACCGATCCAAGTGGTTGGATTTACCTCGGAGGCGGGTACTCAATTCGTGAAGTCGGTCCAATTAGTTTGGGCTTACCTCAACGTGGATTAGGGGAGACCGACAAGTCTCCGATCACCACGGTAAAACATCGCCGTGTCAATTGTGGTTTGCATCCTTGTGCCTTACTATTGCATTTATATTCATTGTGTATGAATGCTTGCTTTACATTGTGCAATTTATATACCTTGTATTAAATTGCTTATTCATTGTGTGTGATTGCAATAGTTATTCATTGTTTTGTATTATTCACCTTGCTAGAATTGAATAGCTTACAAGCCTTTGCTTAATTGTTATATTTGTCTATAGACTTGTATTGTTGGTGCACTTAGTTGAACCTAGTTGTTTTAGGCTCTAATTGTGCAAAACCTTATTTGTATTAGCTTCCGCATTAGAAATTGGTTTTTATCCAAAGAAGTTTTTAAAACGCCTATTCACCCCCCTCTAGTCGGCCTCCTCGATCTTACACGTAGACACTCAAAAGCAATAAACGAATTGAAGACGAATTTAGGGCTTTTGATTCATGTTCCATTTTCTTTTCTCATCTGCTAAACAACAGTCCGAGGACTTGTTTGGACATGAGTGATTTGGATTGTTCATCTACCCAATTCCAAGGTTAACAATAATCAAATCTTGTGATACACAACAATTACATGAATGTTTTGAATTCAATTGCTAAGTAGGCATTAAATTCACTTTCCATTCTATCATCTGACAAGTTCTTGTATAACTAAAACTACCTTGCAACATGCCAGAATGATGGTAGCAGTTTGAATAATGCGAACGATTCAGTACATTTGGTGGTACTCATGATCCTGGTGTGTATAACACAATGGAGAAGCAAGCATCAATATGACATTGTGATGTGCCATTTCAATAATTCTCACAATCATATTCTGAGTTAAAAATAAAATAAGAGCAATAATCTATTTGGGTTCAGTGCATTAGACTTTATAGGCTCAAATAAAAATGCAACACTTGAAGCAAACATCGGAGCTCGAGAGTGACATTAGTAGTGAGGACTCATCGTCACAATTAGGCACTACATAATGCAAGTGTAGCCTATTAAACATTTAGTTAATCACCAAGTAAAAGTGGATTGGGCAAAGAAAAGAAAACCAACATTACAGTTGTATAGTCAGAAGAAGCGATATGTGCTGTGAATAAAATGGATCACAAAAGCATCGATTGACAAAAAGCAAATCACGCAATCAGAAATGAGTCAACCTTAATCATAAAGATTGAAACTCACAATCATGTAATAACATAAATCACATCTTTTGAATTGGTCATGGAAACTAAAAAATTTAAATCCATTGTGTAAATATGTTGTCACATATATGATTTCTTAGTTTTCCTCTATAATCAAGGATCAAATATTATCAAGGTATGGTAGAGTGTGTACTATGGAGACATATATAATCACATACATTAAACATACCCCTAAAAATTTATTTTTCCTTATGTTAAACAAATAACCAATCTATGAAGCACGGAAATACAGTTTGAATAAACTATTTTTTTCTTTGAGATGTTCTTATCACAAACAGATGCACGCCCTGAAAGTTGGGTGAAATTGGAACAGCTGCAGCCCCTAGCTCCAGCAGCCCCTGTTCTAGCCCATCGACATTTGCATTTTTCATGGACAATCAAAGAGTGAAACATTGTAAGAAACACTTGAGCCACAACAATGTAGAGGCCAAGAAGCGCTAGAAATTTCTAAACCATCTCAACCAAACCTCAAGATTTCTACATCCAAAGCCTACTCATTGATGTGCAGTAGCATAAACTAAATAAAAAACATGATCTATTCTACAGCTTTGAGGTCCATATGCCACATTCACACACATAAACCATGTGAAATGAGCCAACTGACGTACCAAAAAAGAAGAAGCAAGCATCGAAATCAAAATGTGTACGCTATAATCAGATTGCACTAAAACTGAATGGTAAAGCAAACTGCTCTATGCAATTAGTACTTGCAGTTGTTATAGACTAACCAATAATTCAGAACAATATTGAGTATTGTTGATCGATGCCATGTAGGGAAAAAGAGAGCCACTTACCTCTAGTGGCATACCATGAAACACATTGTTGTCAAAATTTTAACCAAGCATATATCTTTATTCAACTTGCGTAAAACGAGTGCAATAATTCAGGGCAACGGAAAAGGGATAAAGAACACACATACCTCACAAGCAGAAAGTAATATTGAATCTATATTTTTTTAGAGAAAAGCAATATTGAATCTGAAATGCGATCCTCACCTCTATTTTACATGTCATCCCTTTGCTAAAAAGATCACTAAAAGGACACCTCAATGGGCAACCGAGTAGATGTATATAGGTAGTGCTGCATTTGAAAGTGTAGCATGCAAAAGGTACACCTGAGATTAATCCGAGAAGATTTGATATGATAAAAACCTGCCAGAAACTGTACCAATTAGTCTTTTGGTATAAGCTACCATGTAAAAGTATAACCTGTAAATAAGGAACATCTAATTGGATTGGTAGGAAAAAATATGATGAATTACCTTCTCAACGATTCAACAATCAATGAAAAAGAAAAGGAACAAAAATCGATGCAATTAATTACAGAGTTCTTAACAACTGTACATTGCCTAAAAACTGAGGAACAACATCAGATTTGTATATACCAAAGAGGTAGAACTTTGTGTTTACATTGAAAAGGAGAAACGAATCTACAAATAGAAGCAATAAAGGTGACAAGTTATATGTTGAATAGGAAGATACAGTGCGTGGGGCTTACAAGATAGCTAGATGAGTCCCTGATGGCTCCACAATCTCCAATAGCAATCCTAGCAAACTACTTTTTAGAATGGCCTTCATTCTCTAATATACTTGCAGACAACCTCCATGACAAAGTGAAAATCACAAGGGAATTTGTAAGCTTAAGTACAAACACCAAGACTACCTATGGGTAGTCAAATTGCTGCAAAGATGTAAACTCAAATTTCAATAGAGCTCATTGTTTGAACGACATCATGACTAAAGTTGTACCCCATCATACGTTTAAGCTAATACATCTGGAATCCTTGATCCAGGGAAGAAGATATTCCTTTTTTTGCACCAAAGCAGCTCTAACTACATCAAACCATGCACTATTGGTGGGAAGAAAAGGTTATGTAATGGCTCAAAGAAAGAAAGAGGAAACATGCACCTTGAGCTTGCTCAACCAAATTAGCACCTTGAGTTTAAGCCCTCAACATATTTTCTTCCAGATCAACATCACTGCCTATGAGGCACGAGGATTGACTACGGGGAGGCCAAGGAGGTGACCTAGTGGAGCTCAATGGTAGCCTAGATGGAGGCAACATAGGCGACTTGTTGGAGCTCGTCCACCACCACCAACATCGACGCTATCACCGCTGAGGCTACAATACTCCTCTCTACTACGACGGTGAAGAATCTAGACCTGCCATTATATGTTAATAGAGTATTTTGGTGATTAATGACCAATCTATTTATAAGACTAACACTTTTATTGATATACCTATTGCTTAGTCTCAATTGGATAAAAATGTGAAAATCAAAGAGGTATGCATTCGACATCATAATCTTATATCTTGTTACATTCCTCAAATCCAAAATATAGGTTGAACTCCACAAATTGTCTAACTTGAATATGTGCATATGTTCTCATTACACATTCATGTATGCACACATCTAGGGGGAGTTCACTCTATGTTTTGTGGTTTCATTAGTATTGATCACTATTCCTTTATCCACATATATTAAGGATCTTTACTTTGAAACACATCATATGAGTATACAAAACTTGTGTAGTTTATACATACTCATGTTTATCTACATTCAATTACTTGCATTTGTGATGGTTGTCATCAATTACCAAAAAGAAAAAGATTAGAATATCTTGTCCCACCATTATGAGATAATGGTATGTTGTGGTAATTAATGATAATCATGTTGTGGGGCTAATGTTTTTTCATGAGTTGGATGAATAGATTATGTCCCATGGTGAAAGAGACTTTGGATGGCATCATGAGTTGATCAAGTCAAGGTTCAAGAGTAAAGGATGCATGATGTGTTGATGCACATCAAGAACTTGAAGAAAAGGAAATCATCGTGTGTCGATGATGTTCAAGAAAAGGAGATGATTATGAGCTGACCATCAAGTCAAGAGAAGATCCATCATGTGTTGATGGAGGGCAAGTGATGGATGCATCATGTGTTGATGCATATCAAGACTCGGGATGGAGGATGTCATCATGTGTTGATGAGCATCAACTCGAGATCTCGAAGTAAAGGAAATCATCATGTGTTGATGATTATCAAGTCAAGAACCCGGACTTGAAGTGAAGATATATGTTATCAAGCTTCAAGTGTTTGTGCAAGACAAAGGTATGACTAGTTAGGGTTAAGGATTTGTTCCTAATCTTTTACCGGTCTTGGTGTTTGGATGGAAGACCGGATTGCTAGTATAGGTTGTCGTACTATTAAGAGGGGTCTTGATTAGTAGCTTGAGTTAGTCATGTGTTGATAGCTCATTGTGTTTGCTCTAGCTCTCGTTAGCATGGTGCCAATATTTGCGAATGTGTTTTGCAAATAGTTGAAGCTCATGCTTAATCCTTGTAATATTTGACTTTAGTTTGTGAATGTGTTTTGCAAATAGGTTTAGTCTATGTACCTTATTCCTTGTGGCATTAATTCTAAAAGTCGGCAAATGTGTTTTGCAACTTGTTGAGAATCTTGCTTTAACGTGTGTTTGCATCACACTTTAATTGGCAAATGTGTTTTGCATTGAGAATTGAAGTGAAGGGCAAACCTCTCTATGGACTGGCGGTCTGACCGCCAGCATCAGCGGTCTGACCGGTAGTGTATCGGTCTGACCGCCATGGTAGGAGCGATCTGACTGGCCTCCTGTTATCGCAAAGATTGTGCAGTAGTACCGCGCTTGTTTACGGTACTACCGTTGTGTGGTAGTTCTGATATTTGTTTGGCGGTACGTAATTTCCAGAGATGGTGGTTTTTGGTGACTGCCTTTTGTTTTTTCGAGTGATCTGACCGCAGACAAATGGGCGGTCTAACCGGCCATTAGTTGGCGATCAGACCGGCAGTGAGTCCAACGGTTAGTTTTATAGCCGTTGGAGCTTAGGCGGTCTCACCGGCCATTAGTTGGTGGTCAGAACGATTTCCCCCTGATTCTTTAGAATCTTTCCCCCAACGGCTAGTTTTTGTGTGTGGGCTATAAATACCCACATTGGCTGATTGTGGGAGGGTTGCTGGTGCCATTACACACTCCCTTGAGCTAAGAGCAAGCCCTCTCATCTCTTTTGTGCATGTGTTGCACTTAGTGAGCTTGGAGAGCAAACCCTAAGTGTATGTGTTGCATTAGGTAGTGGATTGTGTATCCACTTGAGCTTAGACACTTGATTAGTTCTAGTGAGAGTCCTAGACTCGTTACTCTTGGTGTTTGCCGACACCTAGACGGTGTGGAGGCATTGTGGTTCGGTGATCTTCTCAAAGAAGGTTGTGAGAAGACCCGGGCGTTTGTGAGTGGCTTGGTGCTCGCCATCTCCGGAGTGGAGAAAGACCAACCCTAGTAGATCGAGGTGTTGGTTCGGTTTAGAACCGGTCCAAGTGGTTGGACTTACCTCGGAGGTGTTTGGCTCATTTCGTGGAGCCGGTCCAATTGATTTTCGGCTTACCTCAACGTGGATTAGGGGAGACCGGGAAGTCTCCGATCACCACGGTAAAACATCATCGTGTCATTGTAGTTTGCTTTCTTGTGCTTTACTTTGTGCAATTTACATTCCTTGTATTTAATTGCTTACTTGTATGTGTATGATTGCTATCATTTATTTAGTCTCATATTGTTGGTGTACTTAGTAAATACTAGTTGATTTAGGCTTTAATTGTGCCAAACTGAATTGATTTACAATTTCGCATAAAACTTGGTTTTAGCCAAAAGTTTTTAAAACCGCCTATTCACCCCCTCTAGTCGGCCACCTCGATCTTACAGACGGCGACCAGAAACATACTATCGCCACGTCTGACCTCACCTCCCGTCAGTCCACCGTTGTCATCTTCTCTCACCTTCGTTGCCCCTCCACCGCAAGGAAGTAGGCGAGGGCGGTGAGAAGGCGTCGAACACCAAGAGAAGGATGGGGAAGGGAGAAGAGAGGCCGACAGTGGGAGAAGGGGAAGGAAGACCAACAGTTTGAGCAGTAGCGGTGGTGACACCGTGGCTGGCGATGGTGGTGGTGCATAGATCGTGGAGAGTGGGGGGGAGAAGGGGAATGAGAAGGAGGCGGGCGGGGTAGGGCGGGGCGAGGAAGGGCTAGGGTTTTAGGGGGCGGAAGTAGGAGGAATGAATATGGGCCGTTTGTCGCAAACCTGCGATCGAATAGTCTTTGCACCTTCGGTGAAAGTGATAATGAGTTCGAGCCGGTGGCCAAGCATGGAAATGGATTGAGCTCCCCAGAAGCCAGTGATTCTTTTCGCTTTAAGATAGAGTATATTTCATGACCAAAATTGGTTTCTTGCACCATCTTGACATAACTTTAGAGGTTGTTCCCAAGAACTTGCGCTCATTTGATCAGTACTTTTCTAGGATTGGTGAAATTATTGAAGATGCTTGGACTATGCGAAAGTGATTGCGAAGATTCTTGTTCCTAAGTTGTCACATAAACTTGTTCTAGAATGTGATTTCTCTAAGGTTAATGAATCTGACTAAATAGTTGTGAATATTTTGAACACATTTGCCATAAACTTGTTATTCAGTGATAATTGATAAATAAACTCCACATGCTTCATTTTGTATAGATGTTCCCCTAAATTGGCATCAAAGGTAATGGAGGCAGAAGCATTTGCAGCTACAACAAATGCACGAAAAGCTCTTCGTATGTATGACATACAAGTCATAATGGGAGCCCTTGATCACCTTTTGGCAGTTGTTGGACACGGAAAGAATGCTATGATGTATGTCAATCTTATGGAAGCAATACGTTTTAAATCAGAAAGTAGGTTACAGATGCTTGAAGAGAGGAAAATTGAAGATGAACATGGTGTTGATGTAGATGGCCAGAGCAGAAAGAAGGCAGGGAGGGTTGAGGGGACAACCCAAGTGGGTGCTAAAGTTGATCTAGATGGGCATGGGACAATCCAAGAGGATGGTGGAAATGAGGAGAACAATTCATAGGTGGTGGTTTCTTTGAGTTATGATGACCTAGTGGGTGTTGAAGTTGATCTAGATGGGCATGGGACAATCCAAGAAGATGGTGGAAATGAGGAGAACAATTCATAGGTGGTGGTTTCTAAGAGTTTTGATGTTCTTGTTCGCCTCTTCCTTTTGAGGAATGATCAACAATTTTGTGTTGCAAAGTTTTACAAAGCATAATTTGGCAATTGTTTGGTGGTGGTTAAGAAATTGTAGTGGTGAGATTTTGCTACTAAGCTATTGGAGGAGTAGTAGAAGATGAATTAGTTTTGATCTGTACCTCTTGAAGAAAAATTTGATTCAAATGGTATGATTATTCTTTGAAGTACAATTGATTGGTGTTACAACTAAGTAGAATATATGGTATAGTGTAGTTCGGAACCCTAGTTTATGTTGAAATGTTGGGATCATTGAAAGTATGGAAATCTTGATCAAGTTATAGAATGTCACGATTGGGTTGTTAATGCGAGATTGTGTTTGTGATTCGTGATGATGAGATTTAATGGGATTTGGAATGCAAAGTAATTTAATTGTTGTGGCAATTGATGAGATAGAAGGAAAGGTTGGTTTAATATCAAGAATGACTCGGTCTTATTGGGTAACCCTCTGAGAGTAATAGTCTTTGTGGAAGTAATTTGGTCAGGAAACTGTTTCCATGATGAGGTTATTGAGTGAGTATGTTGGAATTGTGGGAATGACTAGAGATTTAATCCGATGATTTTGTCTATCTATTTAAGGGAATTCAATGTAAAGGTCTTAGAGGTTAAGTTTGGGCTTTGCATTTTTTATGCTAGTGCTTTACACGCCCAATGATTGTGTAGAGAAGATAGAATTTTGGAGTATTACGAGTAGTGGAATGATCATTGATAGAACCCTTCACAAATTAATTTAGTTAGTAGAAGGAGTTGCCTAGAGTATTCGGTGGGATCAGTAGAGCCTTCCTACAAAGATGTGGATAATGTATTTTGGATCGAGCATAATTTTGAGGATGCTAATTTAAGAGATTTGAACTCTTGCAGTATATGATGAATTCGAATTCCAAGGTTTGGGAGGAATTTTGTTCCTAAAAGTGAGACTGAGCATAAGGATGTTTCCTCGGGTAGTGAAGCGTTTTCTTGATCCTCGTTTGAGTTTGCGTTTTGGCGCATGTCTTTATAATTTGGGCTTGGCTTTATCTTGGCATGCTGTATGGTTCTTATCGATTCGAGAGAAGAAAGGAAGTATTTGATTTGGTGTTTGAGAGGTTTCTCTTTTGGCTTATGAGGTGTTATATTGCAAACTGCCCACATTGAAAGAGAAATGAATTTCATGATGAATCTTCGCTTTTGCGTTTGAACCGTTTTGGGTGTAAAATTGCCATTTCGTGGTTGCGTTGGGACAAGTGTTCCGTGTGTGTTGTGCTTGTTGCGTGTTTTAGTACCAAGGGGGAAGTTACCTCAAGGTACTTTGGTTCTCGCTAGTTGCGGGGATTAGGGAGTTGGCATATCGCTTTGACCGTCTCAGGTCCTTGCGAGCATAGCGTGTGGTATGTTACAGTCTTGAGTGAGTACCCAAGCAATCCGAAGCTTGTGATATCAATTAAAGCCGTTGGCCAACGAGTAGGACCTTATCTTTGAGTCCGGTGTGTTGAGAGGACCCGTAAAGGTCGAGACGAGTGTTGAGATGCAATCTAATGGTATCCACCATTTGCGATGTGGTTCCATATATGCGAAGGAAAGTGACTTAAGAGTGGAGTCTGCATCTTGCGAGCAATATCTGAATTTGTTCAAGTCCCATGCGTGATAATCGTTGTTTTGTTTCAGTTGTGGTTCTCCTTTTGCGCAGAACATTAAGTAGAATTCGGGGTCGAATTCTGTTTAAGGGGGGTAGAATGTAATATCCCGTTTAACTCAATAGGAAATTGAGGAAACAAAAGATGTAATTAAGGTTGAATTTCTAGCTTGAGAAGGAGAATTAGAAATCGGTAGAAGGCCATGTTGTGCTTTGGCCCAAGGGGAGTTCGGTTGGCCTTTAAGTGGAGCTAGGGGGTGGCAATCCCCTAAACCCTAGCCTTTCTTCTATTTCCTCTAGCCGCCTCCACCCCAATCAAAAACGCCGGCCGCCATCGCCCTCCATCCCGATTCCGTCTCCCACCTCTCAGACCCCCCTTCTCCACTGGGGTGGTCATCCCCTCCAGCAGATGGCGCCGTCCTGGCTGCTCCCGCGCTCTCCCCACCTACAGCGTCTTCTCCCTCCCGGGTTGCTCGGCGCCTGGCGCCGCCTCTCTTCGACCCGCCGCCGCTTCGACTCCCCACCTTGCTGCTTGGGGCTGTCTGCCCTCGGCCCGCCGCCGACGCCGCCGCCCTCATTTCCCGTCTTGGTTGCGGCTCGGTCCATGCCACTCCCACCGGTAGCCCACGACCGCTCGATGGAATGCCGCACCTAGTGACCTTTCCTCCGGGCCGGGTGATCGCGGCTTCGTCGGCATCGCCCTCGCGCCTTCCTCGCCATGGCGGTGTTGCGCCTCTGCGCAAAGGCGCAAAAACCATCGTTCCTCGGCGAGTCGCGGTGCTCGGCTCTGCTGCGTCTGTTGGAGGCGGGGGCGTCGGGGGCGCCGGTGAGCTGTCTTGTCTTTGTCGAGAACAGAGCTACGCCGTGTGCTGGTCGTGGAGGGTCTCTCCGACATCGACAGCGTCTCGCGGCAATCCGGTCGGTAGGCGTGCTCGGTGTGCGATCGTGCATGCCATCTCTGTGATGGTAACAAAAGGTATAGAGACAACAGACACTGTGAGCACAGGTCTTGAGAAATGGCTCGATATTGAGCTATGGAACTCGCTGCGAGAATGTTTTCATGCTTTGAAAAAAAACATGGTTATCGCATTTCAAGCGCTTGTTTGGGAACCGATTCGGTTTCTATGTTTGACATGGATTGGTCTCATCCGACTGCTATTGTTTTGGGCAAGGAGCATATGGGTATTAGCGATGACACTTTGATGTTGTCAGACTTGCACTGTAGTGTTCCAATGAAAGGTATGGTGGATTCTTTTAATGTATCTGTTGTAGCTGGAATCCTCATGCACCTGGCTGTTTGTGATAGAGTTTTCCGCCTTGGTCATCATGGTGATCTCTTACCTAAAGAAAGTAGAATCTTGCTTGTAGAGTTTTATTTGCACCATAGAGAAGCCTGACTAGCATAGTTCATGAATTTTCCAAAAGGAAGGCGTAAAACTACATGGCTTTGGCTTTCATGCATTGAAGTCTCTCAAATTTCCTTCGATGGAGCTTACTTGTTCTTAGGTGGTATGGAGGGAGTTTTTGTTGAATGGCAACTAGATACTGGGAAGAGAAGGTATAAACCACGTTTAAGATCTCCTCTTTGTTTGATCAATTACAAGTGTACAAGATTAAGATGTCGGCCCACCTTGGAGCTGGTATTGTGGAGTATGGCTTTAGCCGAGTGGATGCTTCGAGGAGGTGGGAACAAGGGCTAGGGCTTTTCATCATTGTCTTCATCGCATACGGTTGAGGCAAGTGCTAGTAGTATTATTGAGTGGTTATAATTCATAATTGTTGGTGTCTACTGTTTGGTAATGTTGATAGGCATGAATGCTATAGTTTAATGATAATGCTTACTACTTGGTCACGTTGATGAGCATGAATACTATAGTTGATTGATGATGATTTTTATGATGATGCTTACGGGATAAAGCTTACATGGAAATGTTTACCTGACGACGCCCGCTAATGTTTATGTGATGACGCTTACATGGTAGTGTTCATATGACGATGCTTACTACTTGGGAATATTTACATGATGCTACATGTTAATAGTTACATGATGATGCGTATATGATGATGTCTATATGGGTATGCTTACATGAGAATGGTTACATGTTGATGGCAGTAATGATGAGACAAGGTGAGCAATGAGATTACTTTGTTAATGAAAACAATGATGAGTTGGTATTGTGCTTTAAGTACCATGTTAATACTTAAATGTTCGTATTCAATCCATGTGGTTACCTTCATGATAGAGAGCATGTTGTTTTGTTCAGTATTCATATGTCATACCAGCATCCACATTTCATGTTTTATCCACGGGAGTGAATCAATATATAAGACCCATCAATTCGAGTATGGGCACGTAAGACCCACCATTCCAATGTGGGCGATTTGGGACATCCGTCTGAAAGCGTTCTTCGTCAGGGCTTGGATCCCGTATTTTGTTAAATGCGGGCTTAGGTGAACACCGACGGTGTGTCACCAAGCAATACCGTATTTGCATGTGTGTAGTCCCTTCATTTCGTCCAAATCATTCAATCCATTCATCCAAGTGTTAGATTCGTGCTTATTTCATACCCTTTAATCTTTGTTGTTCATGATATGATCGTTTATTTCCTTTGATCGCTTATGGTGCCATCATAAGAGATGGATTTGTGTTTTGTCTTCTTTGTTGTTCATGATGTGATCATTTATTTCCTTTATTTGCATATGATGCTATCATAAGAGATGGATTTGTGATCTATAATCTTTGTTGTTCATGATGTGATTGTTTAATCCTTTGACTACTTATGTTGCTATGTTTGATTTACTCTCGTACTTCTTGAGTCTCGGACTCACTCTTGCTTTGTTTGTTGTTTTTTTAGGTGATCTTTGAGGTTGGCTCCATGGGGAGGGAATAGACACACACTACCTTTTCACTTCACCTTAATCAAGTCCAGGATTCCATTTTAGTTCAATTTAACCATTCATTATTGATGAACTGTAATAATAAATGTTGGCTGTGGCTGATAACTCTTCTCCATTACGATTGGTTAATATCTGTGTGTGAACTTAGCCCATCCTTTTTGATATAGTTGCTTGAGATCAGATTACTTCTGCGATGATTCTGATCTTTGTTGTTTTCACTATTGTCTTGATATTAATGATTGTTGGAACCTCCTGTATAGCTAACTATACAGGGGAGGTTCTGCCGAAATTTAGAATTTTGTCGTCTGTTTTAGCTTTGTTAACATGTTAGTTTAGTAGCATCCCAGCCCTTGTAGGACTGGGGTGTTACAATTGCGATGGCGGTGGTTTTGTTGTGGGGAAGTATGAAGCCTACCAAGTGGAAAAATGAAAAGCATGGTCTTAATTAATATCACAAGACTTATTATGTACTTGTCTGGGTTTGTTAATAATGTCAATTAGATGGTGAAGTGTTGCTTTGTTAATTAATTTTGCTTGCTAGTGGGACAAGTGAATGAAAAATACTTGGGTTGTCATTGGGACAATTTAAGAGGGACTTAAGATAAGCAATTGTTGACTTGATGTTTGGCCCCGGTTGATCCTTGAAAACTAGCGATGATTCCCTGTTGCTGCATGCTGATCTGTATTAGATTATTGTTTGCATTTCTGCATTGTCTAGAACTTGGTGATGGATGTTGTAGGACGCAGTGTTACTTAACAAATTTGATTACTTTATTTAACCAACCTAATGTGTCAGGCTGGTATAATTGGGGGGAAATAGTTATTTTTTTTGAAACAGTAAAGGCAACTTTTATATAGATTTATACAACAACAAGTCTATGTAATATCTTAAACTAGGCTGGAATGTTCATTGAACCCTCGAATTGTAAAAACCCTAATCTATTAGGAAAACAATGCAATTGACTCCCCAACCCAACGCTACGAAAGGAGATCTTGTTGATGCGAGAACGTTTCGAGTGTGTTGGACCGTAATGGCGACTAGAGGGGGGTGAATAGAAGCATGATCTCTTTTTCACCTTGATCGGATTCAACATATTTTTCACTCCAATAGCTATGAGGGCTATGAAGATCAATGCACAAGCATAGCGGAAGACTTGTATTGAATCTAATCGAAACCCCGAAGAAAAACAACCAAAAACACCAAAAACTCAATTTACAAGGAATTCGGCGGTTAGACCTCTTAGCTTAGCGATCTGATCTCCAGCTCGATGAACAGTAAACTCAACACAACCTCAAAATCACAAATCGGCTTAACTTTTGATTCGGTGATCCAAATCCTCTCAAATTTCAACCTATTCCAATCGACAATCAGGAAGATCAAGGCCAAGGTTCCACAAATTACAAGGATTGGGAAGGAAGGCACAAGAACTGTGCAAAAACCTCAGATTGATCCCAAAACTTGCTCATAGGTAGAAGATAATCAATATGATCCTAAATATATTCCCACATGTCACAGCAAGCAAGATCACAGCCAGAAACAAAAGGAAAACCAAATGATCAACAAGAAACCCCAAAATCATAAAAGAGAGAGCAAGAACAACAATAGATTCATCTTGAGGAAATCTTGCTTGGATTGATTCGAGATTGATGTTGATTTACAGCCACTCCAACATGGAGGACAAAAGCTCAAAACTTGAGCACACAATCAATCCAACTCTCAAAGAACCCTAGCTCCTCCACTTTTCTCTCGTAACCCTAAAACACAAATTAGGGTTTCTAGGCCACAAGGGTTGGGAGGTGCACAACCAGCACCCTCCTCTTTTATAGTGGAGGCTAGCTTCTAGAGAGACAACCCTAATGGGCACCCGTTAAGCCTACACATAAATGGATTTCACTCATGCACGCTTTTCAAAGCGCCGTCTTCATCTACTCTTGACCTAAACCACTTCTCCTAGCGCCATCTTGCGCCGCGGTTTAGCCAAAAGCAATCAAGGCGGTATTCTGGTGAAGTTACCAAAATACACCTTCTCGATCCTTCTCTAAAGGCCGAGTCCAATCTTCATGAAGCAATCCCATACTTCGCCACATGTAGGCTAATCAACGACTCTCTTCATGTCGGCAAGTCTCTCCCATTCGGCTCCCACCAAAACCACCATGGCACTTGCACCGACCCCCGCGCCGCTTGATGCAACCCGTCGCACCGAACTTCCCGTTCGGTCATCCTTGTCCATTTTGCGCCATGCTTGAGTCCACTGACTTCACCCAGCATCCTTGATTGTTCTGAACCTCAGCTCTCCAAGTCTAATCCCGATCATCCTCGCCGTTGACCGTCGTTGACCTCCAAGCCTCCTGCACAACAATAGACAAAGAAATCGATTCCGGGAATAAGTTCTTTGCACTCGACCCACGTGTTGGGCCACGGGTAAGCTACGATAGCTACAAATTAAAATTTCTACCACGCAAACCAGGAAACCAAGCAAGTAGATGATCATAGATCGTTACCACCAGATGTGCAGAGCAGCGGAAGAAGGGTTGAAGCAGCCTGGTCCAATGTAGAGCGCGTCGATGTAGTGGTCGTAGTCGAATGTCCAGAGTCCTCACGAGTCGATCGCCTCCTCCAGCAACGTCTGCAGTTCCTTATGAAGATCGCGGATCGTCCTCAAGCGCAATATCGCGATGGCGCCTCTCGGTATCCACCGTCGGGGAAGGAACAACCATGCGCAGGTGTGCTAGCACCAAGTCACACGGTAGAGCTCTCAGGAAGATTGTGGCTAAGGTTTCGGTGGTGATTCACGCGTTCCTCCCAACAGCCTCATGCATCTGCTTATATAGTGCTTGTGACGGATCCTATCCGAACACGTTTGTCGAATCGTATTCATCTTGGTTTATTCTAACCCGTTAAGTGTGTGACCACAGAGGTTCATGCGTGTCGGTTGTGACTTGAAACCCTTTCCAATCACGAGTCGTGCGACTCCTAGCGAACATAGCGATTCGAATACACACAAATTATATCGGACGAACCTTAATGCAATATGATCTCGACCGTGTCCTCATCACTTACGACCGGTCCTATCTCTATCGACCGATTCGTAATTCCTTACGACGAGTTCGACCACCACAATGACTACGTTCGACCGATCTCGACCATCTCGTATCTCCATACGACCGATCAGAATTGTGCGAACTAAGCACCTACTCATGTATACTCCCTTTGCCTCACGATATCTGGTTGAACTCGGGTGAGATGTTGTGTCATCCATAGATCATTCAATACTTTCTCGATCGAGTGTCGGATTACTTCATGTGGTCGAACACTTCGACTACTAGTGGCATGGCCATGCACTTTCTTTATCCGACCACAACGAGGGGCCTAGAGACATCTCTCCTGTTATGTTAGGAGGGGCAAATCCCATATCCGACCAGTCACATTCCTATGCATGTTTCATAGCATACCCGAAAGCTACATTTATAACTACCCAGTTACGGTGTAGCGTTTGGTAACCCCCTAAGAGTGCTATTACATATGTAGGAAACCATACTGATCTCAGGTCTAAGGATTATACATCAACATTGCTTGAGACCAACTAACGACACATAGAATCATAACAATTTCAATAGTGTCTCAAGGTGGGTCTAATCCAACATCATGTTCTCTAACATGTGTCCATATTATTGGTTTGATATCTCCATATCCATGACCCGTGAAACATAGTCATCAACCAATACATATGCTAGTCTATTCATATGTGTCCTCATATGTTTCCGAACAGGGATCATATAAGAATAATTATCGTAGAAATATAGAGTTTCACAATCAAGTCACATACTTGATAATCAATATTAACAATATTATTCTTGGAACAAGATAACATTTTATCCAATATTATGAACATAAGGAAATATAATCATCTTTATGATTGCCTCTAGGGCATATTTCCAACACCACGTTAGTCAAAACATGCATCATGCAACACATATGGATGGAAACACATGAACTTGACCTAACTTACAGTCATCACCGCCAAGGTGGCTAGTGAAACAGGGCAAAACCGGCCAGACCGCCACCCATGGCCGGTCTGACTGCCCCTTAGCCGGTCTGACCACTACTTGGCCGGTCTGATCGCCCAGCAAGGGGACTTAGCCAAATTTCCTCACTAGAAATCCGAAACCTCTTTGGAAATTTCAAGCGAATAGAACTTTTGACTCGAAACTCTAAAAATTATGGGACTAAGTATAGGAGAATCCCTTCTCTTACCTACACCATCTATTTTTGGCTTGGCCTAAAATTCAACAACACCTTTATGCCCGGTCAAATCGCCACCTCCTGGCTGGTCTAACCGCTAGACTCTTGGCCAAAGCCCTGGCCGGTCTGACCGTCAGAGGTGGTCGATTAGACCACCACAAAGGCCGGTCTGACCGTCGCCTAGCCGGTCTGACCGCCTACTGCCTGACAGAAAAACCGGCTACTGCCTGACAGAACTTGAATTTCGCCAAAAACGAGTGTTTCGACAAACCTTCAACGCCATTAGCAATTGTATCATCATCCTAAGATCGTGAGCATATCTCCATGATATCCACAATCTCTCCCTTGATGAACACATTAGCAATTTCTCAAAAATGTACCGTGTGATGAATAGAACATATGTCATATTTGGTCCATACCATGCGACATTTCATAGTCCTAAGATACTTACTACAACCACCATATGGTTGAGTGTTTCACAGACATCAACCGATGATCAGTTCCTATTTTACTAACTGTAACCGACCCTCTGACCAGACGTGTCACTTCCAACATGCGTCTTCTCCAGGAGTAACTGTCACATCTTCGATGGTTATTTAAAGATGGAGCACGGAGGAACAAGAGCATTCCATCATATTGAAGCACAGCAATCAGTATTAGATTCATGTTTAAAGCCTGATTCAGTAGCATAGCAAGCATTACGCTCAGTGTAATTAGGATTAGTCCACCGCCTTGTCGAGGGCACCCCCTGTAAAGGATCCAGTTCATAGCAATAAAGAGCAGTCCCATTCTCTCCCAAGAACTCTTTGTCATTTTTCTCTATTTATTTCGTAAGATCGGTGACTTGATTGTCGACAATCATGAAGATCGAGTATCCAAAGAATAAATCCTAGAGATTAAATAAAATTGGGTGGATTATACTCTTTTTCCCTTGACGAGTTTTCCTGAAGTTTCTCGGCTAAGGTTTCTAATGAGGCGATTCGTGCAACACAGCAGAACGTGTATTATACACTCTTTCTCCAAATTTTTCTTACTGGGTTTTTTTATAGAGTTTTAACGAGGTATGAACATGTTGGATGAGTGCCCAAGGGAGAGTGTTAGGAAACCTGGGCCCAGGCCTTGCAGGCCTGACCCATGAAGGGCTTATCATCCACCTTGAAGACTATATATAGGAGGGGACCTCCAACCATTGTATGTGCTTTTGAGAAGAGAAATAAAGAGAAGAAATAAGTCCCCCATATCTATGTGTTTAATCCACTATTTGTTCTTGCATTGTTCTGTGCGATTCTACACTTGTCTACGAGGTGATCGATCGGACTGAACTCGCTAGTGACGGTTCCTCAACAAGCCTCACCCCAGAGAATTCCCTTCTGTATAAGATGTGTTGACGAAAGAGGAGATTTGACAAGTGGGATTTTTTTAAGGTGCTCCCAAACTATTTTGGACCGTCCATCTTGTTTGATCCAAGGTCTTAGATTGAATATAGAAAGTAAGGTCTTTTTATTTGGACATCCTTTTGTATAAAAGGGGGATCACTTGAAGCTCGGGGAGGGTGGCAACGTTAGTTTTTTTACATGGGCTGTTAGATTGCGTTTGGTTTTAGTTCGCGTCGTTCGATTTCACTGTGGTTCTCTTCGCGTGTATCGTTTCTGTCGGGCCAACCTTTAGATGTTGTGTTTTGCGCGTTGCTTGTCTGATCGTAGGGTGTGGGACATTTGTGTGTTGCTTTGATGACTTCAATGCCATGCGCTGTCTGGCTTGCTGTGCGACATTTAATGCCCGTTGAAAACAAGAGTCGTGAGCAGTAGGTTTTGGACTAGAGGAGAGAGCTAGTTGGATGCCTGGTTCGGTGCTTTGGTTGCCGCACCACCACACAACTTTAATCAGGCAGTAGGGATGAATGGGATTTATTTGTCGCTCTTCGATCGGTTCTTGAGATGTGCTCGAGGTTTCCACAAATTTTTGGTCCGTTCGCTGTTGCGGTTTCTGTGCGGCATTAATAACCCACTCTGTTTTGCGCCTTTTCAGTGAGCTCTCACATCGTTCGTCTGCTTACCTCAAACTCCTCTGTCGCCCCTCTCCCCGACGCCACCGCTCCCTCCCCACCCAGCCGCCGGTCCTTGGCCACGCCCCTCTCACCCCCGAGTTTTTCTCCATGGATCTACGCAGATTTGATTTCCCCTGGGTCTTTGTCTTCACATTTCCCTTGCTTCTCACTGATGTCCTGTTATTCGGTTCTTCCCTTCTCTTCCTTTTGGTTGGATTAATGTCTTCTTGCTTTCTTCATGCGCTCTGACTCCCGTTTTGATCCTGTTTGTCCACCTTATGTCTCCCCCCCGCCCCCCGCGTTCTCTTTATCATCGCCTTGCCTTCCTCAACTCGGCTTTGGACTACCACGCGGTGCTGCCCGCTTCGAGCTCTGGCCGGCAGCAGCGACCTAATCCCGTGCCTTGAACAACGATGTTTCTAATCTAAAGGTAAAGCTTATACCCAATCTCTTCAAAAAAAATGAAAAGTAAAGGCTTTTTCCCCACAGGTAGTACGTACAATTCTGCAAGATCTAGGGCCGATGAAAGTATTAGTACCTTTTTTGGGGATTTATTTGAGGTTTGCTTCTCAGAAGTAACAATAGGTACATATATCAAAGCCTATTTGAGGATTTCATGCTACAAACATGGCAGCCGTGACCCAATCTCTTCCAAAAAATGGTAAAGAATTTTTTCGCCCAAAGGTAGTAAGTACTGCAATATTTGGGGCCGGTGAAAATATTAGTAGCTTTTTTGGGATTTATTAGGGTTTTGCTTCTCAGAAGGAGGAAGCATGTGCAGTATGCTTGTTGTGTCCTCGGACATGGAGCGGCAATGCTTCAGCAAATTAACAGGTAGTTCTTTGGCAACAGTAGGTATATATATCATAGGCTATTTGAGGATTTTTATTTACAAACACCGTTAAGAACACTTGCAATAATATACACAATGCATCAGTTGGGGTTCCATAAATTTTTGAACTGATATTTTCCTATAATTTTGTCTTGCAGATCAGCGCTATAGGAAGCTTTGCCCCGATCATTCTACATGTAAAATGTTCTGTTCCACACCATTTATAGCCATTATTTGTTTAGAAACTTTAAAAGTGTCCCTACGACAGCCATAGAAATAACCTCTTTGATTGTGGAATAGCTCTATCTAGTGTTTGATTTTTTTTGGCCTAACTTGGACTCTTCTATCCACAATACATTGTCCTTATAGTCTTCAGAAGAGTACATATGTGATTACCAACAAAATTGGTTAAATCTATCTGCCGCTACCTTGTCTACCTCTTTATGTGTCTTACTCTCCTTTTAATTCAGTTCCCTTTTGTTTTGGTAGTGTCTTGCTCAAGATATGCTTCTCTCGTAGCTTGAAACTATGTGAGGCTATTTATGTTGGCCTAACCACTTCGATTGAGCATATTTTTTTTAGAATCTGTGATTTTCTTGGTAGAAATTAGGGTTCATGCTGATTAAAATTATGCTAACTAGACAATGCATCTATTGGTTTGGGTGCATACACTCATACGGTACATTTTTTTTACAAAGTTGCTGATGATAATTACATGTTAACAATCATTTGGTAGATACTCGCTGTCTTTCTTTGATCTTGTCGTGCTGTGCTGGGTTTCGGAAGCACAAAAATGATGGAGCACGTGAACAAGTTTTAACCGCTCTTAAAGATGACAAGGAGGAGCTAGAGGCAACACTTAACTGGGAACAACTTCGAACTATACAACTTAAAAAGAAGAGATAGCTGAAGCAGAGGCTAGAAATGCAGAGCTAACAAGGGTGAGTCTTCTTGTCTATCTTTCGATAGTTTTGTTTCTGCCCCTACTGATGTGTAGTTTCTTCTGTTCTTCTATCCTAGGTAATCTTTCAAGCATGTAATGGACCTTTTTGATCGATAAGGTAAGATTTCTTATGTAATCTTGTTTCTTTTCATTTGGTTTAGTAGCTACATGTCGGGATTAGGCTTTACTTGTATGGAATAGTGTGTGTGGGTCTATTGTAACATCACCTTAGTCCTTACATATATGATCATAAAAGAACATAACTTGATCAAAGTAAGCGGCTTAAAAGTTACATTGGGGTTACGTGCAGTGCAACCAGTCCTGTGTTTTTCTGTGTTTATACTTGGGAGATTTAGTTTGTATGTACAGAAAATAAAATCTGAATCACTTATATAGGAAATTTTATTTTTCATCTGATCTGTTGCTCCTTGTTTTTTAAAAGTTCATTTAGGTTATATGTCCGGCCTGATGATTGATGGGTATTGCATTTCTTTCCTGGAACGTTTTTTTGAGTTGTCAGTGCCATTTTTTCTAATAGGAAGATACACAATTTCGTGTTGACGTCTTAGTTTCACTGGAGTACTTTACTCCAACTATTTGGGGGCATATATAAAGATTAGATATTGGAAATATTTCTTCTTTAAGTTCAAAAGTACTTTACTTTAGAATATATTTCTCTGGAGCTACCGAAGTTTGTCTTTTATGTTTTAAATATTTATCTGTACTGAATTATCGAGATTAGATGTATAAAAATCACATATTCAAGATATCATGACCTGCTATTTATGGATCTTTTAACATATTTTTTGTTTTTTTAAATGCCCTTTTTCTATTTCAGTTTGATCTTACATATTTAGATTTGAGGGTTTCATGCATTTTGCTACACTGCTACTACTATCTTTCCCTTTTGTCTCCTCTTACTGATGATGTCGCAGACATATGCACACATGGTATTTGTATAGTCGGATAGATCTAACATATTGTATCCTATATTATTATACCATATGAGCATGTTGTTTGGCTATTTCCATGTGTCTGCTCACATATAATTCTTTTTAAAGAACATTGAGTCTGAGTGTCATACAAAAAAAATCTCATCTATTTTCATCCCACTCCTACATGATCATAGGTTATATGCTTATTTACATAATAGATATCTGTTAAGTTTAGTTTATGAAGGTTTCTGAGTGAAATTAGCCTTATTTAGTAGCATCTTTATTATATGTCTGGCCTGATGAGTGACGAATATTGCATTGCTTTTCTATGACAATTTTTAGTTGTCAGTACCATTTTTCTAATAGGAAGATACATAAATTCGTGCCTACATCTTAGTTTCCCTGTAGTTCTTTACTCCCACTATTTGGGGGATATAGAAAGATTAGTTATCGAAAATATTTCTTCTGTAAGTTTAGAAGTACTGTAATTTAGAATATATTCGAAAATATTTCTTCTGTAAGTTTAGAAGTACTGTAATTTAGAATATATTTCCCCGGAGCTACCGAAGTTTGCATTTTTTTTGTTCTAAATATTAGTGTGTATTGAATTATCGGCGTAAAATGTCTAAAAGTCATATATTCAAGATATGCTGAGCTGCTATTTATGGATCTTTTAGCACATTTTTTTCTCTGATTTTACCACCCTTGTTAGTTCGGTGTGATCTTACATATTTAGATTTGAGAGCTTCATGCATTCTGCTATACTGCTACTATTATCTTTCCATTTTGTCTCCTCGTGCTGATGATGCCGTAAACATGTGCACACATGATTTTTGTATAGTCGGATAGATCGATCATATTGTACCCTATATTATTCGACCATATGAGCATGTCGTTTTGGCTATTTTCATGTGTCCGCTCACATACAGTTTTTTTAGGAACATTGAAGCTGAGTGTCATACAAAAAATAGGCATCTCCTCGATGAATAGAGAGTCCCATCGAACTTGCTGAAAAAAGGCCACAAGCAGTGTAAGTGTTCACTGATATTACGCTACAAAGTGCTCCATGTTGTTGTTTTTCTTTTCCATGCATCTTTACTAGACCGTACCCATCACGTTTCTATATTTTTTGCTACTTTGCTATAGCCTATGTACATGCAAACCTTTGTTACTATATATCGTATCTCTCCCTCTTGCTCGGCTTGTTGATGAGATCGTCTTCTTATGTCTAAAAGATAGGCTAGATATGCTCTGCACTGATTTTGTGGAATCAACGTGGGTATATCTTAATCTGTCACTTTTATCAATTCTTCACATACTTGCAACCTTTGGATCTGATTCCTTTCGAGACAACTGCAGAGTTGATAGGTACCCAAATGGTCAACATGCTATATAGATTTCTACCGATATGCGTTTCAATCTAACAAGGAACTCTGCCGTCTTCATATGACTATATGTATGCGGTAACATTTTGCATCCTAATATGCATACCTATTGCCTATGTGGTGCTATCGCATGGCTATAGTCATATTTCTCAAGAGGTCTTGACTCGAAAATGTTAACTCGCTTCAAAACCAAGCGGTAAAAACCTAGATTGTTATTGAATTCTATTCTTCCTCACCATCGCTTCTTCTTGGTCCTCGATTTACACTTTTTGCTTAAGCACGCCTATACATCTTCCTTACAAACTACTTAATATTTTGCGTCTCATAATGTATTCGTCCTACTGGCGCTGCTACTTTCACACTTGGAAAAAGGAGCCATTCGACCAAACAAGGCACCAACTAGATTTAGGTACATTATCTGTGCCACCAACTTTGACCATTCGTGCTCAGTTAAGTTTGTATATCGCTTTACTAATTCTTTCTGCATTCTCTAACATAGTTCAGACTTTCCGCATTCTCTAGCATAGTTCAGACGCTAACTCAAGTGCGCTTTACTCTCTGTGCATCAGCTCCTACAGAATGTGCTACTATCATCCAGCTCCTATTTTGCTCCTGTTCTAGAGAGCTATGTTGTTCCCTGGATGCAGCATCGTCGATAGTGCATGCTCTATATTACCGCCTTTCTGTTATGTATTACCCGTGTACATGTACAGTTGTGCCTCCTCTATAAACTTATGTATTGTATAGTTAATCCTAAGCTGCAACTTTGCACTTTCCTTTTGCCAATTTAAAACAAACAAACCTGCGATGGCCTAATCATCGATTGAGTGTTACGTTACTTCATTGTAATATACCTGCCTATGTCAAGTGTTTCATCATCTGTTACCTTCAGTTTGTTTCATCAAATCAGAGCTCGTGTTGTGCTGCAAATAATTGTTCCATCTCATTATCTATCACTGTATCTTGCACCATGCATGTTGTAATCTTTTGGTAGATCGTGGAAGATTTACAACTTTTGTGTTGTGAGGCTAGAGACATTATCTTCCTACTTTATACCGTTGCTTACCTAGCACACACAAATCATGTGCCACACCTTTGCAGCAGACCTACTTATCGAATATCAATGCAAACCTAATGTTATATTTATCTTTCCCAATCCTTATCCTTTTATTAAAAAAAACCACAACTTGTTTGCTAGGTGTGCCAAGGCGCGCACAGCAGGTATCTAGTTTAGTATAAAAGGTAATGAGAAATTTTGCATTACGAACTATTTGCACGGGAAGATGTTCATTGATTGGCATCATAATGGTAGCCCATGCAAAGTTCCGATGAACGTGAACAAAATCTTGAAATATTTTCTGATCAGTCGCTAGGTACAGCTACTACAACAATTTAACGCTACAAATCACTTGAATTGCATGTAAAGACTTGTGCCTATAATGGTTCAAATAGTATCAATAATATTACTCCGGGCAAATAGAACAATACTCATGACTTGGAACCGACGAACCTCGAAGCAACACACCACAGAAGCAACACACAACAACACGGCACAAGGGGTAGGTCTGACCGCCTGTCTAGACGGTTTGACCAAGCTCTGGCTGGTTTGACCGCCCAGATGAGGCGGCCTGACCTCATGTGACCTGGGAGCAACCCACGAAGATCACAAATTGATCTAACTTCTAAATCAATGATCCAAATTCCCTAAAATTTCAATCATAACTTATCAAGAAGGTCAGGAACCTATTCCAGTCAACAATCAGGAAGATTGAGGCCAATGTTCCATGAATTTTCTTGGATGAGATCAAGAGGGCACAAGAACCAAGAAAATTCAAACTTTGATCCAAAAACTTGCTCGTGGGTGGATGATGGTTAAGATGACCCTAAATGTATTCTCACACGTCCTAACAAGCCAGATCACAATAAAAGATCCAAAGAAACCAAATAAAGGAACACACAAATTCCAAAAAGGCATAAAAAAGAGAGTAAGAACAAGAAATAACTCATCTTATGAAATCTTGTTTGAATTGATTCAAGATATTGTTAGTTTACAGTTATTCCACCATAGAGGACAAATGCTCAACACTTGAGCATTCAATCAATCTATCTCTCACAAACCTTAGCCTCCTCTATTCCACTTTCCTCAAATAACAAATTAGGGTTTCTACTTGGGAAGGCTCAAGAGGCACAAATCCTGCACCTCTCCCTTTTATAGTGGAGGCTAGGTTAAGAGAGAAGATATTATTAAGCACCCGTTAAGCACACACATAAACGGGTCTACACTCACGAACGCTTCTCAAAGCAAATGACGAACCGGGCGTCCCGAATTCGTCTCTTCGTGAACTCCATCTTTACTTGACCTAAATCGCCTCTCCTTGCGCCGTCTTGCGCCGCGGTTTCACCGAAGATCGAGTCTAATCATCGTGAAGCAAACCCATGCTTCGCCACGCGTAGGTTGATCAATGGCTCACTTTATGTCGGTAAGTCTCTCACATTCGGCTCCCACCAGAACCACCATGACACTTGCACTGACCCTTGTGTCACTTGATACAACCCATTACACTAAACCTCCCGTTCGATCATCCTTGTCCATCTTACGTCATGCTTGAGTCCAATAACTTCACCCGGCATCCTTGATCGTTCTGGACCTCAGCTCTCCTATCCTAGTCCTGATCATCCTCGTCGTTGATAGTTGTTGACTCCAAGCCACCTGCACAACAAGTAAACAATAGACCAAGAAATCGTTTTCGGGCACAAGTTCTTCGTAACTTGACCCACATTAGCCGAAACATGCATCATGCAACACATATGCACTGAAACCCATGACTTTGGCTTAACCCACAAAAATCACCGCCTTCTAGGCGCATAAACTGCCTCTGGCCGGTCTGATCACCGCCTACAGCCGGTCTGACCGCTAGGCCACCGGTTTGACTGCCACCCTACCGGTTTGATCGCCAACTAACAGCCGACCAAACCACTCCAGAAATTTTCCCAAGGACCTGGAAAGTCCCTCTCTAGATATTTCGGCAAAACTATGTCTACTTTTGCCTCAAAACTCTATTTTCACAAAACTTGGTGCAAACTCACCTCCTAACACTCCCACACAAGTGTTTGATCACATTCCTCAAAATTCCAAGGTTGACTTTATGACCGGTCAGACCGCCCCATGTGGTCGGTCTGACCACCACCCATGTCCAATCAAACCGCTGGCACTGGCCGGTCCGACCTCCTATGCCTGATAGCAGTTTGAATTTTCCTAAAAATGAGGGTTCCACCAAACGCCTCGACGCTATTTCTAATTATTCAACACACTAAGATTATGAGCATATCCCCATGACATCCATAGTAATTAAGGATAGAATCAATCGGAAGCAGTCGATTAACCTCCTCTTAGCCAAAATCTACTCACTACTACAAAAAGACTAATACTAGACGCCTCATCACAGACGGTGGACCAAAACCGTCTATATTGCATGCAATCATAGAAGATTTTGGTTTTGCGACCGTCAGACATCGGGTCAGCTAGCTAAAAACGCGTCGTGAAGAGGTAATATCATAGACGGTTCATTATGAAAACCGTCAGTGAGGTATTACAGACGGTTCTTAACAACAATTGTTTGTGATATTTCGAAGTATCACAGACGGTTTTCAACAAACAACCGCCTGTGATACTTCACAGACGGTTTTCATAATGAACTGTTTGTGATACGACACCATATCACGGACGGTTCCGTTGTGGAACCATCTGTTATATGAGACCATATCACGGACGGTTCCATTGTGGAACCGTCTGTGATAAGTATCACTGACAGTTCCATAATAGAACCGGTTGTGATAAGTCTCTTTATTAGTAGGAACCTGCTAGAGTTTGCGCTCTAACTCGTCACTCTCCAGCGCCCTTACTCTCGTCTGTTTCCCTCCCCACCCGAGTGACCCTGTCGCCGACGCCGCCATTCTTTCTATCGCCGACGCTGCTATTCTTCCTGTCGCCGACGGTTGTGACACCACAGTTCACTGTACAAGACACTCGTACGATAAGAGTGTCTTGTGTAGTGTCACCGTTGTGCCACAACTACGGTGACGCCGCGCGCCTTCCCCTCTTCCTCCTCCCCCCGACGTGCGCGACCCTGGCTACCTCACCAACCTCCCCGGGCAGACCTCTAGCTCCACCAACCTCAGCCTCGGCTCCCTCACCATCAACACCGACGATGTCGATTGAGGTAAGACAGATCTATTGGTTTGTGCTGTTGGTATTCATGTGAACCGAGTTGTAATGTGGGCTACCTAGCTAGCTTATCGGTTGATGGTCGGTTTGGACACCCTTGGTCTTGCTGTCTTGCTGTCTTGCCCTCTGTGACTGCTGGCTGGCTGGATGGATGGATCTGGAGGTGGGGAATAGGGTTGTGTTTGGGTGTGACTGTTGGTATGTTCCTAAAGACATTTTTTGTTTTCGATACGTATGATGCAGGGTGTGCTGCTAAAAAAACACATTGATACAATCTTAAGAAGTGGCAATCCGAGGGAGGTAATTTGGTTGCCTCCTCGAGAGCATTTTAACAAATGGCTGTCTGTTATTAGTAAGTTTGATCACCATCTATTCTTAGGATAAATAACACTATGCATGTAAGTGTTTCATGGATATAGGTGAGTTTCTACAGGTTGCTGCTCTTATCTGCTTGACATAAAAACCGCAAATGTTACTAGTTGTATTCACTGATGAGATTTGAAATGAATCTCTAGGGACAATAGGATGAATTGTGTATGAATAATTTTGGAATAAAATCTTATGAATCTATGGAATCAAAATCCTTGCACATAGTTTGCACATATGAATGTAAACGAACTTCTACATGGATAGATGTGAGTTTCTACAGGTTGCTGCTCTTATCTGCTTTATAGATAAAGAGTTAACCATTAAGGAAAACTCTTTTTTACATCCTAACATGATATCGTCAACTTACCATATATTGTTATCTTATTACCATTCATGTTCTTTTTACAGAAGTTTGTGGTCTTCTTATTTAGTATGAAGAAATTTGCCGCTCGGTATTAAAATACTTGAGCAAGATGTGATTGTAATTGTCTTAGTCTTAATTATTTATTTCAATATATTTTATATGTTTCACTAGACTTATATTCAAGTATTATCTATGAGAGTTTTGTCTCAATTCTTGTAAGAGTTTTCCCAACAGTGGCCGCCTCCTACCCGAGCCTGCCTCCCCTCTTCTCTATTCTTGATCTCTTCTCTATAAAATCTCTAAGCAGCGGCTGTGTGTGTGTGTGGAGATCATGTGGATATGATCCTAATCTTAGTGTGTTGAACAATTGGCAATAGCGTCGAGGTGTTTGGAGAAACCCTTGTTTTCGGCAAAATCCTGCTACTGTCAGGTTATAGGCGGCTAGACCGGCCAGGACGGCAGTCAGACTAGCCTTTGTGAAGGTCTAATCGGCCATCTCTGGCGGTCAGACCGGCCTGGGCTTTGGCCAAGAGGCTGGCGGTCAGAACGGCTAGGAGACGACGGTCTGACTGGTCATAAAGGTTTTGTTGAATTCTGGATCGGGCAAAAAAAATAGAGGGTGTAGACAAGAGAGGGGATTCTTCTACACTTGGTCTCATAATTTTTGGAGCTTCGAGTCAAAAGTTATATTCGTTTGAAATTTTCAGAGAAGTTTCAGATTTTTAGGGAGGAAATTTGGTTAAGTCCCTTGCTGGACGGTCAGACCGACCAGAGGGTGGTCAGACCGGCCAATGGGTGGCGGTTTGACCGGTTTTGACTTCTTCGCCGGACAACTTAGCTACAATATGTGTAAGTTAGTCAAGTTCATGGGTTTCAGTGCATATGTGTTGCATGATGCATGTTTTGACTAACGTGAGTCAAGTTGCGAAGAACTTGTTCCTGGAATCGATTTCTTTGTCTATTGTTGTGTAGGAAGCTTGAAGGTCAATGACGGTCAACGTTGAGGATGATCGGGACTAGGCTTGGAGAGCTGAGGTTCAGAACGATCAAGGATGTCGGGTGAAGTCAGAAGACTCAAGCATGGCGCAAAATGGACAAGGATGAAAGTTCGGTGCGACGGGTTGCATCAAACAGCGCGGGGTCGGTGCAAGTGCCATGGTGGTTTCGGTGGGAGCCGGATGGGAAAGACTTGCCGACATGAAGAGAGCCGTTGATCAACCTGCACGTGGCGAAGTATGGGATTGCTTAATGAAGATTGGACTCGGTCTTCGGAGAAGGATCGAGAAGGGGTATTTTGGTAACTTCACCTAAATACCACCTTGATGACCTTTTGGCTAAACTGTGGCGCAAGATGGCACAAGGAGAAGTGGTTTAGGTCAAGAGAAGATGAAGACATCATTTTGAAAAGCGTGCGTGAGTGAAACCCGTTTTGTGTGTGGGTTTAGCGGGTGCCTATTAGGGTTTTCTTTCTAGAAGCTAGCCTCCACTATAAATAGGGGAGGGTGTTGGTTGTGCACCTCCTCCCAACCTTCGTATTCTAAAAACCCTAATTTGTGATCACAGTGAAGCTAGCCTCCACTGTGATCTTGCTTGCTGGGATGTGTAGGGTATGATCTAAGGTCATCTTGATCATCATCCACCCATGAGCAATCTTTTGGATCTAAGTTTGATTTTGCCCCGGTTTTAGTGAAAGAAAGAGTGATTTTAGGGGTTTTGCTCCTGATGACTTTTGGCTTGATTCTTTCTATAATTGAGGGTGCTAGAACGTATGATAAACTATCCTTAGACATCTTAGATTGATTACTCCCACGAAATCCTTAGAATACACTGAAATGACCCGCCTTCCCTGCTGGCTGCATCTCTCTCCCTCTCCCCCACACAATCACGTACGCAAAATCGTGAAGCGTGGACTGGTGGATCACAAAACAAGTATTTAATTCATAACGTCGACTGTGAGTTGCTTCAGGCGTTAGTCAAGTGGTACTAGCTAGCTGTTGTCCAGTGAGCAAATTCTACATGTAGGGGGGATTAATTACTTGTAATCATATCACAGCAAGATCGATCGAGCAGAAGCATGGAGGGGCAGCGCGGTGCTTGATCTGCTAGATCAGGTTGACGGCTAGCTGCTAAGCTTAAGCTAGCGGACGATCGACGATTGGTCAGCTACAGCCTAGCTAATCTGAGCAAGAATACGAAAAGCAGTGGCCCGCGAGCTATGCATATACTTCCTCCGTTCTTAAATACACAACGTTTGATCAAACGTGCAGTTAAACTTATATAACTTTGACCATTAATTTTTATATGATTTTGTTAGTAAAAATTACAAAATTATTATATTATGAAAATATTTATCATGAAAAATGTAATGATACTATTCACTCATGATCAATCTAAATAGTTTTTCATATATTATTAGTCAAAGTTAGATAAGTTTATTCTGTATTTAATCAACGTCATGTATTTAAGAACGGAGGAAGTATATGCATGTTAGGTCAATGACATAAAAAAATTCCTCGGAATTAATATTAAGTTAAAAGAAAGGAAACGCCATGCATCATGCATGTCATGTGGTATCTCTTCTCTTCTCTTCTCTGTTGCGGTCGGTAGATACAACGTGTACGTACGTAAGGAAGGAATATATATTGCATATATGTTAACTCATCCTCGACCGTCAGCATTCACTTTGATAACTTGCTCTTAATTTGCAACTAATTAACTAGCTAGTGCTCCATTGATTTACATCCTTGTTATTACCTACTACTGCACTTGTCGATCGCATTATATTTATATCGATTATTTAATAGTAACTGAAAATTTCCTGGCGTGCGTATGGCATGACGCATGGATATATAGATGACTGCTGACCATGGACAATTCGATAGGGTAACCAATTAAGCTAGCTATACGTTTGATTATTTCCCCGATTTCCACGGTCAAATAAATCAGGGCCTGTATATACAGACTGTTCCATAAGCCACAAATAAATACTACTCCTATAGCAAGCAAAAGCATTCTTTGAAATTTCAATGTCCAGCATGTGCATTTGAGTTGCCGCCATGCCCATGCCCATGTGGTCAAGCTCGCAACCTTTTGCTCGCTACTTTGCTGCCTCGTCGTCCTCCCCTGCCGACACCTGAGCTCCACCGC
The DNA here is from genome assembly GCA_036346405.1 of Phyllostachys edulis. Lineage (NCBI taxonomy): Eukaryota > Viridiplantae > Streptophyta > Magnoliopsida > Poales > Poaceae > Phyllostachys > Phyllostachys edulis. Next base: position 212,060 of record CM070550.1, on the reverse strand, counting down.
GCCCTCTCTCTCTCTCTCTCTCTCTCTCTCTCTCACCATGACGATTGGGCCCCCACTTTATTAGATTTTAATTATGTTCATTAGTATGTCACTAACTAGTGGGTCCAAGTTCATTAGTACGTAGTCTGTTAAAGTATGAATGGTTTTATATTGTCTAAATGACATGCGTGTGGTGTGGCACTGTAACATCCCAATTTTCAAGGCTTTCTGAAATTTTTTTGATCTGACCCTTCGACTATACCCGCCTGTCAGCCTCCCCCTGCTCACCTTCGCCTCCCTCCCGTTGCTTGCCCATGCCGCCAGCGCTCGCGTGCGTCACCGCCGCGACGAAAGTCGTCGCCCCGGTGTGAATCACGCTTCTTTTTCCTCAGCAACGTGCGCATTTAATTGCCCGTCTTTTGCCGCACCCACCCGTCTTTGTTCTTTCTACTCCCCACTTGCTCCCGTCTCGTCCCCGTCGCGACTTTCATGTCCCGGCCGAACCGCCCCCACGCCCACGCCCCAAAGCTTCTCCCCTACTCCTCGTGCCCTATAAAGAGGAGCACTAGGGAGCCCTCGCCCTCCTCTTATTTCTCCTACCCATCTCTCCCTCTTTCACTCTTGTTGCTGTGGTTTGCCCGAAGCCCTGAGCTCCGAGTTTAAGCCACCGCACACCTTCTCTCGGTCCTCGCCGCACGAGTGCAGCCCCTCTTCTACCCATGCCAATTCGTATCCCAGAGCTCCTTGAAGCAATCCCCTCACCCAATTTCAGTTTTGTTTCACAGAAGCCGTCGCATTTCCTCTTCTCCTTCAGCCCTGACAGACCCCTTCATCATCGTCCTCCTTCGCCTTCGACCGCGAGCTTCCCCACCGTCATTCGCCGTCCACCGACCTCCTCCGGCCTCTCCCTCGGTCTTGGTGAGCTCCTCGTGCCTTGTTCTCCCTCATGCTCCTTTTGACCACGTCCCGTAGTCGAAACCTCCTTTCGACCACGTCCTGTAATCAAAACCTCCTTCCGAAAGCCCGTTCTCTTTCGTTCGAACTCTGATTCGAATGTTTCAAATTCCTAAAATCATCTAAAATCAAGACCTAGCTTTCTAAACTAAAATTATTTAGTTTGGAGTTCTTTTGATTTTATTTGAATTTGGCTCGTTTTCACGTGTAGATTTCGACGACTTCGGGGAAACTGATCTTTTTGAAGAGTTAGATCCTCAAGCATACGAGCAAGACAAGTTACATCTTTGATCATATTGAATCCCAGTATTGTAAATTATTTAAATTCTGTTTTAAATTATTATTGCATGCTTATTTAAATTCAAGTGATTTAAATTTCTGTTTTAAGCTTTATAGTTATTCTCAATTCCTTTGTATAACCAAACCTTGCTATTAAATTAGTCATTCGTTGATACCTTACTTAAAATTTAGTTGATACATTAGTATAAGCTAGAACATATTGAAAAACGTTATGCTGAGACAAAGCTTAGACCAAAAGTGTTTAATTTGGGGAATTTAGCCAAAAGTTCAACTATGATTTAAAATAATGCTATGGTATTATTGTTACCATAGAAATTTTGGAAAATAATTTGATTTGTTAAACAAAAATGAAAATTGGTTTGGATTTAGGGGAAATAGATGTTTGGATTGGTGCATGTTTATACACGGGATCGAGTCATTTCTATGATCGAGGTCCAGGGGTTATTTTGAAAAGTCGCCAAAATCAGTTAAGGACCGGTGTTAGAGCCGTATCTTGGTAAACCCCATCGTACGACCACATCTTTCAAAATCGTGAAGCATGGACTGGTGGATCACAAAACATGTATTTAATTCATAACGTGGAGTGTGAGTTGCTTGAGGCGTTAGTCAAGTGGTACTAGCTAGCAGTTGTCGGGGGGGGGGGGAAGCTGGCGGACGATCGACGACTTGTCAGCTACAGACTAATTTGAGCAAGAATACGAAAAGTAGTGGCCCGCGACCGCGAGCTATGCAAATGCATGCATGTTAGGTCAATGACATATAAAAAATTTCCTCGGAATTTGAGCAAGAATATTCTGCTCTTCTCTTCTCTTCTCTGTTGCGGTCGGTAGATATATACAACGTGTACGTACGTAATTAAGGAATAAATTTATATATATATTGCATATATATATGTTAACTCATCCTCGACCGTCAGCATTCACTTTGATAACTTGCTCTTAATTTGCAACTAACTAGCTAGTGCTCCATTGATTTACATCCTTGTTATTACCTACTACTGCACTTGTCGATCGCCTTATATTTATATCGATTATTTAATAGTAACTGAAAATTTCCTGGCGTGCGTATGGCATGATATGTATATAGTTGCTTGCAGCGCGCGGCAAGCCAGAGTCCAGAGGAAGCGATGTTTGACTAGACTAGCATGCCCATGCCCATGCACACCCGGCTAGCAAGGGCGGCTGCGAATGCATCATGCATGTCCTCATCTATCGTTCGTGTATATATATATATATTTCTCCTGTCACAACAACAAAATGATATGATGAACATCACTGCAGTGCAGGCAACATCAATCAGTTACTATATATATATATATATATATATATATATATATATATATATATATATATATATATATATATATATATATATATGGGTGGGGTGGAGTGGAGTAGCTAGACGCGCGCGCCGCTAGCTAGCTGATCGATCCACATTATATATAGGACGAGTAATTAGATAGGTACGTACGTAGCTATATCGATCGATCTATGGAGTCGACGGAGATAATGAACCATCATCCTGTGGCGTCGTCTGCGAGCCGCCGGAGCTTGGGCTCGTCCATCTCGCAGTCGTTCCGGCAGATGGAGACGGATGACCCGTTCGGTCAGGCGCAGTCGCAGCAGGGGCACGACGACGAGGAGGAGAACCTGCGCTGGGCGGCGCTCGAGAAGCTGCCCACCTACGACCGCATGCGCCGCGCCATCATCCGAAGGGAGCTCCATGACGACGACCTCGACCATCATCATCAGGTGGAGCTCGTGGACATCGAGAAGCTTGCCGGCGGCGACGGCGGTCGCGCCCTCCTGGAGCGCGTCTTCCAGGACGACAGCGAGCGATTCCTGCGACGCCTCAGGGACCGCATGGACATGTACGTACTAGCTACCTACTTCCTTGTAATCTGCATGGATCGTACGTCGATCTGCTTCGATCGACTCCCAGTCCCAGCTAGCTGCATGCGTGTGCTCAGCTCGATCGTTTATCAATTCCTGCAGGGTTGGCATCGAGCTCCCGACCATCGAGGTTCGCTACGAGCAGCTCTCCATCCAGGCGGACGCCTTCGTCGGCAGCCGCGCCCTCCCCACGCTCTGGAACGCCACCACCAACTTCCTCCAGGTAATTATTCATCATCAAACTAGCAGTATCGAGATTCAACTGTCCCAAAACAGTCAATCTTTAGTCCATTTACAGCTTCATTATACATAACTTTACAGTAAATTATTTATATAATTTTTGTTCTTGATCACTGTAATTATTCTTGAAAGTCTTAATAATTCATATTTCCATCACATGATTCAAAATCTAACATATATATACTTTGAGAGGTTGACCAAAAACAAAGACAAAAAAAATAAAATAAAATTATATACCAACAAAATACGGCAATAAGGTCAACCCGGCCATTATGTTCCGAAGTAAAAAATCATAATAAATTTGGATCCAATTCATCAGATGAGAAAAAAACCCGTAAATCTCAATACATATCCGACGGATGAAAATTCGACTATTTTGATAAAAGAAAACAGTCGAATGTTGTTTAGCAAAACCGTAGTATCAATTACCGTTAACTGTATACATACTAGCTCCTATATATCTTGTTTCACCATATATATATAGTATATATATACTCTATTGGTAATATATATTGATATATAGTAGCGGTACACATGTTTCCTCTCTCTCTCTCCTTTTTTTTTTCCTTGAGAAATGAACGCCAAACACCGCTGTGTGAATTACGCCACCAAATTTTGCCCTCTTTTCATGATCTTCGGATTGGGCAATTAATTGATCGCACTCGCACCACAGGCACATCTCTCAGTGTAGCATTGCAACTTTAACTGATCCCATCATTTTTTCTTTCTTTCCACTACACACATTAACATACAATATTCATGATATATAGATATGTGGTATTGGAGTTCACTAGCATACAACATTTATTTTCCGTATATAATTAATGCCTATATATGCATAGCATTGAACTGTTTCCCACGAAATGCACGTGGGAGGAATCGTTTTTGTCAAAGCTAGCAGACATGGACCCAAGGGAAGGGTAGTTAGCTAGTGGCATGACGTAACACGTTACTTAATCCGACCTACCCCACGTACGAGACCACTAATTAAGTAATCGAGAGATGTATTATATATATATATGCACGATCCGTTAGTACTTCATGATTATATATAAAGATTATAATTGATGCACGGACGTAGCTAGCTTTGACATGAATTTCTCGAACTATTCTGGACGTAACGACGGGCATGTTTAGCGTGTCCTCAGCTTTTTTTTTTTAATAAAAAGAACGGCTTTCGGCCGGGTAGAACGGCTGTACGGCTAAACTGAAAAAGTTTGATGTTTGATATTTGGTTTTTAGTTAGGTTGGTTGGAGCTTCAGAAATATCTGAAATACCCTTGAGGCAAATGCTGGCTAATTTGATGCCGTTTAACTACAATTGACGACAATTAATGATAATTTACACAAAGAAAATCTTAATGACAATTAACTACAACTTACGGCAATTAATGATAATTTACATAAAGAAAATCTTAATAACAATTAACACAATTAATTAACGCCACACAAGTAAATCATAGCGACAATTCACAGCAATTAACGACAATTTTTTGTTTTATTTTGTATACGTATCAGCATGCACCTAAACGAACAATTAATAGTACGTTGTCACTTGCGTTTGCCTCCATATATTGTATCATCCATGATCGGTACGTCACGTACGTCGTCACCTAACCACCGGCAATACTGCTGCGTTTGCCTCCATTATATTATATCATCCAAGATTGGTACGTACGTCACGTACGTCGTCACCTAACCACCGGCAATACAGCTGATTCAGCTTCTTCCTCGTCACCAGCGGCGGAGCCACAAATTTAGCAATGGAGATATACACTTTAAGGTTGAAAAAAAATCTTGTACGACACATATGTAATTTCAAAAGTCAAACAATTACACAAAAGAGTTCGAAATTAGTTAACAATGCAACATAAATAGTTCAAATAAAATCTTACATGAATAAAAGAGTCTTAAATAGCTAATGAAAATCACAATACCACACGACGTGATCTTATTTCTTGGAAGCACTTGATTATATCATCATCACCAATAATATGCAAAATAGTTCTATAATGAGAACCCCAAGAAGTGTCACTGGGCCTAGCTAACCCCATCTTTTGATTTAATTCCCGTCCATTTTCTATCTCACTCAATTCTAATACTTTCAAAACTTCTTGAGTTGAATTGCTAAAATTTGGCCAATCCAAATGCCAATTACTCATATATATATATATATATATATATATATATATATATATATATATATATATATATATATATATATATATATATATATATATAGTTCAAAAAATACACATTTTTGGGGGTGCTGTGTACCACAGCACACCCCACCGCTGCCTTGCTCGCCACCTTTTCTGTAGCTTCCGTGGAGTATAGACTGTTTATTCAACGTGTGATTGAAATCTTGTTAAATTTCAGTCATTTTTCTTGGCCTTTGGATAAATATCCAACTACTGTGAACACTTCCCTCACTTTTGGTATAGACTCACCCTTCACTCCTAGGACAAAGACTAAAACAAAGAATTATTTCAACTTAGACAAAAAAATAAATTTAAGTTTGGTGAACTCCTGCAAAATACAAAGACAGAAAATATAACCTAAATATAAAAATAAAGTAAACATAGGTGAACCTCTACAAATACAAAAACAAATAGAACTAAAAATTATAGTAAAGCTTTCTTTAAATTGCACATTACTTTTTTGAATGAAATAGGCAGGAGAGATACATGTTATATTAATAAAGAGGGTGGTGCAGAACAAGGCCGCGGAAGTAATAGTTTAGAATAGGGCCTCAATTATAGGATACATAATTGCTCCAAACACCTTGCCCCAGCGAGGGACCAAGTTCTACCTTCCTCCTTTATCTTTGCCAGGAACTCAAGTAGGGCGGTTGACTTATTGTAGAAGATTCCGGCGTTCCGTTCCTTCCAAACCTCCCAGATGATTAGAATGAGAACTGTAGACGTCACTCTCCTTGGGAGTCCTCCCCTCCTGGCAACCTTCGTCCACCAGCTTGCAATGCTCCAACTGTCGGCCCAATGGGGTGCGCTTGAGTTGTTCAACCCCTAACCAGTCCATCATGGAGCTCCATACTCTTTGTAGAGTATCTGCATTGGATAAACAGATGCAGAGCAGTTTCCGGTGAATGTTTGCAGAGTGGGCAGGTGAGCTGGTTCGGCCACCCCTTGCTTCTAGTCTATTAGGTCCATAGCCGATTTTGAATTGTTAACCACGCAAAGAATTTGCAACCGCGGGGGGGGGGGATTTCTAGATTGCTTTTTGGTAGTTTATTGATGTTGAGCCGAGGAAGTGCAGCGCGTAAGCGGATTTCATTGAATAGTCTCCCCCCGGGGTGAGCTCCCAAATAATCTCGTCTGGGGAATTAGGATCCAAAAGGATTTGCCTTATTCTCGTTCTTAACCCTAGAAATTGATGGACGTGCTCGGGTGTCAAACCCCCCAGGATCAATGTTTATGTCCTGCACCCACCTCCCATTCTGTAACGCCGCACTGGCTATTAGATTTTTTCCTTCTGGTGGAGACTTGGAAAATCTTCAAGGCCAGATCTTTGGGAGTGGCCTCGTTTAGCCAAGCAGAGGCCCATAACTTTGCCTTCTTTCCGTCATCGAGAGTGATCGCTGTGGCCGCTGCGAAGAGGTTCTGGTCCGCGTCATCACACGGTATTCCGTTCCAACCTAAGGTTTGTGCTGAGCTTTCCATTCTTGCCAGAGCCAGCATAGTCTGAGGGCCGGAGAGAACTGCTGAAGGTTGAGGACACTGAGGCTGCCAAGTTGGGTTGGGCAGCCAATCTTTTCCCAGTTGACTTTGCACTTACTTCCCAAGATGTCTTCTTGGTTGGCCCAAAGAAAACGTCGTCTGATGTGGTCCATGGCTCGAAGGACTCCCTTTGGTGTTTTAAAAAACCGTGAGAAAATAGACCAGGTTCGAGGTGAGCACTGATTTAACCAGAGTGGTTTGCCCGGTTGTTGATAAAAGCTTGCCCTTCCACCCTGCCAACCTCCCTCCCACTTTATCCACTAGGGGTTGGTAATCAACCTTGTGAAGTCTTACCGTGCACTGTAATTTTAGGCTTAGTAGTGTGCAAGTTCAGATGACTGAGATATTTGAAATTTTAAGGCAACTGAGAATTAGCGATACCGTTTGTGTATTATAAGAGTGACAAATCTATGCATGGTTTTGTTAAGTGCCAATGAAATTAATTAGGTAACACCCCCAAATCCTTGATTAATTCCCAGGATGGAGGTCATTGCGTGCGTGATAGACCTAATAAAACAAGAGGCTTAACTTTGGATTGGAAGGGCAAAATGTGTCCATTTAGGTCTTCAAATATCTAGCCTTGTCATTTAAGCACATAGAAAATAAACGAAATTACATTTTAGGGGTTTGGTCGCCTCAAGCACACGTTTAGTTACGAAGGCCGAAGATAAATCTACGACCTCGTGAAGTGCACTCGTATATAGTTGTAAAGATAGACACATAGGATTTGAATTCTGGTGAATCAACGTTCGTTTCTGTTGAAAATCACTCGTAGGTTACGATGGGCTTGTAATGCGATTTCGCTAGAAACCACGCTGCGCCGGAAGGGAGAGATGGCTGTTGTGGTGTGGTGTGGTGAGGATAGGAATGGTATCGCTGCGGCCGCCGCTAGCTTCAATTCAGTTCTGATTTGATCTACCCATATGCCTTGTTGCTGTATATGTATGTATGATGAATTGAATACGATGATATTTACTGGACTATATACATGTTGTAAATGTTATACGTCAGGGTCTTATTGGACGATTGGGTTCTTCAAGCAAGAGGACCATTAACATACTTCAACACGTCGATGGCATCCTCAAGCCATCCAGGTAACAACACAGTATTACTATTGTTTCCTGCCATTCATTAGCAGGAATCCATTCGTTGTCCAGGATTTGCCACTAACATGTGGGCCCCAGGACCCACATGTTAGTGATACATGCAGCTGCTAAAGTGCCAAATGAATGGAGTGGCTCATCCAATGCAACTGCTGCCTAGCTCTTCCAAAACTAACTGACGTGCATTTCTTTTGTCCTTCCCTCCTGCTATAAAGCGAAAAAAGAGAGTGATACTGATACACAATGCAAAGTTTTTTTTGAAACGAAGTACACAATGCAAAGTTTCAGAGCCAATATTTTGTTACATCTAGGTCTCCAAAATCAGTTATCAGTATCTAACAATCAATTAATCTTCCTACAAGACTATCAAGACATTAGTTTTGCTGCTTTCTTGCAACCTGATAATTTAAAAGAGAGCTCATCACTTGTATTTTTTAAGGAAAAGTATTGAACTATCTAGTTGTTTTCAGGATGACGCTTCTTCTTGGACCTCCATCCTCAGGAAAGAGCACACTTATGCGAGCGCTTACTGGGAAGCTTGATAAAAACCTCAAGGTACGTTTTAGCTTGAATCCACTCATCTTGTGCATGCCTTGTTGCCACATGACAAATCATCCGATCCTATTGCAATGCAGGTCTCTGGCAGCATCACATATTGTGGCCATACATTTTCGGAGTTCTACCCTGAGAGGACCAGCGCGTATGTTGGTCAATATGATCTCCATAATGCAGAGATGACTGTAAGAGAGACTTTGGATTTCTCCAGGCGGTGCTTAGGCATCGGTGCCAGATATGACATGCTCCTAGAACTCGCTACAAGGGAGCGGGATGCAGGCATAAAGCCAGATCCTGAGATCGATGCTTTCATGAAAGCTACTGCAGTGCAAGGACAGGCGACTAATATTATAACAGATTTGACTCTCAAGGTGAGATTCTTCTTGGTGAGGGACCATTCTGTTCTGTTACATGGAATTTTCTAGACAAAAATGTGCTTATTGAGTTTAAGAAAAACCTCTGGTAGGTGCTTGGACTGGACATTTGTGCCGATATTGCTATTGGTGATGAGATGATCAGAGGAATTTCTGGTGGGCAAAAGAAGCGAGTGACAACTGGTACAAAATCTGCAAATCATATGCAGTGCACTGGTCTATTCATTCATTGTTGAAATTCTAATTCATCTGCTTGCTACACTCTAAATTAATTAATCTTGGACTTAAATTTTTCTTCCTTTGATGGCAGGGGAGATGCTAACAGGACCGGCAAGGGCTTTGTTCATGGATGAAATATCCACTGGTCTGGATAGCTCTAGCACATTTCAGATTGTAAGATTTATAAGGCAATTAGTCCATGTGATGAACGAGACTGTGATGATCTCCCTCCTCCAGCCACCGCCAGAGACCTACAATCTTTTTGACGATATAATTCTACTATCAGAAGGATACATAGTCTACCATGGGCCGCGTGAGAACATCTTGGAGTTCTTCGAATCTACTGGTTTTCGGTGCCCAGAAAGGAAAGGAGTCGCTGACTTCCTTCAAGAGGTTACTTCCAAGAAAGACCAGCAGCAGTACTGGTACCTTGACCAGGAGCAGTATCGGTACGTGTCAGTAACAGAGTTCGCAGAACGTTTCAGGTCATTCCATGTAGGCCAGCAGATGCTGAAGGAGCTGAAAATTCCTGTTGAAAAATCGAAAACCCATCCTGCCGCGTTGACCACCAGGAAGTACGGGCTATCGAGCTGGGAGTCACTCAAGGCAGTGATGTCGAGAGAGCAGCTGTTAATGAAGCGCAACTCCTTCATCTACATCTTCAAGGTCACCCAGCTGATCATCCTTGCGCTCATGTCCATGACTGTGTTCCTCAGAACGAAGATGCCCCATGGGCAGATTTCTGACGGCACCAAATTCTTTGGGGCTCTGACTTTCAGTTTAATCACAGTCCTGTTCAATGGGTTTGCTGAGCTACAGCTGACCATAAAGAAGCTTCCTGTGTTCTACAAACATAGGGATTTCTTGTTCTTCCCCGCATGGACCTTTGGACTGGCAAACATCATCTTAAAAGTTCCTATCTCGCTTGTGGAGGCTGCGGTATGGGTCGTCCTCACCTACTATGTGATGGGCTTTGCACCTGCTGCAGGAAGGTATATATCCATGCGTAATCCTTGGACCAACTTCGCATCGCATGCATTACAGTTTGAAACTTAATCCTGCAATAACATGATGATTCCATCTCTGTTGGTTCATTATATATAGGTTCTTTCGTCAGTTTATAGCTTTCTTCGCTACTCACCAAATGGCCATGGCTTTGTTCCGATTTCTTGGTGCTATTCTGAAAACAATGGTTGTGGCCAATACTTTTGGGATGTTTGTACTGCTTATTGTTTTCATCTTTGGAGGATTTGTCATCCCTAGAAGTAAGTATATATGCTGTCAGTCTGTCACGCAAAATTCATTTATATCATTATATATATGTCCCTAGCTAATTAATTAGCAGGAGAAATCATCAGCTAACTGCACTTCATTTTGCATGGGTACCTTCCCCTGATTTTGATGTGGGCAGATGACATCAAACCATGGTGGATCTGGGCTTACTGGGCATCTCCTATGATGTATAGCCAAAATGCGATATCAATCAATGAATTCCTTGCCAGTAGATGGGCCATTGTAAGTTAAATTTTCTCTGAATTAAGCATGTGACTTTTTTTTAATCATTTAGGATTTGTCAACTAATTAGCAATTTGATTTTTCAACTACAGCCAAACAATGACACGACAATTGATGCACCAACCGTAGGCAAGGCTATTCTTAAATCCAAAGGCTTGTTTACTGGAGACTGGGGTTTTTGGCTTTCCATCGGAGCCCTTACAGGATTCATTATTTTGTTCAACATCCTCTACCTTTTGGCCCTTACGTACTTGAGTCGTAAGCACCATATATTATTTTCTCTTGCCGTGGTTACTTATTTATGCCCTTACGTACTTGATATATATGCTTTAATATATTTGTTAATTTCTTCCAGCTAGTAGCAGCTCAAACTCGCTAGTTTCAGATGAAGACAGGGAAAACGACATGGAAATGAAAACAATAAATCAAGAGCAAATGTCCCAAACTGTATGCAACGATGGACCGGCGCCCAATGCATCATCTGCTGTAGCATCTTCAGCCCCTATGAGTGAGGCCTTCTGTACCCATATACTAGTAATCAATGCAAGTTTTTCCCGATATATCTTACTTCAAAATAATATTCCTCGTAATCAACCCGAACTCTTGAAAACCACAGGGTAGAGGCTGGTCGGCTTCATTTCTATTTCCATTCAAAATGATTGTGAACAAAAAATAATAGGCTTCGCTTCCATTTTCATTTAAAATGATAGTGAAAAAAATAGCATGCTTCATTTCCATTTCTATTCAAAACGAAAAGGAAACAAAAAAAATATCAGTCTTCATCTCCATTTCCATTCAGACTAATTAAGGTGATTAAGGGACCGCAATAAAGTGTGGTAATTGCACATGAGTGATTATGGGGTACGGATCCAACTTTGCATACCAGCCCTCGGATTGAAAGAGATGGATGGCCATGATGCTCCTGGTCATCCATGCATTTGAACTGGTACTATATATATATATATCTCAGTATATAATAGATATAGATAAGACTATTGCAGCCTCTATAATATTCTGAAGTCAAGTTTGTTTATTATATCTTTCCTGTAATAATTATCAAGCTACTGGTGCCTGCCTGGTGATACTCACTAGTTAATATATATCTGCACGTGCCGTTTCTGCAGGTACTAACAGAGCAACAGATATGCCGACCCAGTCACGAATTGTCTTGCCTTTCCAGCCTCTTTCACTCTGTTTCAACCATGTAAACTATTACGTGAACATGCCTGCAGTAAGCCTACGTTCCTCCTCACAGTCACAGTACATATCATGCTAGGACATAATTAAGTTATTCACTTGTATGACAAACTTATCTGATGTGAACTAAAAAAACATTTTGGATCTAAAATTATAATATGGGGCATCTTGTGTCAGGAAATGAAGGAGCAAGGATTCACGGAAAGCCGTCTCCAGTTGCTCTCTGATATCAGTGGTGCTTTCAGGCCAGGTGTTCTGACAGCATTAGTTGGTGTAAGTGGAGCTGGGAAGACCACTTTAATGGATGTCCTGGCAGGAAGGAAAACCAGTGGAGCTGTTGAAGGAAACATCACCCTCTCCGGTTACCCCAAAAAGCAAGAAACTTTTGCCCGTATTAGCGGCTATTGTGAACAGACTGATATTCATTCACCGAACGTTACTGTGTATGAATCCATTCTCTACTCTGCCTGGCTGCGTCTTTCCTCAGATGTTGACGACAATACGAGAAAGGTATTTTATACAAGCCACGTAATCTGACTAAAGTAAAGATGCTGTTTTCTATCTATTTAGAACTCCAAACTGTAATTGTTTCTGATCAAGTAAGTTAAACTTCACCAATTTAGATGTTTGTGGAGGAAGTCATGGCCCTTGTAGAGCTTGATGTGCTGCGCAATGCTCTGGTGGGTCTCCCTGGAGTTAGCGGGTTATCTACTGAGCAAAGAAAGAGATTGACAATTGCCGTGGAGCTGGTAGCAAACCCTTCAATCATCTTCATGGACGAGCCAACTTCTGGTCTTGATGCTAGAGCTGCAGCAATTGTCATGCGGACGGTGAGAAATACAGTCAACACTGGGCGCACTGTGGTTTGCACGATCCATCAACCCAGCATTGATATATTTGAGTCTTTTGATGAGGTCATCTCTCTCTCTCTCTCTCTCTGCGCGCCCATGTGTGAATATTTTTTTTAACTCTTTTAGTTCCACAAATGCAAATAACTGACGACTGGTTTCTTTTCCAGCTTCTGCTTTTGAAAAGGGGAGGGCAGGTTATTTATGCTGGTGAACTTGGTCGCCACTCTCATAAACTAGTCGAATATTTTGAGGTGAGTTCTCTTTGCTTACATATTTCAGTTTGAGGATAACAAAGATTTTACTTATTTGCAAATTGAATGTGTAACTTGCTTACAAATATGATCAGTGGGCTAGGAAAGTTAGCAAAGGCCAGACAGGGCGTGAACACCTTGCAGGTGTAGCAAAAGTATACATTTTAACACATGAAGCTGCTATTCCCCTACAGGCAATTCCAGGTGTCCCAAAGATCACAGAAGGATATAATCCTGCGACGTGGATGCTGGAAGTTAGCTCCCCTCTAGCTGAGGCTCGCCAGAACATAAACTTTGCTGAAATTTATGCTAATTCTGTACTTTATAGGTAAGTAGCCTCAATTTTTGAACATAACCTTTCTTTATCACTATTTTGAACTACCCGTTCTTGTTTTCATTAAAACAAGTACAAATTCTCTGAAAGAGGAGAGCAAAAAAAGCAGTCGATGTCATTTATACTATTCACACTAAGTTCCCCTTTCGTAAATATGACCAGGAAAAACCAAGAACTTATTAAGGAGTTGAGCGTTCCCCCGCCAGGGTATCATGATCTTTCATTTCCTACAAAATATTCTCAGAATTTCTACAGCCAATGTGTTGCAAACTTCTGGAAGCAATACCATTCTTACTGGAAGAATCCACCCTACAATGCCATGCGCTATCTTATGACGTTGCTTAATGGGCTTGTATTTGGCACAGTATTTTGGCAGAAAGGAAAGAACATGTATGATCCTATTTTTGTCGATCTAGTTGAAACCAACGCTGATGGAAGAATGATATATATATTAGCTTCTATAGTGGCACTAATGCTCTTCTGTGTGTCTGATCTGTGATATGCGCAGAGAGTCGCAGCAAGATTTGTACAATCTACTTGGTGCCACTTATGCTGCTATCTTCTTCCTTGGGGCTGCCAATTGCATCACAGTTCAGCCTGTTGTGTCAATTGAGCGAGCAGTTTTCTACCGCGAAAAGGCAGCGGGGATGTACTCTCCATTGTCCTATGCATTTGCCCAGGTAACTTCTCAATCTTCTTGATTTGTTACTCTTTTTGAGTGAAATACGAATGCTTTGGATGCATTGAGCTAGCTTGTTCCATATAAAAGGTATGAGCCCATCTTATTCCAAATATAAGGAGCGTAAACCCCGAAGCCGCTATGATCAGATCAAAACAGTAGTACCTAAGACCAGTATAATTAATCTTGGTCCTTATCTATTAGAGTAAATTTCGCGAAACAACAACTTTTCTACAACTTTTAATCTTGGACCAGTATAATGGCACCACCCCGGTGGCACCCTTTAACTGCACGAGCGGCACATGTGAGTATGACATGTGGGTCCGCATTGTCAGGAGGCACGGTTGCCGTTTTGTGAAAAAATTGGTGTCTTAATGGTGCAGCTACTTGAAATTCAAGCTAAAAGTTGTAACAAAGTGATAGTTTTGCCAGTAAAGTTGCTGCATTTGTGAAATTTTCTCTATCTATTAAGAGCAAGAATAAATCCAATGAGTCTGAGAAAGTAAAGGTCGGATTTCTTTTGTATAGTTTAATGAAACATCCCTTTATAGCTCCTTTATGAAGTGGCCTGCTGACCATTTTGGATATGAGCAAATCCTCAGTGAGCTGTGACTAAATCCATCCATTCTCAAGATTGTGCAACGGTTGATTTGAGCAGGCATGCGTGGAGATCATCTACAACATCCTGCAGGGGATTCTATACACTGTCCTCATCTATGCGATGATTGGGTACGATTGGAAGGCTGGCAAGTTCTTCTATTTCCTCTTCTTCATTGTTGCGAGCTTCAACTACTTCACACTGTTCGGCATGATGCTGGTCGCATGCACCCCGTCTGCAATGCTCGCAAACATTCTCATATCCTTTGCACTCCCTCTTTGGAACCTGTTTGCTGGGTTCCTCGTTGTCAGACTGGTAAGCAAGCTAAGAGCGCTATGTTGTGCTTAATTACGCTCTCACTCGGTATGTTGTATATATAGTTGCATCGTGATGTTTCAAATTGTTGTTGAAGGCAATACCGATCTGGTGGAGGTGGTACTACTGGGCTAACCCGGTGTCCTGGACCATCTATGGTGTCGTTGCGTCGCAGTTTGGCCAGAACAGTGCTTCGCTTTCAGTTCCCGGTGGGAGCCCTGTGGTGGTGAAGCAATTCTTGGACGACAATCTCGGCATCCGGCATGATTTCCTTGGCTATGTTGTGCTCGCCCATTTCGCCTACGTCATTGCATTCTTCTTCGTCTTCGGCTATTCCATCAAGTTCTTAAACTTCCAGAAACGTTAGCTCGTGCTCGACAATCCGATCCGATCGCTAGCTAGCAGGGACATTCATTCCTGTTGCCTTTGGTTGAGTCGAGCCATTGCTGCAACCAAGCTACTGTATCTGTATAGCACCATTACGCCGCTGCTTAGGAGCTAGGACTAGGAGTGGCTGCGCACTTTGTCAGTTCAGAAACAGTCACTAGCATCTATAGCCTGTGTGCCAGTATCAGTAACTTTATGTACTTCCATTTCCGGGTTTGCTGTTCCTTTCTCGCAGTCTTATGCCTGGTTTGGAGCAAATGATTTGAGCAAATCTTGCAACTATAAGCAGCTTATCAAAACTACACATTTAAGATTGAATTTTAATAATGGCCACACAATTCAATAAACTGTATTTCCATCTAATCCCGTTTAATGTGTCGGGACCTAATCGGTGGAAACGGAACCCACCTTTCAGTGTAAATAACTTGTAGGGCTAACCTATCAATGGCCACCCCTCCCTTCACTCTCTCTCTGTCTCTCACAACGAATCCCGTTTAATGTGTCAGGATCTTCATGAGGCGAGTTATTCGAACGACTAGTGTTCGATGTAGTTGTCCCGGTACGACCACCAGAATGGTGTCAGCGAGGTTGCTCAAGTCTGGCCATCGTGCTCCGAAGCCTTCGTGCGATCCGTTCAGTAAAGATGTCATAACCTGGCGCTCGTCCAAGTTTTTGAGTTGGGTTCTCGAACAGGTCATTGATATGCTGAAGTTCTCAAGCTTCCTCTGACCGATACTGAATGCACCCAGGCAAAGTTCTCTGAGCTGCAATTCTTCTCCTCCGGATAGTCTTAGGATCTTCCACATCTAAGGTTTCTTGAGTTTGCCTCAATGGAGAGCGATCATTTCTAAGATTTCTCCCACGCTCATGAGAGTGTTGATTGTGTTCATCGTCGGAGGTGTCCTCGCTATTACTACGAGAGCTCGCAGTGTGTGATTGAGGGGGAGCATCCTCAGTCCTGCCTTTAGGAGAGCGACTAGGAACTGAGGGGAGGGCGAAGACCTCCTCGATATGATCTCCACTTGCGCCTGAGGTCTCCTGGCTTGAGGAGTAGTCGAACGACAACGCCTTGCAAGGAACAAGCCCCCTCCAAGAAGGGGAATTCTGAGTTATAACTGTCTCTATCCATAGGTGGGCCCTGCGAGGGTACGGTCGAATTCGTAGGAAAAGCGTGCTCGACCATATCATTTGTGGGGGGTAACCGGAGAGTGACGACCACCAGATGCTGATGGAGTCCTGGAACGATGGCTTCTAGGACTTACCGTGCTAGGTCGGACGGCCTCAGACGGACTCGAACACTTGGAGGGGGAACCATTGCTATGTTCTATGTCTGTCTTGATGTAGTCTGGATTGTGTGGTATGGCCTCCTGGATCTGGTGAAAGATCACTGGAGGCGACATTACCATCGAATGAAATAATGCTCCGCTCATATTCATAGCAGGCATCCATGTCGAGTCCTGCGTAGTCGGTCAAGTCGAACCAATTCTCCTCGTTCCACTTTCCTGCCATGGAAGCATTAGAGTCGAGAAAATAAAGAGAACTTTTTGAAAAGGAATCACCGGAAACTCCCCACGGTCGGCGCCAGCCGTCGATGTTTTACTATCGATCTTACGAATGAATGAATGGATATTTGGGGGGTCTCCTAGATTTAAGACCACACAGAGGATGACATAGGGATTTATACAAGTTCAGGCATTCTCCGGAGAGAATAACAACCCTACTCCTGTTGTACTGTATTGAGTATGCTGATTGTAATCAAGAGGAGAACTAAAGCCTAATATCTTGTACTCCAGATTACTTCTCTATCAATTGCTTGCTCCTTCTGCCTACTGACTTCAATCTTTATATAGCGTATGAAAAGGTGGCAGTTCCTTCAAGCCAAGAAACGTCCTAACGTTCCAGATGATGAACAGTTAGTGGAGGTTATTATCAGAGAGTTAACACCCCCACGTTGCCAGGCAGTTATTGTCAGAGACAGAGAGATAATATGTGCGATTATTCCAGAGAATAATAGCGTATATTAACTACCTCGTGTGTTAAACACGGGGCTCAAGATTCCTTAACCAACTGGTCACACATATCTGTAGACTCCATCGATTATAGGATAGTCATAATCGACCAGATTGTAGAGGAACTTACGATCACATGGTTGACGAGGATTAAAACCTCTATGTATTAATTTAATACATAAAAGACCATACGTCTTCATGGTCGTAACCCCTAAGGCTAACAACCTCACTGGTCGTAAGGATTCCAGAGGTTACACGATGGGTACCCTGGTCGGACTAGGTTTCAACCAGGTAGCTGCTCGGAAATGCTATGAACAGGCACCCTTAACCGTATGATGAATGGAACACGTGCAAAACGTTCCATACCATGCGATGATATACAATACACTAACAATAAACCACCTTACGGTTAAGCTTCTCACAAGCACTTAACCGCAAGGTAGTTAACACATTGTTAACTACCTTAAACCTCCGACCAGTCGTAACGGGGACGCCTTCTCCAGGAGTAACTGCCGTCTCTTCGGAAGTTATTTAATGGTGGAACGCAGAAGACGAGGAGACATAGAGAGACAACGAACAACAGAAGACACACAAAGCAAGGCAACTCAGAAGCCAAAGCAGTAGCATTCAATACATTTTGGTGTAATTAGAGATAGTCCCTAGACAGGTCTTGTAATCCCAGTTCATATTAATAAAGAGCAGCCTCCATTCTCTTCTAGGATTCTCCACGTCATTTTTCTCTTTTTATTTTGTAAGATCGGCGACTCGATCGTCGACAGCTGGCGCCGTCCGTGGGGAAGAAGACGTAAGTTTCCTGAAGAAACACTCCGCTCATACAAACCCTCGCCCAAATTCCTGCAATCGCTAAATGCGAATATGCTCGGAGTTTGGAATGAGGAGAATTGGTTCGACTTGGCGGACTACGCCGACCTCGATATGGAAGGATGCATCCGTGCCATGGAGGAAAATGGCAGATCATCCTCCTCTTCCTCCTCCGCCGGCTCGCACGTCACCGACGATAGCGAGGTCGACCGGATGGACGAGGATGTGCCACCATTACTGGTGGTGCAATCGGAGGAACTAGCCATTCCGATCAGCTCGGAATGTCAGGGGACCTCTTCAAGCCCGGTCTTTCCGACCGGCAAAACAGGTGAAGAAATTTTAACACCACCACTTGAAAATCTCTATACCCTCGATGAAATCATGGCTGAAAGATATTCTCCTACGGCTTCTGGCAATTTCAGGAGTCAACCGACATCTGGTAACAGTGTCGATGAAGCCTCCACCGTCGAGGCCATGTGGGGATGATCACGCCAACATCGATACGATCGATTCACGAATCAAAGCTAAGGAGACCTCAGGAGGTGCTCATTTCCGACCGCTCTCCGTCATGGAAACTTCTGGCAGAAGCACTGAGAAGCTCTCCATTAGTTACGATGGAAGCTCATCGGAAGATCGGTGCTGGAGGTACGAAGTCAACACGATCGGAGATGAAAATCAAGATACCGTGCACGGTCCTACATTCTCTACCACGTCATCACGTGTTGTTAGAGATGATCCGGGCCATTAGGCACCAACTTCCGGAGTCCACAGAGCTGATCGACGTCCATCAGTTAACTCACCTGGCGTTGCCCCACTTAGAGTAACTGATAGGACAGATCAAATCCGAAGGTCGGGGGAAGGTTCAGGTCTGCGTACACCTACGACCAGTATGAACCCCCTGAGACCTTCGGTAACTGTACAAAACTTGCGACGTGTTCAAGATATGTTAAATAATTTTGATCCTACTTTAGCAGAAACTCCAGGTTTTGTACAGCTCGTAGGTCAAGTATCCGAAATTCTCCAACAGACCATGCAGCGCATGGAAGCGTATTGGGAGCAAAGGGTTTCAGGGAGTCAAACTATGACTTCATCCCAGATTCCTCCCTCAGCAGGGGACAAGATGGTCATGCTCGGGAACAATTGATACCAAGGCCTCCTCGATGATTCCGACCAAGGAGTCACGAGGAGAAGGTTATTTCGAAGCCACTCCCCATCACGCCGAGAAGAACCACCGCTTGGACTCGACGATCTCCGACATCGTCTCGAATCAAGTAGGCGGTCGAAGGCATCATACCAATGTCACGACCGGATCGGCACACCGGAGTTCCAGCGTTCCAATCTTAGGAACCGGTCTCCGACCGACTACAATCCGGCACCCTCCCAGAGAAGGCACCATGAATCAATCACAGGTTGTCGAGCCTTCTCTGCGGGGCTCCAAGTCGTCGTTGGCCTAACCTGCCCGACCGCCAACTTGGACAAGTTCAATGGAACTCAAAATCCATTGGAATTTCTCCAAATATATACCACCGCCATCGAGTCTGCCGGAGGCGATGAGAATGTGATGGCCAACTATCTACCCACCGTGCTCAAGGGTCTCGCCTTGGCCGTGGTTGTTGAACCAACCGGTCGGATCAATCTATACATGGGAGCAACTCTGTGATCTTCTAATTGCAAATTTCCAGGGTACGTACGACCACCCTGTGAAGGAGGATGATCTCCACCGAATCCGGCAGGGTTCTGATGAGACTTTACGTCAATACATCAAGAGGTTCAGCCAGGTTCGCAATTCTATACCCGAGGTCGCAGAGTCATCTGTTATTCAGGCTTTCAAAACAGGTCTGAGAAATCGGCGGTTTATGGAGGACATAGCAATGAACCCTCCAAGAACAACCGTTGAGCTCAACTTTTTGACATGGCCGACAAGTATGCCACCGCTAGCGAAGCAATCGAGTGGTGTGAAGCCATTGATCAGAAAGACAAGATTCCTCAGCCCGGCCTGGACAAACCAGAGAAAAAGAATAAGAAGTCTCTGTAACATCCCAACTGTATAAACAGGGTTTGTTCAAGTATAATTATATGTGTAAAAATTAAAACTTTTTCTCACATCTTGAAAACCCCTAAACACTCATGTAATTCTTGTCCAAGAGTTGTGTAATCCAAAAACACAAAGCTCTTGTTGACCAAAAGTCAAACTCATTTTCTAATTGTCTAAATCTTGTGCCAAACATTTGGAAATATTTTTCCTTGGTCCTAAAGTTGATGTGGGACCCTTTGAAAGACATCATGAGTTATAAAACTTGTGTGAGAAATTTTGGAGGTAAAACAAATCCTTGAACAGCCTTAATGAATTTCCTGAGAAAAATGCATCGCATAATAACCTCTGGAAATTTTAGGTAAGGTTAATCTCATGGTCAACAAGCTCCAGTTAAAATTTCCGAATTTTGGAGTTCATTTGCTACCTCAAATAATTCTGCTAAGTTTCAAATTGTTAAAAACTAAACTTAAAAGCTTACATCGTTCCTTGGGCTAGCCACTTTGCAAAGTTGGTCCAGCCCAACCATGTCTGCACTTCAGACCTCTTCTCCATTTTGGTCGTCGCGTGGTTGGATTAACATCCAACCGCCACGACCTCCTCCGCGTTAACACCGCCAGACCTCCCACCTCATTAGGTCTTGGCATTTGGATCAAATCCCACGGCTCGACCTCCCTTGTTATCAAACCTCAAAGTCCACATCCCACCTACATGAAGTCACAAACCATTGGATCAAAAATTCATGGTCGCGACCTCCTCCTCTCAACCTAACTATCGACCTCCTTTTTGCATCGGTTGAGGTCGTGGCCGTTGGATTCAGATCCAAAGGCCACGACCTCCGCCGCAAATCATCGCAGATTTAGGACCTCCCTCATTATTGTTGTGCGCCATTGGATTTACATCCAACGGCCCAACCTCCTCAAGCTTTTAAGCGCCACAACCTCCCCATCTCGTGTTGTGCACCGTTAGATTAAAATCTACGGTCACGACCTCCTCCTTTCCTCGTGCGCATTCGACCTCCCACAAGACGTGAGGTCGTAGTCTTAGATTTAAATCCAAAGGCCATGACCTCCCCTCATGTTCTTAAGTTCATGTGCGGTTAAGACCTCACAGAGGTCCGCACCGCTTGGATTGAAATCCAACGCCTTGGGCCTCTAATCCTATTTTTCCCACGCGATTCAAGATTAAGGAAATCGTGAGGCCATGACCTCCCCATCCTTGATCGTGTGGTGGGACCTCCTCCCGACCATTTAGGCGAACGGTTCAAAATGACATCGGAGGGCCAGACCTCCCGAAGTCTTATCCAACGGTCAACATGACCTCCTGTTCTTCTCCTTCCTTGGTCACGCATGCGTGGCCCCGAGCAAGTGATTTAATGCGAAGGTCATCCCATCGTGTACTTGAAACAACTCTTTCTCGACCCGCATTAAATGCAGTCGACCTTCCGCCTCTCAAGACAGACACCATCGTGTCAACCTCGCGTCTTGTCAACCCCATGGACCGAGCCATGGGCTAAGCTCACTATGAGCTTAACCCCACTCGTGTGCCCGCTTCTCCGAGTATAAAACCCCTTGGGTTCCTCCTTAGCTTCTTTGGCACACTTCTAAGCTTAGGCTTGCACCGTGTCATTTGAGCTTTCCTCTCCTCGGCTCTCCTTGGCCGCCATTCTTTGGAGCTTGAAGCTCCTCGGTGGACAAGGGTCCTGAGTTTTCCTCTTTTCTCCTTGCTCCCATTTGTGCCCTACCCTCTGGGACCAAGTCCTAACTTGATTTGGTTGGGCATTTACAGAGGTGGACAAAGTGGAGCTTGAGTCAAGCTTTGGCCGTGGAGCACCTTTCCTCCCGACACCGGTCCTTCCTTCCTCGACCTCCTCGGCACCTCGGGACCTCCGGTACTCCTCCCGTTAGTCCCTTAGTTCTTGGCACCCGCATGTATGTTCTTCTGCATGAGCTTTTGTTGAGCGCGCGCTTGAATGTCTCATGAGCTTTCTTTTGCATTTCGGATTTTGGTCGTGCTTGCCTTCGTTGTCCTCTCCGGCTCGCCGGCGTTCAAGGCCGTCGCCGCCGTTGAGAGGAGGTCCATTGGGTGCGCATGGTTATTGCGGACCCAACGGTACCATTGGATGTCGCCGGCGAGGTGCAGATCGCGGCGATGACCACATCTTTGAGCTCGGGTCTTTGTCGGACGAAACGGCGGCAAGAAATGTCGTTTTAGGACAAAGATTTGCCGAAGTTAATCGTTCATCATTGCTCAAATCATTGTAATCATTAGCGTGTCTTTAATGTCTTTAATCCGCCCTCTGTTGCGCATTTAAGACCTCCCGCTCGGACCTCTTTGTGTCTCGGCGCATTTATTCCATGTCCGAAGCGTCTTGCGCTACTGGTCAGGGCGCCCATGACCTCCTCCCGGAGATCTTGAGCATCCAAGACCTCCCTTGCGCATCGTGGCCATCCGACCTCCCTAGAGGTCTGTGGACGTTAGGACCTCCCTTAGGACCTCCCCTAGGTCATCTCAAATTGTTCATGACCTCCCGGGTAGATCTTGACCGTCAAGGTCCTCCCTGACGATCTGGACCATCAAAGTCCTCCCTTGGAACATCTGGACCGTCCCAGACCTCCTGTGAGGTCTCGACGATGTAGATCTTCCTCGGGAGATCTTGATAGTTTAGATCTTCCTTGAAAGATCTCAACCGCTGAGGACCTCCCTCGTTAGATCTGGTCCGTCCCGACCTCCCCCATCGTTGTGGTCCGTTGGATTCCCCATCTACTAAGACGACCTCCCTCACCTCGCGCATGTGCGTTGCTAGGAGGTCCAGACCTCTGGACCTCGAGTCTTGTGGTGCGTTGTTCTCTGGGAGGTCTTGAGCCAGAGATCGATATCTGTGGCTCACGCCCTCCCATGTCCTTGTGGGTTTTAGAAATTCCAGTGAACTCTTAATTATAAACCAAATAAGGTATAAACTTTAGAATTCCATATCTTTTTCATTTTAAATCCAATTGAGGTCATTCAAATTGTGTTAGCTCTGTCTTGGACTTGACTTTAATCTAAAAATGATTGTAAGTTGAGTTCAGCTCCAGAGCACAGTTTTGCCTTTAGGTTTTAAAACTAACTTTAAAAGTACACTCAAAATAATGTCTAACTTGTAAAATACATAACTAATGCTCTGTAGGTTATTTTTGAGTGAATCCAACTTTGTTGGTTTCTCTATTAATGAACTTACTATGAAAATTAGTTTTGAGCTTGTTGCTGTTATGAAAATGAGGACTTGTGCATTATAATTTTGTTCAAGTTCTTGTTTTTGAAAAATGGTAGAAAGTGCAATCTAGCTCCAAATGAGATGAACTCAATTGTGTTATTCATCTCATGAGGTGCTGGTTTTGCTGTAAAATTTCAGTGTCACCACTTTTCTAGAAAATGTTGCCTCATAATTAAATTAGTGAATAGTGCGCTTTGGTATTTTTAGGGTTGAGCAGGTTTGTTTTGCTCATAACTTTTGCATTAAGAATCCAAATCAATTGGTTCTTATTGCTAAATTCCTAAAAATCACCCTCTTGCTGCTGTAGAAAATTCACAGTGTTTGGAGTTCGTTTGTTGTGCTGTCTTTGTCGTTTAAATCGTTCTTATCGCTTGGTTTTCGCTTTTCCGTTAGGGCCGACATTTGTGGTGATTCCGTGAGCGATCCTCAGCAACAAATTGACCAGCAACAGCAAGGCAAGCAGTTTGATCATTTCCATCATAATCCCATTACTTTAAAGTCTAATATTTTGTTTAACTTGTATGTATGCATGCTTTTGTGTCAAAGTATTTTATCGTTTAGAGGTAGCTATTCCTATTGCATAGTTGCCCCTAAATTGTTACCCCTGTCACAAACCATAAATTACTAATATCGCTGGTGAATTAGAGCCCGGTGATTTAATTATGCTCTTTTATTGCTTTTACGGTGTCATGCTTAGCAATGCTTAGATAACGGTAGAAATGGGCGGTTGTCGACATTATGTCGATAACCTCGATCACACAAAAACTATTATTCCATTATGTCCCCTTGTATGATTTGTAAACAAATAAAAATGAAAACTATTTGGACTTGGGCATATTGGATGGATGGTGTGGTTTTTGGAATGTGGTAGTATGCTGAGTCATTAAGACCGAGTTACTTGCGCCACTGCTTACGAGCAATTTTATGCGTGCTAACCACACGAGGGGATATGGAACCTCTCTTGACTAAGTACTTTGGAAGGTGTTAATTATGAGCTGGTCGGTGGGTATGTTTTAATAAAATGTGTGTGTGTGGTGTTGGGAGGGAGCATTAATGCACCGGTTAGGGTTGTCTAATGTATCCTTATCCCGTGGGAGGCGGCTCTTAATTAGCATCGCCCATTGGAAATGTCTCAGAGGACTTAGCCGTGTTGGCATACCAAAGGTAGTGTGCTTAAAGGAAAGGCGATCGGCGTGTGGGTACATTGGTACACCCTGCAGGTTAAAACTATTCAATAGCCTCGCCCTAGGTTATGGACACGCCGGATACGCCTGCGTGAGAACTAGACTACAACCTTTAATTAAAACTTGACATGGTTGGCATGAACGGGGAGTTCATGCTATTGTTGTGGTGACTATTGGGTTAGTCACTTCCAGGTTGATCTTGTTGTTGTTACTATGTTATTATCTCGTTGTTATTTCAACAATTAAAATGCTTTGCCAAATTGCCTTCAATCTATTATGTTATTGCAAATGAAACTTGCTTTATGCTAAAATGAGTCCAAAGCCTCATCCACTTAAATAAAGCTTGCATGTAGCTAAACTATAGTTCTGTTATCTTACACGTAAGTCTTGCGGAGTACTTTATGTACTCATCTGCCCGTGGTTGTGGCATTTTTGTGGCTTTTGTTGCAGAGGAAGAAGGTGAGCCCCAAGGGCTTCACTCTTGCGAGATGTGCTTCGGGTTTGACGACTAGCTTGGCGGTCCGATCAGATGCCTAGGGGTTAAGGCACACTGATTGGCTTTGTGTTATAGCCATCTTTATGGCACTTTTGCTTCCGCTGTTATCTTAGTAGTACTTGTTGTTATTTGGCCAGAAGGCCCCTCTTTTGTAATAGCCTATTCCTTATTAATATTAACTTCTGGTTTGTTGCTTATGTACTATGTGTTGTATGGAATTGATACATTCTTTTGTTGTGAGGTATGTATATCGCATTCGGGAAGTATACATCTCTCGAGACTGGTTTATTTGGTTGATAATACTAGGTCAATTGGATGACTAAGTATTATGAGCTTAATAAATCCGGTGCTCCTGATCTCTCAAGAAGAAAAAGAACCGCAGACCATTTACAAGGAGGTCCTAGCCATTTCGATAAATTCACGAAGGGTAAGAAGGACTACACCGGTCGGGGCAAGACGAAAGCTCCGACCGAGGGATTCCAGAAAAAGAAGAAGTGGTGTCCACTTCACCAGCAGGCAGGGCATGATCTGCGCACCTATCGAGTCTAGCAAAAGAAACTGGAGGATTACTATGCAGGTGAAGGACCATTTCCCACAATACAAGAACCCAGAGAAACGAGCTCTAAAAAGGACAAGGATGGCGACGAAGAGATGGAGTACCAGGATCCCCAACACACAGTCAACATGATTTTTGGAGGATCTTCTTCATATGAATCCAAACGTCATCTGAAGGCCATGGAGCGGGAGGTCAACCTCGTCGAATCTCCGACCATTATCAAGCAATCGAAGTGGTCGGACATGGCAATTTTCTTCAGCAAAGATGACTGCCCTATTCCTTCGACTCGACCAGGTAGGTTCCCTATTGTTGTTGAACCAACCATTAATAATTATAGGGTTAATCGAGTCTTAGTAGATGGAGGTAGTTCTTTAAATATATTATTTTCGGGAGCTTTAGAAAAAATGCAGGTTCCCATGTCAAAGGTGAAATCAGTAAAATATGCTTTTCATGGCATAGTTCCTGGCTCCACCGCTAGACCGATAGGACAAGTTTCCCTACCGGTTATGTTCGGAAGGCCTGATAACTTTCGAACTAAAAAAATTTCGTTTGATGTGGTAAACTTTGAATCTGCATACAACGAAATTCTTGGTCGACTGGCGTTAGCAAAGTTCTTGATAGCCACGCATTACGGTTATCAAAGTTTGAAAATGTCGGGGCCAAAGGGAGTTATCACTATTCGGGGAGATCGAAAAATGGCTTACGTATGTGATCAAAAATCCTTTGAACTGGTCGATGAACTTCCGACCAGAGAGGCTAATCCATCTACCATGTAGGCCAAACACTCGAGACCGAAGGTGACACCGAAACCCTCCGACCAGTCAAAAGAGGTATTACTCGACAAAGGCGCTTCTCCGAACAGCGCCAGGTCACTACCTGGGCCAGAAAATGCTGGCCCACCTGCTCGTAAGGTTCTGGTCGGAGCAAGACTCAATCCTAAATAGGAAGAGTTGCTCGTCTCCTTCCTCCGAGCAAATCAGAACGTATTCGCCTGGCAGGCGTCCGATATGCCCGGAGTCCCCCGAGGTGATCGAGCACAGGCTAGCTCTCCAGCCTGGTAAGAAACCGATCAAGCAGAAGCTACGGTGTTTTGCACCTAATCGGAAGGAGGCAATCTAGACAGAGATTGACAAGCTTCTCAAGGCTGGATTCATCCGTGAAGTCAACCACCCTCAGTGGCTCGCCAACCCTGTAATGGTTAGGAAGAATAATGGGAATGGCGAATGTGTATCGACTTTACAGATCTTAATAAAGCTTGATATTATCTTTCCCGTATGTCAGAGTGGAGACCAAATGTTCATAGTTCACCTCCAGACACCCTATATCAGTGATCACTTGATTGAAGACATTCATATGCTGTGCAAGATCAGAACCTTCTTGCATCTTCAGCCCGTACAACATCTTCTTCAGATACAACTTGTTCATATGAGATTTGGACATAAACTGAGTCTACAACTTATCCTAGATTTCTTTCGGTGAGGTCATATCCATCACATGATACATAACCTGATCCGAAAGACATAGTTGTATGATCGTAGTTGCCTGCTCCTTCAACTCCTCCCAATCATCACCATCCATCGTCTTTGGTTTTGCTTCGCGTAGCCCCTTAGAACATCCCTGTTGCACCAACAAATCCTTCACCCTCGTCTACCACAATCTGAATATACCAGACCCGTCGAACTTCACTACTTCCGACCTAGCACCTAGCGTTGCCATCTCAACCTTTGTCAGATACCAATTGTTAGAATCGGCGACAACCCTTTTGCACGAGAAAACAATCACGACAAGCACACAAGAGACATGAGAATTTGTTTACGAGGTTCGGCAAAGTCTATCCCCGGGAACGAAATCGCGGTGGCTCCGTTCGTATGAGGAGTTTGTTTCTTTTCTTACTATTAGGGTTACAAGAGGCCGACGCTATATATTTATACATTGATTGCATGTTCGACTCGGACTCGTACTCCGTACCACAGGGGCCTTCGCGCTTGCACCTCTAGTTCACAATATTTCATAACCCCACACAACCGTGTCTCCCCTTGTAGGGTTGTGTCAGAAGAACGTACGTGTGCCCACTTTCCGGACACAGCTCTTTTCTTTCACCTTATTATAGTACTTCCATTGTTTTCATGCTTTCCTACGATGGTTGTTGTATTTTGCATCTTTGATCATCCTATTGTGTTTTCTTGATATCATGCATGTTTCTTAGTCACTAATTAGATCGATTTAGTTATCGATGGTTTGGCCCTAGGTTTAGACATGGTATTTAGATCTAGTGAGTAGAACTATATCTAGTTGTACATGACTTGCTATGCTAAGATTAACCTTGTCACGTGACAGGTGAACCAGTGAAAAAGATGGTATTGGACTGTAGGGTGAGAGTCACATTAGTGATTGATCTAGTATCTTATTCTTCCGTCAATTTAGCATTGCAATCTTTGATCCTAGTTCTTCTGTCCTTACCCTAGTTTGATCGTTCTAGCTTTTAGGTTTATTGCTATGTGCCTAGCTATCTTTGTGTTGAAGTTGGATCATATTTATCACTTATCCATTTACCCTAGGTAGTTAGATGATTTTTAGATTGTTGAACCCTAGACAAAGTTAGTCTGTTCTTTGTGGATACGATAACCTTGAAAGACTCTGGGTGAAAAGCTATAATTGACTAGTGTGCTTCGGTTACATTTGATTGCTCATAGTTAGCATGAACAGGCGGGCAGGAGATGAGTGGCATTCTCTAACTCAATCTTTATAGCTCTCAGATGATTAAGCACCTTGTTGAAATGAGTAAACACGATGCTCTCTCTAAGAAGCATCTCGAATTTTTTGTACTCTCTCTTGTAGATCGTTTTGCGTACTTGTTTGATTTGAGAAGGGAACTCATGATAGGTCTCAAGAGTGTGCCAAATCTCATGCGCAGTCTCAAGATGACAAATTCTATGATATTCATGTCTACCAAGCCTAACACACAGGAAGTTCTTTGCCCTATGGTTATTAGCCAAAGCAGTTGCTAAACCAGCATAACAACTTCGAGTAGAACCAAGGGATCCTCAACGATCTTCCATAGAGCTTGACCTTTGCTCTGAAGGTAAACACGCATCTAATTCGTCCAATAGGCATAGTCGAGCCCATCGAAGATAGGTGGCTTGGTGGAGTACATGTCCATCGCTATGTTCATCAACCATTTAAGATCAGGAATGAACTAATCGGGCTTTGATACCACTTGTGTTAACCGTATTAGCGACTAGACGGGGCGAATAGGATCCCACCTTTTCCCTTCTAGAATTCTACTCATTTTTCACTCCAACAGCTATGTGAAGCTATGAAGATCAAGGCCTACAACTAAGAGCGGAATAATTGAACTCAAAACAAGACGCTCAATCACAACACCCCCTCGGCTGGTTTGACCACCAAGTAACGGCTTGTCGGGACCCCGAGTATGCAACCCCGGGACCCTCTGTGCATTCTAAACTAGTCCCATGATCAGTAGTTAGATCACACAGTGGCAACATAGATGAAATCATATCCATACAATGAAACAGCTAAAGATGCATTTGAAATAATAATACTTAATAGCAAAAGAACCTTATGGTCAAGGTTTTACAGAGCTTGCCAGCAGGGCTAAAGTCATGACCAGGTCTACGACCAGATCTATGAATAGATCCACGACCAAAGTAAACTTGCAGTGGAATAAAATAAGCTCGTGGAAGCCATCCGATATGCCCACAAGCAATCGAGTGAAGAACACATCCTAGTTCACATAGTCTTCGAAGTATTCTCTTCATAGAACTCGGTGCTCCCTAGGTCTTCTTCGGCGACTGATCAACAAATGGTGCAAAGCCGTGAGTACTTAGAGTACTCAGCAAGTTGTAGGGAACAACATGCAAGTAGTATCCATGCAAGGCTTGACAATGACAACTTTATGCTTAATTTATAGAAATCAGTATTGATAGTAAATACAGTAAGTAGATTGCAAAGCACAATTCGAAAGATTACTATATAAGTAATCAAGTTCTTTCAAACAACTCGTGAACACCCTGTTCACTTCCTGAACAACTCGTGAACACCCTGTTCACTTCACAAACAACTTGTAACCAACCACGCCAATATTTTTGAGAAAATCTACCCATCGTGTGAAATCACCAGGCATTGTCCATAATCGGGGACATGGCTATTCGAATAGTTTTACACTCTATAGAGGTTGTACAGCTTGACCCACAAGAGATAATCGCTTGATAAAACACATGTTTCCTTAGACATGTGAATCAAAGGGGAGATTATCACAAGGCTTTTACAAAGCTCCGTTTTAACTTGGTTCTATTCGCTAAGGATTCGCCACACATGCCCCCTCTTGCACCATGTTCGCTAAGGTTTCGCCACACATGCCCCCTCTTGCGTCGTGCTTGCTAAGGTTTTGCCACACAGGCCCCCTCTTGCGCCGCGGATCAACCCAAACAGAACCAATTCAAAACATTACTAATTAATTGGCCAGGTCCACCCCATCCTGGACATGTGGTTGTACGGTATGGCCCAGATCAATGGCGCACAAACTTAAGTCCTTAGTGGTTACTCAGGCGAGACTTCCCGCATCCCAATGTGCTTCCGCACCCACCTTCACCACCGTCCACTCGCCCGAGCATAAATCGTTTCCGATTCAACCCGACCAATTGGAAACCCATGCCATGGTACAATAAATTTTAATATTAGTGGCAACACATGCCACAATTCTATATTTCATAAAGTCAAATTTATCATCATTGAATCATGTGATCGCGAGACCATCACATAACTAAAGCAGGACTAAGCATAATACGCACCTATGTTGGTATTACAATAATGTCCAACTAAGATTACCCAACCTACGATTTCCAAGGGTACATGTCAACATGTCGTTCACAATTATTCAAGGAGTCGTACTGTCAAGTAGGTATTTCACTATTCCTAGAACTATTTTTGTACAACTAGTCATGCATGTTGATATAAAACAATATAATTTTTTTAAACTGGGTACGACATGATCAAAGGTCTACGACTTGCCTTTGTTGAAGAGTTGAGATGCTTCAGTCGTGGTTGTTGGGTCCAAGAACTCTTCGGAAACACCGGAATCTATATGTGCAAAAAGAGCCGAATAAATAAAACAACTACAATAAAATCCAGAAATTACCAAACTAGAACCAAATGAAAGGTACTGAATTTAGAGGAATTTAAAATTTTGAATCACTCGAATCGGAGCTCGAACAAAGGAGAACGAGTCCTCGAAAGGAGGTTCAACTGGTCGGAAGACTTCGACTACCTGGTCAAAAGAGGTTCGACTACAGGTGGTCGAAAGGAAGGATTCAACTACTTAACGTGGTTGAAAGAAGGGATTCGGCTACACGAGTGGTCGAAGGAAGGATTCGACTACTCAATGTGGTCAAAAGAAGGATTCGACTACTCAATGTGGTCGAAAGAAGGGATTCGACTACACGGGTGGTCGAAGGAAGGATTCGACTACTCAACATGGTTGAAAATAAGAATTAGACTACTCAACGTGGTCGAAAGAAGAGATTTGACTACACGAGTGTTCGAAGGAAGGATTTGACTACACGAGTGTTCGAAGGAAGGATTCGACTACTCGACGGGTGCATGGCGCCGAGCCTCGTATGCCCGATGCTGTCCCCAGAGCACCCGAAGGGAGGTCCTGTGACAGTCCGGACCTCCCTGAGGCTTGGGACGCCACAAAGTGGTATCAGAGCTATCTCGACTACAGGTCGTAACCTAGTAGAATGGCAATTTCAAAACCTATTTTATATATAACAAGAAGGATAATTTGTTCTCTTCTCATCTTGGTCATCTTTCTATCCTTACCTCCCTCTGGTATTCTTCCTTACCTCATTCTTCCTTACCTTATTCTCTCTTCACCATTTTGAAGTGTCAAATGGATCCTCTTTCCCTTGAAATCTCTCTAGGTGGTCTCTCAAGTAGCCCCTGGTGTTCAGGACCTTTTCCCCCCTAAGATCTCTAGTGTCGATTAGAACGTGTATAGCTATTATAGTATTTTGAAAAGCTTTTTGTGTGGTTGTTGTGCTTGGGTGGGTTGTTTCGTCCTGTCCCCCTTAGTTTCTCCTCTTCTTTTCTAAGTCTCTGGAGATCTGGCAGATGGTGACGACTCATGAGTAGTGGCAAATGCTGGCAATGTAATTGGGAGAATGTGCAAGAAAACCCAGTCCCCCCCACCTCCTCCAGCTGAAGGACCTGATTGGAATCAGATGATGGCCAACCAAGCCCAGTTGATCAACCTGCTTGCTCAGTCCATCTACAACACCTGCACTCCACCTGGCGGCAGCTCAACCTCAAGCAATTGCTCCACCTCCTCCAAGGGCCAACATAGCGGAGTTCATGAGGCTGCGTCCTCTGACCTTCTCTAGTAGCACTGAGCCAACGGAGGCTGATGACTAGCTTAGAGTAGTTGGCAGGAAGCTGGACATGATCCAGTGCACTGATCGTGAGAGGGTGCTCTTTGCCTCTCACTAGCTTAATGGACTGGCATCCGAGTGATGGGATAACTTCACCCAGTCCCACGCTGATGCTCAGACCATCACTTGGGATGAGTTTGTGCAGGCTTTCTGCCGTGCACATATTACACCGGGCATGATGTCCTTGAAGAAGAAAGAGTTTCGCAACCTATGCCAGGGAAGCCACACCGTCAATGAGCATTTGCATAAGTTTAACCAGTTGGCTTGCTATGCACCAGAGGACGTCGTCACTGATGAAGCTAAGTAAGAGCATTTCCTGGAAGGGCTCAATGATGACCTCTCGGTCCTCCTGATCGCCCAAGATTACACCGATTTCCAGCAGCTGGTCAGCAAGGCCATTCGCCAAGAGGGCAAGCATATAGAGATGGAGAATCGCAAGAGGAAGAAGGCAGCTCAGAAGTTCAACCCTGGGGGTTTTCCCAAGCCCAGGACCTCTCAGCTGCAGACCTCCCAGCGTAAGACCTCCCAGTCCTTTCCATCTAGGGCTCTAGCACTAGTTCAGCGCCCGACTAGCTCTGGCTTCCACAAGACCTCTCTTGGGGGTCAGGTTCAGAAGAAGTCGCCCGTGACCTCCTTTGCAGGAGTCACGTGCTTTCACTGCAACGAAGTGGGACACTATACCAATAAGTGCCCAAAGAAGCAGCCACCAGCAACTACCCCAACCCGACCACTTCAAGCGGCTTTCAAAGACTGGTAGCACTTCATCCAGTAAGCCCACAAGCGAGACACAAGATGACATGTGAATCACGTCACAGTGGAGGAAGCTCAGACCGCACCCGACGTGGTCCTTGGTACGTTCCTTGTTAATTCAGTACCAGCCTTGGTTTTATTTGATTCTGGAGCTTCGCATTCTTTTGTTTCAAGTAAGTTTGTGGGCAAATATGGGTTATCTGTCTCTCCCTTAGTTAACCCTATGTTAATCCATTCTCCTGGCTCGGAGATGAGGACTAGTTTCCTATGCCCAAATCTTACCTTAGAGATCTCAGGAGTACCCTTCTTGATAGACTTAATAGTCTTGACCTCCCAAGGATTGGATGTGATTCTCGAAATGGATTACAAAGCATAATTCAAAAGATTATTACATAAGTAATCAAGTTCTTTGAAACAACTCGTGAACACACTGTCCACTTCCCGAATAACTCGTGAACACTCTGTTCACTTCCCAAACAACTCATAACCAACCACGACAATATTTTTGAGAAAATCTACCCCTCGTGTGAAATCACCAGGCATTATCCATAACCGGGGACACAGCTATAAGATAAGTTCGTTGTAGAGGTTTTGGTGGTTAAAATTGGGCTTTGCATTTTTTATGCTAGACTTTTGGTCGCCCAATGATGGTGTGTAGAGAAAATAGATTAATGGCATTTCTAGAGCAGTGGAATGAGCATTGATAGAACTCTTCTGATGTAGTACATGAGTGTGTACTGAGGATTCTAAAGTGTTATTCTTGAAAGTTGGAGGTGATGGGATTGCGTGGGTTTTTTTGAGGTGCTTTGGTGCTTTCTAACAAATTAATTTAAATCGATTGAAGGAGTTGTCTAGAGTGTTCAGTGGAATCAATAGAGTCTCTCCGCAAAGGTGTGGATGATGTATGTCGGTTTAAGCATAATTTGAGGATGTTAAATTAAGAGGTTTGAGCCCGTGTGGTATGTGATGAATTCGAATTCTAAGGTTTGAGAGAGACTTTATTCCTAAAAGAGAGATTGAGAAAAATGATGTTTCCTCGGGTGGTGAAGCATTTTCTTGTTTCTTGTTTGAGTCTTGTGTTGTTGATTGGTGTCTTCCGCACTTTGAGTTGGCACTTTGTTAGCATGTTTGATTCTCTCCAATTCAGACAAACCAAAAGAAGTGTTTGGTTTGGGTATTCGAGTGATTTCTCCTTTGACTTTCGTGGTATTCAATCGTAAACTGCCTATTTAGAAAGTGGAATTGCTTTTGTGATGAGTTGTCAGCTTTGGATTTGACCCTTTTTGTGGAGAGTTAGCATTGCGTGGATGTGATGAGAACTCTTTAATTTCAGTTGGATTCTCTTTGTAAAATAGTTGTTTAAGAACGAGTTCTGTTGTGCATTCTTGTTTAAAGGAGGTGCTCCTTGTTAGATGAAGGGTTCAATTTTGAGCATTTTGTGTGCTTTTGTACCAGAAGGGAAGTTGGCCCAAGTACATTCATTCGTTTCTGATAGTTGCAGAAATTAGGAAGTTGGCATATCACTTTGACCGTCTCGGGTCCATTCGCGAAGTACGCAACGTTTGGTGTGTTCTGGTGTTAATTGAGTAACTGAGCAATTCAAAGCGTGGGATTTCGTTAAAGATGTTGACCATCAAGTAGGGTCTTACCTTGATTCTCTTCGATGATTGTACCGAAATTGCGGGTTGAGTGTTAGGACGACATTATTTTACATCCTTACGTTGTGGTCTCATCAGTTTGAGAGAGAGGCCACTTGGAAGATGGTGTTTCGTATGTGCGAACAATATCTGGATTCATTCGCACATAGCAGGTGCGTGTTTGTCATTGTTTAATTCCAATCGTAGTTTTCTTTTCGAGAAGGTTGTGAGTAGATTCGGGGTTGAATCTCATTAAGGGGGTAGAATGTAATACCACAAATTTCAATTAGAGATAATATTATCGGTAAGAGAGAAACTTGTTTGGGAGAGGGAATTTTATTCAATTTCGATTGTAACAAAGTTTAGAGATGGAATTAGTTCAAAATTCAGAATTTTAGGAGAGAAATGGGCCACCAACCCATATTCGAGAGGAGAAGAGTCGGCCATAGTGGCCCAAGGCCCATGAGTGGGTCAAGCAGCCCATTAGAAGGCAAGGGAGGGAGGGACCAAATCCTAGCCACTATTTGTTACAAGAGCCGCCGTGCTCAAGAGCACCGTGCTCTGATACTCCGCCTCCTGCTGCTCCTCCGCTCCCGGCGCCATCCTTCCTGCTGCTACCATCGGGAAGAAGAGAGGAGAAGGGAAAGGAAGGAGGAGAAAAGGAGAGTTTCTTCGGGGAGATTGTTCAGCGTCTTCCTAGGGTTCTTCAAGGGTAATGAGGTGCTTTCCCCACTGTTTGATGATGATTAGATGTGAAATTAGATTAGTTGATTGGATCGATTTGCTGCTGTTATAAATTCAATTCTGTCCAGTAGATTGTGTGGCCGATTTCGGATTTTTAGAGGCCGAATTTGACATGTCCACCTCCTAGAGATATTTATATTCTGTTCTTAGGTTTCCGTGGCCACCAAGAACACGAAATTCCGACGTACGGATCAAAAGTTATGATAGTTTCATTCTGACTGTCCAGAATTCTGACGTGATTAATCTGTCAAGTTGTCTCCTAAATTATGAGTTTGTTAACAGCAGATTTAGGGTTTTCACCCAACTAGGTTATTGTATACATTTTTATAACCTTTCCATAATGATAAATAATTCCCTAATCGGAGTTGTATATCAAAAGTTGTGACCAGTTCTTTACTGCTGTCCGCTTCATCTGGACAGAAGCTGTCACTCAAGTTCATCTGCCTGCTATCATTTGATTTTGGCCGATTTGGGTCGTCTCGCCAACTAGAATGTTGTAGATATGTTTGTTAAGTTTTGTTAGGAACTGGGCTCACCTCGTTCTGAGTCCCAGATCAATAGTTATGGTTATTTCCGTTCTGCTGTCCAGATTCGATTAGATGGTTATATTGCCTGTTTTTCAGAATAGGGCTTATGGCGATTTCTTGGGTGTTTGGGAAGGTGTTGTAGAATGATACTGGTATTGTATTGTACCATGTTGTATTTATTTCGAGTACTTACTTGTGTAGGCGGAGAGGCTTCGGGTTTAGGGGCA
Source organism: Phyllostachys edulis (assembly GCA_036346405.1). Taxonomy (NCBI): domain Eukaryota; kingdom Viridiplantae; phylum Streptophyta; class Magnoliopsida; order Poales; family Poaceae; genus Phyllostachys; species Phyllostachys edulis. The sequence goes on along the minus strand of CM070550.1, from coordinate 175,891 downwards.
TCTTCTTTGCCTACTACCGCAACGCATCGCGAAAGGCAAGTACTTTGATATTCTTATGATTTGTGAACGCTGAATGCTTGATGTTCATATTGTGTTTTTTTGTGATCCATGAGAATATTCAAAGTTTATGTTCCTTTCTTATGTGTTACTTCTATGTTCGGATATGATGTCGTTCATAATTCATAATTCAATACAAGCATCCATTTTCATGTTCCTTCTACGGAGTGGATTATAAAGACCCATCAATTTCAAGATGGGCACGTAAGACCCACCATTCCAATATGGGCAGATTTTTCATCCACGGAGTGGATTTCAAAGACCCATCAATTCCAAATGGGCACGTAAGACCCCCATTCCAATGTGGGCAGATTTGGACACCGTATGAAACGTTCTTCATACGGATTTGGATCCGTATTTTGTTAAATGCGGCTTAATCAACACCGACGGGTGTGTCACTAGCTATACCGGTATAAGTATGTGTGCGATCCATTCTTTTCATTAAATCCATTCATTCCATTCATCCATATATTCATTCTTGTATGTTCGCATTCTTTAATGATGAGGTCTTGTTCGTATTTGTGGTATGTTCATTTATTCACTGTACTTGCTGAGTCACGGACTCATTCTTGCTTTGTTTGTTTATTTTAGGTGATCATTGATGCTGGCTCTATCGGGAGGGAGTAGACACGCACTAATCATGCAATTCACCATATTCAAGTTCAACAATATGATTTAGTTTCTATCTTTCATTCATTAATTAATGAACTGTAATAAATAAATTTAGATGGTGAAGGAAGGATACCTTCTCCATGTTATGGTTGATTTATTACTACTTGAGAACTTTGATCACCTCTTTTGATATAAGTATTTGGATTTAGATTCTTTTCGTGCCATGGTTCTGTTAAATATTGATCTGTTTATGCCATTAGATGATAATTTATTCAAATTCTTCTACATCGTGGTTGTATGTTAGATTATTTAGGTGACATCTTGGCTTCCAAATAGCCAGGGTGTTACATTTACACTCTATAGAGGTTGTACAGCTTGACCTACAAGAGATAATCGCTTGATAAAACACGCGTTTCCTTAGACATGTGAATCAAGGAGAAATTATCACAAGTCTTTTACAAAGCTCTGTTTTGACTCGGTTCTGTTCACTAAGGATTTGCTACACAGGTCCCCTCTTGCACCATGTTAGCTAAGGTTTTACCACACAGGCCCCCTCTTGCGCCGCGCTCGCTAAGGTTTTGCCACACAGGCCTCCTCTTGTGCCGCGGATCAACCCAAATAGAACCGACTCAAAACTTTGCTAATTAGTTTGCCAGGTGCACCCCGGTCTGGACATGTGGTTGTACGGTATGGCCCAGATCAATGATGCACAAAGTTAAATCCTTAGTGGTTGCTCAGGCAAGACTTCGCACACCCATCTTCACCACCGCCCACTAGCCCGAGCATAAATCATTTTTGGTTCAACCCGACCAATTGGCAACCCATGCCATGGTACAACAAAGTACCATTAAATCATGTGATCGCGAGATCATCTCATTACTAAAGCAGGACTAATCATAATATGCACCCATGTTGGTATCACAATAATGTCCAACTAATATTACCCAACCTATGATGTCCAAGGGTACATGTCAACATGTCATTCACAATTATTCAAGGAGTCGTACTATCAAGTAGGTATTTAACTATTCTCAGAACCATTTTTATATAACTAGTCATGCATGTTGATATAAAACAATATATATTTTTTAAAACTGGGTACGACATGATCAAAGATCCATGACTTGCCTTCGTTGAAGAGTTGAGACACTTCGGTCGTGGTCGTCGGGTCCAAGAACTCTTCGGAAACGTCGGAATCTATACGTGCGAAAAGAGTCAAATAAATAAAACAACTCCAAATAAAATCCAGAAATTACCAAACTAGAACCAAATGAAAGGTACTGAATTTAGAAATTTGAATCACTCGAATCGGAGCTCGAACGAAAGAGAACAAGCCCTCGAAAGGAGGTTCAATTGGTCGGAAGACTTCGACTACCTGGTCGAAAGAGGTTCGACTACAGGTGGTCAAAAGGAAGGATACAATTACTCAACGTGGTCAAAAGAAGGGATTCGACTACACTAGTAGTCGAAGGAAGGATTCGACTAATCAACGTGGTCGAAAGAAGGATTCGACTACTCAATGTGGTCAAAAAAAGGGATTCAACTACACAAGTGGTTGAAAGAAGGATTAGACTACTCAACGTGGTCGAAAGAAGGATTTGACTACTTAAAGTGGTCGAAAGAAGGGATTTGACTACACGAGTGGTCGAAGGAAGGATTCGACTACTCGATGGGGTCGAAGGAACACGAGAGAGAACAGGGCATAGGGAAACTCACTAAGATCAAGAGAGAGACCGGAGGAGGCCGGAGACTGCGTGGACTCCAGCAAACTCTTCAGCGTTGAGGAGGTTGAAGACGGCACGGGATCCAGCGAACTCTTCAGTGGCGAAGAGGCAACGATGCTAGAGGCGATGGCGCGAACTCCAGCCAGCGGTGGCGAAACTCAAAGAACGGTGAAACGGGGCAAGAGAAAGAGGGAGAGTTGAGGGGAAAACAAGAGGAGGCAAAGGGTTCCCTGGTGCTCCACTTATAGAGGAAGGAGGTGGACCGAGTGACAAGACGGAGCAGCGAGATTTGCGCACGGCCGGCAGGTGAGGGAGGGGATGGGGACAGGTAGGGAAGGAGACAAGATGGGGAACAGGCACGGAGGAGGTGACTACATTTAATGCATGAGGACTTTTGCGACGGCCATGACGCAACAGGGGAAAGATAGGAGCAAGTGGGGAGGAGATAAGCAGGGCTGATCGAAATCAAGAAGCTGGTCGAGACCGAAGGGCTGGTCGAAACAGAAAGAGTGGCTGACAACGAGAGGTGGTCGACTACGAGAGGATGGTCTACAACGAGAGGGTGGTCGACTACGAGAGGATGGTCGACTACGAGAGGTGGTCGATTCCGAGAGGGTCGTCGGAACCAAAAGGGTGGTCGGCACCATAGGGGTGGTCGAAACCGAGAGGGTGGTCGAAACCGAGAGGGTGGTCGCAACCGAGATGATGGTGGAAACCAAAAAGGATAGTCGAAACCAAAAAGTTGGTCGAGACCGAAAGGCTAGTCAAGACTAAAAGGCTGGTCGAGACCAAAAGGATGGTCGAGGCCAAAAGGCTGGTCGACACCAAAAGGCTGGTCGAAACTGAAAGGATGGTCGAAACCAAGAGGGGGAGGGGGAGAGGGAGCAACTTGGGGAAGGTAGTGCCGTAGGCGTGGCGGGCGCACGGGAGGCAAAGAAGGTCAAGGCAAAGTGAGGAGGAGGCGGAGCAGAACTAGTGACGGAATTCGCCAAAACAGAGAAAGGGAAATTCAAATACCAGAGAACTCCAGTAAACTCAAAATAAACCAAATTCGGATTTAGTTGAAGTTTGATTAATTCATATTTAATTGCTTTTAGTTCTAAAATTGCAAATTAAGCTTTAGCAATTCAATAAAATTGAATGGTTATTATTTTTTTTTGAAATTTTTCAAAAAGCCCTGAAAATTGGGATGTTACATGGCTGGTCTGATCGCTGGAGCGATTTGACCTCTCCTCAGACAGACAGAAAAATCAGCACGATTTTGGATCCACCAAATGACCTAACTTTTTATCTACAAAATCAAATCACTTGAGATTTCAGACATAGCTCAACAAGAAGGTCAAGAACATATTCCAATCGAAGATCTAGCAATCATAGCCAAGATTCCAATGATTTCTTGTTTGAGTGCAAGAGGGCTCAAAACTGGGTGAAAACCAAAACTTGATCCAAAGACTTGCTCATGGGTTAAAGATGATCAAGATAACCATAGATCAACTTCCACAAGTCCTAGGAAGCTAGATCACAACAAAAGACAAGACAAAACCCCTAGAACACAAGAACCCAAAATCTCAAGAAAGAGAGCAAGAGCAAGAGACATATTATCTTTGCACGAATTTGCTTGGATTGATATTGAGTAATTGAGGGTTTACAACCACTCCAACATGGAGGACACAAGCTCACACATGAGCACTCAATCCCACAAATTTTCTCTCAAACCCTAGCCTTCTCTACTCTCTCTATTTTCCCCCAAATCTCAAATTAGGGTTTCTAGGCTTGGTTGGTGTGCAAATTCTGCACCAGCCCTTATATATTGGAGGATAGGACTACAGAGAAACCTTAACATGCACCCGTGAAGCCCACACACAAATGTGTCTCTTACTCACACATGCTTCTCAAAGCGGATGATGATCCGGTGCTTCCAAATCCGTCTCTTCGTGATCTTGTCCTCCTCATGACCTAAACTATTTCTCTTTTGCATCTTCATGCGCCGTCGTTTCTCCAATATCACCAACCCGGTATTTTTGTGAACATACCAAAATTGCCCTTCTGGATCCTTCCATCTTTGAGCGACTCCAATCTTGTGATGCAATCTCATACTTCGTGACACGTAGGTTCACCAATGACTTTCCTCATACTGGTAAGTCTCTCCCATCTAGCTCCCACTGGACCACTGGCTCAAACCACTTGATGCAACCCGTTGCACCAAACTACCCGTTCTTATCCATCTTGTGCCTTACTTGAGACCAACCACTTCACCTTGTATCCTTGATTGTTCTAGACCTTAATTTCATCAAACCAACTCTCAATCATCCTCGTCGTTGGCCGTAGTTGACTCCAAGCTTCCCTGCACAGCAATAGACGAATAAATCTATTTTGGGCACAAGTTCTTTGCAACTGGACCCACATTAGCCAAAACATGCATCATGTAACACATATGCAACAATTCCATGACCCTAGGTCAAATCCCAAAATTCAGCACACCTCACTGTGCATTGAACCACCATGACCAGTCAGACCACCGGCACCATGCCGATCTAATCGCCAGCCCTTGGATGGCCTGACCACCAACCACTGGCCGGTCTAACCATGCCCACTAGTAACAGGGCACCGATTTGACCACCAGCGGTTTGACCGCCATGGAGTTGCCGGTCAGTCCTCTTGCCAAAACTAGAAAACTCCCATCTCTGGACTTTTCAGTTAATCTCTATCTAGTTTCACGTCTAGTTTTTATTTTCAATGGCACCCGGTGGAAACTGTTGGTGATATGCCCTAGAGGTGATCATGGAGATTATTGTATCACGTCTATGTTTATGATTTATAGAATATGCTCCTTGGATGAATTGTTATTTATAAAGATTAACAAGTGTATATGTGACTTGTTGGTGAAGCTCTTTAGCATTTGTATGATGTCATTCTAAAAGTATCCCTACTTGGATGCCAATAGTCGAGACACTATCGACTTGTCGATCATCACATGTATTGATTAATGACCATGTTTCACTGGTCATAGATACGAGGATATCTAATCAATAATGTGAGCACATATTAGAGAACATGGTATTGGATTGACTCACGTTGAGACACTATTGAGATTGTTATGATTTTATGTGTCATCAGTTGGTACCAAACAATGATGATGTATAATCCTTAGACCTGAGATCAGCATAGTTTTCTACATGTGTAATAATACACTTAGGGGTTGCCAAACGTTACTATGCAATTGGGTACTTATAAAGGTAGCTTTCGAGTATGCTATGAAACATACGGAGGGATGCGACTAGTCGGATATGAGATTTGCCTCTCCTAACATAACATGAGAGATAACTCTAAGGCCCTCGATGTGGTCGGATAAAGAAAGTGTATGACCATGCCATTGGTGGTTGAAAAGTCGACCACACAAAATTATCTGTCACTAGATCGAGAAAGTATTGAATAGTCTATGGATGACAAATTTCTCACTTGAAGTTCAACCAAATATCGTGAGGCAAAAGGAGAATACGCAAGCAGGTCGTTCAGTTCGACTAGATATGAACTAGTCATATGGAGATATAGACTGGTCGTGAGTTGGTTGTACACGATCACTAACTAGTCGGCAAACTGGTCATAAAATATTACAGACTGGTCGTGACTAGATGCAAACCGGTCGTATAGGGATACGGGCTGGTCGTAAGTGATAAAGACCTGGTCGCAGATCATATGGCATAAGGTTCGTCCGATATACTATTTTTATGTATTCGGGAGTCGTTATGTCCTTCTAAGAACCGTTACCGACTTGTGGTTGGAAAGGAGTATACGCATAAACCTACAGGGTCACACACTTAAGGGTTGGAACAAATTAACTAATTCGGATATAATCTATTATGGACTCTTCATAAGAGTATGCATAGGGCTATTGGGACGTGAGAGTTGCACCATCAAAACCAAGCCGCCACCTCCCTGAAGACCTTACCGTGCGAGCTGGTGCTAGCATATCAGCGTACGATGTTCCATCCCTGGATGTGTAGATATCGTAGAGGCGCTGCTGCGAGTGTTGTTACGCTGATCGAGGACGATCCGCGACCTACAAAAGGAATGCGATAAGTTGCTGGAGGAGACGATCAGTATCAAGGACGTTGGACGATCGACTACAACCACTATATCGACGAGCTCAACATTGGATTATGTTGCTCCAACTTTTCTTCCACTGCACTGCGTGTCTGGTGGTAACGATCTATGATATCTTACTTACATGATATCCTGCTTTACGTGATAGAAATTTTGAAGTGTGAGCTAGTGTAGCCTATCCATATCCCTTCACAAACACATTCCCAAACACTCCGTGTTTGGTGTCCATTTACTCCAAACCTGCGCGAACGAATGGCAGGAGGGGGCGATGGGGACGGCGCGACCAAAGGGGAGAGGGGGTGGAGGCCGAACGCTCAAGGGAGGGAAGGATCGAGATGAGGTGACGTAGGATACGAAGGAAGGAAATTTTCTAAGGGAGGGCCTCACAGTAAGGCCCTCCCCCGAGTTACCCGAGCCGTTGATTTCAAAGAGGAGAGAAATGGATGGAGATAGGGGGAGGGGTCTCTCCCCAAGGCCCACCCCGCAGAAATTTTTTCACTACGAAGACCGGTAGGTGCGCACGAACGACCGAAAGGCACCAACTGACTGAGGAGATAAGAGTTACCGGGAGCCGGAGAAAGCGAAGCGCGGACCCTGCCCATGAAGAATCGGCGCGCGAATCGGACGCGTGCACACGCAGGACTGGGAGCGCAAACGTACGGCTTGCTGTGGGCTCGCTATTTCCACCGTCTTTAATAGATGGTAAGATACTCGGATCCGGACGCCGGAGAAGAACCAATGCGAAGAAGTGGGTCAGAGTCGAGAGTTATTGGAAGGAAAGAAAGGTAGTTGGCGGCACAGCGCAGCACCAGGTTGGACTTGCGGTGTTGGAGTTGGAACTGACCCAAGACCCAACGACCCTGCAGGTTGGTCTTCTCTCCCATCCCTGATCCATCCAATCGAAGGAAGGGAAGCTCTAGTCTTTTTTTCTCTCTTGATCCATTCATTCATTCGTACTTGAAAGAAAGAAAGAAGGAAAGATTTTCTTTGTTGGGCTGGGTGCTTGATTTCTTGTTTATTGATTGGACGGATCAATCTTCTTCTGCTGCTGCTAAGACTAGGAAGGAGAAGAACAGCTGAGAGCTAGTCAACAAGAAGAAGAAAAAGAAGAGGATGATGAGATGGGGGAGCAGCGGGGAGGCTGCGGATTCCTTCTACCAGGTCCGCCCCGATTGCACCCACAACGTCCCCAACACCAAGTTCAAGATCAAGGTCTCCCCTTTCCATTCTCCTTCTCCCTCTCATTCCCCCCCCCCCCCTATCCGCGTTGCTCAAATGCTAATTACTGTATTTGTTTGTGAATCATGTTATCTCCCTCGCTGCCGATTCCAATTAACGACTCACACTAGCATTTTGTCAGCCTAACATGGATTTTACTTCCCTGAAAAGTCAACTAATCTACTTCCTTCTCTATTACGGCTAGGAGTACTTGTATCAGGCCTAGAAATCCTCTACATAAACATGCCTCCATTTGATGCGTGGGGCTGTGGGTTATTTGTCGTAACAATGCCATAACAAGGTCTAAACATTAGTGCCCGATTAGGCGTTGCAACGTCCAAACAAAAGAACTTTTATTTTTTTATCCAACTGATTTAGGGATTTACCCTTTCTGTTATTCTCATTTCTCAGAGCGATCTGGTCTCTTTTCTTGCTGAGCAATAGAATTAATTCAGTTTCTCCTCGCGCCCAGTGATTTCATCCTCTCTGTTTCTCCATTCAGGCTGGCAAAACATTGAGTGTTCGAAAATGGCATGCGGCATTTACGCGTGAAGGCTGTCTAGATATTGCTTCAGTTCTAAACCGGATACAGAGAGGGGTAAAACATCCTTTATTTGAAAAAGCATTCCTCCTGATGTGTAGCAATCCTCATGAATATAGTGATTTATCTATCTCTGTTAGGGTGTACATCCTACAATTAGGGGAGAGGTTTGGGAGTTTTTGCTTGGCTGTTTTGATCCTGGGAGCACCTTTGATGAGAGGGAGCAGATTAGGCAGAGAAGAAGGTACTCACCTTTCTATAATTTTGTTGAGTAATTTGTTTTTTCCCTTTTCGTACAAATTTCATTAAGTGAATACTACATGCCACCTTTAAGAGCGGTGACAAGGTCTCTGTTCACACTTATTTCCATGATTAAAAGATGGTATGTGTTCACCCATTATGTGTAATATTATTAAGGCACTTCCAACTTTTTTTGACATATACACTCCCTCTGCCTCGGTCTTTGCCAAAGAAAGGCTCTTTTTAATGTGCTTGCAATCACAAAAGGGTAGCATTATTTCATGTCATAGGTCAAGTCGGTCACCTTTACTGCTTGCTACTTGCTAGTGACTATCCTTCATCACGTCTACTACAACCTGGAAATTGGTTATGACCACTATATATAACAACTGCGGTTCCTTTTTCCTAGTCTCTTCATATTATATCGATTTTGATTGCCAAGAATTAAGAAGTATCTGTGGAACATTTTATCTGTTTAGCCTCGAAATTTTAACACATGACCTTTGCAGAATACAATATGCTAGATGGAAGGAAGAATGCAAAGAGATGGATTCTCATGTTGGTAGTGGTAGAATTATCACAGCCCCAATTATAGCTGAGGACGGCATGCCTATTAAGGATCCTTTGGTTTTACTCGAAGCTACTTCAGACCAGAACACATTGCAAGGTAGTTCAACCAGCAGCAGGAATGGAAATGAGGTGGACGAGTCCGTAAACCGTGTGATGGATAAACAAATTATTGAGTGGAAGCTTACGTTACATCAAATCGGTAAGTTCTAAGCATCGATTATATGTTCCTATCGCCTGCCGTTATTCCATTGTGCCCTTTTCTTATGTTTTTTGGGGGTGGGCGTAATAGGCCTTGATGTACTACGCACTGACCGCTCCATGGTATTTTATGAGAAGAAAGAAAATCTTTCGAGGTTATGGGATATTCTAGCTGTGTATGCGTGGATCGACAAAGAAGTTGGTTATTGTCAAGGTGGATGCCTCTTACTTGCACAAAAAGGCTTATTTATTGTTTGAAAATATTCTTACATATGTACTTTTCACATCTCAAACAGGAATGAGTGATTTATGCTCACCGATGATAGTGCTACTCAATGATGAAGCAGATGCATTTTGGTGCTTTGAGAGGTTGATGCGTAGACTGGTATACACTGTTTCTCCAATAGTCTTTAGCGTGACATGTTTCTTCTAATTTCATTAATCACTTTCCATTTGTAATTTTAAAGCGAGGGAATTTCAGATGCACGCAGCAATCTGTTGGGGTGGAGAACCAGCTTCAGCACCTTGCTTCTATCATTCAGGTGCTCGACCCAAAGTTACATAACCACCTAGGTATGTAATGAGGACTTGTAGATCGGTCAAACAGTCATCCTGCAGCTGCATTTGCTGTTATTACACTCTGCAATTGGTTCTTGTTGACTCCTTAACACAGAAACACTTGGCGGGGGCGACTATCTCTTTGCATTCCGCATGTTCATGGTATTGTTTCGGCGTGAATTATCATTTGGGGATTCCTTGTACCTTTGGGAGGTAACTAGTTCATTTTGACATGTCGTGCTAAATTTTAAAAATTCGATCTATTTGTCCAAATGAGGTTTGATCTATGAACCAAGTCCAACACAGTGGGATTGTATTATACCCTCATATTATCAACGACTGAAAAATATTTTTCTTCAAATGGGCTTTCACTTTGTTTTAAATGTCACATGGTTCAAATATGCTTTCATTCTGTTTTATAATGTCACACCTATGTTCAAAGGTGTTGAAAACCAGGTTTGGTCACTGAAGCCATCCAACATAGTGCATATTTCCTTTTATTTGTGCGGTCAGATTGTTTTTGTGCCCACGCAGAAAATGTATGGTACAACCGAGGTTTGGAAAGCTGTCAAGATGGTTATCACTAACAAACGATCATATGGCTTCAAAAAAAAACTATGATACACCTAAGCTGGTTGGGTTAGAGACTGTACCATAGAGAATTGCACTAAAGACATACTTTGTACTTTAGTTGTGTTAGGAATATACACGGATTCAAGCTGAATTTGCATTATTTTGCACATCAACACACTTGTTCAAAAAAAAATTCTGAAAAAGAAGACTCATCAAGCCCACCATGTTTCTCTAAGAGCTGGCCAGTTGAGTGTAGTTGCCAGCTGCTTGGTTTTAACAAGGCCTCAATAGCTCTATAGTTACTGTTGGTAACTGTCCAGAGACCAGTAGAGGCCAGATATTTGTTTAGTACCAGTTTTGCGACCCTGATTCCAAGGTCTATAGAAGCAGTACTGTCTTTCCATTGAAGTTTAATTTTTTAGATGAGAAGTATGTAGTACCAGGTGTGCATTTTTTTCCCCGAATGGAATGGGTAATTGTTGATGAATGATAACCATATTTCGTCTGAAACCTATCTGCAGATGATGTGGGCCCTAGAATATGATCCTGACATCTTCTTCATATATGAAGAATCTGGGGCTGCAACTGACAGAACTCAAGGATATAAACCAAAAGCAAAATCAACACGCCAGGTTGGCAAGTACGAGAGGGAGAATATGAAGAATGGCTCTAATGATGGTGATGGCCCTGTCCCTATTTCCGTTTTCCTGGTTGCTAGTGTTCTGAAGGAGAACAGTCCAAAGCTTTTGCAAGAAGCTCGAGGGATTGATGATGTTATTAGTGTAAGATGGGTCAAGCCATTCCTTTCCTTTCAAAGTACTCTGTTCTTTATCTTCTTTTAAAAAGGATTGCATAAGGATGCATTAGTATTTCATACTGTAGAAGGAAAAAACGGTAAATTTTGCATGGCAATAGAACTACCCATATGACAAGGGAAAAAGGGAACAGCATGAATATGAGCCCTACACTTAAGGGACAGTTGTGAGCAGGGGCGGACCCTCTCTTCGGGCATGCTCGGGCAGCCGCCCGAGCTACCCTCCGGCGCGCCCCCCTCCCAGGCGACGGTCTCAGCAGACTCTATCTCACACACGTCACTCCGTTGCATCCTCGCCTTGCACTCGCGGGAGGCTTCTTTTCGCCAAAACCCCACCCGGAGTAGCGCTACCCAGAAGCCCTCTCCGTCCCCGGTGAAGCCGCGTGTGTTGATGAGGCTGTCGCCCATGGCGGCGCAGGCGGCAGGCGGTGGCTCCTCGGCAGTGCTGGCCTTCTTCCATCTCCGCACCCTCGGCGGCGGCGTTCGCCCGGCCGCCGCTTGCGCCAGCGGGCACTTCTCCGCCCTCTATGGCGGCTGCAGGGGCCGCCTTGCCCATAGCCTCGTCGACTCCGTCCTGGAGGAGCTCCGATCCCGGAGGAGTAACGTACCCTTCACATTCTATAGAGACTCTTCTGCCCATAAATCCCTAGCGATACTTAGGTGCCAGTGCATTGTCTGTGTTGTATGTCTGGGATGTGACTTTAACTACGAAGCATATTGAGTTGAGGAGCTTGGAATTGGATTATTGAACACTGGTGCCACTGAACTGCGATTACATAACTTAGGAGTGACCTATTTATCCAATTGCTTATTTGTTTCACACGGATGACTTCGCCATAGCTAAATTTTTGTCCTGGGTCCGCCCCTGGTTGTGAGTCAAAACATTAACGTAATCGGGGTACATACAGAAAAAAAGGTAAAACTGTGCACTGTAACGACTAGCCAAGGGCTGTACAACTCCTGTGCTCACCATAGTTCTTATCTTCATCCTCAACTGTATTTACTATTTCACTTTGGTTTGTGGGGCTCTTTGCTCAAAAGTTTGGTGACACTTTCTTGTAGTGGTTATGTAACAGATGCCATGTACAGAGATCTAGTAAATTGCTGAAGGCACAATATGAAACATATAAGATACATACCTGCTCCATGGCTTTCGGAGAATGTGAATGATTTTATTAGTTTGCAGCTTTTCATAGACTTGTGGCAATTTTTTATAGGTTTGGTTAACATTAGAGGACTCAAATTGAAATAAGAGTGTCATAGCCTCACAGTGCATGGTCCATATATCTGAAATTTTGCTTGTGGATTTAGTTTTATGTAACTTTTGTTCTCTTTCTTTCTTTTGTTTATTTCAGATATTGAACAATGTCAATGGGAACATGGATGCAAAAAAGGCTTGCGCTGTTGCATTGAAACTTCACAGGAAGTACCTTAAAAAGGTAATTATCTGTTTCCCGTTCCATTTACTGCTGGTTACCTAAATTAATTTAGCAGCATATCATTAGGCATTTTCTTCTCTGCACAGAATGTTGACTGTTCATTTCAGATCTGTAAGCAGGAAATATGAGCTAATAGCCTGCTACTAATACTATGCATTAGAATGCTTTTTTAGGGTTACCAGACCAAATATCAATATTTGTTCTCTTGGCAGATGCAGGGAAAGAAATCCTAACACTCACTCGGTGATATATATTTCCACATCATTTTTCAAGAGCATGTCTAGTAAGTATACTTGCAATATTTGACTGGCAATGTGGCTTCTGGAGGTGATAACGGAGATTCAACTAAACGTAACTTTTGATGTCAATCCAGATTCTTCTCTAGTACGGGCCTTGTTGTATGTAAATCTCGATGCCATGTTCCCTGTCTTGAGATTGTACAAACTGAACAAGGTAGTGTATTAGCGTGCCTTATGTTCAGTATTGTTATTTCAATAGAAGTCGAAATGAAGGAAAACGTGTTATGGACCTTAACCCTAACCCAAAAATCCGAAGAGGAAAAATTGAGTTTTTTGGACAAAAGAGGTTGACTAATTGTGGCTGCTGGGATTCGTGCCCAGGTCTCCACGGCCACAACGTGGAATTCTCAGCACTAAACAACAGCCACCGCTGTGAACCAAGTACATAATAAAACATTCTATATGATTGAAATGAAATGATAAATTTATAAATCTGCTGTATGGTTAGATATAAATAAATCAATTTAGTGATACTGGTTTTTGGGTGGAACACATGTGAAAGTTCAAAGTGTTCATATTTGCAGGTTGAAAGTATCGGTTTTAGGTTGAAAGTTATGGGTTTGGTATTGAAAGGGGATATGAATGTGTGTATTTTTAAGAGAATAAAAGGCAGACCAACACACTCACACTATCCACGCTAAATAGGGGCCCCCACATAAATATGTTACCTCTGTTCCTTTTTACTTGTTTTGGAGATCAACATGGTTTTATCAACACATGCATTTTTTTGTGAGAGTGCAAGGCAAATGAATACACTCAACATAGACCACACTCACACGATCCACACACATTGGAGGCGCCCAAGGCCTCATGAAGCACGAGCACACACTTTCTGATTGAACACATGTTTGTGTACTCCTAAAATCGGTGGACAACAACGCCGAGTCTAGGACTTGAACGCTGGTGGGCTAGGGCACACCTAACCATCTAGCCACATGCCAGCTTCCAAAGAAAATTATAATGATATGATCGTAAATCCAAATAATTATATATATATTAGCGGTAAAAGTTTCAGAAAGTTAACCGCACGCATTAAGAAGCGAGGGAGTACAAAGTAACATACCGATTAACCAGGGGGAAGTATCTGGTGCACAAGCACACTTGTGTGCACATATGCACATGGCCGATCTGGGCCGTCCATCGCGAATCCAACGACCGAGATCGAGCGGTGTTCCCACCTCCCAACAGCTACGCCACATTTGCGGAAAACCCCCCGCCTGATAGGGGTGGAAACGGATCGAATATGAATCGAATAGTCTCGAATACGAATACGAATCTATATTTTTAAAACAAATATGAATACGAATTCGAATATTCTCGAATATGAATACGAATCGAATGTTGTAACGAATACGAATTCGAATCGAATATGTACTCAATTCGGTCGAATGCGAATATCCTACAACTTTTGCGACAAATATGTAGGTTCTTACTGTAAAGCAGTTAAAGATGCATGAAGTGATAATTTTATCTGACGCTCATTGGTATTTGATCTTGTTGGCAGACTAAAAAAGTGACAAAGGTCTTCATCCAATGCGAGAAACCACCTACAAAGCATACCAATAGGCCTAGGTCTTGCAAATGATTGTTCCTTGTAGTCGCTTCACGATTGGCCAACTTTCTTGGCGGTTGTGCCTGCATCTGCTCTCAGATAGAGTTCATCACTCTTGCTGTTGCATCTGTTAGGCTTGGCGAATACGGATACTATCCGAATCCGTATTTGTATTCGACGCAATTTCTCATACCACATCCGGTATCTGGGAAAAAATCGGATAGTATCCGGATCCGGATTCGTTTTCTATTCGAATACGAATTATCCTTTACCATTTACATTTTCTCGAATACGAATATCGGATAAAACGAATTATCCTCTACCATTTTCCATCCCTACCGCCCGATCGCTCCTTCCTCCATTCCCCAATCCCCGCCGCCATCCATGGCGCCTCCTCCTCTAGTCGTCGCCAGCCTCCAGTCGCTACATCCCTCCAAATGAGCCACCTCCCTCCAATGAGCCGCCCCTCCAACGAGCCCCCTCCCCTTAAACAAGTCTTGCCTACTTTTCCAAGTAGTGCTGATCTAATCCCAACAACAAACTCACTTTCAGCTCCTCCGAACCAACCAACAGTTCAACATACATTCCGTGGTTAAAAATTTCTGTAAGCACATCAGAAGATATAATTCACTGATCATCATAAATAAAACCTGATTGATTCAACAAATAGTTAATACATAATACCCATTGCATATGTTAGTTGAAGATAACATTTTCCAACAAAGAGGCTTCAGGATCAAATCCTAGATCAGGATATAGTTCATAATATCAATTTCACAATCTCAATTTGAATCATCCATACATGGACAAGTTCATACTACCATTCACATTCATACATTGAGGTTTATGCTTCATTCACATTCATACAACAAAAAAACAAGCTCATGAAACTAACCGAACGCTCCAAGGTTGCCAAACTACATATTACATTACAAAAGACTTGGAATGCATGATTGCGTGCATAGCAGGCCAATCTTCAAGAACCGGCATGCCTCAACATCCAGGTCATGATCCAAATGAACTCATGCATCAATTCCATTCCATTCCATTCAATTCAATTCCATTCCATTTGTTGCTCTCAAACAGTAGTACAATATCAAGAACATGAGCAGACCTGCAGAAGTATTCATTCAGAACTAATTCATTTGAACAAGAAAATATCCAACAGCTTTCCATTGCAGTTCAATGCATCCAGTTACACAACTATTTGGATCATTCAATGCATGCAGTTACACAACCATTTGGATCATTCAGTTACACAACCATTTAGATCATTCAGTGCACAAAGCAATGAGAAATCATGGTTCAAACATGCTTGCTGAAACATGCTTCCATTGAAAGAGCACAAAGACATAGTTCATACATTGGTTCATGAAATTGACAAAAACTACTCAAAATCTCCAGGATTCCAGTCTTGACAAAAACATGCAGCTCATTCACTCATACAACAATTGAAATCATAAATTGTTTGTCAGTCAATACTACAAGAATTGAAATCATACATTGTTTGTCAGTCAATACTACATGGCTCATTCACTCTTACGGCACTTGATGCAGGAGGGGATCGAAGAGAGGGAGGCGCTAGGTTCCAGTTGGCGAAGAGGGGTCAGTGAGGAGGACTCACAGTAAAGTGCGGCTCGTGCTTTCGGCTCGACACAGGCGGCCGGTGCAGGGGGCAAAGACGGCGACTCGTCACACATCAGCGGAGGATAGGGGTTCGGAAGGAGGGGAAAATGGAGCGAGGTCGGCGGCGCGGCGCCCAATAGTGGCAGCGGCGACTCAGGGGCGGCGAACGCTAGGGCTCTGCCGTCGCCCATTCGAGCGTAGGTGACGCAGCGGTGGCCAGATCCGGTGGACAAAGTGAGGCGGCGTCGGATGGAAGACGGCCCAGCCTGTCGGCGGAAGGGTTTGTGGGCGACGGCGGCACAACACGCCGGGGGAGAGAGCCAAGGCGGGGTTTTGCTAGAGGGGGGCTCTTTGGAGGGGCGGCGGAATCGGAGGTCGGCGACGGCTAGAGGAGGATGCGCCATGGATGGCGGCGGGGATTGAGGAATGGAGGAAGGAGCGATCGGGCGGGGGGTTTTCCGCAAATGTGGCGTAGCTGTGGGGAGGTGGGAACGCTGCTCGATCTCGACCGTTAGATTCGCGATGGACAGCCCAGATCGATCATGTGCATATATGCACACAAGTGTGTTTGTGCACCAGATACTTCCCCTTTAACCAGCGGCTTCAACTTTTATATGTATTGCTAGCCGGCAGGGGCGAGGCGGTGGGCAGATAAAAAGCTGCAGCGAGATGGGTTCAAAGTTGCGGTCAGCCGGCAAGGCACCGCATCAAGCGTGTCATCTTGTATTATGGACTGCTTTAATGTACTCCTAGAAGGCTAGTAGTAGTATTATTATTCCTTGCGCGTAGGGGGGGACACGAAGCAGCGAGCTCTTATTTTTGCATGGAATTAATTAATGAAACCCCACACGCACGTCTCGTTCCATTCTTCTTCTTCCTCTCTCCTCTCTCTCTCTGTCTCGTGGTGGTCACCAGGCACCAAGATACGCATGACTGCGTGTATGCACCAATCACGAACCAAAGCTAGCTGCTATCTAGGCATTTAGTTGGATATATACGTACATATATATATATTTAATAGAGAACAAGGGGAAAATATAATGCAGCAGCAAGCTGCAGGGAGCAGCCGCGTCCGGCGGATCGCCCACCGCACCAGGGAGAGCTGCGTCGCCGTCTTCGCCAACACCCTCTGCTCCCTCCTCCTCGGCCTCCTCCTGGTCGCCGGCGTCGTCCTCTTCGTCGTCTGGCTCAGCCTCCGCCCGCACCGCCCCCGCTTCAACCTCGCCTCCTTCTCCATCTCCGCCGTCCCCGGGGGCCAGGTCGCCTTCAACGTCTCCGACCGCAACCCCAACCGCCACATCGGCATCTACTACGACGCCACGCAGGCCTCCGTCCACTTCTACGACGCGCTCGTCGCGTCCGGCCCGGCCTTCTCCTCCACCTGGTACCAGCCCAACATGACCACCGCCTCCATCACCGGCCTCCTCAAAGTCGTCGGTCCCAGGGACACCGACGACTCCTGGTCCTCCTTCTCCGCCGCCCTCCACGCCGGCCGCCTCCCCCTGCGCCTGCAGCTCAGGACGGCCATCCGTTTCCGGGTCAACGTCTTCCACTCCGGCCGCCAGAGGATGTACGTCAACTGCAATCTGCTCGTCGGCGCTGACGGCAACCTGCTGCCCGAGTCCGTCGGGGCCGCCTGCGACAGATACTTCTGACCATTTAAAAATAGTACAACCAACTTTTGTTGCATTGCATACAGCATACGTACATGAGCGAGTGTGAGATTAATTAATTACTCTATCTATCTATCTGCTGTGAATTAACTGACCAATAATGAATGTTACATTCCATTTGAATTTGCGCCGGTCAAACATTTTAAAGTTTAACCATCGATATGTAAAGAAATATCAAGATTTACAACACAAAATTGGCATTACTAGATTCATCGTGAAATATACTTTCATAATGTATAATTATTTTTATTTGAAACAACATATTTTTGTAGAAATTGTTGGTCAAAGTGTTACCTTGGAGACCGTGCCAATGCAAAAAAAAAACAACTTGTATTTTGATTAATTATTCAACGACGTAGGCACTATTAATTCTTGAGTCCTGCCCCTTGTTAAAAAAAAGGAACGGTTTTGCTAAACAACATTCGACTGTTTTCTTTTGTCAAAATAGTTGAATTTTCATTCGTCCGATATGTTTTGAGATTTGCATTTATTCTCATCTTATGAATTGAGTTTGAATTTATTATGATTTTTCTTTGGAGAATAACGGGTTCACCACATTGTCGTATTTTGTTGGTATAGAATTTTATTTTTTTCTTTATTTTGGTCAATCTCTCAAAGCATATGTTAGATTTTGAATCATGTGATGGAAATATGAGTTATTAAGACTTTCAAGAATAATTACAGTGGCCAAGAACAAAAATACATAAATAAATTACTATAATTTATGTATAATGAAATTGCAAGTGAACTAAAATTTGACTATTTTAGACCGAGAAAACAGTCGAAACTTATATAGATGGACCCAAAAAAGAAAGGGAAAAAAGGACACAAACTTCGTTAAGACGAGGAATAACGACACGACATATATTTTGTGGTGAAATGGTGGAGCGAGATCAGCTGTAGTCATCTCAAATTTCGATAGTTAAATGGGGTGCTTAACCAATGAGCTCTTTTACCCAAGGGTGTCAATTGAATCCGAATTATCCGGCATTCAAATTTGGTTGATAGCGAATATAGTTTAGATTTTTCCATCCGATTAACAATTTGCCCCTTATTCGTATTCATATTTGCATAAAGAATATGGAAATGAATATGGTATGTACTTTTGTCATTTGAAATGTTATTTTATCCGCACTATTCATATTCGTATTCGAATTCGATAAAACAATATGCATATTTTATTGCAGCATGACTAATTAGTTGGATGACGACGAGGATTAAAATCTCTATGTATTACTTTAATACATAATTAAAAGACTATATGTCTTTGTGGTCGTAACACCTAAGGCTAACAACTCCTGTGGTCGTAAGGATTCCAGAGGTTATATAATGGGTACCCTGGTCGGATGAAGTCCTATACCCAATCCCCGACCAAATGACTGCTCATGAGATGCACATTAATTCTAATTAATAAAGTTGGGGCTGTGACAGTTCCCAAGGTAGTTTCTCAACTTTAAAGTGAATACATACTACCTCGTTTCTCAAGACATTAAGTGAGGGTCTGCCCGATATGATTTTTCATCAGAGGAGGGTTCACACGCCCAATTCATTTAAAGTTCGGGGACTAGTTGACGAGAATTAAAATCTCTATGTATTACTTTAATACATAATTAAAAGACTATATGTCTTCGTGGTAGTAATCCCTAAGGCTAACGACCAATGTGGTTGTAAGTATTCCAGAGGTTACATAATAGGTACCCTTGTCAGATGAAGTCCTGTACCCAATCCTCGACTAGATGACTGCTCGTAGAAGCAATGAACTGGTGCTTAGATCTGATTCTAAGCATATTCCTCCCGTGTGATGAATAGAGCATATGCCTTATTTACTCTAAGCCACGCGACGATTACAGCCCTAAGACACTGATGGTAACCACCATATGGTTATTGTCTTCTTCTGATATCAACCGCCGAACGATTGATACTTCACCAATAGTCGCCTCCCTCCGACCAATCGCGACGCTTCCAACAGGCGCTTCTTCTAGGAGTAACTGCCACCACTTCATCAACTACTTAAAGGAGAACACAAATGGCAAAAGGGAATTCAACTCGGAAGATCAATAGACGATTGGATTTCATCTGAAGCATTAGCATAACAATTAGTACAAAAAGTGTAATTAGGGCTAGTCCACTGTCTTGTCGAGGGCACCCCCTGTAAGGATCCAGTTCAAAGCAATAAAGAGCAATCATGTTCTCTCCCAAGAACTCTTTGTCATTTTCCTCTATTTATTTCGTAAGATCGACGACTCGATCGTCGACGGATGAATATTTTTAGTTTAATATGAATTCATATTTTTAGGTGAAATAGATAAACTAGAATGATTAGGTGTGCTATGTACGAGGATAAGGTATCATAAATATCTTGAAATTACGTAAGATATGAGGATATCCGAATATGACCGAATTGAGTAGGTATTCGTATTCATATTCAACAATATTCGAATTCGTATTCGTTTAGAAAATATGAATACGAATACGAGAAGACCACTATTCGATTCGTATTCTATCCGTTGACACCCCTACTTTTTACAATACACCTGGCACTTTGCCATTGTTAAATGTCTGCCCTACTTTGAAGGAAGATTATTTTTGGCCACAGGCATGTGTGACTCGTTAAAGCGAGTTACAATGTCATGTCCTCATCAAAGATTTTTTTAAAACCAAAGGAAAACCTCGGGTACTGCTATAAATAGGATGACTGATATACATGTGAATCTTAGGGCCACATATCAGTAAGGCATTAAATAGTAAATTCTCAAATACATCTATCTCATAATGGTAAATCTTTGGGTCCCTTTTTATAAAATGAAACCATAAGTTGTCTTGGCTCAAGCAGTTTAGCCACCATAGCTATCGCAGCCCATTACCACAATTACATTTGACTTGCTCATCACCAACTACTCAAGACAAAGCTGGTTGGTCTCTAATTCTTCACATGAGAGAGAACACCTCAACTGTTGCATTGCCCCCGGGCTCTCCTCCCAGAATCTGTTACTTTCCTGAGTGCCCGAAACACTCGGAAAATTAATTTCCGAAAGGGGCCGTCGGGAAAAACCACTCAGAATAGTTTAGTCGAGGTAATAACTGGTTTCCCGAGTGTTTTGAGATTTACACTCAGGAGAAATAACTTTCTCGAGTGTTCAGGAGAAATAACTTTCCCGAGTGTTCGAGATTACACTTGGGAAACATAAAACACTCAGTAAAAATAACTTTTCTGAGTGTTCAGATTTACACTCGGGAAAGTAGGAAAATTGTCCTGTGTATATCAACTACACTCGGGAAATCTAGCCACGTGGCAACCCAGCACACATGCAGATTCGTGATTTTCCCGAGTGTTTGTCAACTATGGACACTCGAGAAATACCTGAACAGTATATGCACCAATTTTGTACGTACAATGCATTTCATTTTAAACCGACTCGGTGACGACAGAAACTTCGGTAATCAAACATAGTATACATTCCAAAGCAAGAAAAATACCACCAATTAGGCACAAATCATTACATATATAGATTCGACAACATTAACATAATGTTTGAGTTAATAATACAACATTCACATATATAGATCGGACATCCACAATATATTTGAGTTCAAATTCGAAAAGGTAGGCAGAAGGCATGATACATATAATAGTTCCAAGTAGTTCACGGAGTGAATGCTTGGTACACCAATTATCGAGGTGCATGAGTTACCCTTCAACTTGTCGCTCCCATTGCTCAACTGCAAAGATGATGACCATGGATCAGTTATTGACTTTATAGAGTGAAATTATTACTCTATTTCATATTTGTATAATCAACTATAGTACCACCATACATAACATGTTTAAAGGTAAATTGCTTCCGGTGTCGGCTCAATTAGCTTTATTAACCAATATGTAATAATTTATTTTCATGATGCCAAACATTTCAACAAGTGGTTAACACATGGATTTCATACACATGTAGCAGCATTTCTCCAACAAGAAAATAAGAACACAATGACAGTAGAGGTGACAAAGCTGACATCAATAAATTGATATTGGTAAGCTTTAACTAAGAAAATCATCAAAATGATTTTATGTGTTATGATATATTAATAAACTAAAATGATTTTATGAGTTTCAGGTACAAACGAACAAAGCAAGCACAGTTTCTCATAAACGAGAGGGGTAAGACAACAACTTAGTGTCCAATAGAGAACAAAAATAACACATGTTGACATACATTGCACTAGTATAGTGGGAATCAAATAAAGTTCACTAACTACAGGGTGGAAACAAACCTCTATTCCACCAACTTTAATGTTGACTCCAACAGCTTCAAAGGGGTTGACAACTAGTTTTGCTCCTATACCAACAATAACCTGCATTTACAATGTATTGTATTGTTAAAACAACAAAAAAACACAATTTGTATACTGGTTTACCGGTGCTTAGGGCTTTGATTGTTAGTCTAGTATATTAGATAACCATAAACCAGAGGACAAGACCTGTCACTGTTAGAGCATCTGAATCAACTTCTCAAGGGTTAAGTAGTTTATACGCAAATATGCATGCTTGTCATTGCCAACATACTTCCAAGTGAAATTAAGTGGTTCTAGACTTTCCATTAAACAATCTAGTCTAGTAAGCATTTTCAAAAAGACTCAAACCAACCATACGAACCCAAATGCAGGTACTTGATGACATTCATGCTTTAGGATGTGAATCTTTGCAAAGATAAAAACATTTTAAGGAAACAAATAGCGTGAATCAGATCGACTTCAACAATGTAACCATCTTTAAGTACAACAGAGACGCCCTTTCATCATATCCAGCTTCAAGTTTTGTCAATAAGAGCTCCCTGGTTACCACAAACATACACTCAATAGATTGAAAAATCAAGATAAGCAAATGAAGTTAACTAGATTGGATTTGAAATGAAAGTAACAAGGCCATTAACAGTCTAGCAACACTGCAGACTTTAAAAAAAATTAAAGTATAACCTAAAATTCTTGCAAAGAGAGAGTATAAAAGAACAACAAATGTTTAGCAAGATTTACCCATCATCTGTTATAAATGTAATACTTTTTTTTGCAAAGATAGGAACATTATATACTGCCAACAAATCAAGTCAATAAAATGTTTTGGAAAATAAGAGAGAAGATGAACCTGTCTACGTCTGTTGATGAAAGCTGTGCCGCACAGGCTCGACAAAAGAATCTGCTATCGCAACAGTGTTGATGAAAGCTGCACTCAATTGAAAAGGAAAGTATTGCAGGGACTAAATAGAAGGTTCAACATCACATTTGTGTGAGTTGCACCCCACATACACGCCAAGCAGTAAAAGCTACAAAAAAAGTTAATGGAAGAGCATAACTTTGGAATGCCGGGTATTGTGAAATGATAGTGTTGAGATGAACCGAGTCTTCGCCTTGCCGGCACCATCACGAACTTTTATCCACAAGAAACTTATGGCACTCCTTGCATTCTTTAGGTTGTCTATATACAGACTGAATACATAGGATACGATGAAACTAAAAAATTAACTCTAGAACATAGGGATTGGAAATAAATCAAAGTTCACACTACATGTTCAAACGATGTGACAAGAACGTAAAACATAGCAAAAGATTTTGAATGACGTGCGATCCTTTTGCGTGTTCTCGAAGAAAAAAAATCTACCAATCCTTCCAGGACTAATTACACTATACTCTAAATTCTGAACTATATGAAATGTGTAAGTAGCATCTATTTGGTGTTCCCCATAAATGAACAGAACATCGTGGCACAGTAATTGTCAGAAAAGAAACTTCTTCCTAAACTTTAGACCATAGAGGAGGGGGCTATGACATATGAACCCTTTTTCCTCAGATAGAAATGCACCGTTCCACCAATAAAAGAATGTAATGTACATACGAAAACATGTTTAGTTTAGTGTTTTTTTGTTGAACTAACGAAAATGAGTATGTGCTTTGAAAGATCTGAGACTTGATATTGTAGTATTGTACCTTGAAAACACGAAAAGCCTCTACTTGTATAGCCTTGTTTTGTTCCTAGTCATGTGAACATGACAAGTTAAAGAAACTCAATAGCAACTAGCTATGAAGGTATTCAATAATTCATCAAAGCAAACAATGATATTTTGATAAAAAGGGTGAAAATGATACATTAATAATGCACAACAGGTCCCAGATCTCCACGACCTCCTCCGGAGGGTGGTGGGTGGTCTTAGTGAGCCCTCGGACCTCCTCGTTCGTTCCTAAGTGTGGCTATGGTAGGCCGTGGGTGCTCCTGGTTCCTAGGCTCACTCTCGGGTCACGTTCTCCTGGACCTCCGGGAGGTCTCGTTGGACCTCCCGGGAGGTCTTAGTGAGCTTAGAGGTCACTATGGACCTCTGGGAGGTCTGGTGGACTTTCGAGGTCATGGAGGATCTCGGTGCCCTAGAGTTGGAGTCGTTACAAAAGTGGTATCGAGCATGTACATTGGAGTTACCAGATTAAAGGGAATGATTATAGTCTGCTTTGGATTCTTGTGGATTTGTGTAGGAGAGTAGTATGTAATTGAAGCAAGGAATTTGTGAATTGTATAGTCTCGCCGGAATATGAGATTAGTTAGAAGCTTAGACTTCTAATTGGATGACTATAAGACTTGTAGATTGGTGGATTCAATGACAACAAGTTGGATTTAGTAAAAATAGGAAGGCGGATCCTTGGCCTCTGGTCAACACCCAAAGACTTGGTTGTGGCAAGTAGCTTTTAAAGGGAGCAGATGGAAGGAAAGATGCAACGTTGCCCTACCATTCAAGGACAACTGCAAGGCTTATTGAAGACAAGGACCAGAAGACTGTTTAGTCAGCCCCAACCCCATAGCTTCAATTGTCAGGACCTCCCATATAGGAGCCCTTTTACCGTTTAGTATGAGGATCGCTAGAGTGTTGCTAGTTGTTGGGTTCTTCTAAGTAAACTGTTGAATCGTTTTTATGTTGAGTCGTATCTTACTCTGTCCCCTTGGATCTCTTTTGTCCCTTACCTATCCTTGGTCCCATTCCTAACCCTCTGGAGCACCCAAACGGATGGACTCTAAGAATGGGAACAATGTTAACAAGAGCCTCTCGGCATATTAGTGCGAGAGAACCAAGGGTGTCTCTGAAATCCTCGAGAATCTGAATTAGTTTCTTGTCACCACGAAAACATGTTTAGTTTAGTGTTTTTTTTTGTTGAACTAACGAAAATGAGTATGTGCTGAAAGATACAGACTTGATATTGTAGTATTGTACCTTGAAAACACGAAAAGCCTCTACTTGTATAGCCTTGCTTTGTTCCTAGTCATGTGAACATGACAAGTTAAAGAAACTCAATAGCAGCTAGCTATGAAGGTATTCAATAATTCATCAAAGCAAACAATGATATTTTGGATAAAAAGGGTGAAAATGATACATTAATAATGCACAACTTTCAATGTACAGAGAAAAGATTAGTGATGGCTATTTAGTACTAAGATATCACCAGAGCTCATCCAGGACTGGGTAGCACACTAGCACCCAGATGAGTTCATCAGTGTTAGAGTGGAGAATAGTTGCAGGAGTTGTTGATGGGCACGCAGGCACGAAGATCCCTCTACGAAGGGTCGCCTGCGCTTGGGCTTGGCCCAAGGGCCTCAAGTTATGTTCGCCAAGCCCGAGAGGAGAGTAGTATGTACAAGGGTCTGGATCGCTATGCAAGACATTCTTCCAAGAGCTTGAGTTGCCTTCCCTAACATTAGCAGCTTTGGTTCCATTCTCCATTGCCTTACCCCGCAAAAGGAAAAGCGAGATATGTCACGCAGATGGTGTTGGTGAAAGATCTGCAGCAATTCTTAGAGCAAAAACATAGCCAAGAATGATTTTTGAAATAGGCATCTCCAGACCAATGTGGATAAACAAGGAAGAATGAGCAAGTACAGATGGTTCATAAGCAAGTATTTCAAAATAAAAGAGAGAGAGGCTTGGAGACCTCTTATGTCTTTGAATAAAGGCATCATATTAGCTTGAACTATATGGTGCAAGGACGAATGCGATAAGGTCCATAAAAAGCTTAAGTAACCACTTGTGGAAAAGCCAAGAACATATCGCAGAGCAAAGAGATTCCGCCATCGTTGGAAAATCCTACAAGGGTCAGGGTAACAACCAACGATATTAAACTCAGGCAAGGTCCAGGAGAAAAGCATGGCCTAACAACTTAATGATTCAGTTCATTCAGTTCACCATGATAATTTCATCATGAAACTTGTAATGAACCCATGACATACTCTCATACTTCAGAAGTTCAACATCTCATTAATAAAGTAAGGGCTATCATGTGCACCTACCATGACCTCCATCATCAGTACATCACCGTTCTCATGGTTTCCCACCTATTAGCCCATTCCTTACTCTAATTTGCAACTGGATGGATACATGTAACATGATTCACTTGGGTGGAAGATTGATGTACTAATAGTTACTTTTACTCTCATAACCATAATATGAAAACTAGAAATAAACAGAAACAAACTTTGACATGTGTGCCACCTTAGCTTTAACTATTACTACCTCTGTACTTTTATATTTGACGCCATGCAGTGCAAATAAAACGGCCAGGACGTCAAGTATAAAAGTTTGGAGGGAGTAATATTCAATAAAATTTCCATTTGTCAGCTAGATCAATCAAGTAACATATATTTGCTTGACCTACAGATCATCAGTTAACTGTCTCAAATAAGGAAATCGTAGGAAGAGCTAAGGCAATTTCTACACCATTATTTACCCACATTTTAGTCCAATTCTTTTTTGTCTTGAATAGTTGAATTTACAAATTCTCAAGTTTGATTATCTAGTTTTATAATGTTTACCAATACCTCTCCATCACAATTGGCTCAAACACATGGGAATCCAAAACAATTAAGAATGAAAAATGAACAACACAAGAAATGCCGAAATATAAATTCATCAACAACGAAGCTAAGAAGAGTTACTACATACTTAAACTCAACAACATATCGACTTCTAAAAGGATATTTTGAGGTACCATCACAAATTCAAAAGGGACACTGGAAAGAGTCCACGATGCAGCATTTGAAAATTGCATAATTCTCATAGTAAGAACCTACAAAGAGCAAATCAAGAGCTTAAATCCATAACAAAATGCACAACCACCCACCAATGGGGGAAAACAACATCAAGAACACCCTCAGGAAAAGAGGGAATTAAATGCACCAGATGCAGAAGTTCTAATCTGCCTCCTTTCATGAGTGCTAAATATTTGTTCTGAGACTTCATGGAAAGAAAGAGAGCAGGATCATGAACCTAAACTGGACGCTAATGATAATCAATATAACTAAATGCAATTCAGAAGTATTAACAAGAATGTGCAATCCTTACATCCATGACCAATACAACAGATGCATCTTCAATCCCATCCTAAGTTATTGTCTCATTTAACTTGTTTGACTATCAAATTATCAAAGGCAAGCATACAAAAGATCATATATGCTGTCATCTTATGTCTTATCTAATAATCTAATATAGGACAGTAACCAGGGCGTGGCCTTCAATGGTAGCTTGTGCAACCCCACTACCCTCATACCATGAAACAATCACCTCCAAGTAGCCACCTCCACCTTCAATCAATCACCATGAACATGCATACATGAAAAATCATCTAGCATTAGGACTTGATTCAACCTCGAACACTAAAAATTGATTTAACAAAGAACAAGAAGGGGGGAGCTGAGCCGAGCCGGCCGGCCATAGGCCAGGTGCGGGATCAGAGAGACGCGCAGGCGAGGGCACGCTGGCGGGTGAGCCCGAGAGGAAGGAGAAGCGGCGCTGGACCAACGGCGGGGCGTGGGTTTGAACCGGGCACGGGGCCGACCGGAGGAGGCGGCGCTGGGAGGGGCCCTAGCTAGAGCCGGGCCGAGTTAGGGCGGCACTTGGTAGCCGAGCCGGAGGGGCGACACCGGTCTTGGAGGCGTCGATGGTCAGAGGCCGGTCGGGCCGGAGGAGCGAGGGGAGGAGGCGCAGCGGCGTGGGTTGAGCGTGGGCCGACCGAGCCGGGAGGCAAGCGTGACGCTGCGAGGAGCCGAGCCGGTAGAGCAAGCAGAAACTAGGGCGGCTGAGGCGGGCGGCGCGGGAGGAGGAGCCAGAGGCGGCGGAGCTGGGCTGGGAGCCATGGGCGGCGGCGCCAGGAGAGAGTGAAGGGGAGGAGCGGAGTTGGGGAAATTTTGCGAGCGAGAAACGGGGAAAAAAAAGACGCGGCGGGAAAAAAAAATGGTGCAGCTTTTTTCCCAAGTATTTCTATTTTTGTACACTCGGGATTATACTTTATTTCTCGAGTGTTTTAAAAAACACTCGGGAACCTTCTTTCTACCGAGTGCTGATTTTTCGTCCCGAGTGTCATATTAAACACTTAGGACCTGTCCGAGTGTTTTTGTCCAAACACTCATAAAACAAATAGACACTCGAAAATATGCGTTTTCTGATAGTGTCTGTCCTAAGTCTGTCTTCCTTTTCTTCAGCACGAACAGATCCTCAGCGGCCCCAATACTCTGGAGTCTGGACTCTAGGAGATAAATAAAGTATTCCATGGGCTGCAATTTATTTGTACACGGACAGAGTTGGCGCCGCGCCACTTGTTCAGTGTCTTGAAAACTCTTGTCAGCAGAACCTGCATGTTACTCCATTTAATTTTTCTGAAAGCAGATATGCCATCACCAAAGATAGTAATTAAGCCAATTACTCCCTCCCTTGCTAATAAAGGTTAAAGCATCATCGTACGTCAGATTCCAAGTACAGATGATCCTAGCTATTGCCACAAAAATGGTCCATTTTATGTAATTTCTCTTCCACTTGTGCGGACTGGTTTTGCAAGATGTTCACTTGAGCTTCATGGCATGGCAAGAGAAAGCAAGTATCAGCCGATGTGGCATTATAGTACATGTGGCACGAGAGGGCGATCGCAGGCTTGATGAAGCTAGCTCGGTTCATTTGGCGACCGATACGATGATTGGATTGTAAGGCTAGCATGTAGGCGGGCAGTGGAGCCGTGGAGGAGAGGCGAGGCGAGGAATAATAATATACCACGCCAACGTTGATCTGGCAAGGAAAGCACCGGATGCAGGCCTAGGAAAGGAAAGATTACTATTTGCAGCTTTAACAGCAAGCGAGGAATATGGCGATCAAGCAGCGGCAGCATTATCGCAGTACAAGCAAGCACGCGTCTAGCTAGTGTGCTCCGATCCTGATCCTATCCAGCTAGCTACTGGTACTTTGCTTTGATTGCAATCGCATCCTCATTTTCCTTCCCTCCCTCCCCTTGTTTCGTACTAATCTTGCACGACATTGAGAGCAGAATCTGCACCTTCGTTGCACAAGGCGGCGTTGCAATAGTTACTAATCTACCAGATACTAACTAGCTAATTAAGCTAGATCAGCTAGCGGCATGGACCCCTCGTTGCACAAGGCGGCGTCGCAGGGGAACGTGTCGAGCCTGCGTCATCTGGTGGCCGGCGACCTCAAGATCCTCAACTCCGTGACGCCCCAGAGCAACACGGCGCTCCACATCGCCGCCTTGCTCGGCCACACCGACTTCGCCCGCGAGGTCCTCGCCATGAGCGAGAAGCTGCTTGTCAGCAAGAACTCCGACGACGACACGCCGCTGCACCTGGCGGCCAGGGCAGGCAGGCTCGACGTGGCCGACCTGCTCATCGGCCTCGCCCAGTCCTGGCCGGAGGACCTCGCCGGCAGCGCCGACTCGCCGTACCTCAAGAGCCCCCTGGTCATGACCAACAAGGGCGGCAACACCCCGCTGCACGAGGCGGTGAGGCACAGCCGCAGCGCCGTGGCGCTCAGGCTGCTAGAGGCCGAGCCCAGCCGCTGCCACGCGCTCAACGAGAGGATGGAGTCGCCACTGCACATGGCCGCCAGGGAGGGCCTCGCCGACGTCGTCGCCAAGATCGTTGGTTACGCCTGGGTCGAGGAGCAGTACGTGCCCTCCGTCTCCGTCAGCGGCACGGCGCTGCACCAGGCCGTGCTAGGAGGACACACCAGTGAGTCCCGTCGTGAAATTCGAGCCATTCAATTCCTTGTGATCGTGATCGATATACTCTCTCTAATGTTGGCTTTGCCCAAAAGAAAACTCACATGTGAATACTAGTAGGCAGCAGAGACAAGAAACACACACAGTTAGGGCAATTTTCTACTTGTATTTCTCTCTTAAAACCCACCTTAACAATATATCAAATAGGCTTTATATAGTCACACACGCACACAGTACTAGCACATATGCAGCCATTCCTCCCACTAACACACGCATGCATGCAGCCACTACTTGCAGTCAAGCCACTAGCCACATGATCCGATTTCCATTGCATGACCACAACGTGCACATCAACTTGCACTTGACTAAGTACCAGCCTACATGCGAACTAACAACTCCTAATATGTGTTTAATCAAAGAACTAGTAATAAACATCAAGATTAACTCTTAACATTCTCCCCCTTAATCTTGATGCATTGACTCACAAGCCGACGTCCAATCTCCTGACGCATCTTCAAGGAGTTTTGCTGCCTTCTTGCTGACCATGCCACCGGTGACACAACTTGCCGGCGTCTGTTGCTTCTACCTCAGCTCCGATTGTCTTTCGCCAGTAACACAACTAGACGGCGACAGAGACTCTCACTAGAGCTTACACACATGAGAACTTGGACACACCTACAAGAACTCATGCGCACACATATGCATCATGCACTGACTCACCTACATGCATGACCATGATACAAATATACGCAGTAAAGTCCATTACCGGTCCTTAAACTTTTTATGCTGTGTCATCCCGGTCCATAGACTTTCAAAGTGTGTCATCCCGGTCCCTAAACACTGTTTGGGTCTCAAATTAGTCCTTAAACTTTTTATCTTTGTGTCATCGGTCCATAGACTTTCAAAGTGTGCCATTACTGTGCCTAAGCAAGAGGGCTATGTTTGAGATCCAAACAGTGTTTAGGGACCGGGATGACACACTTTGAAAGTCTATGGACCGGGATGACACAGCATAAAAAGTTTAAGGACCGGTAATGGACTTTACTCAAATAAATGACACATGCAACACTCCTACTGTGCCATATACACAAACAACTTTGCCGATGCCTCCACCGTTTTAGACATCGCCTTGTCCGCGATGCCTTACACCATGACGCTGCTGATGGTGGAAGAACGTCGTTCGCCGCCGACACCGCTCCTGCCTTGCAGCCGAAGCTGCTGCACTCGCACCCATGCTCTCGTGGTGCGGCCCACGCCTTTCGACGCCGCCGCCGGTAACGCACTCGCTTTGCATCAGGCTCCCAGCTTGCCGCCCGCGCTCCACGCCACGCCACGGCGCCAAGGCGTCTTCTGCCGCCGGCGCCACCGGTGGGCACTCTCCTCACATTGAATCTGGCTCTGATACTAATTGTTGGCTTTGCCCAGGAGAAAACTCACACGTGAACACTAGCAGACAGCAGAGACAAGAAATACACACAATTGGGGCAATTTTCTACTTGTATTTCTCTCTTAAAACCCACCTTAACAATCTATCAAATAGGCTTTATATAGCCACACACGCACACAGTACTAGCACACATGCAGCCATTCCTCCCACTAACACACGCATGCATGCAGCCACTACTTGCAGTCAAGCCACTAGCCACATGATCCGATCTCCATGGCATGACCACAACGTGCACATCAACATGCACTTGACTAAGTACCAGCTTACATACGAACTAACAACTCCTAATATATGTTTAATCAAAGAACTAGTAATAAACATCAAGATTAACTCTAACATCTACTGATTATGATTAAATAAATACACAATACTAAATCCACGGCGCGCGCAGAGATCGTCGAGATTCTTCTGGACAAGCGTCCGGAGCTGACCGAGCTGACCGACTCCAACGACAACAACGCCCTCCACTACGCGGCGCAGAAGAACCACGCGCGCATTGTGGACATGCTGCTCAGCAGCAAGTCTGAGCTTGCCTACAAGCGCAACCGCGAGCTGCAGTCGCCGCTCCACGTCGCCGCCCACTACGGCTCGGCGGACGCCATCAAGGCTCTGCTCAGGCTGTGCCCCGACGTCTCTGAGATGGTGGACAGCGCCGGCCGCAACGCCTTACACGTCTCCATCGTCAGCGGCAAGGTGAACGCGCTCCGGTGCCTCCTCCGCCACGTCCACCCGGAGGAGGTGGTCAACCGCGTCGACCAGGACGGCAACACGCCGCTGCACCTCGCCGCCCAGATGACCCGCATCCAATCTGCTCTGCTTCTGCTCAAGGACCGTCGCGTCAACCCCTGCGTCCTCAACCACGACGGCCACACGGCGCGCAGCCTCATCGAGAGGACCACGGCCGCCGGCGGCGAGATGGACACCTACGAGTTGTACCTCTGGAAGCAGCTCAAGCGGCAGGAGTCCATCAAGTGCAAGAAGCAGCCGCTGCCGCCCGTTGCCACCTACCACTCGCTGCGCGGCCGCAGGGCCTCCAGCCACGAGTACTTCGAGCTCAGCGTCGAGACCTACACCCTCGTCGCCACCCTCATCGCCACCGTCACCTTCGCCGCCACCTTCACCATGCCCGGCGGCTACAGCCAGAGCGAGGGCACCGCCATCCACGGCCACCGTGCCGCCTTCAAGATCTTCGTCATCTCCAACACCGTCGCCATGTGCAGCTCCATCGTCGTCGTCTTCTGCTTCATCTGGGCATGGCGAGACCCCGTCAAGTTCAAGCTCGACCAGCTCATGTGGGGCCACAGGCTCACCGTCGTCGCCTGCCTCGCCATGCTCGTCTCGCTCATGACCGCAGTCTACATCACCGTGGCGCCCAACGCGCGGTGGCCCGCCTACGTCGTCATCGCGATCGGCGCCAGCACTCCGGTCGTGGTGTTCCTCATACTCGGCAAGGAGGTACTCTACGTTCCGCTGTAACTGCTAGTCTTGCATCTCTTTAATTAATTATACTAGTAGATTGTATGTTGGTGAAATTTGTGCTGCAAATTGATTGATTATATAACGCAGTCCATTGGTTCCTTCCATTACATGCAGACGCAGTATATATTTGTGTACTTGTACCTATGTGACAATAAATTTTAATCAAGTTCCTTTGTACTATGTGCTATATACTAAGCGTGTACGTGCAATGCACATTTTCCCAATACATCTCCTATATATGTATATGTAGACCATTGGATTGTAAAGAACAATGTTGACGGCAAGTTATGGAATGATTTCTAGCCGTCAGATGTAGTAAGTAGACCTTTTACATCTGGATGTGCAACAAAAGAGGGTGAGTCGACTTCCATCCTAGGCAACGCGGGCTCGCTTGACAGAGTTGAACAACGTAGGCAAAAGCACGTGCGTTGACTTCTGTGGATTTTTCTGTGCAGTACCGAATGAATTCCAACGACGAATTTATGTGGCATAATACACTACTACGCCTCATTATTAGGGGTGCTAATGGTTTGGATTGGAATAAATTAAATGGGTTGGGTTTTAATATGGGTTGACTTTGGATGGGTGAAAACGGGTTGAGACATCTAACGGGTTGGGGCGGGTTGGATTTACAGTAAAAAAACAGTTTGGTTTGGTTTGGTGTTGGTTCAAATGGTTCCAACCCATGGGCCCAACCGTGGTTTTAGCCCTGGGAAGACTACGCACCAACCATATCTCTAGCTTCTCCCCCACCCCCAATGGATCCAAAGTTCCCTGCCAAATTTACGCAAGCTCCCCTGCCAAATCTACGCACGCGACCATCTCTCTCCCTTCTCTGGTTCTCCCCCACCCCCACTCGCAGATCCAAACCACCCCAAACCCCCCGCACCGCATCACTCCCCCCTCCCCGCCCAGATCCAGATCCACCCGGCGGCAGATCGCGCCATCGAATCCGTCGAGGAATAATGGCCTCCGTGGCCAGGCCGCCCGCCGTCCCCGCCGGAGTCCGACCCGTGCCTTGTGGAGGCCTTCGTGCCCTTCCTCGAGAAGCTCATGAAGAACGCCTCATGGCGCAACAAGGCGCACTCCAAGCTCTCCCACACCGCCAAGTCCATCCTCAACCGCCTCCAGAACCCCCCGCCGGTGGCGCAGGCCCCGTCCACACCCACCTCCCCCTCCACGCCGACCTCCTCCTCGCAGCCGGGCCTGCTTCGTGGCCTCTCGCTTGCAGAATCATGAGAACCTCCGCCGCTGCTTGAAGACCACCATGTGGTCGTCGTCGTTCAAAGGAGGGGTGGGGGTGGTGCATGGCGCGGGCGGAGGCGACGGGGATTGGGACTGGGTGAAGGGGTGGGTGCACATGGTGATGGGGTCTTGGGTAAGAGTAGGAGTGCTGTAGAGCTCATCCTCGTCGCCGTCGTCCTTGGCACCGCTGCCGCTGAGGAAGGAGGAGCAGGCAAGCAGGTCCTCCTGGGAGGCGGAGATGTCGCCGCTGCACTCTAGCACCACCTCGCCAATCTCTCTCTCTCTCTCTCTCTCAGCAGCGTGTAAAGCAACAGCATGCAGGCGGCAAAGACAGGAAAAAGGCCAACGTGCAGGTGGCGGCATTGCATGTAGCACTAGGAGAGGGCGGTGGCCCATGCAGCAGAAAGGACGTCAAGTGCAGGCGCAAGGCTCGACAGGGGGTTGGCGGCTGGGGAGGAACTGGTTAGGGCTAGGGTTATGGCTGGTTCCCACCTCCTCTTTCTTATGTGGGTGGCTGCTGCCATGGACCGACGGCCCAGTTGCCTTTACCCAACCCTCATAATTTCAAAATACTAATTTCTTTTCTAACTTGTTAATTTCTCATTTAATTAGGCGGGGTATTACAGGAACTATGTTTGGTGCCACTATTGAGCAACTATGGTGAAATGCCATAGTTGTGTCGATTGTGGTGCGATGCCACTATTGTTCAAATTTGTGGTGCCAAGACTAGGGTGGTCTTTGGCCGGGTTGAACTTAAAATATTTTGACACTCGGGCAAGTGATCGTGCAGTAAAGGGGGTGCCATGTGCACTATGGGATGAGGTTGTCTTGCTTGAGTGGATTAAGGACTTAACTTTGTGATCCATTGAACGGGGTATTATCGTGCAACCACAAGACCATTTATGGGGGTGGTCTGGGCCGAATAATTAGTGATGTTATGACTTGGTTCTGTTGTGGTGGTGTGTGCTGATTCACAACGGCGCAAGAGGGGGCCAGGTTCCTTTACAGGACGGCGAAACCTTAGCGGGCAGGGCCAGGTCATGATAGAGATTTGTAAATGCCTTGTCACGCTCTCTAGACTGCTCACCTTCGGAAGTGAGTAAAGGTTCCGATGGGAACCCGACCCGCTAGAGAGATTGTGAATTGTGGGTAAAGTTGAACACCTTTGTAGAGTGTTAAATCTATTCGAATAGCCAAGTCATTGGTCATGGACATTGCTTGGTGAAATTGCGCAAGGGATAGACTTTTATAAAATTTGTGGTCCACGATTGGTCGTGGATATCTACGAGTGTTTTGGATGGCTCCGAATGCTCGTGATGTCCATGGTTGGTCGTGGTGGTCTTGTGAACCCTGGGGTGGTCCAAGGAGCTCCTGAGTGGGTGCTCAGAGGAGGTCTTGGAGCCCTAGGGAGGTCTTTGGGAGCTCTGGAGTTGGTGCTCCAGAGTGGCCGTGGGTGAGGTCTTGGACATGGGTGTAGCCAGACCTCCCACGAGTGGTCTTGGGTGTGAGTTGGTGCTCACCTCCCTCCTTTTCAAACAAATGTATTTATGTATATATTATTGTTTTAACTTGAGCTTTGCAAACTATTTATGTTTATTTCCTATCAAATATTGCTTTTTGCAACTAACCCTACAACTCTCACTTGTCAAGCCAATGCATGAATATTTATTGCATACTTGTTCCCTATGATTTGCTGAGTACATTCAATGTACTCATAGCTCTGTTGAGCAGTGGCCGAAGATGATTATTTCTAGGGAAGCTCGGACCTCTTCGAGGAGGAGTTCTTTGATGACCCGACCTGCTAGGGAACGTCCTCCACTCGGCAGCCTGTGGGCTTGCCAGATGGCTCCAAACATTGTTGTGTTTCTGCTGTAAAGGTTTCCTTTTGTCAGTTTTTGTAAGCCCCAGTTGGCAAACCTCTATAAGCAACCTTGACCATAAGGTCTTTGTTTAATATAAGTTAATTTGTCTGCTTCATCTATTGTTTGGCCGTGTGGTTGTGATTACACCTGTGCTGATCTGTGCGAGCTAGCTTGGTCTTTCCTGGGACTCGCTCAGTGCACAGAGGCCAGACCTCCAGGAGGTCTCCTGAGATCTCCTGGGAGGTCCTAGCGGACCTCCTCTCAGGACATACCGGGCGGTTCTATCGGATCTCCGGGCGGTCCTACCGGTCCTCCCTGAGGTCTCCTGGGAGTCCTTCCCTAGTATATCCCGAGAGGGTCCTCACAGATCACTAGTTTTGTTTTGAAAGTTTTAAAGAACTATGCTTCTAGTCAAATGAAGAATTAGGTTTTTTTTAATCCACAAAACCTTAGAAATAAAATCCAAAAAATTTCAAATAACAACATGATGCAACAAAATTTTTAAATTATCCTTATTTTTATACATTTGAAATACAAATCAAGTTTTGGGATGTTAGAGTGTGGCCTCTAGTGCCCTACCGCCGCCTCATTATCCAGCTCCAAGAGGATAAAGAGGCAAGTGCATGGTAGATAGTGATCGATGGTGGATCGTTGTATTATGTTTCACTCATTACCATTATATTGTTTATATTTTTATCTTATTTAATTACAAACAATATGAATGATCATTGATATTACTTATCATGTTATTTATTATGCTTTCGTTAGGCTTATTTGAGATGTGTTAGAGCCTAGATATTTGAGATGGTCTGATTGAGAACCAGTGAGAAGTACGGGTTGCGATCCGATAAAGAACATGCGCATTGGGTGGATGGAGCCACTCAATGGTACAGGAGGTTAGAGCCTCCACTAGTATTTTACAATAAAATTCAACTTTGTTAAAACCCGTGTTAGTTAAAAATGCTAGGTCACAGGATTTGCTACTATTTAATCTATTTTAATAGATAGCTTTATGCAAACAAAAGAACCACAAGCCACTCCTTTGATCAGCCTTGCATATTATATAACTGCATTATCTGTGTTGGCTCACGAGTACGGCTGTGTACTCATGCTCGCTCAATATATCATTATTCAGTAAGCATAAAAGAAAAAGGTTGTATGAACACTTATGAGCATTCGTCAAGACTGGAGATCAAGAAGGTCAAAAACTTGGGGTATATCGTGAGGATTCCATGTTGTATTTCAATTCCATTTTCGCTGCTGATTCTTTAACGATATTTGGCCTGGTCGGCCATTCTGACCTCTCGATTTGGACCGTCCAATCAAGATCGGACGATCAATCGGTCACCACACGTTCGGACGGTCCGAACGTTCAACTCGGTTTGGACCGTCAGATCAAGATCTGACCGTCCGACACTTTACGTTCGGATCATACGAACTGCGGTAATCCCTAACAATTTACAAAACACATTTGCAAACTTAGATCATGCCACAAGGAGTAGGAACATGGACTTCAACCATTTGCAAAGTATAGTCACATGCTACAAGGATTAGATGCATGAGCCTCGACTATTTGCAAAACACATTCACAAATAATAGCATCATGCCATCAAGAGCGAGAGCAAGCACAACGAGCTATCAACACATGACTAACTCAAACTACTAGTCAAGACCCCTCTTAATAGTACGGCAATCTATACTAGCAATCCGGTCTCCAACCAAAAACTAAGATCGGTAAAAAACTAGGAACACATCCTTAGCCCTAGCTAGTCATACCTTTGCCTTGCACACCTTCTTGAAGCTTGATGACGCACATCTTCACTTAAAGTCCCGGTTCTTGACTTTGATGCTCATCAACACATGATGATATCCTTTGCTTCAAGTTCTTGACTTGAATATGCATCAACACATGATGCATTCTTTTACTTGATGTCACATCCCCAAATTAATAAAGATGATTACTACGCATCTCATTAGCATGCATCATGATTTTCAAGCATTTACATTATATATTGCACTTGGAAAATCTCAAAAAGAGATTAAACATATACTTTAAATTGAACTCCAAAAGAAAAACCAAAACAAAAGCTACTAAAGTTCCTAAAGAAATAATTTATTCAAATACTATATTAATTATCATGAATTAATATAATTTTTTCCAAATTATTGGGACTGGTTTAAACCCTAAGAAAATTCAAACACAACTTAATGACCTACACTAAGTTTGAATTTACATTCTCCAAAATATATCATTAACAGTAATGTATAATAATTTTTATGAACACTATATCTTCTCAGGAAACCTTGTGAATTATTTCACATTTTTCTAAAATTTATTTCTATTTCTAAAGCTCTGATCAAAGTGGAGAATCTAATTTAAACCGCAGTCAAACCCTACCCCAACCAACCAGCACTGTTCCTTGGGCTCGAGTCCGACCCAAGCGAACAGACTCGATCGAGTCAACTAAATGCACCAACGCATGCAGAGCTTTGGATCTGAGTTCAACGGTCCAGATCTCTCCACCAACTCGGCAGTCCGAAAGTCACAATGAATCTGAGCCGTTAGATCAAGATCCAGCGGTGCACATTGAACCACGTAGCGTTGGCTCGCGCTTGCGCTTTGAGTCACCGCCACACCAGGCCCACTTGTCGGGTTTGTCTTCCTCCTCGGGCAGGCGCGCGCGCGCAGGAGCTGAGCTCCACGCGGCCGCAACGCGCTAAACCACTGACAGCCACCGCGTCCGTTGGCCAACCCCTGAGCTTTGGCATCTCACGCCGCCCCCACTCCAACGTCTCTCTGGCCATAATACCCCTCGCACCCGCTCCTTCTCCCTCACTTCTCCTCCTGTTGACCGAGGAGAGGGAAGCTTGTTCTTGCTCTCTACGCGGGTAAGCTTCCTCCACTTAATTCCTTTCGCCTCTGTGATCAATGTCCTTCCCATTTTGGCTAACCTCGGCTCGCGCATTTGCTTGTAGTTCTCAGTGCATCTTCGAGCTCTCTGCCGTGTCCAGAGCGCACACCCGTGGACACCCGGCGCCATTCCTAGTCTCTGGTGATGAGGACATCACTTCGACTGATATGAACACTCCTCTTCCTACTACTTTGAATGATGTGCAAGGTCCAATTACTCGGGCACATGCTCGTCAACTTATTTATCAGGTAAATTCATTTCTAGGGCTGAATGTATTATTTGAGAACTCTATGATGCTGCCTAATGGAGATGATTTACTTGTACTTAGGAATCTAGGAGTACGACTAGTTCCTCAGGGGCTACGACCAGTTCAAGAAGGTCTACGACCAGCTCTGCAGGGTCTATGACCAGTTCAAGAAGGCCTACGACTAGTTCAAGAAGGTCTACGACCAGCTCTGCAGGGTCTACGACCACTTCAAGAAGGCCTACGACCAGTTTCACCAGTACTTGGCGAGCACATAACTCGTTGGAAGCAATCTACGACCAGAGAAGCGAGCACAGTACTCATTGGACACAATCTATGACCAGAGATAGCATGGACTCCTCAAGACCACCCCAGGACCAGTCCTACGACCAGGTCTTCGACCAGAGATACACGACATGAATAGTGAATAAGGTGCCGCGTCATCGTCTTGGGCCTAATAGGGCCTTGTAAGCGTGACGAGGTCGGAGCCCAGGTTGTGTGCGCCTCTTCCCATGGCCGCACAACCCTAGGTCGACCTCCTCTCGTCCCTCCTATATATATACAGTAGCCGCCATAGATTAGGGTTGGGTTTTTCTTTGAGATTATTCTGCTTAGCAGTCTCGCCACACGTTCGGTTGAGGAACCTCAACATTGTGAGCTTCATCTATATTCGCAATACAATTTCAGATTGCATCTTCTACTTTCTTGCTTGTGTTCTCGATTCGCATGCAGGAGATAGCCTTCTTGGCGAGGTCAACCGCGTTCGGCACAGTTGACAACCATCGGAGCAGTGGTGTAGTGATTGCGAGGGATTCGATCTGATTTGGTTGGAGCCTTTGGATCATCAACGTTGTGATCTCCACAATCGACATATCAGTACCTTTCGGAAGATCGGGCCGCAGTTACATCAATTGGTATCAGAGCGAAGGTTGCCCGTTAGGTAAACTCGTTTATCCCCTTTTTGTTAGTTGTGTTCCATCACCTAGAGTCCAGAAAATTGCCCCACAAAAAGTTTTAGATCTTAGTTCTTCCGCTGTCGAAACCACTTTGTGCCTTTCGCAATTTTGTTTTCAGTTTTCGCGTTGTTGAGTTCGAGCCCATCGTCGGTGTTTTTGTTGCTGGTCTAGTCGTCATGATCTAGTTTCTAGCATCGAGTCTTTGCTGTTTTGGTCATCGTGTATCTCGGCTTGCCCTTGGTTGCATTCGTTGCAATTAGGGTTTGTCTGCTATAGCCGAGATCGTATCACCCCCCCATTCGACCACCTCCTCGGATTTGACATCCTAGTCGAGTTCGACCACCTCCTCATGTTCGACCACCTAGTCGGATTCGACCACCTACTCGAGTTCGAACACCTCCTCGTGTTCGACCACCTCCTCGGCTTCGACCACCTACTCGAGTTCGACTACCTAGTCGGGTTCGACCACCTCCTCGTGTTCGACCACCTGGTCGGATTCGACCACTTACTCAAGTTCGACCACCTCCTTGTGTTCGACCACCTCCTCGGCTTCGACCACCTACTCGAGTTCGACTACCTAGTCGGGTTCGACCACCTCCTCGTGTTCGACCACCTAGTCGGATTCGACCACCTACTCGAGTTCGACCACCTCCTCGTGTTCGACCACCTAGTCGAATTCGACCACCTACTCGAGTTCGACCACCCTACTCGAGCAACACCCCTTCGACCATCCTTTTATTACCTTTATACCCCCGCTCTCCGGAAAAAGTTCGTGACCCATATATATCCCTAGACCCGGAAGAGGGTTTTGAAGAGTTGTGAGTCAAGGTCACTTTCACAAAAAAAAAAGAGAGGAACCCTAGTTTGGGTTTCGGCAGTCAAAAAAAGAAGAAGAAGAAGAAGAAGAAGAAGAAGCAAAAAAAAAAGACCACTTGCAGTTGGCTCATGACCACCTCCAGTTGGTCTACGACCACGTCCAGTTGGCCCATGACCACCCACAGGTGACCTACGACCATCCACATGAGAGATCAGTTGCTTTGCGAATTTTGTCCCATTATGCTTGTATCTACCCTATCTTTTCGACTTGCTTGAGCTAGTTCTAGGAACGTGTTTGGGCCAGCAACTGTGACGAGTACCGTGGAGTTTGATTCAGCTTTGCTAATCTGATTTCATTATTGCTATTCCTTGCTACATATTGTGCCTTCCGAGCTCCACCTACTCTTGATCAGAACAGGTCCCCTCTTGTAATCATACCCGCTCTCGACACGGTATCACGAACCAGCCACCGGTTGTACCACTTG
Source organism: Phyllostachys edulis (assembly GCA_036346405.1). Classification (NCBI taxonomy): domain Eukaryota; kingdom Viridiplantae; phylum Streptophyta; class Magnoliopsida; order Poales; family Poaceae; genus Phyllostachys; species Phyllostachys edulis. The sequence continues at coordinate 134,632 of CM070550.1, read as the reverse complement.
CTGTGTTGGTAAGAACACTTGTAAGAGTGTGGTAAGACGCTTGAGAGTGTGTGATTCCACCTTCCATCACCTAGTAGTTGATAGGGATAATACCTTTGTGTTGTCTTTTGTTTTCTGCTAACCATGACAGGTGAGACGTCTGATGAGAAAGAGTGTGTTGTAAAGGGAGAACTCATGACGCTCTTGGATGAACAACGCACTACCATTAATGAGGACATCAACAGGAAGCTTCAAGCTACAATGACCACATTGCAGCACTCAATCAACGATAGTATTGCAGCACTCACTACACGCCTTGAAAGAATGGTAAATCGGCAACCAAACAATGGACGCGAGTATGATCACGATGCAGCCCAAGATCTTGAGGAGGGAGATGATAATGAGAGGCAAAACTGCAACGCCGATGCTGCTCTTGCTGCCCAAGATGCACGTCAACAACACCGCCTACATCATAACCGTCACGGTATGAGAGGTAATAATTTTCAGCACCACAATGCTCGTGTTAATGATGACCCATTTGCTAAAGTTAAATTTACCATACCATCTTTTGCGGGTGTTTATGATGCTAAAATTTATCTAGATTGGGAGATGACAGTTGGGCAAAATTTTAATGCCCATCTAGTTCCTGAAGTGCATAGAGTCAGACAAGCTACTAGTGAGTTTAAAGATTTTGCTATCATTTGGTGGAATCAAGTAGTTAATTCTGGCTTAACACCTGATACATGGGATAGATTGAAGGTAGCTATGCATGCTAGATTTGTTCCTCCTGCTTTTAAACGTGATATGCGTAAGAAATTACAGCGCTTAGACTAAGATAATAGATCTGTCGAGGAATATTATCAAGAACTACAAATAGGCATGCTGCGTTGTAATGTTGTTGAGGATGAGGAAGATAAGATGGCTTGTTTTATGGTGGCTTAAGGCATGAGATTCAGGACATAGTTGATTACAAAGACTATAATGATATCAATAGGTTGTTCCAGCTTGCTTGTTTGGCAGAAAAGGAATTGCAGGGTAGACAACAAAGGACTAGGAACAACTTTGGCAGTACATCTACATCGAGATCGACGCCGGGACAAGCCAAGACATCCCCACCTCCTGCTTTTCGGTCTACTGCCCCCTCTATGAGTAGGGCGCGTTCAGCAGCACCGCCACCACCGTCACGCGCACCCGAGGTGAGCAAATCTACTAGTGTGCAGGCACCTACGCAGAGCTCTTCATCAGTTGCTTCCACGGGTCGTACGACGGGCATTGTGTAACATCATTGTAAAGGGATGGGCCACTTCATGAGGGATTGCCCAAGTCAGCACGCGTACATTGCGACAGAAGACGGTGGTTATGTAAGTGCTAGTGATGTTGAGGATGAATATGCTCTTGCAGCTAACCTTGCAGGTAATGAAGATGATCATGAGACAGATAGCGATGGTGAGGAAATTTTAGGTGCCGCTGCTACGGCGAATTATAGGACCATAATTGTGCAGCGAGTATTGAGCACTCAACGAGAACAAGAGGAGAAGCTACAGCGTCATAATTTGTTTCAGATGTTTCTCATCGTCAAGGATTGTCGTGTTCGTGTCATAATTGATGGCGGGAGCTGCAATAACTTGGTGAATTCAGGATTGGTCAAGAAGCTTGGCTTGACCACACGTGCACATCCTTACCCATACCACATTCAGTGGTTCAACAACAGCGGTAAGGTGAAGGTAACACAATCTGCGAGAGTGCATTTTTCTATTGGTTCCTATCATGATGTTGCTGATTTTGACGTCGTACCTATGCAAGCCTGCTCACTTTTATTAGGTCGTCCTTGGGAATTTGATACCGATGCAACTCATCATGGTAGAAGTAATAAGTACTCTCTTGTGCACAAAGGAAAGAAAATAACTTTGCTACCTTTGACACCTACTGAAATTGTGAATTGTGATAAAGAGCTAGCTGAAAATGAGAAGAAAAAACTTGGACATGAATCTGAAAATCAGCAAGTGGTGAAGGATGTTTTCCCACCTAAGAAAGAGAGGTTTGCACCTAGTTCTAGAACCGAGGGAATTAAATTAAAGGGTTGTGTCATGCTTGCAACCAAATCGGATCTTGCTGAAATTTTTCATCATGATATGCCATGCTATGCTTTGATATGCAAGGATGCCTTATTTTCACTTAATGATATATCTAGCTCTTTGCCGTCTGCTGTCACTAACCTTTTGCAGGCATATGAGGATGTGTTTCCAGCTGAAATACCCCCGGGGCTGCCACCTATTAGAGGGATTGAACACCAAATTGATTTAATTCCGGGAGCGACTTTGCCAAACCGAGCGGCGTATAGGACCAATCCAGAAGAGACAAAGGAAATTCAGCGACAAGTCCAAGACCTTTTGGACCGAGGGTACGTACGGGAAAGCCTTAGTCCTTGTGTTGTTCCTGTTCTTTTGGTTCCTAAGAAAGACAATAGTTGGCGTATGTGTGTTGACTGTAGAGCAATTAATAATATTACAATACGGTACCATCATCCCATTCCTAGGTTAGACGATATGCTTGATGAGTTGAGTGGTTCTAGTCTTTTCACAAAGATTGACTTGCGTAGCGGTTACCACCAGATTAGAATGAAATTGGGAGATGAATGGAAAACTGCATTTAAAACTAAGTTCGGACTATATGAGTGGTTAGTGATGCCTTTTGGTTTAACTAATGCACCTAGCACTTTCATGCGTTTGATGAATGAAGTTTTGCGTGCTTTCATTGGAAAATTTGTGGTGGTTTATTTTGATGATATTCTGATCTATAGCAAGTCATATGAAGAACACATGGATCATTTACGTGCTGTTTTTAATGCTTTGAGAGATGCACGTTTGTTTGGTAACCTTGAGAAGTGCACCTTTTGCACGGATCGAGTCTCTTTTCTTGGCTATGTTGTTACTCCACAGGGCATCGAAGTTGATCAAGCCAAGATCGTCGCTATCCAGAGTTGGCCGCCTCCTAAAACGGTCACACAAGTGTGGAGTTTTCTAGGACTCACTGGTTTCTATCGGCGTTTTGTTCCGGATTTCAGCACCCTCGCTGCACCGCTGAATGAGCTTACAAAGAAGGGAGTTCCTTTTACTTGGGCCACCATACAACAACAAGCTTTCGACGCTCTCAAAGATAAGCTGACACATGCCCCTTTGCTTCAACTTCCTGATTTCAGCAAGACTTTTGAATTAGAATGTGATGCTAGTAGCATAGGTCTTGGTGGTGTGTTAATTCAAGAAGGAAAACCTATTGCTTACTTTAATGAAAAATTAAGTGGTCCTAGTTTGAACTATTCTACCTATGATAAAGAATTATATGCTCTAGTTCGAACTTTGGAAACATGGCAACATTATTTATGGCCCAAAGAGTTTGTAATACGTTCTGATCATGAATCTTTGAAGCATATTCGAAGTCAAACAAACCTGAACCGCAGACATGCTAAGTGGGTTGAGTTTATTGAATCTTTTCCCTACGTCATTAAATATAAAAAGGGGAAAGAAAATGTGATAGCTGATGCTTTGTCTAGGAGATATACCATACTTTCACAACTTGACTTCAAAATCTTTGGATTAGAGACAATAAAGGAGCAATATGTGCATGACGCTGATTTTAAAGATGTGTTGCTAAATTGTCAAGAGGGAAAGGGTTGGAATATATTTATGGTGCATGATGGATTCGTGTACCGTGCTAACAAGCTATGCATTCCAAATAACCTTTAGTCTTTGTTGCTACAGAGGCGCATGGAGGAGGATTGATGGGACACTTCGGCGTGAAGAAGACCGAGGACATTCTGACCCACCACTTTTATTGGCCAAAGATGAGGTGTGACGTCGAACGCTTCATTGCCCGCTGCACCACATGCCAAAAAGCTAAGTCACGACTTAATCCTCATGGTTTATACATGCCTCTTCCTGTTCCAAGCATACCTTGGGAAGATATTTCTATGGACTTTGTTTTAGGGCTCCCTAGAACAAAGAAGGGGAGGGATAGTATTTTTGTTGTCGTGGATAGATTCTCTAAGATGGCTCATTTTATACCATGTCATAAAAGTGATGATGCTACAAATGTTGCTGATTTGTTCCTTAAGGAAATTGTTCGCTTGCATGGTATTCCGAATACAATAGTTTCAGATCGTGATGCTAAATTTCTTAGTCATTTTTGGAGAACCTTGTGGTCTAAGTTGGGGACTAAACTGTTATTCTCCACTACTTGTCATCCCCAAACCGATGGACAAACTGAGGTAGTTAATAGAACATTGTCTACTATGCTTAGGGTTGTGCTTAAAAAGAACTTAAAAATGTGGGAGGAATGCTTGCCTCATGTAGAGTTTGCTTATAATCGTTCACTGCATTCTACTACAAAGAAGTGCCCTTTTGAGATTGTTTATGGATTCATACCTCGTGCACCTATCGATTTGTTACCTTTTCCAGCTTCAGAGAAGGTAAATTTTGATGCTCAACAACGTGCTGACTTGATACTAAAGATGCATGAGACAACGAAAGCGAACATTGAGATTATGAATGCTAAATATAAAGTTGCTGGTAGTCAGGGACGCAAGTATGTCACTTTTGAACCTGGTGATCTTGTGTGGTTACATTTGCGTAAAGAACGATTTCCTGAATTGAGAAAGTCTAAACTCATGCCTCGTGCAGATGGTCCTTTTAAAGTTCTTGAACGTATTAATGATAATGCATATAAGTTAGACTTGCCGGCGAATTTCGAGGTTAGCCCCAGCTTTAACATTGCAGATTTGCGGCCTTTCTTGGGTGAGGAGGATGAGCTTGAGTCGAGGACGACTCCAATTCAAGAAGGGGAGGATGATGAGGACATCACTTCGACTGATATGAACACTCCTCTTCCTACTACTTTGAATGATGTGCAAGGTCCAATTACTCGGGCACGTGCTCGTCAACTTATTTATTAGGTAAATTCGTTTCTAGGGCTGAATGTATTATTTGAGAACTCTATGATGCTGCCTAATGGAGAGGATTTACTTGTACTTAGGAATCTAGGAGTACGACCAGTTCCTCAGGGGCTACGACCAGTTCAAGAAGGACTACGACCAGCTCTGCAGGGTCTACGACCACTTCAAGAAGGCCTACGACCAGTTCAAGAAGGTCTACGACCAGCTCTGCAGGGTCTACGACCACTTCAAGAAGGCCTACGACCAGAGAAGCGATCATAGTACTCGTTGGACACAATCTACGACCAGAGATAGCATGGACTCCTCAAGACCACCCCAGACCGATCCTCGACCGTGTCTTCACCGAGATACACGACATGAATAGTGAATAAGGTGCTGCGTCACCGTCTTGGGCCTAATAGGGCCTTGTAAGCGTGACGAGGTCGGAGCCCAGGTTGTGTGCGCCTCTTCCCACGGCCGCACAACCCTAGGTCGACCTCCTCTCGTCCCTCCTATATATATACAGCAGTCGCCATAGATTAGGGTTGGGTTTTTCTTTGAGATTATTCTGCTTCGCAGTCTCGCTGCACGTTCGGTTGAGGAACCCCAAGATTGTGAGCTTCATCTATATTCGCAATACAATTTCAGATTGCATCTTCTACTTTCATGCTTGTGTTCTCGATTCGCATGCAGGAGATAGCCTTCTTGGCGAGGTCAACCGCGTTCGGCACGGTTGACAACCATCGGAGCAGTGGTGTAGTGATTGCGAGGAATTCGATCTGATTTGGTCGAAGCCTTTGGATCATCAACGTCGTGATCTCTACAATCGACATATCAGTACCTTTCGGAAGATCGGGCCGTAGTTATATCATCTTGGAGGTATTATCCTCAACCTTGCACGTCATAAGGTGTATTAGGATATCTTAAAGACTTCCCCTCAATCAATTTCATTGATGCTTCATAGGAGATTTCAGATTTCGAAGTTTCTCTTTTGTCGGCCGCCGACATTGCCCTTCGTCTCCAGCTCCGACTGGTAAGCCTTTGACCAATTCTTTGCTCATGAAGCAACCTTATATGGTCCTTGAACTAACCCGAGCATTCTTTTTGCTCTACTTTGCTCAGAGCATCATCTTTTCGTGAAGTCGTCCCGCCGCCGTCATCTGCTTCGACGTCGGCCAAGCTTCAGCTACTCCGAGCTTCCACAAGCACCCTTCTTCGCTCAGGTATCTCTCTCTTAGTCCCTAGGACCTCACTTTGTTGTTTTGCTCTTTTGCCGTATTAAGCGCTGCCGCTCAACTCTGGCTAGCCACCGTTCTAGGCTGGCTCAGGTGCCGTGACTGCCCTCAACGGGTACGCAATACTATTGCGCACCCGACAGTACCCTTGGTTCGCGCCGCCATGGCGCACAGTGCCGACGAGCCGCCGGTGAAGCGCGCGGGGCAAAAACCCCGTTGTCGTATTTGGACATGTACTGTAGCAAAATGATTAGGAGTTAATTGGTAATCATTAGCATATAATGACTGTCTTAACAAGTTAAAGAGTCGCTTACATGTGGGCCCAAACTTTTAAACCCGCATCTGCTTTAGTAAATGTACCACTTATAACTAAAACCATTCTGGACCGTTAGATGCGAAATCAGCGGTCCAGATCTATTGGGCCGTTCGGACCGACCGAACGCGCCACGATTTTGGATCGTTGGATCTTAATCCAACGGGTCATACGCGTGGCCGAGCGTTAGCACGCGTGTCTCGCGGTGAGTCGCTGACAAGGCGGGCCCACTTGTCGTAGCGTTTGCGTTAGAGCGGTCTTGTCACGAGCCCCCATGTCGATGACCGCAGCTGGGATAGTGCCCTGTAAGAAAAGTATTAAACGGCTTAGAAAATCCAAGAATGAATTATTTACACACTAAAAATTGTATTAACTTCTAAAATGCATAACTGATTCATTTTAACTCCAAAATGGATGAAACCACTTCTGATAATTTTCATTTTTGATGAACTATATATTAAAATTGGTTTCAAACATGTCTCTATAACTGAGAGTATTAATTTGAGAAATGAGGTATTAACTCCATTATTTTTACAAAAGAAAAAGCTGATAACTTTAGAAATTCATAACTAAATCATGAAAACTCCAAATGAGGTAAACTCAACTATTTTGGACTTGTAATAATACTACCTATTTATCCATATAATCCTTTGTTCCACTACTGTGTTACAAATTTTACCCAAATAATTAAATTCAATGAACAGTAACATATTGCAATTTTCTGGAAAACTGAAATTCAAATTGCTATAACTCTCACATGCTAAATCCAATTGGAATAATTCTTTAACCTAAATTCATCTAAAATCATGACTTAGCTACTGTAGAAAAATCATGCATTTTTGAGCAATTTGAATTTTTTAGTATTTCTCGATGTTTATTCGGTATTGCTCTTATATAGATTCCGAGCCTATCGATATTGACTTATACGCTACTGAGGGAGAGCAACTAAGTTACCAGCAAGGCAAGCATCATTTGAACTTTCTTTTGCATCATATTTGATCCCAGTTTTTGTTAAGTTAGTGCAATGATAATTGTTTGCATGCTATTTTGATAATGTCGCTATTTTTGTGATGAGTAGTTAGATACATCCTATTATCTTGTCATTGAGGTTATCCATGAATTATTCCAGTACCAACATACTTAAGTTAAGTTGTGTGAAATATTTGGCATGGGATTGCTTAGCCATGCAAGTCTAGAACGGTAGTTTGATTGTCAGGAATAACCCGACAATTATGGGAAATACAAACTTTATTATCTACTTTTTATTTTAGATCTTCGTATCTATTTTATGAGATAAATTTTGTCAATTTAAATGAGTTTTGGGTCTGGACAAGTGGATGCTAGTGAAGGTGCCTTCGTGCACGAGCCTGGGTAAGTGATAGTCTTGTTTGGACCATTAAGGACCGAACATTGGTACCATCGATTCAAGTACATTCGTGCTACCACACGCGGGTTGGGAGCCGTACGGTTAAGTAGGGGGAAGGTTTTATTGTGTTAAGTCTCAAGGTGGTGTAAGGGCATAGAGACCGTAAAATCCTATGTTCCTTAGGAGCCGATAGGGCATAGAGACCGTGAAAGTCCTATGTTCCCTAGGATCCCTGGTTAGGGAGACTTAGCTCAATAGGATTTTTTTGCCGAAAATGACCATATCTTGATTTACCCGGCCGGCATACCATAGGGAGTATGCTATTTTCGGAGGCATCTGGAGGCCTACGGGCTAATCAAGTCGTGTGGGTAAAGCAGTACACCTCTGCAGAGATAAATATATTCGAATAGCCGTGTCCACGGTTATGGACAACCGCTTGAGTTCGGAGCTGCTAATTGTTAGACTTTGACAATTAAAATTGTTGTTATAACTTGTATTGTCATGAATGGGATGTCATGCTTGTTGCTGTATCAAAGTGGACAGCCACTTTGCTATTTGTATGATTCATTTGTTATTCAAATTATTACTTCTTCACATGCTTTACTTCTACTTCAAATCTGATTTAGAAATGGCACTTGAAAAACTAGTATGTGTAGGTTATAAACTATTGCGTCTCTTTTGCAAAACTAAGCCAATATGAGCCATCCTTTGGAACAACCTCTAGCATAACTAATTTTTATTTGTGTAAGACTTGCGAGTACCTTTGTACTCAATCCGGTTGCTGCAATTTCAGGTGAGGAAGGTTATGAGCCCGTTGAGCTTGCTAGCGCCGATTTAGGCGATGCTAGTGAGTAGTGCTATCATTTATCTCCCAGTCGGTTGCCGATGGGATATGTGCATACCACTGCTAGTCTTTTGGTTTATTTACTTGTTTCCGCTGCTACTTAATACTCTTATTCGAATTTGGCCGGTCGGCCGTTTGTAATAGTTGTAGACTTAAACTATTATGTTGTATGTCTTTTGAACTATCGATGAATGGTTGTTGTATGGATGTGATCAACGTTGTATGAGAGTATGAACATATTGGTCACTGATCTTGGGAGCCAATATGAGTTCATGCTCGCTGTTCATGGCTTCCCATTTAACTCTCTAAGTGTAGTGCTTGACTTGTTGGAGAACGGACAATCATGTAGTGCTCGCAGAGGAGCAACGCGCATGATCGTCGGGGCTCTAGTTTTCAGTTAAGCCTCTCGCTTAGATGGAGTTAAGTTGAAATCCATTTACTTGAGGCCTAGAGTTACTTCCTTAAGATCGGGATTTGCCTCGGTCTTACGGGATTAACCCGGGGGTCCTCTCAGCGTTGGTATCAGAGCCATACTGACTATAGGATAGAGATAGCACTAGCGTTAAGTTTAGCAAGTCCCTTGGTCAAAATATTTTCAAGTTATCAAAATTACTTCTGAAAGTTTAAGTTAGGAATATCTTTTATTCCTCACCCATCTTAGTATCATTCCTTAACTTTTTCTGGTTTCGGTTTGCAAAACTAACTTACCTTGCCCTTCTTGTCCTTTAGATGAACCCTCAGTATCTTGTTAAGGAGAGTCAAGCTGAAGGCATCGAGGGATACCCGGCGTTACTAAGAGACATGACGTGGAGAGAAAACTTCACGTATCAGCCGTCGTACTACATCTACAGGCAAGACCATGGACCAGGGATGGAAGAATATTGTGTAGTGATTCGTATCATACCAAGAGCAGTTGCGGGAAGTGTCCCGTACCGTTTCTAGGCACACGGCACATCTGAGGCCACGACACTGCAGGAGGTGGCTTGTGTAGCTATGATTCACCTATGTTATGACTTGACGGAGTTGTCCCAGCCTCCGTACGACCACTTCCCCATACAAGCCCATGTCTTGGAAATGAACACTGTTGCTCGGATCCAGAATGGTGAGGATCCGCAGGTGCGACAGCTGGCGAGGTTGGTTCATATCATGGACCAAGTTCATCGTTGCACCAGGTGTGAGCTATGGGAGACACGACGTCATCTCATAGTGGCCCAGGGGAATCTGCGGTACTTGTACAGTAGGGGGCTTGTTGGCCGGGACATGCTATCTGGCATCAACGAAGTTTCCCCCTATGCATCTGCACCACCAGAGTACCGACTCCCTGAAGTGGAGAACCATGTTATCAATGAATGGTTACCCTTGCGCCTCACTAATCTGGAGGACCCTGAGGACAAAGGATCCCCCGGATACCATCTTCTTGACGAGTTTCCGGTGAACTTTGACCGGAACAACATTTAGGATGTAGGGTTGTAAGCTCACTATCCGGACATGTGTTCAGCGAGTCATGTATCTTAAATTCCTGTATTAGGCTAGTAGTTGTTTGAATGTTCGAGTTTATTTGCAAGAACTTTTATTTCCGGCAGGTACCATTCGCCTACGGGCCAATATCAATGTAATTGTACTAGAATTCTATGATTTGCTTTAATGGGTCTTATGTTGGCCTTTGTGCCTTTATGTTCTTTTGGTGTTAAGTTCTTGCGCACTTTTCACATGTCATTATGCATGTTTAGTTAGTAATGACTTCATTATATCTTCTAACCGTCCATGTCACCGCAGGATGACAGGACCCAACACTCGTTCGAGAGCTCAGCATGACGAGGGATCTCCATCCCTTGAACCTCGTTCTGCTGCAATGGGTGATCCTTCTCAGCAGCATCATCACGAGGTAGTACACCTAAAGAAGCACTTCCACCACCTCCCACCATGGCAGAGGTGTTGGCTCAGATGGAGAGAAACCGCATGGACCAGACAAGGATTCTCGAAGTTATCGCTCGCAACACCTCTCCTGCTCCCGCGGCAACAGGGGGAGGGGGAAATCATAGGCAACATGGAGGTCTCGCTAACTTTCAGCGGACCAATCCTCCAACCTTTGCGGGCACAGAAGACCCGATGGAGGCTGAAGATTGGCTAAGGAATATTGGGAAGAAGCTAGCTATTGCTCAATGCACAAGCATTGAGAAGGCCCTCTTTGCCAGCTATCAGCTGGAGGGCACTGCCAGCGCATGGTGGGATAACTTTTCCACCATGCAACTCGACGGAGACATTCCCTCTTGGAACGAGTTTCGAGCAGCCTTCAGGGAGGCCCACATTCCTGAGGGGGTCATGTCGATCAAGCAGCAGCAGTTTCTTGCTTTGAAGCAAGGGAACAAGACTGTCACTGAGTACCTTCACGAGTTCAACTCTTTGGCTCGTTATGCTCCTGACGACGTCTCCACCGATGCCTGCCGCCAGAGCCGTTTCATGAACGGCTTGACTGAGGAGATGCAGCTAGCTCTCACTGTACATGACTTCCAGAACATTCAGCACATGGTGAACAAGGCTGTTGTGGTGGAACACAAGAGTGTAGCAGTGGATGAGTCAAGAAAGAAGAGGAAGGCTGCTCAGAATTCAGCTAGCGGCAGTTTCCCTCGGTAGCGCACCAAACCGCCCCAGGTATCTCGTTATCAAGCTCCAGTGCCACCAAGGCCTCCCACGACAACTCCACAACTTTCTCTACCAGCGGCATAGCGGTACAATGGGGGTAAGAACCCCCAAAATAGCGACACATTCAAGCCAGATGTCACTTGTTTTCATTATGGCCGCCAGGGCCACTATGCGTCTCAATGCCTCGCCAAGCAGTGAGGGATGCCCCGGACTTATCGAGCTCCTACACAACCTCCAGCTGCAGCAAGACCTTCACCACCTCCAAGGGCAGCATCTACCCCTCCTCAAGTCCTTGCACATGGCTGAGTGAACCACGTTACCGCTGAGGAGGCAAGCGACGCTCCAGACGTCGTTTTGGGTACACTTCTTGTAAATTCTTGCCCAGCATCAGTTTTATTTGATTCAGGAGCATCTCATTCATTCATTAAAAAGGAATATGCTGCACTTAATCAATTCGAGATGCATAAACTTCAGCTGCCTTATCAGATCCAGTCACCGGGATCGGTTTTCCAAACCGATCAAGTCTGCCGGGACGTAAAAGTGGAAATTCAAAGTGTTAACTTCTTGGCAAACCTAATTGTGATAACTTCAGTGGGTATTGATGTGATCTTAGGGATGGATTGGCTGTCCAAAAATTAGGGAAAGATCGATTGTGCTCAACGGTCTAATTCAGTCACAAGTGAAGACGGCAGCCAAGTCGTTTTTGCACCTTTAGTGGGCAATTCTCATCTCTATGTCTTGGAAGCTGGTACCTCCCTTGAATTAGAGAAAGTACTAGTGGTATGTGAGTATCCAGATATATTCCCCGAAGAACTCCCAGGAATGCCCCCTGATCGCGAAGTTGAATTCGTCATCGAGCTTGCACCCGGTACTGCGCCCATTTCAAAGCGGCCGTATCGAATGCCTCCTAATGAGTTGGTAGAATTGAAAGAACAACTCAAGGAACTTCAAGATAAGGGATTCATTAGGCCGAGCTCCTCACCTTGGGGATGCCCGGCTATCTTTGTCAAGAAGAAAGACAAGAGTTTGCGGATGTGTGTTGACTACCGTCCGTTGAACGAAGTCACTATCAAGAACAAGTATCCGCTTCCGCGGATTGATGATTTGTTCGATCAATTGAATGGAGCTCAGGTTTTCTCTAAGATTGACTTGAGATTGGGCTACCATCAAATCAAGGTTAGAACTGAAGACATACCAAAGACTGCATTCTCTACTCGTTATGGTTTGTACGAGTACACTATTTTGTCCTTTGGCCTAACCAATGCTCCAACTTACTTCATGAACCTTATGAATTCGGTTTTTATGGAGTACTTGGACAAGTTTATTGTTGTATTCATCAATGACATCCTTATCTACTCCAAGTCTGATGAAGAACACGAGCAGCACTTAAGGCTTGTGTTGGAGAAGCTTCGTCAACATCAACTCTATGCAAAATTCAGCAAGTGCGAATTTTGGCTTCATGAAGTGAGTTTCTTGGGTCATGTATTATCCAAGGGTGGTGTCGCTGTTGATCCAAGAAAGGTGCAAGATGTACTAGACTGGAGGCAACCCAAAAGCGTCACCGACATTCGTAGTTTTCTTGGACTTGCGGGATACTACCGCAGATTCATCAAGGATTTCTCCAAAATTGCGAGGCCAATGACCCAACTATTAAAGAAGGAGAAGAAATTCAAATGGTCAGTGGAATGTGAGCAAAGCTTTCAGACCTTAAAAGATCTCTTGACCAAGGCTCCAGTGCTCATCCTACCGGATATTCACAAGAGCTTTGGCATTTATTGTGATGCATCTCGCCACGGGTTCGGTTGTGTGCTCATGCAAGAGGGCCGAGTGGTGGAATATGCATCAAGGCAATTGAGGCCTCATGAAGCTAATTATCCCACGCATGACTTGGAGCTAGCAGCTGTAGTCCATGCGTTGAAGATTTGGCGACATTACCTCATCGGTAATCGTTGCGAGATCTACACTGATCATAAGAGCCTCAAATATATTTTCACCCAAGTCGATCTAAATTTGAGGCAAAGAAGATGGTTCGAGTTGATCAAGGACTACGATATGGGACTTCATTATCACCCAGGGAAAGCTAACGTAGTAGCCGATGCATTGAGTAGAAAATCCCAATGCAACTGTTTATCGGTAACTCCTTTTTCGGTAGGCTTGTGTGCTGCTATGCAACGTCTGCACCTGGAGATAATTGAAGAAGGTTCTCTTGCTGTCCTAAGTGTGAATTTTACACTTGAGGACCAGATTAGAGGAGCCCAAAAGGCTGACATGGGAGTAACTCAAATCCGTGAAGAAATGAAGAAAGGCAAGGCCAAATGCTTCAAGGAAGATGCGCAAGGCACCCTATGGTTCGGAAACCAGTTGGTGGTGCCATTTGATCGCACCTTGAGAGAACTAATTCTCAAAGAGGCTCATGACTCCAAATTCTCTATTCACCCAGGTAGTACCAAGATGTATCAAGATCTGAAGAAGCGGCTATGGTGGAGCCGAATGAAGAGACAAATCGCGCAATATGTTGCCAAGTGTGATGTATGTCAAAGAGTCAAGGCTGAGCATTTGAAGACAGCAGGTACTCTCCAACCCTTGCCCATTCCAAAGTGGAAGTGGGAGGAAGTAGGGATGGATTTCATCACCGGACTTCCAAAGACTCAATCTGGGTCCGATTCTATATGGGTGATTGTCGATCGTCTGACAAAAGTTGCTCACTTCATTCCGATCAAGACCACCTACTGCGGGGACAAGTTAGCAGATCTTTATATCTCCAGAATTGTTTGTCTCCATGGTGTACCAAAGGTGATCGTTTCGGATAGAGGTCCTCAGTTCACATCTCACTTCTAGAAGTGCTTGCATCAAGCAATGGGGACCAATATGTCTTTCAGCTCAGCTTATCACCCGTAAACGAATGGACAAACTGAGAGGGTAAACCAATTTTTGGAAGACCTTCTCCGTGTGTGTGTGTGCTGTCCTACAGTAAGAATTAGGAAAAATGCTTGCCGTTCGTGGAATTCTTGTACAACAATAGCTTCCAATCAAGCATACAAATGTCACCTTTCGAGGCGCTGTATGGAAGAGCTTGTAGGACACCCTTGAACTGGTCCGAAGCCGGGGAGAGACCATTCTATGGTCCAACCTTGGTGGAGGATACAGAAGAACAAGTTCGTGTCATCCGCGAACGACTCCGGACGGCTCAATCATGTCAGAAGTCATATGCCGACCGTCGTCGTCGCGAGTTGAGTTTTGAGGTGGATGATCATGTTTATCTTAAAGTCTCTCCAATGAAAGGAACGCATCGTTTCCAAGTCAAAGGCAAATTGGCACCTCGCTACATCGGGCCATTCCAGATTCTAGCGAAATTGGGATCAGTGGCCTACAAATTGGAGTTGCCACCATCACTTTCAGATGTGCATGATGTGTTCCATGTTTCACAACTGAAGAAGTGCCTTCGCGTCCCAACCGAAGCCACCGAGTTGGAAGAACTCAATTTGCAACCCGATCTTTCTTATCGGAAGCACCCGATTCGCATTCTTGAAGAAACGGAGCGCAAGACGAGGAATCGCAACATCAAGTTCATCAAAGTTCAGTGGAGTAACCATACTGAAGATGAAGCGACTTGGGAGCGTGAAGATGAAATGCAAACCGAATATCCAAATCTTTTCCTTCTACTTGAAGTGTCTTCGTATCAAGAAAGGAAAGGTTAAGAAAAATAATGGAAAGGAAATTGTAATAGCCATTCCTTGTAACCTTGTTAGGTATCTTAACACTATCTTTGAAAGAAAACAAGACAGCAGATGTTGTATCTTCTTTTAGAACCTTCCATCCAACTTCCATCCTAATGCGATCTCGGGGTCGAGATCTTTTGTAAGGGGGGAGGTTTGTCACATCCCCAAATTAATAAAGAGGATTACTACGCATCTCATTAGCATGCATCATGATTTTCAAGCATTTACATTATATATTGCACTTGGAAAATCTCGAAAAGAGATTAAACATATACTTTAAATTGAACTCCAAAAGAAAAACCAAAACAAAAGCTATTGAAGTTCCTCTGGAAATAATTTATTCAAATACTATATTAATTATCATGAATTAATATAATTTTTCCCAAATTATTGGGATTGGTTTAAACCCTAAGAAAATTCAAACACAACTTAATGACCTACACTAAGTTTGAATTTACATTCTCCAAAATATATCATTAACAGTAATGTATAATAATTTTTATGAATACTATATCTTCTCAAGAAACCCTGTGAATTATTTCACATTTTTTTGAAATTTATTTCTATTTCTAAAGCTCTGGTCAAAGTGGAGAATCTAATTTAAACCGCAGTCAAACCCTACCCCAACCAGCCAGCACTGTTCCTTGGGCTCAAGTCCGACCCAGGTGAACTGACTCGATTGAGTCAACTAAATGCACCAACGCATGCAGACCTTTGGATCTGAGTTCAACAGTCTAGATCTCTCCACCAACTCGGCAGTCCGAAAGTCACAATGAATCTGAGCCGTTAGATCAAGATCCAGCGGTGCACATTGAACCACGTAGCGTTGGCTCGCGCTCGCGCTTTGAGTCACCGCCACACCGGGCCTACTTGTCGGGTCTGTCTTCCTCCTCGGGCAGGCGTGCGTGCGCAGGAGCTGAGCTCCATCTGTGCCATGCCTTGAACCATTGATACCACCGTCCAGTTAGCCAACCACGAGCTTTGGCATCTCACGCCGCCCCCACTCCAACGTCTCTCTGGCCATAATACCCCTCGCACCCGCTCCTTCTCCCTCACTTCTCCTCCTGGTGACCGAGGAGAGGGAAGCTTGTTCTTGCTCTCTACGCGGGTAAGCTTCCTCCGCTTGATTCCTTTCGCCTCTATGATCAATGTCCTTCCCATTTTGGCTAACCTCGGCTCGCGCATTTGCTTGTAGATCTCAGTGCATCTTCGAGCTCTCTGTCGTGTCCAAAGCGCGCACCCATGGACACCCGGCGCCATTCCTAGTCTCTGGGAGGTATTATCCTCAACCTTTCGTGTCATAAGGTGTATTAGGATATCTTAAAGACTTCCCCTCAATCAATTTCATTGATGCTTCACAGGAGATTTCGGATTTCGAAGTTTCTCTTTTGTCGGCCGCCAACATTGCCCTTCGTCTCCAGCTCCAACTGGTAAGCCTTTGACCGATTCTTTGCTCATGAAGCATCCTTATATGGTCCTTCAACTAACCCGAGCATTCTTTTTGCTCTACTTTGCTCAGAGCATCATCTTTTCATGAAGTCGTCCCGCCGCCATCATCTGCTTCAATGCTGGCCAAGCTTTAGCTACTCCGAGCTTCCACGAGCACCCTTCTTCGCTTAGGTAGCTCTCTCTTAGTCCCTAGGACCTCGGGCACCCGCTTGTTTGCGCTGCGGAGCTTCACTTTGTTGTTTTGCTCTTTTGCCGTATTAAGCGCCGCCGCTCAACTCTGGCTAGCCACCATTCTGGGCCGGCTCAGGTGCCGTGACTGCCCTCAACGGGTGCGCAATACTATTGCGCATCCGACAGTACCCTTGGTTCGCGCCGCCATGGTGCACAGCGCCGACGAGCCGCCGGTGAAGCGCGCCGGGCAAAAACCCCGTTGTCGTATTTGGACATGTACTGTAGCAAAATAATTAGAAGTTAATTGGTAATCATTAGCATATAATGACTGTCTTAACAAGTTAAAGAGTCACTTACATGTGGGCCCAAACTTTTAAACCCGTACCGTTTCGCGTAAACAGCCACTTATAACTAAAACCATTCTAGACCGTTAGATGCGAAATCAGCGGTCCGGATCTATTGGGCCATTCGGACCGACCGAACGTGCCACAATTTTGGATCGTTGGATCATAATCCAACGGCTCATACGTGTGGCCGAGCGTTAGCGCGCGCGTCTCGCGGTGAGTCGCTGACAAGGCGGGCCCACTTGTCAGCACGCGTTTGCGTTAGGGAGCGGTGCTGTGCAGGCCCCACTGTCAGTGACCGCGGCTGGGATAGCGCCCGGTAAGAAAAGTATTAAACGGCTTAGAAAATCCAAGAATGAATTATTTACACACTGAAAATTGTATTAACTTGTAAAATGCATAACTAATTCATTTTAACTCCAAAATGGATGAAACCACTTCTGATAATTTTCATTTCTGATGAACTATATATTAAAATTGGTTTCAAACATGTCTCTATAATTGAGAGTATTAATTTGAGAAATGAGGTATTAACTCCATTATTTTTACAATAGAAAAAGCTGATAACTTTAGAAATTCATAACTAAATCATGAAAACTCCAAATGAGGTAAACTCAACTATTTTGGACTTGTAATAATAATACCTATTTATCCATATAATCCTTTGTTCCACTACTGTGTTACAAATTTTACCCAAATAATTAAATTCAATGAACAGTAACATATTGCAATTTTCTGGAAAACTGAAATTCAAATTGCTATAACTGTCACATGCTAAATCCAATTGGAATAATTCTTTAACCTAAATTCATCTAAAATCATGACTTAGCTACTGTAGAAAAATCATGCATTTTTGAGAAATTTGAATTTTTTAGTATTTTTCGATGTTTATTCGATATTGCTCTTATATAGATTCCGAGCCTATCGATATTGACTTATACACTACTGAGGGAGAGCAACTAAGTTACCAGCAAGGCAAGCATCATTTGAACTTTCTTTTGCATCATATTTGATCCCAGTTTTTGTTAAGTTAGTGCAATGATAATTGTTTGCAAGCTATTTTGATAATGTCGCTATTTTTGTGATGAGTAGTTAGATACATCATATTATCTTCTCATTGAGGTTATCCATGAATTATTCCAATACCAACATACTTAAGTTAAGTTGTGTGAAATATTTGGCATGGGATTGCTTAGCCATGCAAGTCTAGAACGGTAGTTTGATTGTCGGGAATAACCCGACAATTATGGGAAATACAAACTTTATTATCTACTTTTTATTTTAGATCTTCGTATCTATTTTATGAGATAAATTTTGTCCATTTAAATCAGTTTTGGGTCTGGACAAGTGGATGCTAGTGAAGGTGCCTTCGTGCACGAGCCATTGTACTAGGCATGAACTCAAGGGGAGTTTTGAATGACCTAGACCACACTTTTAAGCTTTTGTTGCTTGGGATGGTCGTAGTGAGGCTTGAGATCTAGCACATGGCTAAAAAAAATGCAAATTGTCAAAATTGGTTGAAGCTTAGGAAGAGATTGTGGATGGCTCCTAGTCCAGGATCTTCTTTACTAAGATAGACCTTTAATCAACTTGAATATTCATTGCAAATGAAAAACAGTTGAAATTTGGGCTTTTGACAAAAATTGAGCTAAATGATTCATTTCATGACTTTTCGTCTCTAAGATGGTCTTTGCTAGCTTCTGGATCTCACAATGACATTCTGATATGGCCATTATCACTTTAGGATAACTGTTGTTGAACTTGTTAATTTTGATGCATTGCTTAATTTTATCCAACAACATGTGATATATTGAGCTCATTAGCCTAGCTTTGCTATATATATGTTTTAACATGATCTTGCTAGCTTTGTCAGGCTTATTGTATCTTGAGTAATGGTAGAAATGCTAGCCTGTTCAATTGAGTAATCTCCAAAGCTTCTTTTACTTAAAAAATTGAAAAATCAAAACAAAAATGAAGCCACCCCATTGCATTTCGTGCATGCTCTTTCTTTTGCTTCTTCCTTTTTTGTGCATTTGTCATCTCTGGATGAGAGGAAGGGATGATTCCTTGATGAATCCATTGTCAAAGGGGGAGAAGATATAGCGAAAATGTAATGTTAATAAAGAGCTTTTTGGTTATGGGGGAGAAGTTTAGTAACAGGGAGAAATGGAGAATTTGAAAAATGATGATCATAGTGAGGGGGGGTATTCATATTGCATTCTTTTGGTCTCATTGCCTTTTCTGAATTTGAATTGCAAATCTTGAAGCCTCACAATGATCTAAGGTCAAATAGAACAATTGTTTCTTTCATATGACCTGAAGTGAGATTTTTGTCGATTCTCTGGAATTGAAAGCTTTCTTGCTTTCTTTTGTTGTATCTCACTTGTTTATGCTATTCTGGAGCCAGTTTGGTCATTTCCTTTGCTTTTTCTTGCATTTGGATCAAGTTGTGCCTTTGTGCGAAAACTGCGAGTATTTTACTTTTCAAACCACAAACTTACATTTTCTGAGAGATTGCCAATGTGTTCATCAAGGGGGAGATTGTGGATATCATGGGGATATGCCCATGATCTTAGGATGATGAAACAATTGGCAATGTGGCTTTTGGTTTGAAGTTTCAAGTGTTTTCGACAAAGTTTCAGATCTGTCAGGTCAGCGGCGGTCTGACCGGCTTTTGTGCTGATTGTTGATTTAAGTGGTAAATTAATTTTGGGATAGGTCATATCCATACTTGTTAATGCATATGTGTTGCATATTGCATGTTTTGGCTAACGTGGGTCAAGTTGTGAAGAACTTGTTCCGGTTGTGTTTGCTTGTCTATTCTTTGTGCGGTGGCTTGCGAGTCAACGACGGTCAGCGGCGAGGAGGATCGGGACTAAGCTTGGAGAGCCGAGGTCCGAAACGATCATGGATGCGGGTGATGTCAGGTGACACAAGCATGGCGCAGAATGGACATGGTTGACCGAACAGGCGGTTCGGTGCGACTGGTTGGATCAAGCGGCGCGGGAGTCGTTGCAAGTGCTCAGTGGTGCCGGTGGGATCCAGACAGGAGAGACTTGACGACATGGAGCCGTTGATCAACCTACACGTGGCGAAGCATGCGATTGCTTCATGATCTATGGACTCGGTCTTTTGGAGAAGGATCGAGAAGGGGTATTTTGGTAATTTTACCAAATACCATCTTGGTGACCTTTTGACTAAGCCGCGGCGCGGGTCGGCGCATGGTGAAGCGGTTTAGATCAATCGACGATGAAGACGGCGCTTTGAGATGCGTGCGTATGTGTTCCGTTGTTGTTGGGCCCTAACGGAAGCCCATTAGGGTTTGATGTTGCCCTATAAAAAGAGAGAGATGGAATATTCTTGAGGATCTTTTCGAGGAAAAGGCGGCGAGCTGTGATTGAAAAACCTAAGAGTGGCGGCCTTGTGTCGAGAAAATGGGTCGCACCTCCTCTGGAAAAGTGAAGAGCTCTTTGGAAGAGTCATTGGTGAACAATGGCCGAGAAAAAAGGAGAGTGGCGGCTTTGATTATCCTTGCTGCCGCTAGGGAAAAAAAATTAGGCATTTTTTGGTGCGCCATGTATCCCCTGGGAAAGTCCTGCAGTTTCTGTAATTGATGCGTCCTTCCTTTTAGTTTATCTCTTGGCTGCTCTCTGTACCGTTTATGATTTCAATTTGTGAGTCAAAAGTTTGCTGCGGCTATTTTGTTTATTTCCTTGGCGATTGCCCTTGGCGGCAGATTTTGGGTTCGTGTCCCTCTGTGATCACCGGCCTGAGCACCTGTTGAGTCCCTCCGCAGAACCGAAGCTGGCGGCGGCTTCCTCCACGTAAGAAAAGTGAAAAGGTTCAGCGGCACGTTTCTTGATTTGAGTCTTGGCGACTGATTTTTGGCGAGTCAAAAAAAAAAGGGGGGCTGTTGGTGTTGGTCGGCTCGACCTTTCTTTGTTGTGCATTGATGAGTTGTTACTAGCTGTTCTCTCTGTTTGTGGAGGCTTGAGGGCAGCCGTGAGATCCAGTGGGCAGCGGCCGGAAAATCATGAGCGCCGGATGTAGTGATCGCCGGTTTGATGGCCAGCAAGTTGCTGTTTTCAGATCCTGTTGTTCATTGTTTTAATCGCTGTGACTGCATAGTTAATCGGCAGCAGGTTCTTCTGTGTGCGAGTGAGCCTTTTGTTGATTCGGTTTTTGTAATTGCAGCAGGTGCATTTTCTATTGTGTACTGATTTCTAGTTTGCTGCCTTCCGTTGATGCGAGTGTTCTTGGATTTGTTTTTTGCCTGTTGCGGCCTGTGCTCCCGAGAAAAGTGAGCAGCGCCTGGGAGATAATGCAGAACTTGTAGCGGCGACTGCTCCCGCAAAATTCCTGTGTCGGTCGGCTCCTTGTAGACTGAGTGCCTGGTGAAGCCCGCAAAATCCGGATCCCTGGCGGTAGCTAGAGTGTTCGCCGATTTCCTGTTCTCTGTCTGTGTCCTCGGCAAGAAAAGAGTCTTGCCCACAGAGCTTCTTTGTAGGTAGAGCTTGATGCAAAACCAATCTCTGTTCTCTGTCTTTGCTTGTCGGTTCTAGAGTTTTGATCTAGTGAATGCTTAGTCTATTGCCCTGGCCGCCATTAAAGTTACAACCGAGTTCTTGTTTTTTATATCTGAAATTTGTTTGTTGTTTGTCATGTTGTGTGTGCGTGCTACTCCCGCAAAATCAGAGTCTCTCGCTTTCGAGCGTGATGGTTTGCATAGTAGCACCGCTGAAACAAGAATGAGGTTAATGACTAAGCATGCTCGCTCAGTAGACAAGATAGACCTTTTTCAGGCGATCGATCGGGGCATGAGCAATGAAAAGATATTGTGCTTCTTGATCTTTTACTTGATCACCATTTCTTCTCTTGCATGGAGGTTAAGTTTTATTGAGTGTTTTTAGGCTTTTGTGTCGGGGTTTGATTGAATTCAACACAGGTCATCCGCTGTGCCTGTATACAGATCTTCTTAGCTTTTATAGCTATTGGAGTGAAAGTGGTATTGAGTTCGATCGAGGTGAAAAATAGAGAAAGCGTCTATTCACCCCCCCCTCTAGTCGCCTTTCCAGTCTTACAATTGGTATTAGAGCCAAGTTTGCTCTTTTGTGATCTTTACTGATCTTTGAGCATGGCGACAGATATGAGGAAGATTTCTCCTGTGATATTTGTGGCGAATCCTTTTGTTTTGATTGTTCTAGTTTCAGGGATGAGTCACTTTTGGAGCCCGAGGAGAAGAAGCCCAGTGACATACACAGTAGCTTATGAGGATGAACATGATGGAGAGGATTCTGATGATGAGTTTTTTGATGATAGTGATGACTCTTATGAGGATGATCCCCTACTTGAGCTAAGCAAGGTGAGCAAAGGAAAACTCATTAATGTCTTATATTCATATGATCTTAAACTGCTTGCTCTTAGGAAGAAAATGAAATTGCTAAAAAGTGAAAAGAATGATTTGTCTCATGAGCTCTCTGAATTGAAAACCTCCATGAATGCTTATGATTCATTGCTTGTAGACATGGAGAACCTGAATAATTCTCTTGCATGTCTAAAAGCTGAAAATGAATTATTGAAATCAAATGCTTCTATGCCATGTGATTCTTGTATTGCCTTACATCATGAGCTTGACAATGCTAAGTTAGAAATAGGCAATCTTAGTTCTATGGCTAGAAATAATTGTGATTCTTGTGTAGGCATGCTTGCTGATTTTGAGAAGCTTAAATTGACTAATTCCTTTCACCTTGAGCAATTAGAGAATGCTAGGGCTGAGATAATTGAAATTGAAGCTAGGCCTTGTAGCATGTGCTTAGAACATGAAAAATTGCTTAAGAATGGTTTAGTTTCTTGCAAGAATTGTGCTTGTTTAGAAACTGAAATTGATGCTTTGAACTGCATGCTTAATTCGAAAGCATCATTAATTTCTTGCACATCTTGCATTTCATTGAAGAGCGAGGTTAAGTCTTTGCGCGATGATATGAGCGCCAAGTCATGTGACTCTTGTATTTGCCTTCACTCCGAGATTGATGTTTTTAAGATTTCTCTTGCATCTTTGCATTCGGAGTTGGAGTCTTTTTGTGCTAAACGTGAGTCACTTGATGTTGGTTTTTGTGGCATCGCTTTGGATAGCTCTTCTTTGATGAGTTCGACTCTTTCGGACTCTTCTTGTGTTGTCCAACGGATTTCAAAAGACAAATGTGCTTCTTTCTCAAATGGTACTAAATCTTCAAAAGAGAAGTACCATTGCACATTTTGTAAGAAGAATGGACACACTCTTGGGTTTTGCTTTCGCCGTTTGAAACATGAGCGTCGAGTGCGTCGTCGTACCTCTAGGAACACACATAGCCTTTCTCATGGCATGTGTGGGTCTAGTGTCGATACGAGGACGAGTCATGATGCTAGTTCTTCCAGGATTTCTTCTTTGAGCAACAATGGTGCTTCGTCCTCTCGGACCGTGTCTACTAGTAGACCTTTACACCATTGCTCATTTTGTGGGAAGAATGGACATCATGTAGATTTCTATTTTCGACGTGCAAAACAGATGCGTCAAGCTCATGCTTTTAAGTCTCCTAGTGGGCATAGTCTTTCTCATGACATGCACACTAAAGAGCCAAGCACGAAGACTCGATTTGTTGATGGCTTCTTTGACACCTTTTCTAGTGGTGTCGGACGGCACCGTGGACATGGTTTGCATAGTTTTGCTTTAGGTCCACGAGCTGCCCCGAGGCAGGATTTCCGCCGTTTTCCAAGAGGTGGACCCCGTTTTGTTCATCGAGGTACACACCCACGGCGAGGTTGTGTGAGTTTCTTTGATGCTTTTGTTGGTTCTCATCTTGGTGCTTTCAAGCAAGGCCATCGCCGCTTTTCTAGAGTTGGACCTCGTTTTCTTCATCGAGTTGTCCACTCGCAGCGTGCCTTCAAGGATGAGATTGGATCTTCTTGCATGGACCATCATTTGCATTATGCTAACTCACATAATGGTTCGACTGCTTCTGGTGGTGGTGTGTCCAAGGTTTGGGTTCCCAAGCATTTGCTCTCTAACCCTTCGGGACCCAAGACTCGGACACCTTGCCTTTCTCATGTGTAGGTACCAAGAACACGGGTTGGAGAACATGGACTTAAAGATTCCGATCTTTTGCTTCATCACATGATCGGTACACTTGATGGTTCTTCACCTTAACGATGGCCTCCAAGAGGCATGTGCTTCCATGATTGGTACTTTCACATGGTTGGTGAGCTATCTTATACCTTCATGCATTTACTTTCGTGATTATTCAATCTTGGCATGTTGTGCTTATCTTTGTGCTCACTTGTACCTTTTTGGCATGTGTTACTTCTTTGATATCTGTCATCATGCCTTTTCCTTTACCTTGCTTGTATATTCATGAATCTCATAGTTGTTCCTAATTTCCATGGGTATATGAGTTTGGTCTTGTCTTCATGAGCCTGTGTTATCTGTACCTGATTTATCTTGCTCCTGTTGACTTTTGCCTTGTGTATCCACTTGTTCACTTGTTATCCATGTCTTGCTCTATAACATGCTTTATGATTACATGGTTATTGTGCCTTACTGTTGATTGTGGATGCATGAGTCTTACCATAGCTTTCACTAGCTTGCTTTTGACTGTGTATATGATGGGTGATATGCTATGTGCTTGTTTGCTTGCTCCTATGCCTTATTGTTGATTAAGGATAGTTTGAGCTTTGTCATGTCTTGGATAGCATGTGTTGCAATTGATTTGTCTATATTCATGCTCATGTTCTGAACTGTTGATTATATGCTTTAATGAGCTTTGGATCATCTACTGCTATCCTTGTTAGTCGTGTGTCTTGGTACTGTCTTCTCTAAATAATGTTTCACTAACCCAGTACCAAGGCATAGACTTTTTCTGTCTCTTTTGTGTAGTCTTTTCAGTTGAGAAGAAGAACATGTGGTCCTACAAGTGGTCAAAGACTTCAGCTGTTGGTTCTTCTTCATTTGTGCTTTCATGATTGACTATCACTTCTCGGAGACGAAGGAATTTGAAATGAGGATGATGGGTGAGTGCAACTACTTTCTGGAGCTTCAAGGAATGAATCTTCATTCATCATCGCTACATCTCACTGCCAAGCAGTGCGACTCAGGTTCGAGCTTCTATACCTTACTTTTGTGTATGGTATCCCTAGTCTACCTTGCATTGCATCTGGTTCGTGTCAGGTGTTGGGTTTGTTTGGTTCAGGGTAGATAGGAGGCTCTGTTCTAGCACGTGTCTTTTCTAGGCACCCTTCTTATCCCATGATTTGCTAGGATGCATTCTTCTCACAGTTTAGGTCGAGCTTGTCTCCCAATCACTAGTGTTGGCAGGTTTTTGAGTTGCCTGTAAGCTTTTTAGTATTGGTGTTTCGCTCCCTAGCTTTTTGAGTTGCTGTCCCTAGAAATCTTGTGGTGTTTGAAGTCTTTGTGCTAGTTTTTATGGAGTCCAAGGCTTTTGACAGATATCCCCTCAAATCTTTTTGACCCAACAAGGTTTGCCACCTTGAGATGCGAGTAAGGGATAATTTATCCCTATGGGTTGGTTTGAGGGGGAGTTGGTTCTTTTCGGAACTTTCTTAGTTCTTTTCTGAACCTTTCTTGTTCATTTGAACTTTCCTTGTTCATGTGAACTTTTGTGGATCTTTTCTGATACCTTCTTCAAGTGGTATCTTCTTTGGATCTTTTTGATCCTTGTGATCTTTTTAGGCTTTTACATCTTTTGTGCATCTCATTGTATCATATTGCATATATATGAAAAATCACAAAAAGATACTTGTAATATAAGCTTTACCGCTTCTTTCTTTTAATTAATGAAGCTTTGCTTATTACCCTATTGAGCTTTAGTATTTCAATTCTTGCTCAAGATTGTGTCTAGTTCTTTTACTTGCTAGAATTATCATGCTTTCACATGTGCAGCAATGTCTTTGCTAATTGAGCTAGAACTTTTAAACAACTTGAACTGAAAATAGCAATTTGTGGATCTTTTAGCTAGTTGCACAATTAGTGATCCTTTTGTGACATTGGCCCTGTCAAAATTGCTTTGTTAGCTCGAATCTAGAATTGAACATCTTTGAGCTTTCTGTTCATTAAAGAATCTAAAACAGCCCTTGTGCAAAATGAAAAATGATCTCTTGTGTGCGAAAAAACTGATCTCACCAATTCTTTCTCATGAGACGGCTTGCCATTGTACTAGGCATGAACTCAGGGGGAGTTCTGGATGACCTAGACCACTCTTTTAAGCTTTTGTTGCTTGGGATGGTCGTAGTGAGGCTTGAGATCTAACACATGGCTAAAAAAATGCAAATTGTCAAAATTGGTTGAAGCTTAGGAAGAGATTGTGGATGGCTCCTAGTCCAGGATCTTCTTTACTAAGATAGACCTTTAATCAACTTGAATATTCATGCAAATGAAAAACAGTTGAAATTTGGGCTTTTGACAAAAATTGAGCTAAATGATTCATTTCATGACTTTTTGTCTCTAAGATGGTCTTTGCTAGCTTCTGGATCTCGCAATGACATTCTGATATGGCCATTATCACTTTAGGATAACTGTTGTTGAACTTGCTAATTTTGATGCATTGCTTAATTTTATCCAACAACATGTGATATATTGAGCTCATTAGCCTAGCTTTGCTATATATGTCTTAACATGATCTTGCTAGCTTTGTCAGGCTTATTGTATCTTGAGTAATGGTAGAAATGCTAGCATGTTCAATTGAGTAATCTCCAAAGCTTCTTTTACTTAAAAAATTGAAAAATCAAAACAAAAATGAAGCCACCCCATTGCATTTCGTGCATGCTCTTTCTTTTGCTTCTTCCTTTTTTGTGCATTTGTCATCTCTGGATGAGAGGAAGGGATGATTCCTTGATGAATCCATTGTCAAAGGGGGAGAAGATATAGCGAAAATGTAATGTTAATAAAGAGCTTTTTGGTTATGGGGGAGAAGTTTAGTAACAGGGAGAAATGGAGAATTTGAAAAATGATGATCATAGTGAGGGGGGGTATTCATATTGCATTCTTTTGGTCTCATTGCCTTTTCTGAATTTGAATTGCAAATCTTGAAGCCTCACAATGATCTAAGGTCAAATAGAACAATTGTTTCTTTCATATGACCTGAAGTGAGATTTTTGTCGATTCTCTGGAATTGAAAGCTTTCTTACTTTCTTTTGTTGTATCTCACTTGTTTATGCTATTCTGGAGCCAGCTTGGTCATTTCCTTTGCTTTTTCTTGCATTTGGATCAAGTTGTGCCTTTGTGCTAAAAATCATGAGTATTTTACTTTTCAAACCACAAACTTACATTTTCTGAGAGATTGCCAATGTGTTCATCAAGGGGGAGATTGTGGATATCATGGGGATATGCCCATGATCTTAGGATGATGAAACAATTGGCAATGTGGCTTTTGGTTTGAAGTTTCAAGTGTTTTCGACAAAGTTTCAGATCTGTCGGTCGTGGTGATTCCCGACCGCTTTTATCTTGATTGTTGATTTAAGTGGTAAATTAATTTTGGGATAGGTCATATCCATACTTGTTAATGCATATGTGTTGCATATTGCATGTTTTGGCTAACGTGGGTCAAGTTGTGAAGAACTTGTTCCCGGATTTGTGTTTGCTTGTCTATTGCTGTGCAGGTGGCTTGCAGGTCAACGACGGTCAACGGCGAGGAGGATCGGGACTAAGCTTGGAGAGCTGAGGTCCAGAACGATCATGGATGCCGGGTGATGTCAGGTGACACAAGCATGGCGCAGAATGGACATGGTTGACCGAACAGGCGGTTCGGTGCGACTGGTTGGATCAAGCGGCGCGGGAGTCGTTGCAAGTGCTCAGTGGTGCCGGTGGGATCCGGACAGGAGAGACTTGACGACATGGAGCCGTTGATGAACCTACACGTGGCGAAGCAGGCGATTGCTTCATGATCTATGGACTCGGTCTTTTGGAGAAGGATCGAGAAGGGGTATTTTGGTAATTTTACCAAATACCATCTTGATGACCTTTGACTAAGCATGGCGCGGTCGGCGCATGGTGAAGCGGTTTAGATCAATCGACGATGAAGACGGCGCTTTGAGATGCGTGCGTATGTGTTCCGTTGTTGTTGGGCCCTAACGGAAGCCCATTAGGGTTTGATGTTGCCCTATAAAAAGAGAGAGATGGAATATTCTTGAGGGGATGCTGCTTCTGAGGAAAAGGCAGCAGGCCTGTATTGAAAAACCTGAGAGTGGCGGCGGCCTTGTGTCTAGAAAAATGGGTTGGCACCCTCCTCCTGGAAAAGTGAAGAGCTACTGGAAGAGTCGCTGGTGAACAGCGCCGCTGAGAAAAAGGAGAGTGGCGGCTTTGATTATCCTTGCTGCCGCTAGGGAAAAAAATTAGGCGTTTTTTGGTGCGCCATGTATCCCCTGGGAAAGTCCTGCAGTTTCTGTAATTGATGCGTCCTTCCTTTTAGTTTATCTCTTGGCTGCTCTCTGTACCGTTTATGATTTCAATTTGTGAGTCAAAAGTTTGCTGCGGCTGTTTTGTTTATTTCCTTGGTGATTGCCCTTGGCGGCAGATTTTGGGTTCGTGTCCCTCTGTGATCACCGGCCTGAGCGCCTGTTGAGTCCCTCCGCAGGAACTGAGCTGGGCGGCGGCCTGTTCCGCGGAAGAAAAAGTGAAAAAGGTTCAGGCGGCGGTTGTCTTCGGTTTGAGTCTTGGCGACTGATTTTTGGCGAGTCAACAAAAAAAGGGGGGCTGTTGGTGTTGGTCGGCTCGACCTTTCTTTGATGTGCATTGATGAGTTGTTACTAGCTGTTCTCTCTGTTTGTGGAGGCTTGAGGGCAGCCGTGAGATCCAGTGGGTAGCGGCCGGAAAATCATGAGCGGCGGATGCAGTGATCGCCGGTTTGATGGCCAGCAAGTTGCTGTTTTCAGATCCTGTTGTTCATTGTTTTAATCGCTGTGACTGCATAGTTAATCGGCAGCAGGTTCTTCTGTGTGCGAGTGAGCCTTTTGTTGATTCGGTTTTTGTAATTGCAGCAGGTGCATTTTCTATTGTGTACTGATTTCTAGTTTGCTGCCTTCCGTTGATGCGAGTGTTCTTGGATTTGTTTTTGCTGTTGCGGCTGTGCTCCCGAGAAAAGTGAGCAGCGCCTGGGAGATAATGCAGAACTTAGAAGCGCGATCGCTCCCATAAAATTCTGTGTCGGTCGGCTCCTTGTAGACTGAGTGCCTGGTGAAGCCCGCAAAATCCGGATCCCTGGCGGTAGCTAGAGTGTTCGCCGATTTCCTGTTCTCTGTGCGACTGTCCCTCGGCAAGAAAGAGGTGCTGCCCCTGGAGCCTGCTGTAGGTAGAGCTTCAGTGCAAAAACCAATCTACTGTTCTCTGTGCTGCTTGTCAGTTCTAGAGTTTTTGATCTAGTGAATGCTTAGTCTATTGCCCTGGGCTGCCATTAAAGTTACAACTGAGTTCTTGTTTTTTTATATCCTGAGCTGTTTGTTGTTTGTCATGTTGTGTGTGCGTGCTACTCCCGCAAAATCAGGAGTCTCTGGCTGGCAGCAGTAGTTTGCATAGTAGCACTGCCTGAAACAAGAATGAGGTTCGGCAGCTAAGCATGCTCTGTTCTGTAGACAAGATAGACCTTTTTCTGGGCAGTCTGATCTGGGGCATGAGCAATGAAAAGATATTGTGCTTCTTGATCTTTTACTTGATCACCATTTCTTCTCTTGCATGGAGGTTAAGTTTTATTGAGTGTTTTTAGGCTTTTGTGTCGGGGTTTGATTGAATTCAACACAGGTCATCCGCTGTGCCTGTATACAGATCTTCTTAGCTTTTATAGCTATTGGAGTGAAAGTGGTATTGAGTTCGATCGAGGTGAAAAATAGAGAAAGCGTCTATTCACCCCCCCCTCTAGTCGCCTTTCCGGTCCTACAATGACGATCAACTCATGATGTCATCCAAAGTCTTCATCACAATGGAACATAACCTATTCATCCAACTCATGGAAAATGTTAGTTCCACAATATAATTATCATTAATTACCACACCATACCATTAACTCATAATGGTGGGACAAGATACCACAATCTTTCGCTCTTTGGTAATTGGATATTCACTTCAATTGCAAATAATTGAATGTAGATAAATATGAGTATATATGAACTACACAAGTTATGTATACTATGAGTATATATGAAGTACACAAGTTTTATATACTCAATGGATTTGTTTCAACATAAAGATCCTTAATATATGTGGATAAAGGAATATGGATCAATACTAATGAAACCACAAAATATAGAGTGAACTCCCCCTAAATGTGTGCATACACAAATGTGTAATGAGAACATATGCACATATTCAAGTAAACCTTTTGGTGGAGTTCAACCTATATTTTGGATGCGAGGAATGCAACAAGATATAAGAATATGATGTCGAATGCATACCTCTTTGATATTCACCTTTATATCCGAATGAGACTAAACAATAAGTAATCAATAGAAGTGTTAGTCTCACAAATAGATTTGTCATTAATAACCAAAATACTCCATTAACACATAATGACGGGTCTAGATTCTTCAATGGTATGCCCCACAACCTATCGACAACCGACTTGGAGTTAAATAATAGCACTACTCGTCAGTATCGCCTAAGTCGATACTAACGAGCTCATCAGGCTCGAAGTCTTCCTCACCTGAAAGCCAGTAGACAAACTGGTAGAGTACAAAGGTACTCGCAAGTCTTACATAAATAAAAATTAGTAATGCCACATTCCCCCAATGGTGAAGCCACGCCGAGACAAACAAATTAGTTGGCCAGGTCGTACCCATTATAGACTTGTGGTTGCACTGTTTTTGCATGAGAGGTCATTCCAAGATTCGGTCCTTAATTATCTAGGGATGATGAGGGCATCTGTAACATCCCGTTTTTCTTAGAGTTTACCAGCTTTCAAAACCTAAAAGAGAACCATTTGGGTTTGCTAAGTTGCTCAAGCTTAACTTGGTATTTTGGAATCTAGAAGTTAACTTGACCTAATCAAACTTTAATTAAGCCCTCTTTGGTTTGTGTTTTGCTGTTCTGGTAGTGCTCTGTGTGCCCTTTAACTTTGGCTCTCTCTCTGGGCCTCTTCAGTGTCCACAGGACCTCCTTTTAGTCCTTTAGACCTCCTCCCTATTGGTTTGAATCTCTCTGAGGTTTAAACATCCCTCTCTGTTTAAATTTACCTTTGGTTTTGACCTCTTTTTCCTTCAGGTCACAACCACCTAGTGGCTTTTAGCTCTGGTTTGTGTTTCAAACCCTTTCAGTTGCTGAGAGTCAAGTTTGGCTCCGTTTTCCTTCTCTTGGACCTCCTCTTTGTCTAGGTTTAAGGACTCAGACCTCCCTTGTCTTGAACCTCCATTTAAGGTTCAAGCTCGGGTTTGTGTTGCAAATGTCTTGCACATCTAAAACTCAAATTTGGGTCGTTTTCCCCTTGTCTGCACCTCCTTTGATCCCTTTTTGGACCTCCCCTTGTGTCCGCGCGGTCGTACTGCTCGGTTTTGAACTACATCGCTCGCGGACCGTCCGATTTGTGCTGGACGGTCTGATCTTTTGGGCGCGTTTTGGCGGTCTGAATGTTCCCCTCCTCCCTGAGCCGTTCGATCGAGATCTAGCGGCTCTGGAGTTTCCCTGCGGCTTTTGCCTTCATGGACTATCTCTCTTTTTGAGATCTGGCTGTTAGGACCTCCCCTTGCCTTGCGGATATGACCATCCAGGTCCTCCCTTTGAGATCTGGACAGTTCAGGTCCTCCTTTTTGAGATTTGGCTGTCAGGACCTCCCCTTGCCTTGCGGATCTGACCGTCCAGGTCCTCCCTTTGAGATCTGGACCGTTCAGGTCCCCTCTTTCGAGATCTTGGCTGTCGGATCTCCTTTTTGAGATCAGGCTGTTAGGGCCTCCCCTTGCCTCGCTGATCTGACCGTCCAGGTCCTCCCTTTGAGATCTGGACCGTTCAGGTCCTCCTCTTTTGAGATCTTGGCCGTCGGATCTCCTTTTTGAGATCTGGCTGTCAGGACCTCCCCTTGCCTTGTGGATCTGACCGTCCAGGTCCTCCCTTTGAGATCTGGACCGTTCAGGTCCCCCTCTTTCGAGATCTTGGCCGTCGGATCACCTTTTTGAGATCTGGCCGTCAGGACCTCCCCTTGCCTTGCGGATCTGACCGTCCAGGTCCTCCCTTTGAGATCTGGACCGATTAGGTCCTCCTCTTTTGAGATATTGGCCGTCGGATCTCCTTTTTGAGATCTGGCTGTCAGGACCTCCCCTTGCCTTGCGGATCTGACCGTCCAAGTCCTCCCTTTGAGATCTGGACCGTTCAGGTCCTCCTCTCGAGATCTTGGCCGTCGGATCTCCTTTTTGAGATCTGGTGTCAGGGACCTCCCTTGCCTTCTTGGATCGACCGTCTGTGTCCTCCCTTTGAGATCTGGACCGTTCAGGTCCTCCTCTTTCGAGATCTTGGCCGTCGGATCTCCTTTTGAGATCTGGCTATCAGGACCTCCCCTTGCCTTGCAGATCTGACCATCCAGGTCCTCCCTTTGAGATCTGGACCGTTCAGGTCCTCCTCTTTTGAGATCTTGGTCGTCGGATCTCCTTTTGAGATCTGGCTGTCAGGACCTCCCCTTGCCTTGTAGATCTTGACCGTTGGACCTCCTTTTTAAGGTCTAGGTGTCAGGACCTCCTTTTGAGTCTTTGGACCTCCCGTCCAAGACCACCTTTTGAGTCTTTGGACCTCCTGTCTAGGACCTCCTGTTAGTGTCTTTGGACCTCCCGTCCAGGACCTCCTTCTGAGTCTTTGGACCTCCCGTCCAGGACCTCCTTCTGAGTCTTTGGACCTCCCGTCCAGGACCTCCTTTTGAGTCTTTGGACCTCCCATCCAGGACATCCTTTTGAGTCTTTGGACCTCCTGTCCAGGACCACCTATTAGTGTCTTTGGACCTCCTGTCCAGGACCTCCTTTTGAGTCTTTGGACCTCCTGTCCAGGACCTCCTTTAGTGTTTCTGGACCTCCCGTCCAGGACCTCCCCTTGGTGGTGGGACCACCCCTTTGACTGGTGGTGCACCCTTTTTGACTGGCCCCACGTCAGCCTCATTTGTCTTTTATCTTTCTTCCACCTTAGATCTCTGTGCGCATTTAATAGCTGTTGGATCACATTAAATGCAGTCACATCTAAGGTACCTTAATTAATTCTTTTAGGACAAGTCCTGTCCTAGCTACCTCCGATTGCCGACACATTGTTGAGCCCCTCCTTTGTGCACTCCGCCAGCTCTGGCTATATATAGCCTGGGCAAGCCTTCAATTGTCACCTTTTGCTCATTTCTAGCTTCTTTGCTTTCTCCGCCTGGTTTTCCCCTTGCGCAAGACCTTCCCAGGAGCTCGACAAGGTTTGGCCGAGCCTCTGGTTTCTGGTTCTGACTTAGTTAGTTTGAGTTCTTTTTAGTCTTCTTTTAAGTTCTTTGCCTAGTGCTGTTTTGCTTATTTGGTTTTTTTTGCTAACGTGTAGATCCTGCGTTTGAGGAGGAGTTCTTGGACCCAGCAGCTTCTACAGAAGGTTCTCCACTGCTTGACCAAGGCAAGCCACATACCTCCTTTTGATCATATTGAACCTAGCTTTACAAATGTATTTTAGTTTTACTTTATCATGCATGGCTACTTTTATAAGAAATGTTTGGGCAGTAGATAATTTCCTACTTGATATTATGCCTCCTTTATAACTTGTTCTAGACATGTTGTCATGCTCACCTTGAAAACCTGAGATTGGGTATTTAGTTGGTACTTCTTGTTATTTGCCAACATGGGGCCGTAGGTTTATATTTAGCTTTGCTCTAGAAACTGTGGTTCTGGTGTATCTTGCTTCACCCTTAATAATCTTGACTAATTGAATTATGGAACCTGTGGTTGGTGCCACTGTTAAGCAACTTTGGTGTGATGCCATTGTTGTGTTGACTGTGGTGTGAGACCACTTTGTTAAATCTGTTGTGCCAACACTGGGTGGTCTTTTGGCAGGGTTAATCACAAAATGGTTTGTGCTTGGGCAAGAAGGCAGGAAGTGAGTAGTGGGTGCTTTGCACATTGGGTTTGTGGAAGTCTTGCCTTAGCAGCTTTAAGGACTTAACTTTGTGTCCTGTTGATCTGGGCCCTTAAGTGCAACCACAAGATCATTTTATGGGAATGGTCTGGGCTAAATAATTAGCAATGAGCTGGCTTGGTTCTTGTGGTTGGCGCGTGGTAGGCGCCATGAGAGGGGCACCCAATAACCCTAAGAGGGGAATTGAAAACCTTAGCGGCAGCCTCAAGTCGATTCAAAGCTTTGTAAAGGCCTTGTCACATTCTCTAGACTGCTCACCTTCGGAAGTGAGCAAGGGTCTTTCCGGAACCCGCCCCGCTAGAGAAATTATGAATTGTGGGTAAAATTGTACACCTCTGCAGAGTGTAAAATCTATTCGAATAGCCAAGTCCTTGGTTATGGACATGCCTGGTGAAAATAGTGCAAGGGGTAGTTTTCACAAAAGTTTGTGCCTCTGGGCACTTCGGCGAGATGCCATGGCTTTGCCTCGAAGAAACCTTGGCCGGCTTTAGAGGGGTCATGGTTGGCTCGGGTAGTGGTCCAGAGGCTAGTTTGGAACTCTGGAGTGGGTGCTCTAGAGTGGTTTTTGGGTGAGGTCCTGGTCATGGGTGTGACCAGACCTCCCCCAATTGGTTGTGGTTGTGAGTTGGTGCTCACTCCCTCTTTGCAAAAATCAAAAGTATTATGTACTACTGTTTTAACTCGCTGCCTTTCAATCTACTGTTGTTATTGCTGTCAAAATATAGCTTTGTGCAAACTAACCATACAGCTCTCAATTGGTAAGCCTTTGCATTAATATTATTTGCATAATTGCTCCCTGTGACTTGCTGAGTACATTCAAAAGTATTCATGACTTTAAGCCCTGTGTCAAAGCAGATTTTGAAGATGATCAAGTGCAGGGCAGTTCAGACCTCTTTGAGGAGGAGCTCTTCGATGATCCAGCTGCCTAGGACGTCCTCCACTCGACAGCCTGTGGGCTTGCCAGATGGCCCTACGTGTTTTGTATGCTTTCGGTTGTAAAAGCTTTCTCTCTTGTCAATTTTGTAAGCCTGGTTGGCAGAACTCTTGTAACAAGCTTGACCATAAGGTCCCGTTTAATATTAAGTTTATTTTGTCTGCTTCATCTTCTGTTTGACCTTGTGGTTGTGATTATACCTTGTGTTTCTGTGTGAGCTAGCATCTGGTATCCTGGGACTAGCTTGGTGCACAGAGGTAGGATCTCCAGGTGGGCCTACGGGACTTAGCCTGGGAGATCCTGTCGGGCCTCCTCGGTGATATACCATGCGGTACTACCTGTAGGTTTGCGGTAGTACCGTTTGCCAAAAAAAAGGATGGTCCTCCCGGGCCATTACTGTATATCACCGGATGGGGTCATCACAGGTGGTATCAGAGCCTTGGTTGGCTGTGGGACGTGGCCATAGGTAGAAAGGTCATTTTAGTTTTGATTCAAAAGCTATTTTCTAAAGCAAATCAACTTTAAAACTTGTTTAGTGGTTCTTTCCTTGTTCTGGTTCTATGCTGCCCTTAACTTGTCTAAATCATTTCTTACCTTATTGTAATTTAATCTTAACTCCTTTAGTTCTATTATCTTGCCTCCTCTGGAACCTTGTTTTCAAGTTTAACTTGACCTCTTTGCCTTTGTAACTTCTATAGGGCTGTTTTTTAAAAAATAAGGTCAGTTGTTAGTGGTCCTTTTAGTTTAAGTTTCGCTTAGTTTGGTCAGTAGACCTTTGGTGGAGTTGTGTTGCCTTTTAAGCCTCCTGGCTTTTGTTTTTGGGTTTAACCAGGTCACCCCTAATAGATGATCCATTTTCCTCCCCTGTTCTAACTCATCTTGGTGCTTTTTCCCTCTTACCTTTTATGCTTTCTACCTCTTATCTTTTAAACCTTTAGAGTTCTGTGCAGATGGTGCAGACTCGCCAGTCAGCAAGTCAAGATGAGCCCTCAGAACAGTTGCCTCCACCACCTCCTCCTCTAGTGTCAGTGGCAGATCCAGGTTTGGGGCAGTTTATGGCAGCCCAAGCTCAAATGATGAGTGCTATGATGCAAAATATGAACCAGATAATGGCTCAGCAAAGTCAAACCACCTCAGCAATGCTTGCAATGATGAGCCAGAATAGTCAAGCAACAGTTGTGCCACCACCTCCACCTCCTGTTCACCCTCTGTCCAGGTTGTCTGAGTTCATGAAGACTCGCCCAACTACCTTTTCAAGCTCCCCTGAGCTGTTAGATGCAGATGACTGGCTGAGATCAACAGAGAAAAAGCTGGATATTGCTCGCTGTGAAGACAGGGAGAAGGTTTTATTTGCTTCACATCAATTGGAGAGTGCTGCAGCTAAATGGTGGGACACATTTTGTGCCTCACATGTTGACCCCCAGAGGATCACTTGGGCAGAATTCTCAGCTGCTTTTCGCCATTCCCATGTTCCTGATGGGAAGGTAGAGATGAAGAAAAATGAATTTAGAGACCTCAAGCAAGGCAGCATGACAGTGAGTGAGTATCTCACTAAGTTCACCCAACTGTCATGGTATGCCCGTGAGGATGTGGCTACAGATGATGCACGACAGAAGCATTTTAAGCGAGGTCTCCATCCCAGTCTGAAGATTCAAGTCATTGGCAATGACTATCCTTATTTTCAGCATATGGTGAACAAGGCAATGCTCATTGAAGAGTCCCGCAGAGAGCTTTCCGAGTCCTATAAGAGGAAGGTGTCACCTTTCAGTGCTCAGCAAAGACCTCCCCAGTGTGCTAAAACCTTTGTGCAGCATCAATTCAGGCGCCAAGGACCTCCTGAACCCTCCAGGACCTCTGCCAAGACATCCCGACCAGCTGTCCCAGGTCAGCGCCGCATCACTGGCACCAGCAAACAGCTTTCAAAGACCTCAACAGCAGCTGGGATCACTTGTTTTAAGTGTCACCAAGTGGGGCATTTCGCCAGTCAATGCCTACTGAAGATTGAGCAAGCCGCAGGGACCTCTACCTCAGGACCTCCCCCAGCCAGGACCTCTCAAGCAGCAGGACCTCCTCAGACTAGGACCTCTCAACCTTATGGAAGAGGTCGTGTGAACCATGTTGCAGTGGAGGAAGCCCAGACCTCTTCAGATGTTGTACTAGGTATGTTCCTAGTAAATTCAGTGCCAGCTGCAGTTTTGTTTGACTCTGGAGCTTCCCATTCGTTTATCTCGCGGAGTTTTGCTGCAAAGCATCAATTTCAAGTTGTTGCTCTTAAGTCTACCTTGTTGGTTCAATCCCCCAGTTCGGAGTTAAGCACGAACCATGGTTGTCCACAAGTTAAAATGGTCATAGAGGGAGTAGAGTTCTTGGCCAACCTTATTCTTTTGGATACCAAGTCCCTAGATGTGATCTTGGGTATGGATTGGCTTGCAGACCACCATGCAATGTTGGATTGTAGTGGCAAGAGTGTCTCTTTGACCACCCCTAGTGGTGTCACAGTAAAGTTTGAAGCCTCCTCAGAAAAGCTTAATGGGGCCCTAGCTTGTAGTGCTCAAGTTCAAGCTTTGGAAGATGTCCTTGTGGTCCAAAAGTTTGCAGATGTTTTTCCTGATGAGCTCCCAGGAATGCCTCCAGATAGAGACCTTGAATTTGTTATCAATCTTGTTCCAGGAACCTCCCCCATCTCCAAAAGACCCTACAGGTTACATGTTGATGATCAAGTGGAGTTGAAGCAACAGATAGAAGACTTGTTGAGCAAAGGTTTTATTAGACCTAGCTCCTCACCTTAGGGAGCTCCAGTAATTTTTGTTGCTAAAAAGGATGGTACACAAAGGACGTGTGTAGATTACAGAGCTCTTAATGAAGTCACCATCAAGAACAAGTATCATTTGCCAAGAATTGATGATTTGTTTGATCAATTGAAGGGAGCTGCAATATTTTCAAAGATAGATTTGAGGTCAGGGTACCACCAGCTCAAGATTTGCAAAGAAGACATCCCAAAGACAGCTTTTTCAACTAGATATGGGCTGTTTGAGTTCACTGTTATGTCTTTTGGTTTGACCAATGCCCCTGCCTATTTCATGAATATGATGAATAGAGTGTTCATGGAGTACCTAGACAAGTTTGTCATTGTCTTTATTGATGACATTCTTGTGTATTCTAAAAGTGAAGAAGAGCATGCAAAGCACCTCTTTTCTGTTTTGGAGAAGCTGAGAGCTCATCAACTCTTTGCTAAGTTTAGTAAATGTGAGTTTTGGTTGAAAGAAGTGGTCTTTTTAGGCCATGTTTTGTCTGAAAAAGGAGTCTCTGTCAACCCCAGCAAAATTCAAGATGTGCTCAATTGGGAACCTCCTAAGTCAATGCCTCAAGTTAGGAGTTTTCTTGGTATGGCAGGTTACTATAGAAAGTTTATTGAAGGTTTTTCTCGAATTGCAAGACCTCAAACTCAGCTTTTGAAGAAGGAAAAGAAGTTCTTGTGGACCCCTGTTTGTGATCAAAGTTTTCAAGAGCTCAAGAAGAAGTTGACCTCGGCTCCAGTCTTGATTCTGCCAGATGTCAGGAAAGACTTTGAAGTCTATTGTGATGCATCAAAACAAGGGCTTGGTTGTGTTCTAATGCAAGAAAAAAGAGTGGTAGTTTATGCCTCAAGACAATTGAAGCCTCATGAAGCAAATTATCCTACTCATGACCTTGAATTAGCTGTTGTAGTGCATGCTTTGAAGATTTGGCGCCACTACCTTATTGGTAATAGGTGTGAAATTTATACAGATCATAAAAGCCTAAAGTATATATTCACTCAAGCAGATTTGAATATGAGGCAAAGAGGGTGGTTGGAGCTAATTAAAGACTACAATGTAGGAATTCATTATCACCCAGGCAAAGCCAATGTGGTAGCAGATGCTTTGAGCAGAAAAGTTTATAGCAATACATTGATGATCAAAGAGGGCCAACCAACCTTGCATGAAGAATTCCAGAAGCTCAGGCTTGAGTTAGTTGAAGAAGGATTTCTGGCAGCTCTTGAAGTGCAACCTACCTTGCAAAAACAGATAAAGGCAGCTCAAGTTGAAGATGCTGACATTCAAGAAATCAAGGCCAACATGAAAAAAGGGAAAGTTGTAAGGTTTTCTGAAGATGAACTGGGTGTGGTCTGGTTTGACAAAAGGCTCTGTGTGCCCAATAACATAAAGCTCAAGAAGGTTCTTCTAAAAGAAGCCCATGAAGCCTTGTATTCTATTCATCCAGGAGCTACGAAAATGTATCAAGACGTCAAGGAAATGTATTGGTGGCCGAGAATGAAGAGAGAAATAGCAGATTTTGTGGCCAAGTGTGATACTTGCCAAAGGGTTAAGGCAGTGCACCAAAGCCCTGAAGGTCTTTTGGTGCCTTTACCCATACCCGAGTGGAAATTGGAAGAGGTCGGGATGGACTTTATAACTGGTCTACCCCGCACTCAAGCTGGTTTTGACTCTATTTGGGTCATTGTGGACAGGTTAACTAAAATGGCTCATTTTGTACCTGTGAAGGCTACCTATTCTGGAGACAAACTGGCAGAAATTTACATGGCAAAGGTTGTGTGTTTGCATGGTGTCCCAAAGAAGATAGTGTCAGATAGAGGATCTCAGTTCACCTCC
This sequence comes from Phyllostachys edulis, assembly GCA_036346405.1. Taxonomy (NCBI): domain Eukaryota; kingdom Viridiplantae; phylum Streptophyta; class Magnoliopsida; order Poales; family Poaceae; genus Phyllostachys; species Phyllostachys edulis. The sequence continues at coordinate 94,973 of CM070550.1, read as the reverse complement.
AAGTTTTGGCAAAAGCTACATGATGCTTTAGAGACAGACCTTAATTTCAGCACAGCATACCACCCTCAAACTGATGGCCAAACTGAGAGAGTTAACCAAGTGCTTGAAGACATGCTGAGAGCTTGTGCTTTAGACAAATAGGCTAGCTGGGATAGAATGTTGCCATATGCTGAATTTTCCTACAATAACAGCTACCAAAAAAGGCTCCAAATGTCCCCTTTCGAAGCTCTTTATGGAAGGAAGTGTAGAACACCCTTGTACTGGACAAAATCTGGTGAAGGCCAAGTGCTAGGTCCAGACCTTTTGAAAGAAGCTGAAGACCAAGTGAAGTCAATAAGAGAAAAGCTGAAGACTGCACAGACCCGACAAAAGAGCTATGCAGACAACAAGCGTCGAGACCTAGTATTTGTTCCTGGGGATCAAGTTTACCTCAAAGTGTCACCTCTCAAGGGAATGCAGCATTTTAGAGTTAGTGGAAACCTTGCTCCAAGGTTCATTGGGCCTTTTCCAATTCTTGCCCGAAGGGGTGAAGTGGCTTACAAGCTGGACCTCCCCCCCCAGCTTGCTAGTGTGCACAATGTGTTTCATGTGTCACAGTTGAAGAAGTGCTTGCGACTGCCAGAGGATCAAATGCCTTTAGAAGCTATGGACCTCCAAGAAGACCTCACTTTCAAAGAGCAACCTATCAAGATCTTGGATGTGTCAGAGAGAGTCACAAGAAACAAGACCATCAAGCTGTGCAAAGTGCAATGGAGCAACCACTCTGAAGTAGAAGCAACTTGGGAGTGTGAAGAGGACCTTAAGAAGGAGTTTCCCCACCTATTCTCTAGCTAATCCTGAATCTCGGGGTCGAGATTCCCTTAAGGGGTGAAGGTTTGTAACGTCCCGTTTTTCTTAGAGTTTGCCAGCTTTCAAAACCTAAAAGAGAACCATTTGGGTTTGCTAAGTTGCTCAAGCTTAACTTGGTATTTTGGAATCTGGAAGTTAACTTGACCTAATCAAACTTTAATTAAGCCCTCTTTGGTTTGTGTTTTGCTGTTCTGGTAGTGCTCTGTGTGCCCTTTAACTTTGGCTCTCTCTCTGGGCCTCTTCAGTGTCCTCAGGACCTCCTTTTAGTCCTTTAGACCTCCTCCCTGTTGGTTTGAATCTCTCTGAGGTTTAAACCTCCCTCTCTGTTTAAATTTACCTTTGGTTCTGACCTCTTTTTCCTTCAGGTCACAACCACCTAGTGGCTTTTAGCTCTGGTTTGTGTTTCAAACCCTTTCAGTTGCTGAGAGTCAAGTTTGGCTCAGTTTTCCTTCTCTTGGACCTCCTCTTTGTCTGGGTTTAAGAACTCAGACCTCCCTTGTCTTGAACCTCCTTTTAAGGTTCAAGCTCGGGTTTGTGTTGCAAATGTCTTGGACATCTAAAACTCAAATTCGGGTCGTTTTCCCCTCATCTGCACCTCCTTTGATCCCTTTTTGGACCTCCCCTTGTGTCCGCGCGGTCGTACCACTCGGTTTTGAACTTCATCGCCATGACCGTCCGACGAAGCCGATTTGCCGCAGTCGATCTTTGAGGCGCTGTCGGCGGTCCGAACGTTCCCCTCCTCCCTGAGCCGTTCGATCAAGATCTAGCGGCTCCGGAGTTTCCCCGCGGCTTTTGCCTTCGTGGACTATCTCTCTTTTAGAGATCTGGCTGTTAGGACCTCCCCTTGCCTTGCGGATCAGACCGTCCAGGTCCTCCCTTTGAGATCTAGACCGTTCAGGTCCCCCTCTTTCGAGATCTTGGCCGTCGGATCTCCTTTTTGAGATCTGGCTGTCAGGACCTCCCCTTGCCTTGCGGATCTGACCATCCAGGTCCTCCCTTCGAGATCTGGACTGTTCAGGTCCTCCTCTTTTGAGATCTTGGCCGCCGGATCTCCTTTTTGAGATCTGGCTGTTAGGACCTCCCCTTGCCTTGCGGATCTGACCGTCCAAGTCCTCCCTTTGAGATCTGGACAGTTCAGGTCCCCTTCTTTCGAGATCTTGGCCGTCGGATCTCCTTTTTGAGATCTGGCTATCAGGACCTCCCCTTGCCTTGCGGATCTGACCGTCCAGGTCCTCCCTTTGAGATCTGGACCGTTCAGGTCCCCCTCTTTCGAGATCTTGGCCGTCGGATCTCCTTTTTGAGATCTGGCTGTCAGGACCACCCCTTGCCTTACGGATCTGACCGTCCAGGTCCTCCCTTTCAGATCTGGACCATTCAAGTCCTCCTCTTTTGAGATCTTGGCCGTCGGATCTCCTTTTTGAGATCTGGCTGTCAGGACCTCCCCTAGCCTTGTGGATCTGACCGCCTGTGTCCTCCCTTGAGATCTGGACTGCTCAGTCCTCCTCTTCGAGATCTTGGCCGCCGATCTCCTTTGAGATCCGCTCTCAGACCTCCCTTGCCTTGCAGATCTGACCGTCCAGGTCCACCCTTTGAGATCTGGACAGTTCAGGTCCTCCTCTTTCGAGATCTTGGCCGTCGGATCTCCTTTTGAGATCTGGCTGTCAGGACCTCCCCTTGCCTTGCAGATCTGACCGTCGAGGTCCTCCCTTTGAGATCTGGACCGTTCAGGTCCTCCTTCTTTGAGATCTTGGCTGTCGGATCTCCTTTTGAGATCTAGCTGTCAGGACATCCCCTTGCCTTGCAGATCTTGACCGTTGGACCTCCTTTTTAAGGTCTAGGTGTCAGGACCTCCTTTTGAGTCTTTGGACCTCCCGTCCAGGACCTCCTTTTGAGTCTTTGGACCTCCTGTCCTGGACCTCCTGTTAGTATCTTTGGACCTCCTGTCCAGGACCTACTTTTGAGTCTTTGGACCTCCCGTCCAGGACCTCCTTTTGAGTCTTGGGACCTCCCGTCCAGGACCTCCTTTTGAGTCTTTGGACCTCTCGTCCAGGACCCCCTTTTGAGTCTTTGGACCTCCCGTCCAGGATCTCCTTTTGAGTCTTTGGACCTCCCGTCGAGGACCTCCTTTTGAGTCTTTGGACCTCCCGTCGAGGACCTCCTGTTAGTGTCTTTGGACCTCCTATCTAGGACCTCCTTTTGAGTCTTTGGACCTCCTGTTCAGGACCTCCTTTAGTGTCTCTGGACCTCCCGTCCAGGACCTCCCCTTGGTGGTGGGACCACCCCTTTGACTGGTGGTGCACCCTTTTTGACTTGCCCCACCCATCAGCCTCATTTGTCTTTTATCTTTCTTCCACCTCAGATCTCTGTGTGCATTTGATAGCTGTCAGATCACATTAAATGCAGTCACATCTGAGGTACCTTAATTAATTCTTTTAGGACAAGCCCTGTCCTAGCTACCTCCGATTGCCGACACATTGTTGAGCCCCTCCTTTGTGCACTCTGCCAGCTCTGGCTATATATAGCCTGGGCAAGCCTTCAATTGTCACCTTTTGCTCATTTCTAGCTTCTTTGCTTTCTCTGCCTGGTTTTCCCCTTGTGCAAGACATTCCCAGGAGCTCGGCAAGGTTTGGCTGAGCCTCTGTTTTTCTGGTTCTGACTCAGTTGGTTTGAGTTCTTTTTAGTCTTCTTTTAAGTTCTTTGCCTAGTGCTATTTTGCTTATTTGGTTTTTTTGCGAACATGTAGATCCTGCGTTTGAGGAGGAGTTCTTGGACCCAGCAGCTTCTACAGAAGGTTCACCACTGCTTGACCAAGTCAAGCCACAGACCTCCTTTTGATCATATTGAACCTAGCTTTACAAATGTATTTTAGTTTTACTTTATCATGCATGGCTACTTTTATAAGAAATGTTTGGGCAGTAGATAATTTCCTACTTGATATTATACCTCCTTTATAACTTGTTCTAGACATGTTGTCATGCTCACCTTGAAAACCTTAGATTGGGTATTTAGTTGGTACTTCTTGTTATTTGCCAACATGGGGCCGTAGGTTTATATTTAGCTTTGCTCTAGAAACCGTGGTTCTGGTGTATCTTGCTTCACCCTTAATAATCTTGACTAATTGAATTATGGAACCTGTGGTTGGTGCCACTGTTAAGCAACTTTGGTGTGATGCCATTGTTGTGTTGACTGTGGTGTGAGACCACTTTGTTAAATCTGTTGTGCCAACACTGGGTGGTCTTTTGGCAGGGTTAATCACAAAATGGTTTGTGCTTGGGCAAGAAGGCAGGAAGTGAGTAGTAGGTGCTTTGCACATTGAGTTTGTGGAAGTCTTGCCCGAGCAGCTTTAAGGACTTAACTTGTGTCCTGTTGATCTGGGCCCTTAAGTGCAACCACAAGATCATTTTATGGGAATGGTCTGGGCTGAATAATTAGCAATGAGCTGGCTTGGTTCTGTTGTGGTTGAGTGCGTGAGGCGCCGGCGCAAGAGGGGGCACCCAATAACCTGGCAGGGGGGAATTGCGAAACCTTAGCGGGCAGCTCCGAGTTAGTTCAAAGCTTTGTAAAGGCTTTGTCACACTCTCTAGACTACTCACCTTCGGAAGTGAGCAAGGGTCTTTCCGGAACCCGCCCCGCTAGAGAAATTGTGAATTGTGGGTAAAGTTGTACACCTTTGCAGAGTGTAAAATCTATTCGAATAGCCAAGTCCTTGGTTATGGACATGCCTGGTGAAAATAGTGCAAGGGGTAGTTTTCACAAAATTTTGTGCCTCTGGGCACTTCGGCGAGATGCCATGGCTTTACCTCGAAGAGACCTTGGCCGGCTCTAGAGGGGTCATGGTTGGCTCGGGTAGTGGTCTAGAGGCTGGTTTGGAACTCTGGAGTGGATGCTCTAGAGTGGTTTTTGGGAGAGGTCCTGGTCATGGGTGTGACCAGACCTCCCCCAATTGGTTGTGGTTGTGAGTTGGTGCTCACTCCTTCTTTGCAAAAATCAAAAGTATTATGTACTACTGTTTTAACTCGCTGCCTTTCAATCTACTGTTGTTATTGCTGTCAAAATATAGCTTTGTACAAACTAACCATACAGCTCTCAATTGGTAAGCCTTTGCATTAATATTATTTGCATAATTGCTCCCTGTGACTTGCTGAGTACATTCAAAAGTACTCATGGCTTTAAGCCCTGTGTCAAAGCAGATTTTGAAGATGATCAAGTGCAGGGCAGTTCAGACCTCTTTGAGGAGGAGTTCTTCGACGATCCGGCTGCCTAGGACGTCCTCCACTCGACAGCATGTGGGCATGTCGGATGGCCCTACGCGTTTTGTATGCTTTCGGTTGTAAAAGCTTTCTCTCTTGTCAGTTTTGTAAGCCTGGTTGGCAGACCTCTTGTAACAAGCTTGACCATAAGGTCCCGTTTAATATTAAGTTTATTTTGTCTGCTTCATCTTCTGTTTGACCTTGTGGTTGTGATTATACCTTGTGTTTCTGTGTGAGCTAGAATCTGGTATCCTGGGACTAGCTTGGTGCACAGAGGCAGGATCTCCAGGTGGTCCTACGGGACTTAGCCTGTGAGATCCTATTGGGCCTCCACAGTGATATACCATGCGGTACTACCTGCAGGTTTGCGGTAGTACCGTTTGCCAAAAAAAGGATGGTCCTCCCGGGCCATTACTATATATCACCGGATGGGGTCGTCACAACATCCCTACGACACCTTCTTCTCCTCCACCTAATGCTCAAGATATACGCATCGAGTTGCTGACTGGGCCAATTACAAGAGCACGTGCCAAGAAACTACAATCTCAGGTGAACTTGCTCCTTAATGAATATGTCATTGATTTTAATGAGAATTTTATACTACCTAAAAATAGTGTTTTGCTTGTGCTCAGGTTTGAAGATTCAACGATGGACAGAGATCAAGGATATGCGGCCGTCATCCAAGGAAGAATATCAAATGAGGAGGTCAAGGTGCTGATCTATGACCCATTCGACCAAGGAGGAGAGGGCCAATGTCCATACAATCAAACGAGGGATCAAGGCCCAAGCGGTCAAGCACAAAGCCTATGTGGAGGAACCAGGAAGGAAGTCCAATTCTGCGGCGTGAACAGTAACCGTCCCATGAATAGTGCTACACGTGAACAAAGAACGGTCAGGAATGAGCCACGCCACAAAGATCGGGCTATGAACAAGATCAGGCTACAATGGCGGTTGTGAATAAAGAATCGTGCTACGTTGTCGCCGTGAACAAGATCGCCGTGAATGGTACCACATGGAAAATTAGTACTGAATAGTCTTAGGCCGAGACTATATATTGAGGGGTAGACCCCCATTGTAAAGCAGACCACGTTTATGCAAAAGAGTAGAACACAAGTTATTGCTTGTTCTTTCATAACAGAGTTCATGCGAGGACTTCTGAGAGAGAATTAGGCTATCAATTGTTTGTTCTACATTTTAAGGTCAAGTTTGCTTTTCCGCTGGGAATTGAGGGCTTGGCGATCTCCGCTCGTGGTCTAGCAGCGATCATCCTGGTGCGTGTTGGCGAATATCCATAGAGCTGCAAGTCCGCAGATCGGGCGCTGTGGTGTACAAATTGAGCGGTGTTTGTTGTCAAGCACTATTTATCTACGGTTCTACTCGAGAAGATCGGGCCACCCCGTATCAAGGGTGGTACATCCACATACCAACATCTTCGTGCCCCTAAGACCGACCACTCTTTCCAAATTACCACAAATAAAAATAAATTTTCAGGTTTTATTTGTTTTGAAAGTTATCATTTGCTCAACATACCAGCCAGGCTCCCAGCCTCAACTATGCCATATCATTTTCTAAAGTTTTTAATGATTGTGGTCGGGCAATTTAATGCCCGCATGACATTGTATCTAAGCAATGCTAAACATGACACTTAGATACAGACTTATTAACTAGTATGTAATCCGTTAGGTCTAGGGTGACAAAGGATAGTATCCAAGTTCAAGGGTTGGGAGTTTATACACAATTACTATTAAGGTATTAACTATGAGCTAGACCAATATAGTGGGATAAAACATAGCAATGCAATTTCATAATTTAAAGCAACATAATTTGCAAAAGGTAGATGCTGATCGTGGTCTTGATCAATGGATGGTTCTTCAGTCGCCTCGGCTTCTATAATCGTAGAAACAACCAGAAAGGCAAATAAGCATATATACAAACTCAAATCGTTTTCAAATATTGTGAGGCCCCGAATTCAGGATCCGTATCAAGCTAAGTGATTACGCCGTAAACGCAATACTTAACGTGAGACGAAAACGATTCCGAGTGCCCGGATATGTGTCACATGTTAGCTCCCAAGGATCAATGGGTAACATGCACATATCCTAATACAACATTGCAATCACATCCATACACAATGTACATGAATAATAGAATCAACTACAACATCAATTAAATAGAACCATATAGTACAAGGTTGCATAAGAGGACCAATCGGCCAAATCTAAATAATACAAATAAATCGCAGCGGAAGATAAACATAGAATAAAAAGGGAATAACCGAGTTGGCATGCCCACAACCCACAAGCAACCAACTGGAGTCAAAGTCGTAGCGTCTGATGTACTTAACCCAATTTGGATGACTTCTCACCTGAACAAATGGACAATGCCTGTTAAAGTACAAAGTTGTACTCGTGAGACTTTTCAAGAAAAATAAGGATGCATGTAAGTATCAAAGGAAGGCTACTACACTAGTCAATTTTCAGCATAAAGCAAGTTTTTCAATTAGATAAACAATATAGATTCAAATTGCCATTTGTAAAACGTTTAAGAAATGTTATATAATAGTAGGTTCTCCAATTCATCATCATAAATCAATAGATACTTCAATTCATAATAAAAAATTAGTAGATACTTCAATAATAACAACTCACGAACTTCCTGTTCGTGACACATATCAATTCTCAAACATATCAACATGCGAACATCTTGTTCGTGATAACATTCCAAATCTGAAACAAACTAACACAATGACATAACATTTCCAACCAAAACCCATAACAAAGTTCCCATAAGCTAACTGTGCATGCTTTCCCCAAGCGATGTCCATGACTGTGGACACGGCTATTCGAAAAGATTTAGTTTGACTCTGTAGAGTTGTACAGGTTTACCCACACGATATGAATACCTCGTATTGTCGCCATGCACTCTTCCGTGGGAGTGTGATTGAGATATCATAACGAGGCCGTTACGATATCATGTCCTAACTATCAAAACACCCGAGGAAACAACCCATGGCCGAATGTCGCTTATCATCACCCTAGGTGTACCCGTTGTGTAAGTAAGTCCCCAACAAACAAGAGACCCTTAAGAGCACGTAAGAGAACAACATACATGCCCCCCCACCAGATTGACAAAAGAACAATTAAATAATAACAATTACAATTGTCAATATGATTGTGTTTTGATAACTAACACATAACAAATTATTAAGTCAAGCCATCGCCCACAAACCCGGCGTGTGGTTGTACGTAAGACTTGGTTCATCACACCACAGACCGGTCCTCATATACCCAAATGGGGCTACACGAATCTGGGACCATTCCCTTCATCAACCTATCACCCGTCCAAGTCCAACACACAACAACATCCCACCCATCAAGTCCACAATCACCAGATGCGAAGATCTGGATATATTCCTCAAATTCAACATAATTCAATCAAAGTAATCCTCAAATTTCATCAAGATTCAATTCGATCCATCGGTCAATGGACTAGCTCCATCAACCGTTATTGACTACAACTACTAGTATAGCTAAGCATCGTTCTATAAATTAGCAAAACTTCCCATATAACATATATTCTTAATTATTCAAGGTGAAAGGGTAATCAACATTCAAAGGAGGGCCAATGCAGCAAGTGGATATAACTAAACTACCCATGAACATACTTTTCAAAAATAGCATGCAATGACAAGATTAAAACCACACAAAATATTTTAAAATCTATAGGAGCAATATGATCAAGAGGAGGGTGCTCGCACCTTTGTTGTACCACTTGTTTAATCTCAGGTTGCACTCATGAATACATTCGTATCGTCGAGAAATCTATCGAAAGAATGATATTGCAATTAACCCCAAATAAGCCGAAAATTCAAAATACTCAAAAATGCATGAAAATGATACAGTGGGTAGATCATGATTTTAGGTGAATTTAGGTGAAAGAATTATTCTATTTGGATTTAGTATGTGAAAGTTATAGCCTTTCGAAGGGTTGTTGGAAAGAAAATCCAGAATTTTCAAGTTCTGTTACTGTTCATCAGACATTAAATATTTTGAGAAAATTTCCAGAATGGTGGTAGAGATAATAGTTACATAATCTGTTAGAGGATAAAGTTTTATGAACAACACAATTGATTTCATTCAATTTAGAGTTGATTTGACTAAGTTGTGAATTTTTGAAGTTTAACCAATTTCAAGTTGTAAATAATTATTTTGGATTTTCAACAGAGGGCATGATCCTAAGACTTTATGCTAAGTTCATACTAATGATTTTTAAATCCTTAATTGCTTTTCCAATTGGCAGTATCTATTTCAATGACCTAGTGCCAATGTTACTAAGGTCATAACCAAGGCATAAAGTTGCTAGCATTTGACAAATCTTTAGCTCCTGTTTGTTTTGAAAATCCATCCATTGCTTGTCAAGTAGCTTTTGTCGACCTAAGAGCTAATGGCAACAAGAATAATTCTTACTACTAGAGTTAGTCATGCCACTAGTTAACTTCATTCAGATTTCAGTTTCAGATTAACTATCTCAAATGAGTGACTTAGAGGACTTGTACAATATTTTCTAGCATAAGAAATTTAGTTTACAAAAAGGTTTCCCACTGAACATTCAGACTTTCTCCCAACCACTTCTATTCTTTGTCCATCTTCTCATCCCAAAACAAACTATACTGACTTGTCAATCAATTTCCCCACCAATTCATTTATTCACCTGCTAATTACATGATTGAATAGCATTAATCATACCATTAGCCCAAGGACAAAACTACTCTCAGATCACTGTCCCTATAACCTATAACAGCAAGAGATGACTAAACACTAGTGCTATTGATTGGCTATTGACTTTCTTTAAACTCTACTTCAAAAATTGCTAACTCCACTGAGTGACTCAAAAGACATTGACAACCATAGCTAGCAGCAAAATAGGTTGCTCCAGCAATGGGTTCACTGACAACAAGATTTTCTTCTAATCCTTCTCTTCTCTGTTCTTTCATGTCATCAAAAGACTTTACTGAAATGTCAAATACTCTCCTCACTAGTTCACTTCTCCAATTGCTAAACACAAAACTAGGTAACACAAGCTAGAAGGTTTTACCAAAGAGTTCTACTGACAAAACAACTTCTCTTCTAAATTCCATCTTCTTTCTATTCAAAATTTCTTCCTATGACTGTACTATTTGCTGCTAGTTAGAACTTGCCAAAAGACTCATGAAGACAAACTCTAACTACTGTTTTTAGCATTTTATTAACCTATTGATAACACTGACATCCCAAGTTTTCCTTATACTCATCTTTTCTCCTCTGTCTAACAGTTCAACAGAAAGCTCTCTGTTAGTTCTGAAAGTTCACATCTGTGTTGGTTCTTTTCATATTTGGATGCTGCTTGTTAGGTGATGGTCAAAGGCTAATTGAATTATTAACAACTCTAACTACTAAATTAACAAAGCCATTTGTCTAATGACAAAACTGATTCTTTCCAGATTGATGTACATACACCTATAATAGAACAACTACTGGACCTACAACAAAACATCTATAGGAACTACTGTGCTACTTCCTTTAAAATTCCACATTTCAAATTTGTAAATTCACTTAAGTGACATAATTGACAATCACAACATTAGCTAATAGAAAAATTGATTGGTCTACCAAGTGAGGTTGCTGACAATACAATGTGTTCACCTAAATACCATTTCTTCTTTGTTCTTCAGATCAACCCAAAAACTATACTGATCTTTCAACTACTCATCCCACTAAAGCATTCTTTTCAATTTGCTTATCACAAATTTGAGTGGTATTATTATCAGTCACAAGGTTGCTTCTTAACTCATTACTAAAGATGGTATTTTCAGAGACAGAGAATTAGTTCTTCAGAAAACAAACTACAAGAACAGACAGGGGTTGTGGGTGGCGTTCATCGCCGGTGGTTGGAGCGGCAGTGAGGTGAGGACGAACTCAAAAATGGGTTGAGAGAGACTCGAGGATGCTAGGGAAGTTGGCTTTGGGGCTCAGGCTGCACTACGGCGGCGCGTGCAAGGCGAGCGGCGGTCGGCCATGGAGAAGAAATGGCACGGTAGCGCACGGGTGAGGTTGGGGTCTAAAAAGGAGGAGCGTGAGTACCACTAAGGTGAAGGGATCTCACCGGAGTGGTCGCCGGTGGAGGGGAGTGTTCGAGGAGGGCTGGCGGCAGGAGCCGGCGGCGGCGATGGAAGCTTCACCGTGGAGAGCTGGCTGGAGAGGAAGAAAAGCTTCAGCAATGATTGGGGAAACTCCGTGGTACTCTTGGGATGCTCCTCAAGCAGGGAATTTCACTAAGCTCCACCGCACCAGAGACCGGGAAAACGAGTGCGCTCGCGGCCGAAAAGAATAGAAACTCCAAAATACTCGGGCTCCTATGTAGCATCCGACAAATTGTTTGAGGGGAAAGGGATGTTGTGCTAAGATACACGATATTACGCACAAGAAACGAGAAGAAGCTCACCGGAGACGACAGGGGCGCGGTGGAGCTCCACAGAGCGCGCTCTGGTGACGAAGAAGAAGGCGCCTGCGTTCCGGGTGCTACACAAGAAGCCACAAGCTCAAACTAGGAAAAATGGATGCGGTGAGGAAGATAAGGAAGGTCAGAGAGGACACGGGCGAATCTTACCGAGAGGAGACGGAGGTAGAGCTTCCCCCTCTTCCTCGGCCGGGAAGAGGAGTGAGCTAGAAGGGGGCATCCGAGGGGGTTTTATCGCAGGAGAAAGACGGGAATGGATGCGGTGTCACACGGCGATGCTCAAGGATTGGCCAAGGAGGGCGGTGGCTTACGGCAGTGATGGAGCAACGGCAGAGCCTGCGCAGCGCGCCTGCCCGAGGAAGAAGAAGCGCAGGCGCGGTGGGGCCCGCTGGTCAGAGGTACAAGGTGGTGCGGCTGGACCAAGTGGTGACGGAGTGGCTCGGGTTTGATCAAAACGAGTTGGGTCCGGGTCGGTTTCTCATGGACCACACGATCTTAAATGGACGGTCGAGATTTCGTGGCCACTCGGAGTGGTCCGAACGGCCCACTTCGTTTGAGCCCTCCGATCAAGATCAGACGGCCTGCATGCGAGTGCGTTTAGGCGGTTAGGTCAGATCAGCTCGAGTGGGTCGGACCCGAGTCTGAACAGTGTCTTTAGGTTGGGTTTGAGTCAAAAGTGTTTGACTGATTTAATTTTCAATCTTCCACTTTGACCGAGCTACTAAAAATAGCAAATAAAATCCTAAAATTTTAAAATAAATTAGAGAGCCTCCTGGGATGATATAGAACTCATATAAAATTTTAAAACCCACTTTTCATGAATTAATTTTTATAATTTAAAATCAAACTTAGAATGGGTCTTTGATCTGACTTTGAATTTTCTGAGGGTCAAATTGAGTTCCAAAAATTTGGTAAAAATTATATTTATTCATGATAATTAATATAGTACTTGAATAAATTGTTTTCAGATTATAATCAAATGTTTTTGTTGTTGTTTTTATTTGGAGTCCATATTTGAAGTGTATGTTTAACTTGAAAAAGATTTTCCAAGTGCAATAATTTATGCAAATATTTCCAAAATGTCATTCATGCTGATAATATGCATACTAATTCTCATTAATTAATTTGGGGATGTTACAAACCTCCCCCCTTACAAAATATCTCGTCCCCGAGATCTGGATAGGTCGAAAGATGGACAGGAAAGTTCTAAAAGAAGATACGACATCTGTTGTCTTGATTTCTTTCAAAGATGCTGCTAAGATATCCTAATAAGGTTACAATGGATTTCTATTACATTTTCCTTTCCATTGTTTTGCTTAACCTTTCCTTTCTTGAATCGAAGGCACTTCAGACAGAAGGAAAAAGATTAGGATATTCGGTTCACATCTGGTCTTCATGTTCCCAAGTTGCTTCATCTTCAGTATGGTTGCTCCACTGAAGCTTCAAGGACTTGATGACGCGATTCCTTGTCTTGCGCTCCATTTCTTCAAGAATGCGAATCGGGTGCGCCCAATAGGAAAGATCGGGTTGCAAGTCGAGTTCTTCCAACTCAGTTGCTTTGGTTGGGACGCGAAGTCACTGCTTCAGTTGTGAAACATGAAACACATCATGCACATTTGAAAGTGATGGGAGAAACTCCAATTGATAGGCCACCGATCCCAGTTTCGCTAAAATCCGGAATGGTCCGATGTAGCGAGGTGCCAATTTGCCTTTGACTTGAAAGCGTTGCATTCCTTTCATCGGGGAGACCTTAAGGTAAACAAAATTATTTACCTCAAAGCTCAACTCACGACGACAACGGTCGGCATAAGACTTTTGATGAGATTGAGCCGTCTGTGGTCGCTCCCGGATCTCGCGAACTTGCTCTACGGCTTCATATATCAAGTCCGGTCCAAAGAATTGTCTCTCCCCGGACTCGGACCAGTTGAGTGGTGTCCTACACCTTCTCTCAAAAAGCACTTCAAAAGGTGACATTTGGAGGCTTGCTTAATAGCTATTGTTGTAGGAGAATTCCTCGAACGGCAAGCATTTAACCCATTTCTTACCACAGGACAGCACATAAGCCCTCAACATGTCCTCCAAAATTTGATTCACCCTCTCGGTTCGGCAACTTCTAAACGTCGTTCAACCAATTAAAACCCACCGATCATGTTCAATCTATAGCAAGCATTCTCCAATCTATCGTTCCACAATTTATACATTAACCCCTGAAATTGCTTGCTAGAAGTAATCTTCCAATTTTAACAATTCAGGTGAGTACCAACAACTATTTATCCAAATCTCACAATGTAAATCATGGGTTAACTCCAGTATAATTCTCAAATCATGAGCACTAAAGAACCGTATTCCATTGCCTATAATCCACCAATTGACATATATTAGCAATCATTCATCGATTATTTGTTGTTTCCAGCAATTTTCTCGCAACAATTTAAATTCCTAAAAGAGGGTATGTCCATGCAAGATCAAATTTCATCTTTAGGCAATGTCTCTATATTTATGCTTCCCAATCCTTTTGTTAGTGTGGTCATTCTACCTGCACTAACCAATCCAATAAATACTTCAGATCAATCTTTTAAGGTCTAATCCACTCATCCCTACCGTAGGATCAAATCAATCACCAAAATCAACACCTTTATCCCAGGTTAAAGATATACCTCCTTTATCCATAGTCAACTCCGACCTAGGTAAATCAAATCATCAAAAAGATCACCCCTCCAAGGTGAATTTGTAATCCAACTATAATCCAAATAGTCTGAATCACTAACTTTGTCTAGATCAAGTTATCCATAATAATTATCTTAGTTCAACTCAATAATATTAACTCGATGCCTTCCATAGTCTACTTACCCTCAAGCATTATCTAAATCCAACTGCCGCATTTAATCTTCCCTAATAAATCTAATTATACCATCCTTGGGACAACTATTCCCAAATAGATAAACCTCCCATTCAATCCTCAAAGTCATCCACTACACGACTATTCAATCACCTAATCAAAGTATTACGATCCGGTTATATACTCAAATACAACTTTACATATCTCAACTTATAATCCTAAGTATCCACCATAATTTATAATATCATCATAGTTTCCAAATTCTAACTCTATCACACTGAACCAAGATCTAATTAACAATCTTATCGACATATTAACTAAGGCATGTCAAAAACATAAATCCCCAAGTGAACCCACAAAATTATTTATTCAAGCTTAAACATGTATTCCATGAGTTCCACCTGCATATCCTCCAACATAAATCCAACATCCCCCACGAGCAAGATTACACGTCACTACCATAGTTCTATCTATACTTGTAACACAACCTCCTATGGTAATCCCAACCCTAATCCATGAATGATCCCACAAAGGTTAATGTCTCAGGGTACAAAAATCAAATTGACTCATCTAAGATCATCTTCGGGGACTAGTAATAATCCAATTTCTCGATTATCAAACATCACTTTAATCATAAAAGTCCACCAACATCATCCTAACATAAAGGATCAAAATACAGATAGAATAGTGGTTACTCGATCACATCCTTCTCTTTACCAATTCCGCTATTAATCTCTTAATTAACATGTGACTTCCGCTAAAGAGATGAGAGAGAAAAGCATAAGGTAAGCAATTGACAGCAAGGGGTAACTTAACCTAGCATGATTGCACAATGAAAACACATTTATGCAGCATGAAATGGGCTGCTAGAGCCCAGGTGGACAGCAATAGATACAAACGAAACACGATTTAGTTTTCCGACATAGTTGCGATACAACCCACCCGTAGGCGATGCACAACTACTTGGAACAAAAGAGAGCAAATGTGCACCACAAAATCCAACGTCTACAAGCTAAGCAATAATACCATTAGGGTGTATATAATCTAAGAATAAACCCTAATTTATCCTAATAACGTTCATTGCTACGGCTTTAACCTACAGTCAGTATGGCTCTGATACCAACGTTGTGAGGCCCCGAATTCGGGATCCGTATCAAGCTAAGTGATTACGCCGTAAACGCAATATTTAATGTGAGACGAAAACGATTCCGAGTTCCCGGATATGTGTCACATGTTAGCTCCCAAGGATCAATGGCTAACATGCACATATCCTAATACAACATTGCAATCACATCCATACACAATGTACATGAATAATAGAATCAACTACAACATCAATTAAATATAACCTTATAGTACAAGGTTGCATAAGAGGACCGATTGGCCAAATCTAAATAATACAAATAAATCGCAGCGGAAGATAAACATAGAATAAAAAGGGAATAACCGAGTTGGCATGCCCACAACCCACAAGCAACCAACTGGAGTCAAAGTCGTAGCGTCTGATGTACTTAACCCAATTTGGATGACTTCTCACCTGAACAAATGGACAATGCCTGTTAAAGTACAAAGTTGTACTCGCGAGACTTTTCAAGAAAAATAAAGATGCATGTAAGTATCAAAGGAAGGCTACTACACTAGTCAATTTTCAGCATAAAGCAAGTTTTTCAATTAGATAAACAATATAGATTCAAATTGCCATTTGTAAAACATTTAAGAAATGTTATATAATAGTAGGTACTCCAATTCATCATCATAAATCAATAGATACTTCAATTCATAATCAAAAATCAGTAGATACTTCAATTATAACAACTCACGGACTTCCTGTTCGTGACACATATCAATTCTCAAACATATCAACATGCGAACATCCTGTTCGTGATAACATTCCAAATCTGAAAAAAACTAACACAATGACATAACATTTCCAACCATAACCCATAACAAAGTTCCCATAAGCTAACTGTGCATGCTTTCCCCAAGCGATGTCCATGACCGTGGACACGGCTATTCGAATAGATTTAGTTTGACTCTGCAGAGTTGTACAGCTTTACCCACACAATATGAATACCTCAGATCGTCGCCATGCACTCTTCCGTGGAGTGTGGTCGAGATATCATAACGAGGTCGCATTTATATCATGTCCTAACTATCAAAACACCTGAGGAAACAACCCATGGCCGAAGGCGCGGTGGGGCCCGCTGGTCAGAGGTACAAGGTGGTGCGGCTGGACCAAGTGGTGACGGAGTGGCTCGGGTTTGATCAAAACGAATTGGGTCCGGGTCGGTTTCTCATGGACCACACGATCTTAAATGGACGGTCGAGATTTCGTGGCCGCTCGGAGTGGTCCGAACGGCCCACTCCGTTGGAGCCCTCCGATCAAGATCAGACGGCCTGCATGCGAGTGCGTTTTGGCGGTTAGGTCAGATCAGCTCGAGTGGGTCGGACCCGAGTCTGAACAGTGGCTTTAGGTTGGGTTTGAGTCAAAAGTGTTTGACTGATTTAATTTTCAATCTTCCACTTTGACCGAGCTACTAAAAATAGCAAATAAAATCCTAAAAATATAAAATAAATTAGAGAGCCTCCTGGGATGATATAGAACCCATATAAAATTTTAAAACCCACTTTTCATGATTTAATTTGTATAATTTAAAATCAAACTTAGAATGGGTCTTTGATTTGACTTTGAATTTTCTGAGGGTCAAATTGAGTTCCAAAATTTGGTAAAAATTATATTTATTCATGATAATTAATATAGTACTTGAATAAATTATTTCCATATGATAATCAAATGTTTTTGTTGTTGTTTTTATTCGGAGTCCATATTTGAAGTGTATGTTTAACTTGAAAAAGATTTTCCAAGTGCAATAATTTATGCAAATATTTCCAAAATGTCATTCATGCCGATAATATGCATACTAATTCTCATTAATTAATTTGGGGATGTTACAAATATGAAATGAACTATAAATAATGCAAGGTCGTAGATTAGAAGTATTAGACCAGTATAGTTGAAGACTTAGTGGTCGTAGGGTCTGTGGCGGGTGTAGGAGCTATTGTGGTTGTAGCAGACTACAAAGGATCGAGGATCGAGGGTGGTCATAGGAGCTACAGGTTGTAGAAGGATACGACTGGGAGTAGGGCTGAAAAAAAAGCTCGAGGCTCGCGAGCCTGCTCGAGCTCGTTGCGAGCTGAGCCGACTCGGACTCGTGAATTTTCAAGCCGAGCCGAGCCCAACTCTCAGCTTGGTTAAAATTCGAACCAAGCTCGAGCTGCTCAAGGCCTCATGAGCCAAACGAGCCAGCAAATAGGCAAGCTTAATCTCACGCTAATCCTCCAACCCAAATTTCACTGTGGCCAAGGCAGACGACCCGACTGGTACCCGAGAGGTCCTCCAAGACCTCCTGGAAAGTACACCCGGACCTCCCAGGACATCCCGTCGAACCTATCGGTAGGACCGCCCAGACCGTTCCCCGACCCAAGGTCACTCGTGAGTCCCTCCCGGATCTCCTGGAAGTCACCAGGACATCCGGTAGTTTCGCCCGAGGACTCGGTAGGACCGGGGAGCGGTAGTACCTCTCAAGAGTCCGGTAGGACCGCTCGAGGGATACTGGGGTCCTGACCCAAGGCAAGTCTGGGACTCGAGGCCATCCCAGCACCACTCGCCACACCCCAGACTACCGCACGTAAGCCCGATAGTACCGCCAAGACATCCCGAGAGGAGGTCTCACGGACCAACTCCAGGAGGTCGTGGAGTTTGGAAAGACCTTAAGTCCACTGTGATCTAAACTAGTCCCAAGGATCAATGGCTAGTTCTCACAGCAAATACAAGCGATAACAAATACTTCAACAAGAACTTTATTAATAACAATAAAGTTGTTTACAAAGGGGAGGCTACAAGCCACAAACCAAGACATAGCGGAAGAGAAAAATGAAGGCCATCCAATACAGCACAGGTAATCGGCTGGAGGGCGCAATCCTAGTCGGTCCAGGACCACTTGGTCCACAGCAAGATCACCTCAAGGCTTCCATTCCTGCTCAAAATTAGTTTCAAGTAAGAGTGAGCACAACAACCGTGCTCGCAAGTCACACCCGTGGCATAACAATAATGACATGCATAATGGATATCTCAAAGGAAGGCATAATATGGTTGATCTGCATAAAGCCAAGTTTGTTTCAATTACAAGTACTAAGTTCCAGGGCAGTGGTACAATAGATAAAATTCATTTTATAAAATCAATTTTCAGTTGGATAACATTCATCATCAAGAAGGTGAAGGATACCCTCCTGTCACAAGGCTTCCCGCCCAAACCCAAGGGATAGGACTCCCAAAACAGTTTAATAAACACCTTTGGAAACCAAAACCAATATCTAACTCTGAGTGGCCTTTGCCAACACGTCTATGACCGCGGACACAGCTATTCGAATAGATTTACACTCTGCAGAGGTTGTGCACTTTTTCCACATGACATGATTCCTCTAGTTTATCCGGCACTCGTCAATGCCACTTCTCACTGCCGAAGGTAAGAGGTCTAGAGTTCATGACAAGGCCTTTACAATGCATTGTTCCACCACAGCCCCTCCTCGCTAAGGTTTCGCCTCCATTGGACTGCAGTCCGCCGGATCGGGGCCCCCTCTTGCGCTAGTGGGAAAACTTAGGTTATGAAAGACCAGTGGCCATAGAAGGCCTTCCACACAACAACTGTGGTAGAATTCTGCAAATTACTTAGCCAGATCCCACGCCCCATTCTGGAGACATGTGGTTGCACAATTGTGGCATAGCCCATTATAGGCTTAGCAAAGGGACGCTCAAAGGCCGGTCCTCAATTGACTTGGGCGACTACCATAAACCCCTGGACCTCCTCCTTACCGAGGATAGAGTCCGTGCATAAACACTGCACTAGCCAAGCCAACCATTTCGCCCAAGTCCAAATCCATTTTTTCCCTTTTCTTTGCTTTCCCAACAACATTTTCATACTTCCATGGCAACTCAATGTCATGGTCAAAACATTTAAAACAGTAGTTGGTCATGATAGTAAAGATTTCCCCAAATCAAGTATTTTTGGTCTAAGCAAGACTAAGCATAAGGTTTCACAATTGCTCCTGGTTCACACTATTGCATCAACCAGATTTTGTCTAAATTGACAACAAGTTTGGTTCAATATCAAAGTTGGCCATATGAAAGAAATAGGCATAACTATGTGTTTAAGGACAGGTATTGAAATAACTTGGTAGAAATAAGCATGCATTATACTTTGAAACAGAACATAAATAAATTGAAATATTGGGTGCAATATGATCAAGAGTGTAACTTGCCTTGCTCACTGTCTTGGGAGTTGTCTTCTTCAGCACAGTCAGACTCCTTGGAGTCTTCGCAATCTACACGGTCAAAAGAACAACTTCAAATAGAACTCAAATAAAGAACCACAAGAGCTCCAAAAGAACCACAGAACTCCAGCAACAAACGAGTTTCATATAAAAGCATAGGTTCTTTTAGAGAAGTCCCCACTTACTGGGAGGAGAAGATCCTATGAGTTTGGTTTTGGCAAATGACCAAAGAGATGAATTTTACATAAAAGCCATAGAGGTCCCGAGGAGATCCAGGAGAGGAGGTCCTGGAAGAGACACAACCACTCATTGTGGCGACAAGAACAAGAACAGATCAATACACAAGGAGGCTTACCAGCAATAAGAAAGAAATGATGAGTGAAGGGGGAGGTCGAAGGCAGCTATGGCTGTTGAGGCTGGCGCCAAAACTCCAGTGGAGCCCTCAATGGTGAAATTACGGCAAAGAGGGTCCCTAGCAGAGGTCTTGGCACCGAGGTCTCCCCACAGAGCCGCTGAGCAAGAACCAAAAGAGCCAAATGCGAAAAGGTGGTGAGGAAAGGCTACTGGGGCTAATTATAGCCAAAATGGGCGAAGAACACACCAGAAGCATACGTGTCAAAGATAAGTATGGAAAATGGGTCAAAGGTGGGTGAGTGACAGGGCAGGTGTCACTACCAATTTGATGAAGGACAGGAGGAAAGGACAACGTATGTTGTTACGGAAAGGAACAAAGAAAGATGACGGGGTGCCACTAAGTGACCAAGATCAAAGTAAGGGCCACGTATAAGGCTGCATTTAATGCAACATGACATGCATTAAATGCACAAGGTACTTGTGTGGCGGAGAAAACTGAGAATGAGTAAGACTGGTAAGTGGGACCAGTCAAATGTAGAAATAGTTGGGTCAAAGGGGAAGGTCCTGACCCGCAAAAGGAGGACTTTGAGGAGGTCCGAAGACTCAAGAGGTCCTAATACACACAGAGGAGGTCCGAACATGAGGAGGTCCAAATATACTGTAACATCCCAAGTGCTGTTACCAATTTAGAAATTAATTAAAGTTATTATTTTGTTGGATTTTCTGAAGTTTTAAAAGTTTTGTTTGATTTAAATTGGAAAATAAAAATTTCTAGAATTTTATGGAATTTTGAAAGCTTTTTCCTAAATATTTTAAAGCCAAAATAATTTATTTGAAAAATTAAAAGCCAAATTTAAGTTGGAAATAATTTTATTAAGTCCAAAATTATTCTAGGAATTTCTGTGAATTTTTCTAGAATTTTTGGAATTTATTTGCTATTTTCTAAAGCTTAAACGAATTAATCTGATTAATTAAATTAAGAAATCAATTTAAAATTTGGAATTGCCTTTGGGCCGAATCCTCCACTGTGCAGCCCAGCCCTTTTGCTTTCCCGGCCGAATCAGCCCACCCACACAACCTCCTTCAATCGCGACCGTCGGATTAAAATCCGACGGCCAATGACGCCTTCTGCCTTCTCTCTCTCTCTCTCTCTCCGCGACCCCACCGCTAACCCTCTCCTCTCTCTGCAGGCCCTGCGACCCTT
Organism: Phyllostachys edulis; assembly: GCA_036346405.1. Classification (NCBI taxonomy): domain Eukaryota; kingdom Viridiplantae; phylum Streptophyta; class Magnoliopsida; order Poales; family Poaceae; genus Phyllostachys; species Phyllostachys edulis. The sequence continues at coordinate 73,651 of CM070550.1, read as the reverse complement.
CTTCCCCGCTTTCTTCTCCAAGACAACCGCCATTGCACATGGCGAAGCTCGCTAACGAGCCGCCTCAACCGCCTCTCTTCCGCCTGCGATCGACACGACCCGCGCCCTACCGACCTCGCACGAACTTCCCCCTTCCTCTCACAAGGCACACGAAACCGCAACGGTCGCCGCCACGCCCCCACGCCGCCACGCCGCTTAGAGTCCCCGCCCCTATAAAGGGAGCACCGGAGCCCTCTTCACACCGATCCCGGCCGCCACCCACTCACCTCTCGCCGTACTCGCCGGATTGAAGCTTTCTCGCCGCGGCCACCGCTTGAGCTCGACACGCCACCGCCAGACGCCGCTGCGTCGCCGCCGCCACCACTCGCACGCTGCGGACGCCGCTGGTCTGCGCGCACTCGCCTTCACCGGAGGACCTCGGCCGCCATTGCTGCCGCCTGCACCGCACCGCCGCTTCCTCCTCGCCGCCGGCCGCCTCTGTCCTCGCCTCGTCGTGTGGGTGAGCGCACCGTGTTCGCCGTCCCACCCTCTCTATCTTGTGCACTTCGCCGCCCATCACAAGATCAGAAGCCGTGACCTTCGGTCCCCGCGTCGGCGCTGCCCTCGCCAACGTGGCAGTGCCACGCAAGCGCCACCATGACGCCACGTCTGCGTTGGATCCAACATGGATCCGACGTGGCGCCGTGTCAGCACCGCCCTCCCAAGCCAAAAGCCCGTGGGCTTGGTTCATGTGAACCGTGTCTATGACACGTGGGCCCCACATGTCAAGAAAATATTTTAATTCCTTTAAATCCTGAAAATCTCAGGGCTGACGTCAGCCTTGCGCAATAAATGGATTTTCCTTCAGAAAAATAATTCGGGAAATTCTTTTAAAATGCAGATTTAGAATTGAACTTCTAAAATTCATATCTTTTGCATCCAAACTCCGATTTGGGTGATTCAAATTCCTAAATTCATATAAAATCATTATCTAGCTAAATAAACTAAAATATTTTGATTTGGAGTTAATTTGATCTGTCTTTTTGAATTTATTTGAATTTCAGTTGAATTTGTCATATTTTCGCGTTTAGACTTCGACGACTCCGGAGAGTTCAATCATTCAGAAGACTTAGAGTGTCAAGACTTCAACGAAGGCAAGTTACACCCTTGACCATATTTGCACCCATTATTTTAAATTATTTAAATTCTATTTTAAATTATTATTGCATGCTTATTTATATTCAGTAATTTAAATCCCTGCTTTAAATTCATAGATATGCCTAAATCCTTTGTATGGCTAAAATTGATGATTGAATCAAATACATTGTCACCCTAGATAAAACCTAGTTGATACAATAGTATGAACTAGGATCATTTGAAAATGTTGCAAAGACATGCTTACACCAAAAATGTTAATTTAGGGAATTTCAGCCAAAAATCAAATATTGTTTAAATTGTATCCATGGCATTGGTGTGTTATGAAAGTTTATAAATAACTTTGCAAAATGAAATAAAATCATGGTTTGTACTTGGGCGAAATGGTTGTTTGGATGGTGCATGTCAATGCACGGGATCGAGTCATTTCCGTGATCGAGGCCCAGGGTTTTGTGGAAAGTCGCCCAAGTCAGTTGAGGACCGGCCTTCGAGTGTATTTTGCTAAGCCATACCGTACTACCACATGTCCTGTATGGGCGGGACCTGGCCAACTAATCTGCACTGTTCCACCGTGGTTTTTCCCTTCCGATGCGGTGGGTAGTCATGTTATGACCTACGTTAGTCCCACCTGGCGCAAGAGGGGGCCATAAACCCGGCGGGTTGGAGCCCAAAGGGGGCGAAACCTTAGCGAGGGGGAACTGTGTTAAAATGATGTATTGTAAAGGCCTTGGCACGAACTCTAGACTGCTTACCTTTGGCAGTGAGTGGTGGCACCCCGGATGCCAAACAAACTAGAGAAACTCATGTCATGTGGGTAAAGTTGTACAACCTCTGCAGAGTGTTAAGAACTATTCGAATAGCCGTGTCCACAGTCAAGGACATGCTTAGCAAAGCCACTCAAAGTTAGACTTTGGTTTTGTTTTCAAAATATTTTTATTAAATAGTTTTCGACATGGATGGGTGTCCATGAGAAGAATTGTGGGTTGAAGCCTCGGGTTGGTGCCTGTGTTTAAATTGGTGTTAGGTTGGTGCCTACACTAGCTTTATTAACTTATTTAAACTCAATTTTAGTTATTGTAAAAATTGAGCTTTTGAACTTAGTATTGTATTGAAAATGTCAAACATTGCTTTATACACAAATAACCCTACAAGCCTTTCTTTGTCACATCCATGTATGCATGTCATTCTGTTATTTGACGGGTGTGACTTGCGAGCACGGAAGTTGTGCTCACCTTGCTTTATGCAAATAAATTTCAAAGGAGAACGACTTTGCAACCGGTGTGGATCTTGACGACTAGGCCGCTACCCCAGTCGATTGCCTGTGGCAGATCAGCTGGACTCCACTACTTATTCTTTGCCTTCCGCTGTGTTCTTTATTGTTGGCATGTAAGTCTCTTTTGTAATAAACTCTGTTGATTATTAATAAAGTTATACGATTTATGGATGTTACCACATTTGTTTACTGTGTGAACTAGCTACTGATTATGGGACTAGTTCAGAAAGGCACAGAGGATTTGGGAGTGTTACTCCCGGGTCTTACATATACACAAAGAAGGTTCGGACTAGGGGAGGTTCAGAGGACAGGAGGTCCTGAGGACTAGATCGCCAAGGGGAGGTTCTGTCGGTTGGATCTCCGAATGGGAGGTCCAAGGAACTAGGAGATCCAAGGGGCGGAAAGGCAAAGAGGATATAGCTGATGCGGTAGTACCGGCGCTCTTTAAGCGGTACTACCGGAGGAGGTCTGAAGGGTAAAGGTATCCTAAGTTAAAGAAAAGGGGCGGCAAAGCAGAGTCGTCCGATATGGATCGAACGATCCACAAGGGGATCAAGCGCGAGGCCCTGGACCAGATCACAAGGAAAAAGGGAGGTCTAGGTCCAAAGGAAGATCCAACAGAGGGGGATCCAAGGAGGAGGTCTTGAATGGCTTAGATTAAATCAAGGAGATCTTAACGGCCTAGACCTACTCGGGGGAGGTCTTGACAGTTAGGATAAGATCAAAGGATACAGAGGTCAAAGTCAAAAGAGGTTCAAAGGACTAAAGTGGAATTACTGGTGGCGGTAGTGCCGGAGTTTACGAAGTGGTACGACCGGCGGAGGTCCTGACGGCTAAGATCTCAAAAGAAGGTCTTAACGGTCAAGGTCTGATCAAGGAGGTCTTGATGGCTAGGACCTAATCAAGGGAGGTCCAAATGAGTTCAAGGAGGTTTGAGGACTGGTTTTGAGAGTTCCAAGGAACGGTGATACCGCAAGTTGAGGAACAGTACTACCGCACTCCGGTAGTACCAGTTGATACAAAGTGGTATGGAATTTCCAGAACATACGTTTCGGAAACTTGAATTTCCTTGGAGCGGTATGATTGCGAGTTGAGCAGCGGTAGTACCGCATGGCGGTAATACCGAATGGGTGCGGTACAAGATTTCCAGAGAAAGGGCATTGCAAAGGTAGAAACCAAGGAAAAGTCTAAATGGCCAAAGAGAGGTGTCAACGGAACAGGGAAATGAATTCAAAAGATCTTGAGGGATGTTTAGACCTAGAGGAGGTCTAAGCCAGAGAAGAACTAAAGAGGGAGGTCTAGACCTAAGGAGGTCTGGACACTTAAATGAGATCAAAGGGGATCCAATTGAACACTAGGAGGTTCAAGGAAACACAGAAGGCCTGGATGAACCAAAGAGAAGTTCAAATAGACACAACGGGGTCCAGATGAACTAGAGGAAGGTTCAATGGAGCCCGAAGGGGTTCAAGTGAACAATGAGGGATTCAAATGAGCCCAGAGAGGTTCAAATGGGCAAAGAGGGAAAGAGGTTTGAACCATAAAGAGATTTAAGCCAACACAGGGTAGTCTAGACATTAAGGAGGTCTAGACTCTCAGAAGTGTTCCAAACATAAGGGGATAGGGCTTCCAAGAGATAGCCAGACATAAGCAAGGTCTGGGCACACAGGAAGACTAAACACAAAGGAAGCCTAGACCTAGGGAGTGCCTAATCAAAGGAGAAAGGTCAAAACCACCAGGATGACCTAATCCTCAAAGGAGGTCTAGCTACAAGGAGAGCCTAAACCTCAGGGGAGGTCTAAACTACAAAAGAGAGATTAAGAGGGACATCCTGACCCAAAAAGTGGTCTGGACAGAGAAGAATTCCAAAGGACAAGGGAAGGTTCGAGCTAACAAGAAAAGAAGAGATAGCTCCAGAGAGCTTGAGAAACACCAAAAGAATCAAACTTTGGATTTTGAGGTTTAACTTAGTCATTTAAAACACACCAAATTCTGAAAATCTCAGGTTAAGCTTTGAACTATCATCAAAACCAAATGGTTCTTTTTATTTTGAAAATTTTCAAAAAGGCTACGAAAATCAGGGTGTTACACCACGTCCCTAGCCCAGCCCACTAAGGTCCCTAACCCTAAACCCACGCTGATTCCTCTCCCGTGTCCCATCCGTGTCCCTACTCCCAAATTCCCCATTTCCCTTCCTCCAGGTCCTCCAAGCCCGAATCCAGTGTCCACCGCCCGCCGCCTCCACCGCCTCATCCCTCCCCTCGGTCCCCCAAGCCGCTGCCCTCCCCACGTCCTCTGCGTCGCCGCCTATCCTCCTTGGTCGCCTGCCCTCCACCGCCTCCTCCTTGGCATCATGTCCCGCCCTTCCCTATCTTCCGCCCAGTCCTCGGCTCCACACCTCCAACTTCCTAAAACCCTAGCATTCGCCACCCCTCGACGGCCCGACGACGAGGACAACAGCGAGCTAGGGTCCCGACGCTAGAGGATATGGCCGCAAGCAGGCAGCAGGACACTCAGTCCACCTCCATCAACTGGCCAAGGTCTACTCCTCACCCAAGAATCGCTCGTCGCCTCGTGGGTCCTCGCCAAGAAGAAGCGCACCCTCCACAAGGACGAAGGCACGCGCTTTACCTCCACCAAATTTATCCATTTGTTTTGGGGGTTTTGGGAAATTTTGTGATTATTTTTTATTTTATTTGTATGCTTGTTGTTGTTGTTTGGTTTTAGAGTATCACAGAGATTGGATTTGATCCATCACCGAGGTTTGAGACCGCCACCACCAAGATCAAGGTGACGCCTGATGAGCAAGATGTGATCGCCAGTATGCGAGCTTGCTTGCACAAGTCTTGGTTTCTGCGTTGGTGTTCTTTGTGATCAAGATACTTAGAAAGACATTAAAGTAACATAGCTCTGAAGAAATACATCACATTTTAAAATTAGCAGGAGCAATATGATCAAGAGGAGGGTGCTCGCACCTTTGCTGTACCACTTGTTCAATCTCAGGTTGCACTCATGAATACGTTCGTATCGTCGAGAAATCTATCGAAAGAATGATATTGCAATTAACCCCAAATAAGCCAAAAATTCAAAATACTCAAAATTGCATGAAAATGATACAGTGGGTAGATCATGATTTTAGGTGAATTTAGGTGAAAGAATTATTCTATTTGGATTTAGTATGTGAAAGTTATAGCCTTTTGAAGGGTTGCTGGAAGGAAAATCCAGAATTTTCAAGTTCTGTTACTATTCATCAGACATTAAATATTTCGAGAAAATTTCGAGAATGGTGGAAGAGATAAAAGTTACATAATCTGTTAGAGGATAAAGTTTTATGAACAACACAATTGATTTTATTCAATTTAGAGTTGATTTGACTAAGTTGTGAATTTTTGAAGTTTAACCAATTTCAAGTTGTAAATAATTATTTTGGATTTTCAACAGAGGGCATGATCCTAAGACTTTATGCTAAGTTCATACTAATGATTTTTAAATCTTTAATTACTTTTCCAACTGGCATTATCTATTTCAACGACCTAGTGCCAATATTACTAAGGTCATAACCAAGGCATAAAGTTGCTAGCATTTGACAAATCTTTAGCTCCAGTTTGTTTTGAAAATCCATCCATTGCTTGTCAAGTAGCTTTTGTCGACTTAAGAGCTAATGGTAACAAGAATAATTCTTACTACTAGAGTTAGTCGTGCCACTAGTTAACTTCATTTAGATTTCAGTTTCAGATTAACTATCTCAAATGAGTGACTTAGAGGACTTGTACAATATTTTCTAGCATAAGAAATTTAGTTTACAAAAAGGTTTCCCACTGAACATTCAGACTTTCTCCCAACCACTTCTATTCTTTGTCCATCTTCTCATCCCAAAACAAACTATACTGACTTGTCAATCAATTTCCCCACCAATTCATTTATTCACCTGCTAATTACATGATTGAATAACATTAATCATACCATTAGCCCAAGGACAAAACTACTCTCAGATCACTGTCCCTATAACCTATAACAGCAAGAGATGACTAAACACTAGTGCTATTGACTGGCTATTGATTTTCTTTAAACTCTACTTCAAAAATTGCTAACTCCACTGAGTGACTCAAAAGACATTGACAACCATAGCTAGCAGCAAAATAGGTTGCTCCAGCAATGGGTTCACTGACAACAAGATTTTCTTCTAATCCTTCTCTTCTCTGTTCTTTCATGTCATCAGAAGACTAAACTGAAATGTCAAATACTCTCCTCACTAGTTCACTTCTCCAATTGCTGAACACAAAACTAGGTAACACAAGCTAGAAGGTTTTACCAAAGAGTTCTACTGACAAAACAACTTCTCTTCTAAATTCCATCTTCTTTCTGTTCAATATTTCTTCCTTTGACTGTACTGTTTGCTGCTAGTTAGAACTTGCCAAAAGACTCATGAAGACAAACTCTAACTACTGTTTTTAGCATTTTATTAACCTATTGATAACACTGACATCCCAAGTTTTCCTTATACTCATCTTTTCTACTCTGTCTAACAGTTCAACAGAAAGCTCTCTGTTAGTTCTAAAAGTTCACATCTGTGTTGGTTCTTTTCATATTTGGATGCTGCTTGTTAGGTGATGGTGAAAAGGCTAATTGAATTATTAACAACTCTAACTACTAAATTAACAAAGCCATTTGTCTAATGACAAAACTGATTCTTTCCAGATTGCTATACATACACCTATAATAGAACAACTACTGAACCTACAACAGAACATCTATAAGAACTACAGTGCTACTTCCTTTAAAATTCCACATTTCAAATTTGTAAATTCACTTAAGTGACCTAATTGGCAATCACAACATTAGCTAATAAAAAAATTGATTGGTCTACCAAGTGAGGTTGCTGACAATACAACTTATTCACCTAAATACCATTTCTTCTCTGTTCTTCAGATCAACCCAAAAACTATACTGATCTTTCAACAACTCATCCCACTAAAGCATTCTTTTCAATTTGCTTATCACAAATTTGAGTGGTATTATTATCAGTCACAAGGTTGCTTCTTAACTCGTTACTAGAGATGGTATTTTCAGAGACAGAGAATTAGTTCTTCAGAAAACAAACTACAAGAACAGACAGGGGTTGTGGGTGGCGTTCATCGCCGGTGGTTGGAGCGGCAGTGAGGTGAGGATGAACTCAAAAATGGGTTGAGAGAGACTCGAGGATGCTAGGGAAGTTGGCTTTGGGGCTCGGGCTGCACTGCGACGGCGCGTGCAAGGCGAGCGGCGGTCGGCCGTGGAGAAGAAATGGCGCGGCGGCGCATGGGTGAGGTTGGGGTCTAAAAAGGAGGAGCGTGAGTACCACTAAGGTGTAGGGATCTCACTTTGGGTGGTCGCCAGTGGAGGGAGTGTCCGAGGAGGGTCAAGGCAGAGCCGTGGCGATGGAAGCTTCACTGTGGAGAGCTGGCTGGAGAGGAAGAAAAGCTTCAGCGACGATTGGGGAAACTCTGTGGTACTCTTGGGATGCTCCTCAAGCAGGGAATTTCACTAGCTCCACCGCACCAGAGACGGGGAAAACGAGTGCGCTCGCGGCCGAAAAGAATAGAAACTCCAAAATACTCGGGCTCCTGTGTAGCATCCGACAAATTGTTTGAGGGGAAAGTGATGTTGTGCTAAGAGACATGATATTACGCACAAGAAACGAGAAGAAGCTCACCGGAGACGACAGGGGAGCGGTGGAGATCCACAGAGCGTGCTCCGGTGACGAAGAAGAAGGCGCCTGCGTTCTGGGAATTTGTATAATTTAAAATCAAACTTAGAATGGGTCTTTGATTTGACTTTGAATTTTCTGAGGGTCAAATTGAGTTCCAAAAATTTGGTAAAAATTATATTTATTCATGATAATTAATATAGTACTTGAATAAATTATTTCCAGATGATAATAAAATGTTTTTGTTGTTGTTTTTATTTGGAGTCCATATTTGAAGTGTATGTTTAACTTGAAAAAGATTTTCCAAGTGCAATAATTTATGCAAATATTTCCAAAATGTCATTCATGCTGATAATATGCATACTAATTCTCATTAATTAATTTGGGGATGTTACAAATATGCAATGAACTACAAATAATGCAAGGTCGTAGATTAGAAGTATTAGACCAGTATAGTTGAAGACTTAGTGGTCGTAGGGTCTATGGTGGGTGTAGGAGCTATTGTGGTTGTAGCAGCTACAGTGATCGTAGGATCAGTGGTGGTCATAGGAGCTACAGTGTTGTAGAAGGATACGACTGGGAGTAGGGCTGAAAAAAAAGCTCGAGGCTCGCGAGCCTGCTCGAGCTCATTGCGAGCTGAGCCGGCTCGGACTCATGAATTTTCAAGCCAAGTCGAGCCCAACTCTCAGCTCGGTTAAAATTTGAACCGAGCTCGAGCCGTTCGCGTCTCGCGAGCCAAACGAGCCAGGCAGCTAGGCCGTTAATCTCACGCGAATCCTCACCCGGCCCGCTCGGCCCGTCCCGGCCAGCCCACTAAGGTCCCTAACCCTAAACCCATGCGAATTCCTCTCCCGTGTCCCAGTCGGCCGTCCCTACTCCCAAATTCCCCATTTCCCCATCCTCCGGTCCTCCAAGCCCCGCCCAGCGCGTCCACCGCGCCGCTCTGTCGAGACCAGCTCAACCGATGAAATCGAAGGTCTTTGAAGTTGTCGCCAAGAAGGAATGTCAAGTCGTTGTTGAAAGCGTAACGCTTCGTCGACTCCACTTGGTGCATATCGAAAGGCTAAGATGGGTTTAGCGTATTTGGAAGAATGATCCAATGCTCAGGAATCCTTTTCATATTTATTGTTTCGTCATCAGTTTTGTCGTTTTAACTGAAACTTCAGTTCTTTGCTGTTTTTACTGTCAGAAGTGTTATCTTCAAACTTTTACTTGGCTGTAACTTGATGGTTAAATCCCTGGCTATAAAACCAGCGGAGTGGGAATGAGAAAGTATCAATCAACAGCATATTCGTGTCTTTAGTCATATGTTTAGAACCCTAGTTTACTTTCCCTTCCAATCCCCATCCCGTCTTCTGAAATCAGCTCGCAAAAATCCCTGAACTTGCAAGACCTGTCATTTGGTATCAGAGCAAATCTATTCTGGGCGATGAGATCTACAAGAGCAAGGTTGGAGCAAGTGAAAACTTAGCTGCCGTAAAATCCCTGGGCCGGGTCAGATCTGAAAGGCATGGTGGCAAAGACTCGATCACAAGGCTCAATCGAAGGAGGAGAGCTCGAAATGGAGAACAGGGTGGAGATTATCAAGATTTATGAGAAGCTGGAAGAGCTAGAAACTCTGAAGTCCGATGTGGCGGAGATCAAGCAGCTGCTAATCTCCAAGCTGTCGCAACCTTCTGGTCAAGGTGTGGAAGCACTGGTAACTGAATCCAGAGAAGAAAGGCCGAGACCATCCGATCTGGGAGCAGGCATCACCTGGAGATCTGAACAGAACAGAAGAGCTGAAGCATCAACAACTTTTTTTGTGGAACCAAACACGGTAATACCAAGCTCTCAACCAGTTTTTACTTCTGCTATCAGAACCACATCACAAGGAGATTTGGGAGATAGAGCGGGTGAAGCGTACAGGAGAACATTTCAGTCAACCGTAACCGCACCCAGAATGAGTAGTCCCGGATGTCAACAGGGACCGGGAATAACACTTGTACCTCCATGGAACTTGCAATCTAATGTACCAACTAGTGCGGCCCAGATGTTTTACCACCCATCGATGAATATTAACCCAAATAATGAAACGCACTTGCCTGTCCAAGCTGGGGGATATACATCCAACTATCCCGGAGTAAACCTGGTGAGTACAAATGGAAGAGCAAACTGGAACCATAACAGTGGAGTTCACCAATATGCTGATGCGGTCATAAGGGGACCCAAACTGGAATTACCGGTGTTCTCAGGAGAGGAACCCGTGGGGTGGTTGGAGCAATGTGAAAGGTTTTTTGAAATAGCTGGAACGCCTAGGGAGCAATGGGTGAATCTAGCTACAGGACACTTCATAGGGAAGGCTCATACTTGGTTTAAAGGCATTGGCATTGCTTGGCAAGTGTTGAACTGGCAACAGTTAGTCAGAATGATAACAGACTGGTTCTCTGAAGCTGGGGCTCACGAAGCAGTAGAGAAACTTCAAAACATGAAACACGTGGGCAGTGTGAGCAAGTACATTGATTACTATGAGAAGTGTGTGGAACTCGTGAGGAGAGACCATCCATACCTGCAGGAGGCCTTTCTAATGAGCTATTTTATCGGCGGTTTAAAGGATGAAATCAAATATGGGGTCTGTATGCATCAGCCGAGAGGTTTATTGGAGGCGTATTGGTTCGCAAAATTGGAAGAAAAGGCAGTAATGGCAAAGAGAACTAGTTACTCAAGTGCATTGAACAGAAACAAGGTGAATGTCACTAATCCCAGAACTGGGCCGACTAAGGGAATGAATGTTGAAGGTAATGAAAAGGGAAGAGTTCAGATACAGGAAGGCAGCAAAAGGAATTGTTGGCATTGTAATGAACCATGGGTACCGGGGCATAATCTGCGATGCAAAGTCAGGAAAGCCTTAAATGTGATCCTGATGCAAGGAGAGGAGGTCGAAGCTGAGAATACTGACACATCGGATTTGAGTAAAGAACCGGGGTTTGTTACCGTGCCTGGAAGTCCAGAGGAGTCCGAAGGAGAGCAAGAGAAGGAACAATTGCTAATAATCTCCAACCATGCTATGAGTGGATTATCTGGACCGGCAGCACTATCCTTGAGGACAATGTTTGGGGGAAAACCAGCAATGATGCTAGTGGATAGTGGGAGTACTAATTCCTTTATGGATTATGGGTTTGCGATCAAGTGTGGATGTAGATTAATGGTACAACCATCAAAGAAGGTAACAGTGGCTGGAGGTGGCGAATTGTGTACCAACACGCGGACTGAGAAGGTAACTTACCGGGTCCAAGGATGCACTTTCACTAATTCATTTCAGTTGTTGAAACTTGGCAATTATGATGTAATTCTCGAGGCTGACTAGATCTATCACCATAGTCCTATTGGGATGAACCTTAAGACTAGAGAATTGACCATATACAAGGATGGCAAGATGGAAGTTCTCAAGGATGAATCCATTTCAGAAAAAAAACCACCTTGTGGGTGCTAACAGACTGGAGAAACTATTAAAGACTGCGGTGATGGGATGTATGATTCAGGTCAATTGGGCTCAAGAAGCTGCACCTAGTGATTCCAACGAAATACCCAAGGAGATACAAGAAGTGTTACACCGATATGCTGAGGTTTTTGAAGAACCAAAGGGGTTACCACCAAAGAGAGAGTGTGATCACTTCATACCACTAAAGAGCAACTCTGACCCTCCTAACCTTAGGCCGTATAGAACACCTCATCACCAAAGGGATGCTATGGAAGATATCATCAGACAATTGTTGAAGTCAGAAGAAATCCGCACTAGTGTGAGTCCATATTCATCACCGGCTATAATGGTGAGGAAGAAAGATGGGTCCTGGAGGATGTGTGTGGACTATAGACAACTCAACTCCATGACAGTTAAGAATAAATTTCCAATGCCACTTATAGAGGATTTACTTGATAAGTTACATGGGGCGACTATCTTCTCCAAGCTGGACCTCCGGTCAGGATATCACCAAATCCGGATGGCGGAGGAGGATATCTATAAGACGGCCTTTAGGACTCACCTGGGTCATTATGAGTATACTGTCATGCCCTTTGGACTAACGAATGCACCTGCTACCTTCTAGTCTCTTATGAATCACATTTTTGGGAATCAGTTGAGGAGGTTTATACTTGTTTTCTTTGATGATATCCTAGTTTATAGCAAGAATCTAACAGACCATGTTAAGCATTTGCAGCAAACCTTACAGATATTGAGTCATAATCAATTGAAGGCAAGAAGAGATAAGTGTTGTTTTGCTATGGCGGAAATAGGATATTTGGGTCATATAATCAGTGGAGAGGGAGTGGCTACAGATCTCAAGAAGATAGTGGATGTGCTGAATTGGCCTATTCCTGACACTGTGACCAAGTTGAAAGGGTTTTTGGGCTTAACTGGCTACTACCGGAGATTTGTGAGAGGATATGGGAAGATTTGCAAACCACTATTTGATATTCTAAGGAAGGATTCATTTAAGTGGGGGGAAGCACAGTCTATCGCTTTTGACACTCTAAAAGGAGTTATGACCACCTGTCCAGTTTTGGCACTTCCTGATTTTTCCAAACCCTTTGTATTAGAAACAGATGCATGTGGTACCGGATTGGGGGCAGTGTTGATGCAAGATGGTAGGCCAATTGCCTTTTATAGCAAAACTTTGGGGGTAAGGGCTATAGCTCAATCAATATATGAAAAAGAAGCTATGGCTATTCTTGAAGCATTAAAGAAATGGAGACACTACCTATTGGGCAATCAAGTAATAATCAGAACAGACCAAAAGAGCCTGAAATATATCACCACACAGAGATTGGTGGAGGGAATACAACACAAACTGCTCCTTAAGTTAATGGAGTTTGACTATAGAGTGGAATACAAAAAAGGAAAAGAAAATGTGGCTGCGGATGCATTATCAAGGAAAACAACCACTTCACCGAGCGAGGAAATACATTGTCATGCTCTTGTGACCATTCTGCCGACCTGGGTAGAAGATGTGAAGGGGAGTTATGTTAATGATCCTTGTTATGAGAAATTGATAGGTGCTGAATCGAGACAAATTGGAGAGGGATGCATTTATACACTGGAATCCAGACTGATCAAGTACAAAGGAAGGATATATGTGGGAGTTACAAATGATATCCGAGCAAAGATATTGGACTCATTCCACTCATCTCCTCTGGGAGGCCACTCAGGAAGGAGAGCGACTTACCATAGAGTAAAGAAGCTGTTCTATTGGCCCAAACTCAAGAAGGAAGTGGAAGTGTTAGTGGCTCACTGTCCAGTCTGTCAAGTAACGTAGTCCGAGCATGTCCTCATTCCCGGCCTGCTGAACCCTTTGGAGGTACCCGACATGGCGTGGTCACATATTAGCATGGACTTTATTGAAGGTTTGCCCAAATCAAGAGGAAAGGAGGTAATCTTGGTGGTGGTTGATCGATTCACTAAATACGCCCATTTTATATCCTTATCACACCCATACACAGTACCACAGGTTGTCGAAGCGTTCATGGATAATGTCTTTAAGTTACATGGGATGCCTATCGCAATTGTGACCGATCGAGATCGAATTTTCACTAGCCATTTATTCCAAGAGATATTCAAGTTGATGAAGGTGTCACTGAGATTGAGCAGCGCGTATCACCCACAAACTGACGGGCAAACGGAACGAGTGAACCAATGCTTAGAATCATATCTCAGAAGTATGACATTCCAAAAACCTAGAGAATGGATGGGGTGGTTAACTTTGGCCGAATGGTGGTATAATACAACGTATCATACATCCTTGAAGACTACTCCATTTCAAGCTCTATATGGATACTCACCTCCTAATATTGCAGAATTCACCATTCCCTGCAATGTTTCTGATGAGGCCTGTATCACTGTGGAGCAGAAAATGAAGATGTTGGCTGAACTGAAGATTAACCTCCACACTGCACAGAAACGGATGAAGTATTTCTCCGATAGAAACAGATCTGAGAGACACTTCCAGGTGGGAGACATGGTGTACCTCAAAATACAACCATACCGGCAGAATGCATTCGGATTGAGGGGCTCCTTGAAGCTCAGGTCAAAATATTATGGTCCTTTCCGAGTTCAGGCTAAAGTAGGTGCTGTGGCATATCAACTCCAATTGCCGGATCAAGCTGCTATACATCCGGTTTTCCACGTGAGTCAGCTAAAGAGGCATCTAGGTCCTAATGTAGTGCCACTCCCGGGTCTGCCATTAGTTGGGGAGAATGGGAAGATCAAAACCGAACCGATTGCCGTGATGGACAGACGCATAATTCCGCGCCGAAATGAACCAGTGGCTCAGTGACTAATTCAGTGGTTGAATCTGGGCCCTGAAGATGCTACTTGGGAGGACGTTCCTTTTATTCGAAAGACGTTCCCGAATTTCACTCCTTGAGGACAAGTTCGGACTGGATGGGGGAATTGTCAGGACCCAGCTCAACTGATGAAACTGAAGGTGCCGTAAGCTAAAGAAGAATGGAAAGTCAAGTTGGCGAAAGCAGAACCGTCGACTCCACTTGGTGCATATCGAAAGGCTAAGATGGGTTCGACGTATTTGGAAGAATGATCCAACGCTCAAGAATCCTTTTCATATTTACTGTTTCGTCATCAGTTTTGTCGTTTTAACTGAAACTTCAGTTCTTTGCTGTTTTTACTGTCAGAAATGTTATCTTCGAACTTTTACTTGACTGTAACTTGATGGTTAAATCCCTGACTATAAAACCAGCGGAGTTTACTTTAGTCGTATGTTTAGAACCCTAGTTTACTATCCCTTCCAATCCCCATCCCGTCTTCTGAAATCAGCTCGCAAAAATCCCTGAACTTGCGAGTCCTGTCACGCTCGCCCCCTCCACCGCCGCCCCGCGTCCTCCCCCCTCCGGTCCTCCAAGCCGCCGCCTCATCCTCCCCACGGTCCTCCGCGCCGCCGCCCTATCCTCCTCCGCCACCCCGTCCTCCACCGCCGCCCCTCCTCCTTTGGCATCACGTCCCGTCCTTCCCCCGTCTTCCGCCCCAGTCCTCCGGCTCCACGCCTCCAACTTCCTAAAACCCTAGCACTCGCCGCCGCACCGACGACGAGGATGACGGGCGCGAGCTAGGGTCCCGACGCTAGAGGATATGCCCGCAAGCAACGGCGCGAGGACACTCACGTCCACCTCCATCAACGGCGTCAAGGTCTACTCCCTCACCGGCAACCGCTACGTCGCCCCGTGGGTCCTCGCCAAGAAGAAGCGCACCCTCCGCAAGGACGAAGGCACGCGCCTCACCTCCACCAAATTTATCCATTTGTTTTGGGGGTTTTGGGAAATTTTGTGATTATTTTTTTATTTTATTTGTGGCGCTGTTGTTATTATTTGGTTTTAGAGTATCAGCGGAGATTGGATTTGATCCATGACCTGAGGTTTGAGACCGCCACCACCAAGATCAAGGTGACGCCCGATGAGCAGTATGTGATCGCCTCAGGTATGCGAGCTTGCTTGCACAAGTCTTGGTTTCTGCGTTGGTGTTGCTGTGATCAGTATACTTAGAAAGACGTTAAAGTAACATAGCTCTGAAGAAATACATCACATTGATAGAGCGCGATGTTAGTTTATCAAATGCGGATGGAACAAGTGGCCAACTCAATTTAGATTACGTGTAGGTGTCTTTATCTGATATGCCTCCCAAGTCCCAACACCCAATCCACCCCTGCAATTGAGCTTTCGTCCTTGCTTCACTCAAAGAGTTAGCCCGGTTGAGCGAAGCGAGGATGAAAGCTCAAGTTTGGGTGTGGGTTGGGCATTGGGGTGTTACACTCCCGTCTTGTATCGCTGCCTCAACCCTTAGTAGGTCCTCGTCTTGTGCTTGATTTGAAGTTGGAGTAATTTTTTTTTAAAACCACTAAGTTGATGCATGCAGCAGCTTGCATTTTGAATTTGCTTGCTTCTAAGAAATGAGATGTGAATCCAACTTGGATTGTCGTGCTCATCAAAAGTTGCTTCGAAAATGATCCATTTAATTCATCTTTGTAACTTCTAGCTTTACTTTACAAATATACTGGTTGGTTTATGTTTATGTTTAGCTTAATGTTTCAATATTGCAACCATAGTCTGATCGCTTACATGTTGTAAGTTAGGCATGCTTACGCCTCTTATGTGCCAGGTATTTACCCCCCACAAGTTAAAGTCTATGAATTGAAGGAATTGTCAATGAAGTTTGAGAGGCACATGATTTCAGAAGTTATAAATTTCCAGGTACCCCAGATGAAGCATACTCCTTTTTTTATTACTGTGCAATTTTTTATTTAAAATATTCAATTCTAGAAGATAGAAGTGAGAGACTTGTATGTTACTTTATATAGTCTGTGGATTAATTGGCTGCTTAACAAAATAATTTTTTTATCTTATGGGCATCTCTGTTGAATTTATAATTCTGCGCAACTAGATCCTAAGTGCTTAACAAACTAGATTGCTAACAAACTCACTTTGGCCTCTCTAGTTTTTTATTGTTTACCATTTGTATCATCAAATTCAGCTACGTATACATCCCCAACATGTTTTGTGTGTGGGATGTCCTCTAAGTACATTCTTTGTCTCCACTTCGCCACTACTCTGGACTTTCTATCTAGAGGATGGTTTTCTACTTTTTCAAGGAAGGAGTGAGTAACTGAGGTAGGGAGGTGCAGGAGAAACATGGCTTGTTATCTAATGTCAAGGGAGGTGGTTTTTTTATATGTTACATAAAAATGTTTCTGTTCATGCTTTTGTCGTGGAATGTGGTGTAGAGTATTACCATATTGATAGTCACAGTAGAGTAGCTGTTCAATTTCCTACCATGATAATGGATGCCAATCTCAGCGTCTTTCCTTTTTGTCACTGACTTGAGCTGCTTTAATATTATCCATGTAACAAACTAGATTCTATCTTTTTTTAGGTCCTTGGTGCTGACTACTCAAAACTTGTGTTTTTGTGTGCTGATCATTCTGTACGTCTGCATGCAAAGTATGGAAGCCATTATAGCTTGAGAATTCCAAGGTTAGTCTGTCCTATCATCTAACATTTTTTCGTGTCTTATGGCTGGTCAGATTTATCTATTTCTTATTTAGTTACACATGTAGCATACTTAATTACTCATTGTTCTAAAAGGCGTCCGCGTAGCCCGCCTAGGCGCTAGGCGACACCCTCCCGCCTAGCCGATTTATCATGCCTAGGCCCGCCTAATCAGTGATTAAGCGCTAGACACTGGTTTGCTGCCCAACTAGCGCCTAACGTCTTGGTGAACATTGAGCATACTAGTAACATACGCTTGCTACCTGTGCAAATTTAGCTGTCTATCTTTTACTGAAGGAAAATCTTTTTTTTTCATTATGAATTATTCTGTCTTAATTTAATACATCGTGTATCTGTTCTCATATTGTGAGTTTAAACAAAGAAGTTTCTTGTTCGATGATGACAACCAAAAATAGGTAGTAATGAAAAGTTTAGAAACACACCTCACTTGTCCAATTATTAAATTTACATATTGCTATTGTCCATATTGACAGAATGGGAAGGGACATGGCCTACGACTGCTGGTCCTGTGACTTGCTATGTGCTGCTTCATCACCAGACCTGTATAGAATCAACTTAGAGCAGGTCAGCTTTGAGTCCTTAATCATTCATGTGTACATGAGTTATTTGGTTACACTCAGTCTCAGCCAAATATCATGCTTTACCTGACACCTGGTAGTACAGAATCAAGATTAAATAAAACTTAAGCAGTTATCTTGAATCAAGATTAAATAAAACTTAAGCAGTTATCTTGATTCTTGAATGGAAAACCACTCTAGCTATTTCATATGTTTTATGTTTGAATTTTGTCAGTATTTATCCTGGCTCTGACTAAACATACATATTCCTTGTAGACGGTTTGCTAATAGAGTAATAGTGCATAGAACCTCAATGATGCCTTTTTCTTGCCATTTGCTTTCAGTCTTTCTAGAATAACATGTGCACGTTTTCCTAAATGCACTTTTTGCAGGGACGATTCCTTGCATCTCTTTCTTCCCAATCACCCGCAATAAATGTGGTTTCACGGAGGTAGTTCTTTTTTATTGACTTTTATGTCTTGGGAGTGACATGTTTATTTGGTATTGTTAACTTCTCTCTTTTTTTTTGTGGAACTCCCAGTTCGATCCATGGGCTCGTTGCTTGTGGTGGTGAGGATGGTGCGGTTGAGTGCTTTGATATGAGGAGAAAGTCTTCTGTTGGCAGAATTAATACAGCTGTTTCTCCGGAAGATTTTGATTAGGTATCTTATTGTCCCTTAACAGCAACTTGCTAGTAATAATACCCTAACGCTATACTTTTTTGGCATTATTTTGGGGATTCTCATGCTTGGAAACTGCAGGAGGTCACGTCTTTGCAATTTGATGAAAATCAAGGATACCTTATGGCAGTAGGGAGCAGCACAGGAAAGGTATGGTTCATCATCAGTTATGTTCTCGTTTGATTCTCACTGCTCACTTTTGAAAATGTGCCAAGTTCTTCTTTTCCCCAACTTAGTACTTTAATACTCCCTTTGTCTCACAATGTTTGTCCATGGCCACGGGAGTCTCCATTTCAAAATGCTTGCCATTGAGGAAATCAATAGTGTAGTTATTGCAAATTTGCAATGTTTCCACTCTCTAGCCCTAATTAAATGCTTTGGAATAGGTTTAGTGGCTGTAGTATGTCATTTAATAGGGGTATGTATGGTCTGCCTCATTAACTTTTTCTTAGATTTAGTGTTTCCTTGGTTTGTGCGCATGGTGGGCCGTGGACAAATATTGTGAAACGGAGGGAGTACTTTTTATTATCCCTACTACCATTATACTGTCTGGACTGACAAACGGATGTCAATCTTTTTGCAATATGCGTAGTGAATTTGGCATTATTTCTGTCCTTCAAACGGTTTACGCGGTTTTACTTCATTTATACAATTATATCTCTATTTTCTGTTCTGAACTTATGTAGACAGACATTTGTTCAATTCTATAATTGCTTGTGATTGCTATTTGATTTGTTATAACTTCAAAACAAAAGTTCTGCCATTGATTATCTTGCTAGTAGTTTACTAGATAATTTTTACACGGTTATGACATGTTTGATTTTATTCTTTCTGAAGTGGTGTGATGTTCTGCTTGATTTTGTTGTGTACCCATCGGTTGGATGGTAGGATCTTCCTGTGTAATGAATTAATACAGTTTGCATAAGGAATAAAGATAGATGCTATCATGCAATCTTCGTTTGTTAGTTTCACCTCACTGCTTGATTTTATGATTACTGCTGGTGTTTAAGGTTTTGGTAGGACATTGGTCATCCAAGCTGTTGCTGGTAGTGGAGACAGCGGGATCCCACGTTGATCTTGTTAGATGTGTATATTGCTTCGGGTGTTCTTTGTATATTCACCTACACCTGTACATGTTATACTGTCCTTTGGCCCATTGGAATAGATCAAGGTTTGATTCCAACATGGTATCAGAGCTAGGGTTAGGGTTTGCCACATGACCGCCGTGGGCCGCCCTCATGCTGAGCTCCTCTGCTTGGCGCGCCTCTGCTCTGCCCGCATGGAAGCACTCTGTTTCTTCCTCCCGCGCGTGGTACTCTATTTTTCTTCCTCCTCGCACGCCACCCGACTCCGGAGCCGCCGCCGACCGACTCCGGCACCTGTACATGTTATATTGGCCTTTGGCCCATTGGAATAGATTAAGGTTTCATTCTAGTAGATCTTACATGAAATCTGTCCATTCATCCTAGTTGGGCTGAAGATCCAACATAAAACTGGAATTTTGATCTCTAATCGCAACTTTGTCAGGTGCCCAAATAATTGACGATGTTTACTCTGCATCATCTAGCTGTTGTTTTGAGGAAAATTTTGTTACATCAAACAAAACTGCACATGGACCTTTTGTGCTGCAAATTGCCCTTGTTAGTCAGCATGGGTTGGCTATGTTACTATCTCTAAATTCTTCATTTTTGACTGTTTGATTTAGTTTGTATATCTTTATGCAGTTTTCAAATCTAGCAGTGTTTTCAGCATTATCTTTTTGTAATAGACTGGAACATTATCTCTTTGTACATCTTCATGAACAATCCAATTTCTAAAAATTATGATATTCATTTCATTTCGTTTTTAGCTTATTCAGTACACTTCAACTGTTTTTGGATTTTCTGCAGATATCCATGTATGATTTACGCATGTCTTCTCCTCTGCGAATTAAGGATCACATGTAAGATCTGTATCTTTTCTTACAGGAAATGGGTTTTCACTTGATATTGATAATAAATCTCAACTATTAAACCGTCTTCCTTTAGGTCCCGTCAGGAACGTGGGAATTCTGTAGGAATTTTGATGGAAAGGAAACATCCACTGTCACTGGATGTGGGATTCCCTACGAAATTCCTATGGAATCCTCCATTCCAAATGGGACTTCATCTTTTTAATATCATGTTATTTCGTCCATACAGCACCCCATGTTAGTTCATTTCTATTAGATGGAATGGAACTGCTACAGCCATTCTATGTCTTTTAAACTATATATTCTGTGTTTATTGGAGTCTTTCAACTCCAGATCAGAATAAGCTGTAAATAGAGGGGGGTCAAGTTCAACTAAACCTGAACTGTAATTACTAGCTGAATGCTCTTTGTTAGATATTGTACTTTTCACTTAGCATGTAATCGCTGTTATGATTTATTGCAGGTATGGCAGCCCAATATTAAATATCAAGTGGCACCAGACACTTAATTCTACTGAACCTAACCTGATCACTGCTGATAAACATATAGTGAGAGTTTGGGATCCTAATACAGTGAGTTCTTTCTTTTCCTTCTCTGAAAAGCGTTGACTTTGTTTTTCCTGGAAGGCATTGACTTCTCTGTTGGATGATGACCTGGCCTCACTCTTTTCTGCAGGGAAATAACATGACTAGCATTGAACCAGATGGCGGTGCTATCAATGATGTTTGCATCTTCCGGAATAGTGGTTTACTGCTATTAGCCCTGGACAATAGCCAGATACCTGCCCACTTTATACCTGCACTTGGCCCTGCTCCAAAGTGGTGCTCACATCTTGACAACCTAACTGTGTGTGATTTTTTTTCACTGATTTTGTAGTTACTCTTAATAATCCTTGGCTGAACATTTGATTCTGTGCATTCCTCCTTAAACAGGAGGAGATGGAAGATAAATCAGAAACCACATTATATGATGATTACAAGTTTTTGACTGAAGAAGAAATGGAGCGATTGGGTCTCGGTCAGTTTAAAGATGACAATGCTGTGAGAAGACATTTACATGGATATGTGACACGTTACGACCTATATAAAAAGGTAATTGGTTTTCTGTACATCTACATGAAACACAAGAGGGTTCTTTTCTGTGATGTTTATAGTTTATACATTAATTGGTGGTTATCTATTCATGGTATTGTAATTTAGTTCAGCAATTCAGATAGGGTTGCTGTCAACTACCCACCTGAATTTCCAACACGAAGACAGTAAGACACTTTCTTTTGTGAAAAGAAAAGTTTGTTCTTTGTAAAATAATTTCTACCTATTAGGCATCTGACCAAATTGTTGAATATAAATATGGACTTGCTATATCTGTTTGTGTATCGGCAGATGGGTCGAAGTAAAGAACACTTTGTCAGACCCATGAAATCCTGAGTCTGAAATGAAGTCATTGAGGTTTCTGAAGAAACACTCCAAGGGTCTAGATTCAACGATGACGCTTTGCGAGGATCCGATGGCCAATACATATCTCGTTTACGCTTAATTGATTTCCCGTTTCTGTTATTAGCATTGTTGCTTGTAACCCCATTAGTTTTATCGTGTTATTGGTAGGACAGTGTACTCCATATAAGCACCCGAGTGTATCGTTTGAGAGAAGGCAATGAAATATTATCTCATATCTACTTTACTTTTGTTAGAACCCTACTACGGTAGAGTAACGTAGATTTCCCCAATTTCTCATCCCCATCTCTATCTCGTTCCCAAATCCCATCGATTGTTAGGTCTTCGGTTCGCCTGGTCCTGACAAAGGTATCAGAGCATCAGATGTTTCCTTGGAGGTGAGTTGATTCGTGTATTCTTTGGTGTGGGTTGGTGACGAGTTCATCAGTAAAATTCCCAAATCACAAAGGATCTGTGAAATTTGGGGAGGGTTGGAGACCTGCGCTCTTGTAGAATTCCCGAACCCAACTCATTGATCTGGAAGATGGCGACAAAATCGGGAGAGGTGAAGGTCAGTGATCTCCTCAGTGATGTGAGAGAGATAAAGGAGATGGTTCATGCTCTAGTATTTGGGAAGAAGTTGGGCAAAGACACACTCCCACCATCCTCCACTCCGATGGCTCTTGGTGGCCTCGCCGCTAACCTCACAATAGCGACATCTTCAAGGTCGTCAATGCCACGTCCCTGCCATGACTCCAGGCCACCTGTGGCATCCTTACCAACATCATCCGCTGTCAAGGTGCTCGACGAAATGCCGCACTCAAGCATGGCTATGGCCAAGGACCATGCCTACAAGGTGTTCAACCAAATGCCAGTGTCGTACGGCTTCCACAACCTCGACCGCCGAAGTGTACTCCTCAAAGATGGCACTGAGCACACGTACTTCACTTTGCCTGCTTATTACCCCTTGAAGTTGATCACTTCGCCGATGTCACCTGCAATGGAGTGTGATGTCAGCATCACAACCTCACCGCCTCCAGCAGCGTGTTCGACACCTGGTCTACGCCGCGATTCCAACATCAAGGCCATTTCAGAGCCACTGGCCACGCCCATTCGATCCTCACCATTGTCGGCCACCGCGTCGACGTCGACCTTGGTCGCCGTCGCGGACCATGCCATTGCTGCTACTTTATGTGTGGACTTCTCACTCACTACTACTGCCACCACGAGAAGACGAACATCACAAGTTCAAGCATGCTCCACAAGTGGCCAATATGATGATAAATTCAGAAGTACTGGAGGCAGAGACTATTGTGCAGCAAGGTCAATCTTTGGTTGGAACAAAGGAAGATCAAGAGCTTCTTAATCAAAGCAGCGCAAAACTAGATGCCACGATTGAGTGTAACAAGAAATGGGTTCAAGAGATGCAGTGGAAGCGTGAGCAAGAAGAAGTCCAAAGGGAGCTCAAACACTTCTTTCATCACGCTTTCGACCTAATTGATGAACTAGAGTTTGTTGTTGAGCTGAGAAATGACAATGGCAGTGTAACATCCAACTTTGATCACTCTCTTGAGGACACTTCTGAATACTTGAATGAAACATTGATCAAAGACGATGACATATGTCTTGATTCATTGTTCTTTAATGCCTTCAATTTATTTGATGAGGTCACTAGGGTGAAAAAGGAGGAATATGCTCATATTGTTAAGCAAGAAGCTCAAGGAGAGATGTCACTCTGTTTTCATCCTATTGGTAAGTGCTTGAAATGGGCTCAAATATCAACATGTGACCTAGCTGACAGAAGAGTGTTGATGATTCAATTGTTTTTGCACCTGAGATGAAGGGCAATATTGTAGATCCTTATTCTCGGCTCGAAGAAATGCCACTGGAACTAGTCGATATCGACATTGATAAGCATTCAAGCTTTGACACTTTATATCTGGGCGCCTATAATTTATTGGATGAAATGTCAGTGGGTAGCAAACTGGATATCTCAATGCCACTGCTGTTGAATCATCGCATGGCACCTAAGAAGAAGGCAAATGAAGTGCCAATGCTTGAATTACCCCCTGAGCCTCCGCCTCATGAAGAACAGCATCATCAGCTTCCATGGTTATCTATGACAGAAGATCAAGAACTTGAGGTTAATAAGCATTTGCTGGGGAATAATATAAAGCTATGGGTGTGTAACAAATCTACTCTGTATAAAGCAAAGAGAATGCTAGAGCCGGGAGGAGGCACTGATACCGCAGATCATACAACTCTTTGGATGTCAGACCCTTTTCTTGAGGCAAGGTGTTGCGGAACAAGAAACAAAAAACATGTAAGTGACAGTTACTCTTGGGTTGATAAGTTCAATGTTGAGCACCACAAAGAGTTCTGTAAATTACAGGCTGTCATTTGTGTAGTGAATATGGATCCTAGAGGTGGTATGATACTTGTTGAGAGTGAGTCATTAGCAGCCAATGTCTATCTACTCACAACTATAATTCAATGCATGTATCTTGCTCAAGATATGCAATGGATTTATGAGAGGTTTGGTGCAAATGTTCTGACTCAAAGGGAAGAAAATTCAGTCTCAAATTATGACAATGTATCTTGTCAGATTTGCAAATGCAGAACTATCACTAAGATTCCTCCTGTTCTGAATTATTTGCTGATGAGTGCTAAAAGGATGGAATGGTGGCATCATGAACTAGAGTCTATGTTCTCTTATGTTGTTCAGTTATCCTTGGAGGAGAGGTTGTGCTCTAGTTCAGTTTGCATCGTCTATACATGTGTAGATCAAACTGTAACTGCTAAAGTGCATTCAGCCCATACATCAATTAAATGGAAGCTTGATGTCGAAAATAAAAATATTTTTGGGGATAGATTGAAGGCACTGAACCTGTGGGAATTGATCTTTGGTGCTCATATCTCAAGGATGCTAGGATATTATCTAGAAGATGGTCTCATAATAGCACTAGATGTTGATATTAAAGTGCTTGGAGCAATAACAAATAATTGTGGGGAAGCTCAAGAAAATTATGGAGCAGAAGCTGCCACAGAGGAATCTATTATAGATATGCAAATTGGAGATAAGGAGACTTTGGAATCATATTTTTGGAGTACACTATATCTTGATAACCCACTCTTGGGGTGTAATAAGGAAGAGGATATTGGAGCTCTGGAGCTCAAATTCCATATTTTTTGGCCACTATACCATGGGTGCATTTTATTGCAATTCTCAAGTACACTGCTTGCTCTGGTTAGCTCTGAACTTGAAAGTGACTGGTACAAACAATGGGACCCTGGAATTCTAAAATTCACTCTTCAAAACAAGTGGCCAGGAAATTTTTCCATCACATACTGGGCCCTATATTTATCAAAACTGTTAAAGTTCTTTCATATGGAAGATGAGGGAAATCTGATACATCTCATGCTCTTGCATCAGTGATAGGCATCTATAATCTAGCTGAGAACGATGATAGAAAGATATGCTTTACAAGGCGAGGTGGAACTGAACTTGGTTGTCTAGTATCATGTGTTTTTCCTAATTACCAAGCACAAATGGTCATCACTTTTATGCAGGAAGGGATTTTATTCGATAGGAATTCAAGCATGCAATGGGGACCTGGTATTGAAAAGTTTTGTTTTGAGAACATGAGGTCAATAATTCTGACGCGAGTGAGCCTAAGCTTGCCTACTTGGGGGCTGTCAGAAGTATCTTACCAGAAAGTACAAAGGAAATGTTATGGGACAGTTCATGATCTTGAGGGAATGGCATCTATTTGTATACCTGCTGGCATTGTGAGGTTTCGTGGCAGTGCATTCAAATCAAGGTTTAATTCTTGTCAATGCTTCGGACTCGTGAAGAATTTTTTGCAGCAAAACACTCTGAACTTCATGGGCCGGATAATTGAGCTTTGGATCATCTCTTACTTACCTCCCTGATGAAAACCAAGCAAGCAATCCACAAGGAAATTAGTACTGCAGTACTACTAATACTACTTTCGTATTATGCTGCACTGAATGCCTACTCCAAGACCCAAATTACCCTTGAGGACAAGGGTCTTTAAGGGGAGGGTATTGTCAGAACCATGAAATCCTGAGTCTGAAATGAAGTCATTGAGGTTTCTGAAGAAACACTCCAAGGGTCTAGATTCAACGATGACGCTTCGCGAGGATCCGATGGCCAATACATATCCCGTTTACGCTTAATTGATTTCCCGTTTCTGTTATTAGCATTGTTGCTTGTAACCCCATTAGTTTTATCGCGTTATTGGTAGGACAGTGTACTCCATATAAGCACCCGAGTGTATCGTTTGAGAGAAGGCAATGAAATATTATCTCATATCTACTTTACTTTTGTTAGAACCCTACTACGGTAGAGTAACGTAGATTTCCCCAATTTCTCATCCCCATCTCTATCTCGTTCCCAAATCCCATCGATTGTTAGGTCTTTGGTTCGCCGGGTCCTGACACACTTGAGACATGCCCTTTACTAGTATTTGTATTTCTTTTCAGCAACGGGCTAAAATTGCTACTGTTAATTATGAGGATCTTAAAAAAGCGATGAAGGAAAAGAAAATAGAAGCACAGAGACAATCTCGTATAACGGTATGTTTGCTCATCTGTTCCTTAGATAGATTACAGATTTACAGGTTCCTGATCGTTACCCTAATGAATGTCAACCTTTTTTTCTCATGCAGCAAGTCGTCAAAATACCAAAGGTTAACAGGCATATTGTGGACAATATACGTAGAGAGGAAGAGGAAATGGATGCTGATATGGAGAATGTTGATAAAAAAAGCACCAAGAAGAACAAAAGAAAACTAGAACTGAATAAGGCGTTATTGACTGATCCACGTTTCAAAGAAATGTTTGAAAATAAGGTATGGGAATCCAACTCGCTGTTTTTAGATTAAATATCTTAAAACCTCATGTACTCTGTTAAAACTATCACTGTCACAGAACCACAGGTTTGAGAAATCGTTTCAAAAACAACACATCTTCTTGTAAAACGTTTCAAAGAACCCACTCCTGTCAGTTCCAACGGTTCCAACAAAGAGGGCCACCTCCAATAGACACAATCTAATCTCATCCTGTTTAACTGACTTGGAAGTACGTATTTTTCTGCAATGTTTTGCAAGAAAATGTATAGTTTTGCAAAACGATTTCTTAAACTTGTGGTTCTGCAATAGTTTTGACAAAGTATGTGTAGTATTAATAAATTTCCTTTTTTTCCCTAGGGAATATTGTTATAAGATATCAGATAGATTTTGTCGTTGTGTTGTTCCGCTCTTTCCGGGCGCACTGATTATGTATTATTTTTTCTCAGTAACGCATGACAAATTTTAAGGAGATGGTATATAAAAAAAATGTAAATGTGTATTTCATACTTTTACCTTGTTTTCTTTTTGATCTTATGCTTGCCCTTGATGCTTATGCAGCTATATTGCTGTTTATGTTAAAATGTAAACTGTGAAGCTTCTATATCCACATTCTTGCTAGCACTATTGATAAGTGATAACCTATTTCCCTTGGATTTGCATATACTTGTACACAATTGTTCCTCATCCACAGCTACCTCTCTGTATGAGAAACTGAGTGGGGAGAGGTTCAGCTATAATTAACACATTTTGTGCATACAGTGGCCACTACTCTCCAGCTTGAATCATATCCTAACTGTGCTTTTTAACCATGAATGTTTTTTTAAACTAATCATTCCTAAATTGCTTATCATGTGTGGTTTTCTAATCCCATCAATCTTATGGGCAGGACTTTGAAATTGATGAACAATCAAAAGAATACCTTGCACTTCATCCTCAAGCGCCTATAAAGGAGCCTCGTCTAATTGAGGAACATTTTGAGTGTTAGTGAAGATGAGGAACAACCAGATCGTATTGGATCTGATGCATCAACAGAGTCTGACAGTGACGATGACATGCATAGTTCAAAGCGTATAAGGTGAGATCTTATATCATTTTGGTTAGGGTGAATTGCATATTTGCCACTAGTGTTTTCCGTTTTGCTTGTGCAGATATGTGCAAATTATCATATGCTGGCCTTGTGTCTTTTCCCCCTCTGAAAGCTTCTGGGAGTGTCAGTGTTGATTTACTTTCCAATATCTAGAATGCATATGCTCTTTTGGGTGGACTATTAAGCAAACCCACTGGTCAGCAAATATAAGTGATATTAGTTACTGCATTCTAAAACATGAAGTATGTTATTAATGCCATTATGACTTGTTGAAACTGGAACATGTTCTGTTTGCTAGTAAGTGTTGTACCATTCTGTTTTAATTTGTGCCAATGAGAGATGATTGGTGCAGCTGACCCATGATGCTACAAGGTGCATTTTGATTCTTAACAAGATTATCTTCTTTGAGTCAACCATTGGATAATGAGTATATATTTCCAATTTTTAAGAAACAGCAGCACATATTTACATGAACACCTATTCACTTGATTTCCAAAAGCTGCATTTCTCATATATACAGGTGTCTGGTTTCTGCTCCATCCATTCCTATTGCATTTCCAAATTAGTGGCTGGACTATTTGTCATATGTTTGTACTGAGTATGCTATTCCGTTGATGCATTAGAATTGTGCTAATCATTTCCTACCTTTCAGGTTGTATGAAGTCAAGGATGATCGTCATGCTGAGGCATTTTTGAATAGTGTCTCCCTTGCCAATGAGGACGCTCTTCCCCTTGGGGATAGGATAGCTGCACTGGAAAGGCAAGGGAACTCCAGTGCACTTGATGAGGTGAAGTATGGACCCGGTGGCTCTCGGGAGATCTCATTCATCGCTAGAAGCTCAAGAAGGCGCCATGAAGAAGAACCCAATGATGAAGAGCCCAAGGATTTCAAGAGGAGAGGTGTACAATCCCTGGGGTTGAAGAAGGGCAAAGCTGAGTTCTATTTGTTTGGTGGTAATCGTGGCAGAGGGAATGGTGGTCGTGGCAGAGGCAGAGGAATTGGAGGCGGAGGCAGAGGAGTTGGGGGCAGGGGATGAGCATCCTCTGGTTTCAAGGTACAGCAGCACCATATTGCCCATTTGCTGCTCTCCGAGGGTTGTACTAACTTTAAGATGGGGATATTTCGCTGGGAGTGGTTGTAACATTTTATTTGGATGGTGAGATCTATTGCAACTGTGCGGTTAATTTAACAGCCTTCTGGTACACGCGGTGTAATTTCCTGATCACTATAAAATGTGTGCCTTTACAAAATGTGTTTTAGGCGAGAGGGCTTGGATATCGAGGACGTTTGCCTCAAAATTTTGACAGTAAGAAATTTGATAGATTATTTCCCTTATGGTTGAATTTTGGGGTTTCTTGACTAGCATGTGTTGTAACTTGCAGTTGTATCGGATTATTGCCCCTAAAAAGAGAGATGCCGTGCTGTAATTTCTACTAGATTCTGATTGTATTCGTATGCTGGATCCCTCGGCATGATCTAAGGATTGAATTTTTTAACACTGATATGTAGTAATTGTAATTTAGAGCAATCCTGTTCCTACATAATTCGAAAATTATTTTCCGCCGGAGCACCTTAAATCTCTTGAAAGTAACGACTAACAGTCTGGCATGATACCGCCTAAGGCCCTGGAACACGGGTTTTTTGCCCGATTTCTACAGGAGCTGAACTGCTTTCTGTAAAATTATTTCTATATTTTTTTATTTTAGATTATAGGTCAACTCCTTCATAATTCATACGGATTTTTCTTTTTTGTTTTTCCAAACAGAGGTCAAAAGGTTAGTCTGGGAGAGAGAGGTGGGCCTGGACTGTCAATCTCCGTAGCTCGTACACTTCCCTGACCAAATCCACGCAAAAACCCTTTCGCATATACTTAAAAAGAATATAAGGAGATTGAGAGATTCTTTATTTGTATCGTCAAGAAACGAGACAGAATTTGTCATCATCTTGCAACGTGATTTTCGCGACTGTAACAGTTTCGAATGAAAAACCTCATAACTATAAAGTTCTAGATCACTTTGCATAGTCCAATTTAGAGTCTTTATTGACCTAATTTGGAGTTCCGACGTATGACATATGGGACCCGTAAGGCAGGCTGTACAGAGAATCAGAGTCCACAACTGAGTCAACTTCCAAATCAAATTTGGCAACGAAGACGGCGTTGTCAGAAAAGTTCCTCAAATAGAAATTTGAAGTATATGAGTTAGCTAAATAAGAAAAAAAAGAATCACTCCATTCTGAGTTCGGGAGAGAAAGTTATAACCTCTGAAAGGTTCGCTGCACAGAAGGAAAGTGAAAAACCGACTCGAATTCAAAGTGTACTCCGAATCAAATTCAATGCTGATTGTTTCCAATCTTACCACGCCAAAGCCACGAAGGAAAGTGAAAAACCAACTTGAATTCAAAGTATACTCCAAATCAAATTCAATGCTGATTGTTTCCAATCTTACCATGCCAAAGCCACGACCCTCCAGCCCATTGTCCTTTAAATAGGACCCCGGGGGTGCTCCCTGTGCTCCTCTTCATCTAGTCGCCACCCTTTCCTTGTGCCCTGCCCCCTGCTGCCCTGTGCGCTGTCTCTCCTACCCCTGCCCTAGGGCGTCGCCTCTCCATTGCAGCCCTGCTGTTAGCAAGAACTGAGAAAGCCAGGTCGACCAACAAGAAGGAAGGAAGGAGGAGAGAAAAAAAGGAAGAAAGACGAGAAAGAGAGGAAAATTGTGGGGTTTCTGTGATCCGTCGTGTTCGTCAAGGGTAAACCCTGTTAATCCCTAGGATTTGATGTGGATTAGTCGCTGTTAAGTTCGTAGATCATTTTGTTTAGGGAAAGTTTAATTTCCAGCATGCCCTAATTCGTCACGGTTAGATGCAGAACTTTACAGGGGCGATTTAGAGCATTTAGGATCGTATTTAGAGGTTGGTCCAATTAGATAAAAGTTATATAATCTCGTTAGCTTTCTAGGAAGGCCTGGATCATTAGAATCGGAGTTGCGAGCGAAAAGCTACGACCTCGGGAAGGTCGCTGTCCATAATTTGGATGTAGCTTGCAGATGTTGTGAAGATGGGTCGGTTTCATCTAGTAGATGATAAAATTAAAATGTGGTGATAACTTGAATAATTTAGAAAATTTTGAATAGTTTCCAGAACTGGTATCGTTCATATATTTTCAAGTTTTAGAATTAAAGATATATAATTGTGAAGCGAGCTGTCCTGACAGATTTTGGCACGGTCTTCGGGGAAAGAAATGGGGCAGAAAACTTAGAATCAGAGGTTCGTCATAACTAGAAAGTTGTAGGTTTTTCATGAGGATTCCAGAAAATCTAAGTTGGTTGAATTTGGAGTTCAGATGAATAAGTTAGAGCCGTTTTACTACTGAGACAACGGGTAGTACGTCCGGTAGTTTTGTGTTAAATGGGTCGATTTGATGTAGACGTGCGATGACGATAAGTGTAAAGTGTGGGTGCTGTGATGATATGATTTTGAGATGTGTTTTGAATTATTTGTCAAGGGGGTGTGTGTGAGGACCCGAGGTATTTAGCTCGTAATGCTTAGCCATCCACTTGACTCTAGCATCACCAACCAAATATCCTGTGACTCGAAGTAGCATGTACCTCCCAGGAGCGGTATACGTACTCCTTCACAAAATATAGCATCCATTCCATACACAAGTCATTACATTACTGAATACAACAACGTACAATATCCAAAAGACTTACACATAACAGAGTTATTACAAAAGGGGCCGATCGGCTAACACCCAGCCCGACAAACGCCTGGAATGCTACTAAACTAACACTATAACCATTTTAACACTGAGACAATTCTCTAAAATCCGATGTAACCTCCTTTGTTTAGTTACTAAACCGGAGGTCCAAACATTTAAATATAACTTAGTTAAATAATCCAACATCCAACATAATCAAGAGACAACCAAAACTATGCTAATCATCACTATATCATCCATAGCATGCTAAACAACTAAAGCATAAACCAAAGGACATCCATAATCATCTAATCAACTCTATTACAAATTATTCCAAGCATAGGGAGTAATCATAAAGAATTCTTTAAGAAAATTACTCAACTACTAAATTATCATTCTATCAATTCAAATGTGAGTAGTTTGTGCCATTGTGCAACCACTCTAAGTTTTATTCCCACCCATGCATGCCGTTCTTGTAAAGGGTACCTAAAAAAACACAACAATAGCAAGAGTGAGTCCAAAGACTCAGCAAGTACAATAAATGGCAACACTAACGTAAACAATTGTACTCATCAACAACCATCCACAAATCTCTATAACAAACATATTATATGCTCATGCTATGCCAGATGCTCAAATGCACTTTCTCTTTCTCTCTTTTGCATTTTACCGGTAATGCAAAGCATGCATCCGTCGATGCATACCCATGCCTATGCCATCTAGCACAGGGACCATTGCCCATACTCCACAAGTATGGGGACCTAAGCCCATGCTCCACGAGCATGGAGACCTTTAGCCCGTCATAATCATGACAGGGACCTCAACAATTACTTGGTTATCACATGACCAAGTCTTCAATATGCCATCATGATGCATATGAATGAAATCTTAAATCATCATAATCATGCATTCGCAACAACATCGCATATGAATAAACCTATTCATACTACAAGCATTTATGATCCTTGATTTCATAATTTTCAAGCATCCATGAATAGCACATAATTCATATCAATAGAAAACATGAATATTAACATTCATAATATCTTAGCAACCATGAACAACACATATACTCATAGTATTGGCAAACAATGCCATTCATTCATATTTAGTTTATTAATCAAGGTACTTGCCTTAACCGTGCGAGAACGAAGGACGTGAAGAGGGTGTTGCCCCCGGGACCAAAACCCCACCTGAGTATATATATATATAAAGCATGCTAAGACAATAATACTGGACCAATAACAAAACTAGAAGTACAAACGAACTCGCTATACTCTCTAGCGCAATCCCAACTCTACTCCTAACTGTCGATCTATCCCCTCTGTGGACAATCACATTCTAAAATTCATATCTTTTAGTACAGGAGTCCAAATGAGGTGTTCTTAGACTTTCTGGAAAGGTTAAGAAATTCTCTAACTAAACCAAGTTGGTGAGCTGTCCTGATTCGGCCATCTACAACCCTACTTAACAGAACATCGAATTCGCGTTGGCTTTCTGGACAGTAATACTAAAACTATCATATCTTTCAGTATAACTAGTCAAGTGCCCGTGCGTTGCAACGAAGTTCCAAACGAGAGTGATACATATCATTAAACATAATCCCATATGTATACTTGAATATGTTGGCATACATTTTCCTCAAAAAAATTAGCATACATTTTTCTCAAAAAATATATTGGCATACAAAAACAACTTATATCGCACCATTATAATAATGTTATAATCATTTGTCAAAAGGATAAAAGGAGGGATATAAACAACTAAATTTATTTCAGATTATAAAGCACCTAAGGGCTAAATCTCATGAATGGCTAAAAGAAAAGTGTAAATTACAAACTATCCTTGCTTTACCCAATAATATAGAGGACATGTTTTCCTTATCCATCTTCAATTCATTTATTTCTTTTCCATTGCTACTACGCCAAGCATCTCAAAAACGTTTCTCAACTCCTTGCACAATTGTTATACCGCAATGGAATCCCAAAAACACATAAATCTTATTCCAAGAGGCTATATGTTGACTAAACCAAGTATTTGAGTTAGCACCTAACCGTTGCTCTAATAAAATACTAACACTTGTTTCGATTCAAAGATCAACAACACCTCAAGTTCAAGACATCAATCTTAGAGGGAATCCATTCGCCTCAAAATTAACTTGGGAGCTTAGTCTCATAGACTTACAAGAAAACTTTAGAAACAGAGGGAGAATAGAACAACATATTCAACAAAATATCCTACAACATCCCTCAATGATCAGTTGATCACCTTCTAGTTCAATTAGGGATAAACAACTTATGTGGAGTTTATTGCTTGCATCCACCACTTGATCTGCAAAATCAAAGAAGGAATATGGTATATTATTTCCTGTATGGCCATAATCACTGCATACTTGGTTTTCTTTTCCTTCTGTTCATTGTATGATGACTGAAGCTGCCATGTATCCTCGAGGAAATTGATCCAAGTCTTTACTACACCAGACTCCACGTGACATGAGGCAATAGATTTTGAAAGTTCATTCTTCTGTTTCAATGTCAGAAGAAAACAAAACATCAAGCTGATCAATACAACAAACACCAATCATCAATCTCGTAAAAATATAACTGGAAGAAGACTGAAACTGGGTCGATCAGAAAAAGTATCAGCACCTTTGCTTTCACACTAAAGATCATCTGGCTGCTTGCTTCATCAAATTGGTCCCTCTCTTCCCTCGTTTGCTTGAGCCATCTAACAGCAGCATTCGGTGAAATGTTGACCTGTTGATGGAGCACATAAAGAACCTCAAGATCAAAACTGAAGTCTACCTTTAGCAAAATAATAAGAACAGGACTCCATCAGAGAGACTTGGCACTTCGCAGGAATGTGATTTCCCCAGTATACAGTACATAAATATAATGAACGAGATTAATAAGGGCCAGCAGGAGTTTAATAGTGAAGATGAATTTCCCATGTGTCGGGGTGTTTCTTTCATGTTTTTGGAAAATGTTCTCTGATGCATACTCTCCTCAAACTCTTTGAATTATAAAAAGAGATCTTTAGGCTTGTTCGGATGGGGGGTGGGGAACAGGATAAGACTAAGGAGAAGTTCATATAGATACTTTTAATTTTAGCACAACAATTAAATATCCTTGGTGGCTTAACAACTATATGGCAACTTGACTATTGTCACATAATCCCGCCTCGAGCCTTGCTACTATGGGTTAAGGTCTATGATTTAACTCATCAATCTATTTGAATGACACATCGCTTGATCAAACACCTTATATCATGCCAAAAACATCTTTAAGATTTTAAAATTGATGAAGTACTACAACCTGCATGTCCACATGTCAAACCTAGGGCCATGGTTATTAAGGTGCTAAGGCGAGGCGAGGTGCCAAGGCACCGCTTTGGACGCCTAAGGCAACTCCATACCAAGCAGAAGAAAGGGCCAAAACGTTTACTGAGAGAGGAAAGAAAAGGAAAAGAAAAAAAAAAAAAGGAGGAGAAGAAAGGTAAAAGAGAAAGTGGCCTAGCACGGCCCATCATGCTAGCCCAGCTCGCCCCCAACTACCCAACACCGTATATCCATCTCCCAGTCTTCTCTCAATCTAACCCTAGCCGCCTCTCCTCTCCCCATGTCCCACATCGAGCTCGCCTCCACCTCCCCGACAGACGGCAGGATCCACCTCCTGCCCAGCCAGATCCACCTCGCCGCCAGCCACATCGAGCTCACCTCCACCTCCCCAACGCAGTGATGCCAGATTCCTCCTCCCTACCGGCCGCCATCGCTTCCCCCTGCGCCTCCATCCTCCAATCCAGGTTCTGCTGTTGCTTCCCCCTCCCCTTAGTCTCTCTCTGGTGTGAAAGCTGCCTCTGCTCCCCCCGACCCCATAAGCAGGCTAGGCAAGGCGAGGCCGTGGCGTGAGCCCCCTGACCGCCTTACTGCTTAAGCGACACTTTAATAACCGTGCCTAGGGCTAGAAGAAGCCAACAAGAAAATAAATCTTTCAAGAAGTTCTTAATAAGGAAAAAGTACCTTCTTCAACTGAGCCTCCAGATCATCCCTTTGTTTCTCCAATTCAAAAATGTCAGCAGTCAACTCCTATACCAAAGACACATTAAGAAAAGGAGATGTGTTGCTTAATTAGAGCATCAACAGATAATACAACAAAGGAACACTTATCCATGCATGCATTTTATAATGTACAGGTGTCATCTGTGAATTGGCATGTGCAAGTATTTATCTCTACTACTTAAAAGAATCAATTGGTGACGGTCCGTCCTCCCTCAACGGTGGAGATGCGCTCAGTGACGCTCTTATATTCGTTGGATTGACGAGATTATTGCACGCATTGGGATATGTTCCCACCCCGTACACGCACGAAACCATCGCCCACTACACGCACGAAAAAAACCGTCGTCCACTCGTCCTCGTCGTCCCACTCCGGTAAACCCGAATCTTCATCGTCCCACCTCCCCGTCGTCCTCGTCCTCATCGCCCTCGACCCCCGCCGCAACGCCCTCGCCCTTCTGTCCCTCCCTCGCATCCGCAGCTCACCTCGTCCTACCGACGCGATGCCCTCGCTCGGCGCCGCGCCCCTGCCATCGTTCACGCCATACCGCCGCCATGCGAACCTAACCTCGCGTCTGATCCGCACTCTCTCCTACAACAGCCGCCTCCCCGTTCGTCCCTTGCATCCGCCCCGCCCTCGACCGCCGCCGCGCATCCCTCGACACTCCCGTCCGCTGTTGCGCCACAATGACCGTCGCATCCGAGCCGCACTCCTGTTATGTCCGATCTATTGTAGTGTTTCTCCGAGTGATTCAATGGATCGTCGGGTGAGAACGAGTGATCCATTGATGATAACAGGAAGAACAACAGAGGGGAAACTAGACAGGAAGAATGAGGACGGCACTATTCATTTTCATCGACAACATTTACAAGTGCAAAACATGTCTTTATAAAGCAACAACTTCCTCAGCTTTCCCCTTAGTCGGTCCCCACAACATAACATAATATTACTTAAGTTATCCCCACTACTAGCTAGGCTAAGCTGTGGTCCAAACTCCTCTTTGCCTGAAGCGTCACCTTCTTGTCGTGCGCTTCCTTTGCTGCCTCTTCTTCAGTCGCCGCCATGGTCATCACCTGGGTGGTGACATTGCCTCCCCCATGAGAACCAGCTTGCTCCCAAGCTGAAGCATCCGAAAAACGATCCCTTACCACATTGTAATCTTCCCAAGTGGCCAACGTCGCCGGTAGAGACTTCCATTTAAGCAAAACTTGCAAATGTGCTGCATTACCTTTCTTCATGAGACGACGATCAAGTATTTCATCCGGCAATAATGCAGAAACATCCAACTCTACTGGCGAAGGTAGAGTGGAGAACACAGGTATAATTAGCCGTGAATGGCTTCAATTATAGACATGAAAAATCGGGTGAATTTGACTCTGTCTTTGGCGGTTCAAGCGGTATGCTACTAACCCAATTTTGTCCAGAATATGATATGGCCCGAAATACTTGAATGCCAACTTTGGGTAAGGACGATTCACTACTGACTGTTGAGTATATGGCTGTAATTTCAGCAATACTTGATCACCCACCTGAAAATCCCGGAAGGAGCGTGTTTTATCTGCAGCCTGTTTCATTCTGCTTTGAGCTTTAGTCAGTTGCGTTCGAAGCAGGTCTGAAAACATCAATCGTTCATTGAGTACTTCCACAGCCTCTAAGGATTTTGAAACAGCTACAGATGGCACCATGTTATAATGTGGTTCTGGTCCATATAATGCTTTGAAGGGAGTACATCCTATGGCTGTAAGATAGCAGGTATTATACCAGTATTCCGCTAAAGCCAACCAAGAATACCACTTAGTGGGTGAAGTTGCCACTGCACAACGCAAATACATTTCCAAACATTGATTAACCCTCTCACTTTGTCCATCGGATTGAGGGTGATACGTTGTACTTAGATTCAACTTAGTGTCATATTGTCGGAACAATTCTTGCCAAAACAGACTAGTGAATACCTTGTCTCTATCGGACACAATGGATTTGGGCAGCCCATGCAATTTTACCACATTGTTGAGGAAGTGTTTAGCTACCTGGAGGGCAGTGAAAGGATGCTTCAAGGGAAGAAAGTGAGCATATTTAGTATATCGGTCTACCACAACTAAGATCACATTATAGCCTTCAGACTTGGGTAGACCCTCCACAAAATCCATGGTGATGTCTTGCCAAGCGCCTTGCGGCACCGGCAAGGGTTGCAATAATCCCGGGGATTTATAATGTTCATGTTTGGACTGTTGGCATACTTGACATTGCTGGACAAATTCCTCAACTGCTTGCTTAAGTCCTTTCCATAGGAAGAGCTTTTTAATCCTTCTATACGTGGCTTGAATCCCAGAATGACCACCAATGGCTGAAGAGTGAAAAGCTTGTATGATTTTTGT
Organism: Phyllostachys edulis; assembly: GCA_036346405.1. Classification (NCBI taxonomy): domain Eukaryota; kingdom Viridiplantae; phylum Streptophyta; class Magnoliopsida; order Poales; family Poaceae; genus Phyllostachys; species Phyllostachys edulis. The sequence continues at coordinate 35,804 of CM070550.1, read as the reverse complement.
CTGAAGAGCTGTGTTAGCTCCAATCCAGATTGCTCCATGTTTATGAATGAGCCCATCGGACAATCTGTATCCTTTAGTATTACTGTCCGAGACAGCTAGCTCTTGTAACAGCTTCTGGGCGGAAACATCTACCGCATAGGAATTCAATACCTCTTGTAACCACACAGGTTGAACAACCAAAATTGCTTCCAAGTCAAATAAATGACCAACTCGATAACGATCTGGCCGGTGTGTTTTGAGCCCTTTTATATTGAACGAATCGCAACCCAATAAGTTTGGTCATGGCTTTTCGTTGCAGCTCTGATGTGAGGCTTTGATCTTCCAAGTGACATAAACTTCTATGATCAGTTTTGATTGTAAAAGGACCCCTGATCAAGTAAGATCTCCACCTGTCCACTGCCATCATAATTGCCAAAAACTCCTTTTCATAAATAGATAACTTTTGATTGGTTGTTCCTAAGGCCTTGCTGTAATATGCTATTGGATGACCCTCCTACAATAAAACTGCACCAATACCTGAGTTGCAAGCATCAGTTTCGATAACAAATGACTTGTTGAAATTTGGCAAGGCAAGAACCGGAACAGAACTCATAGCAGTTTTGAGCTGGTCAAAAGCAAGTTGTGCTTGAGGTGTCCATTGAAATAACTTCTGTTTTTGCAACAGGTTAGTGAGAGGTTTGGCCAACAAGCCATAATACTGCACAAATTTCCTATAATAGCCTGTAAGGCCTAGAAACCCTCTTAATTCAGTGAGGTTTGTTGGAACCGGCCATTGTTGCATAGCTTGAGTTTTGGCCGGGTCAGTAGCAACCCCTTGATCGGAAATAATGTGGCCTAAGTATTCCAATTGAGGAGTAGCAAAGATGCACTTAGATCTCTTTACATACAACTTATGTTGATGTAAAACTTGAAATACCATTTGCAAATGTTGTCTGTGAGTCTCAAGATCTTTGCTATAAATCAAGATGTCATCCATAAACACTAACACAAATTTTCGAATGTAAGTAGCAAAGATGGAGTTCATAAGACATTGAAATGTTGCCGAAGCATTTGTGAGACCAAAAGGCATGACCTTAAATTGAAAATGACCATGATGGGTCTTAAAGGCTGTCTTCTCCTCATCTCCAGGTACCATGTGGATCTGATGATACCCACTCCTCAAATCCAATTTAGAAAAATATTTAGTTCCAACTAATTCATCCAATAACTCATCTACTATGGGCAAAGGGAATTTGTTTTTGATGGTTAGAGTATTCAGCCTTCGATAGTCCACACAAAACCGCCAGCTTCCATCTTTCTTCTTAACTAGCAGAACCGGAGATGCAAAAGGACTAATGCTTGGACTCACTGTTCCCTTCTCAATCATTTTGGCCACTTGTCTTTCAATTTCATCTTTTTGTTGGGGAGAGTACCTGTAAGGTCTTGTGTTCACTGGCATAGCCCCTGGCATCAAACAAATAGCGTGATCATAACTCCTATGTGGTGGCAACTCTTTTGGCTCCTGGAAAACCATGTTAAACTGTGTTAAGATGTCTTGAATTCCTGCTGGCCAACTGTCTGTTTGATGGTCAGGACTAGAATTGACAACAGCAGTAGCCTACAGCTCATTGCACTTATGCCACTTGAGCACTTGATGGATGGATGCCTCTTGTAGAACCATATGACTGTTCTCCTGGAGTCCTTGCAGCCGAATGAGATGACCTTTATAGTCAAACTCAACCCATTTTTGAAGCCAATTGCAGTTCATTGGACTATGCTGTTCCAGCCAATCCATTCCCAGCACTGCATCATATGTAACGACCCGACCTAGGGCACACCCGGGAGGTCCAGAGAGGAGCCCCTAGTATGTCCCGAGAGGTCCCTCAGGACCTCCTGGGAGGTCCGCAAAGGACTTCCCAGGACGTCCCGAGAGGACATCCCGGTAAGACCGCATAGACCTCCCGAGAGGTCCGAGAGGACCACTCGGAGGTCTGGGAGGTCCTGACCCGCAGAGGTCGCTGGACCTCCACGTCTCCACTCGAGGGAGGTCCGAGGGGAACCACCCCGAGGAGGTCGTGGGGCTTGGGGACAAGCCTAAAGTCCTCTGTGATCCAAACCAGCCCTCAGAGATCATCGATCGACTGGTTCTCACAGCAACAAGTGATAACATAAACATCCACAAAACTTTATTAACAGCAAAAGGAGGTTTGTTTACAAGGGTTGCTTACAAGCTCCAGCAACAGAGAGCACACAAAAACAGTGGAAAGCAAAAGACATGGTCCACCCATTACACCACAAGTGATTGGCTGGAGGGCGCGGTCTAATTGAGCTGGTCATCTTCATCATCATAAGAGTCTTCATCTGCTCAATTCATGAATCAAGCAAGAGTGAGCACAACAACCGTGCTCACAAGTTACACCCGTCAATTAACAGAATGACATGCATAGGGATATATCAAAGGACAACATATTAGGGTTGTTTTGCATAAAGCCAATTTTATTTCAAATACAAGTATTAAGTTTCAAGGCAGGTTACAATAATTAAAATTCAGTTTTACAAATCCATTTTCAGTTGGATACATTCATCATTGAAATGGTGAAGCATACCCTCCTGCACAAGGCTCCCCGCCCACACTCAATTGGTTAAACCACCAAAACCATTTTCCAAACCTTTTGAAAACCAAAACCAAGAGCTAACTTTGAGTGACATTGCCAGCATATCCATGACCATGGACACGGCTATTCGAATAGATTTACACTCTGCAGAGGTTGCACACTTTATCCACATGACATGGATTTCTCTAGTTTGCTTGGCATCCGTCGATACCACCTCACACTTCCTTTGGTGAGAGGTCTAGAGCACATGACAAGGCCTTTACAATGCATTGCTCCACCGCAGCCCACCCCCATTAGGGTTTCACAATCCCCCCCTTTGGGTAGAAACACCGGCGGGTTAATGGGGTGCCCCCTCTTATGCCAGGTGGGACTACAACTAGTCATAACATGACAAACCCACCGCGTCCGCGGGATGAACCACGATAGAGCTTTGCAAATTAGTTAGCCAGGTCCCACGCCCCATGCTGGAGACATGTGGTTGCACAATTTTAGCATAGCCTATTATAGGCTTAGCAAGTGGTGTCTCAAAGACCGGTCCTTAATCGACATGGGCGACAAACCTCAACCCTGGGGTGTCGGATCACACGACCCCCCGTGCATAGACATGCACCCACCAAGCAACCAGTTTCGCCCAAGTCAAAACCATTTTTCATTTACTTTGCTTTACAAACCTCCATGGCACACCAATGCCAAGGCCAAGTAAAATATCCATGACACACCAATGTCATGGCCGAGATCTCCATGGCACACCAATGCCACGGCTTAAATCATTTGATTAATTGATATTTTTGGTCAAAGCTCCCCAAATCAAGACTTTGGTCTAAGCATCACTAAGCATTTCATTTTCTTTAAAGCTTCGGGTCCATACTAATGCAAGAACCCGATTTACTTAGTGTGACAATGTGGTTGATTCAACATGGATGGGGGTCATACCAAGCAGTAGGTTTAACTAGGGATTGAAAGATAGGCATTGAAATACTTAGTAAATTAGGCATGCATACATCTTTGAAAACAGCATAAATAATTTGAAGTATTGGGTGCAACATGTTCAAGAGTGTAACTTGCCTTGCTCAAGATCTCGAGCTGCTTCCTCTCCCTCACTGAACTCAGGCTCCCCACGGTCTGGGCAATCTACACATGAAAAACCAAATACTCAAACAAGATCCAAAGAACTCCTAATAAACTTGAAGACAAAACCAACAGAGAGGTTGGAAGGTCAAGAGGAGGTCCAAGGAGCTTGCTGGAGAGGTCTTGGAGCTCCAGGGAGAATGTCCAAGCACGAGTTGGAGGAGGTCCAGAGACTGAGAGAGGAGGTCTATGGTGGCTCGGTTGAGGAAGAGAGTAGAAATGAGGAAGAAAGTGATAAAGGAGGGCTCTCCCAAACTATATATAGGGGAAGTCATTGCACATGACTCAGGATAGAGTCAACAAGAGTTGGTAAATAGGACGAGGGAGTAGGCAAGGAATGTGACATTCGGTATGACATGAGTACTGCAAAGGTGAGGGCATTTAATGTGATACAACATGCATTAAATGCGGTGAAGACTTCCTTGCCCAAAGACTTAGTCAAAGGTATAGGATATCTGGGTGTGTGACTGCCCAGTGGGGCAGCCAAGACCCACCAAGGAGGTCCTGCAATGACCTGAGGAGGTCTTGCGGTGAATCGAGGGGAGATCCTCACCCACCGGGGAGGTCCTGACGGTTGGATCTCCAAAGGGGAGGTCCAAACGGCCAAGATCAAGCGCACCAGAGGAGGTTCGCAAGGGCAAGGAGGAGGTCCTTACCCGCAAGGGAGGTCTAAAGCCGTAGGATCCAATCCAGGGGAGGTCTGAACGGTTAGGATTTCCAAGGGGAGGTCCTAATGATCGGGTCTGCCAAAAAGGGAAGGTCTGGACGGCCAAGATTTCCAAAGGGGAGGTCTTGACGGCCCAGATCCACAAGGAGGAGGTCTGGACAATTAAGATCTCCAAGGGGGAGGTCTTAACGATCTAGATGTGCAAGGAGGAGGTCTCGACGGTTAAGATCTCCAAGGGGGAGGTCTTAATGGTCCAGATGTGCAAGGAGGAGGTCCTGGAGGACCCGGGGAGGTTCGGTAGGACACAGGGAGGTCCAATAAAGGTAAGGGGAGGTCCTAGAGGACATAGAGAGGTCTTGAAGGACACGGGAGGTTAAATAAAGGTAAGGAGAGGTCCTAGGAAGCGGTAGTACCGCATGGTGCGGGTGGTACTACCGGGCTGATACTGAAGGGAACCTCCAGAGAAGGATTTCAAGGCTACAAGCAACGAAGGACGTCCAAGAAATCACGAAAAGCTTCACAGGGTTCCAAAGGAGTTCAAACGCACGCAATGTTGGTACAGACTTAGGGAGGTTGCGAGCCAGAGAAGACCCGAGAGGGAGAAATGGGACTCGGGGAGGTCTAAGCGTTTGGGAGGTCTAGACCTAAGGAGGTCTGGACCAAGGGAGGACTACACAGAGGAGGTCTAGACCCTTGGATCCAAACAAAGATGAGGTCTGGGCCATTAGATCCCAGACAAAGGGAGGTCTAGGCCAGAGGTGGGTAACGGATGGACAAAGAAGGAAAGACCAACAAAACTCCAACAACTCAACAAACCAACAAGGAACTTTAGTTGAAGTTTGAATTAGTCAACTTAAATCCATTATAAATGTTCAGGTTAAGCTTTGAATTCTCATCAAAACAAAATGGTTCTTTTTATTTCGAAAATTCCAAAAAGGATTCTAAAATAAATTCAGGGTGTCACATCATATCCCCCCAAATTTAAAACTTTCATATTATGCTGGAAAGTAAGCCCTTGGGTCAACCATGAAAATCCTTTAAGTTCAAATGTGCATCTTAACATATCCCCATTAGCAATTCTTACTGACAGAGGTGATACCTGTTCAGGAGTCATACCTAACTTGTCAATCATGTCAGTGTTTATAAAGGTATGTGAGCTGCCTGAATCTAGCAACATCAACATCATTTGCCTACCTACCAAGGCTCTTAATCGAATAGTTTTTGCAGTTGCAGTGCCAGCTAGTGCATTGAGAGACAGAAATATCTCTTTTGCTGTATTGGGTTCTTCCATAGAAGTAACAACATCTAGTACATCTTCAGATAAATATATTGGGCTGTCTTCTAACTCTAACGCTTTCAGTTGAGGCTGATTGGCACATTTATGATCCGGGGAATACTTTTCTCTACAATGAAAACATAGCCCATTTGCTCTTCTATAAGCCTTCAATTGTTGTGCTTTCCACACTTCGTTAGAAGTGAACTTGCCTCGGTTGTCCCCTTTTTGAGTTACTCCATAGTGTTTCTGTTGTCGAGCCATATCTCCCTTGAATGCTGTTTTCTTGGTTCTCTCCAGAATTCCTTCGTGTACACTGGCGTACATTGCTGCTTTACTCAGTGATTCAGGCATCTGCGTCTCCACAATAGCACGCAGTTCATCCTTCAATCCGATAACAAATTGAGTTATAAGCATCATTCCCCCCCCACATGAGTGTTATATAGCCAAATGTGATACACTAGGTGATCAAATTTGCGTTTGTAGTCCTCGACCGTTCCTGTTTGCCTTAACTGCAAGAGTTCTCGTATCTTCTCACCTTGAGTGTTTGTGTCAAATTCAGACAAAACTGCTTGCTGAAAATGCTCCCAATCATGCCGAGGATTCATTGTTTTGTATGCCTGGTACCAGTGAGCTGCACTGTCCACTAAATACATGGTTGCAGATGCTACTCAGAATCCATCTGGTATTTGGTACATGGAGAAAAAAGTTTGGCAATTATCAATCCAAATTCAAGAGTTAGTCCCATCAAATTTTGGAAAATCCATTTTGGGGATCCAAGTTCTTCTTCCCCCTATCTCACCGACCCTGTTAGCTTCATTTACTTCATACTCTATGGGCGTGGGAGGAGGAAAAGAAATCTGAGTTGGTGTTGGATTTTGAAGTATTACTTGCCCTGTGTCAGGTTTTGATCCCATGATGCCCAGGCCATCTCTTGCTGAAATCACGAGTGGAGGAAGCACTAGCCCCTTCATCCCCTTCGCAATATGCACTTGTTCTTGTTGAAGCTTACCGATGGATTCCAGCGACAAGTTCACCTTCATCTAAACTTGATCCAATCGGTCCCTTGTTGCTCCAGTCTTCGGTCTACCGCCGCCAACTGGTCACCAGTTGCCTTCTTTACTTCATCAACCAGTTCGGTTTTCATCTGAGACAGCATCTCCGTTAATCTCCTCTCCATTGCCTCCATTTCTTCCACCACTTGCACTACCTGAAGCCCACGCCTCGCCAGAGCCGTTGCAAATTCTCCTCCAAGTCAATCGAACCAAGAGCAGGATTTACACCGATCAAGCCCGGAGGCGGTCGGTACCCTCTCCCGGAAAAAATTACCGATCAAAACTGAGAGAGTGCGAGAATTCGACGAGGAATCGACGAGGCTCTGATACCATAATGTTATGTCCGATCTATTGTAGTGTTTCGTCGGGTGAGAACGAGTGATCTATTGATGATAGCAGGAAGAACAGCAGAGGGGAAAGTAGACAGGAAGAATGAGGATGGCACTATTCATTTTCATCGACAACGTTTACAAGTGCAAAACATGTCTTTATAAAGCAACAACTTCCTCAGCTTTCCCCTTAGTCGGTCCCCACAACATAACATAATATTACTTAAGTTATCCCCACTACTAGCTAGGCTAAGCTGTGGTCCAAACTCCTCTTTGCCTGAAGCGTCACCTTCTTGCCATGCGCTTCCTTTGCTGCCTCTTCTTCAGTCGCTGCGATGGTCATCACCTGGGTGGTGACAACTCCCCCCTACAACTGCCCCTCGCCCATCGCCTCCGCTCTGCCCCACCCCTCGCATCCACGCCGCCATCGCCCCTACCACATCTATGTCACCATGCCCCTCGCATCCGTCGCACGGTGGTGGAGGAGATCGACAGCGACGGCCGTCCACCCACACCCTCGCGCGCGCGAATGCAGGTAACGCTCCCCTCCGCCTCTCCATTTGGTTCCAATGGTTTTGCTCCCGTCCCACGCACACGAACGCACGATCGATCGTATCGATTCGGTTCAGCTCGTCGATTTTGATGCGGATTTACTGCAATTTGTGTGTCTGTGCTGTAGCTAGAAACGTAAAGGTGGGATTTTGGCCCGGGTGGGGAGGATCGGAGATGGCCGTGTCTGGGGGTGGTGTTGAGGAAGGTGCTGCCGGCGTGCAGCGGCCTCTGCTACCAGTGCCCATCGCTGCGTACCTGCTCCAGGCTGCCCGTCAAGCGCTACAAGAAGATCATCACCGACATCTTCCCCACAACACAAGTTAATAATAATCCCTTCTCCCTGCTCGTAATTTTCTTAGGTTAGCTATAATCTAGCAACTTCCCGTCCATGGTTCCCTTTACTCGCCATTAATTCGGTTCCCGGAGACCAACAGCGCAGCTTAATTTCCTTATACCAAAGGGCCTGATTGATTTCATCCCAGAGGTTATACCACCTTCCCTACATTTTTCTTCAAGAGGACTCTCTGTGTTTAGTTAGTTTCATTTCATGGGATACTCCAGATCTTTAGTCTTGGCTCCACTCAGCTTTTTCAGTGTTTTGTGTGATTGTTTTTTTCCTTGCCTTCTTAATTGTGCTTTCCTCTTCGTATTTCCAGGTTCAGAAACTTATCGCAGAGTTAAATGAGATCTGACGATGGGGAACTTCAATGTGGCGCTGGTGATCATGGCGGCGCTGGTGAGCGTGCTCAAGCTGCTCGTCAGCGTCTACCTGCTCGTGAACTACCATTACCCCGACGACGTCAACAAGGCCTACTCCAGGTGTGCTGCGAATCCCCTTTCCCTATAGCTAGATTTAACATTTTGTTTTGGGGTGGCCGGACTGAACCCTGGGGATGTGATGTCGCTTGCACAGGTATCTGCCCGCAATTCTTGGTTTACATGTCCAATGAATTTATGTGTGTTGTTTGGGAGATGCAAGGTTAATGTGCTTTTGTCTGTGAAGAGAAAGTCAAACAGAAACAAAATGGATTAATGAAGCGATCATCTCTATTGCGATTGATCCCATATTGTTTCTGTGAAATGATCAAATTATAATGTAGGTATAGTGCATCCGATAACTTGCTGTGTTTCATTTTGATAACCTATCAAGCATGGAGACCGATGTTACATTTATTGATTTACATTTCCTTCTTTTGTCCATCAGCATGGCACTGACCACAATGCATGTTACATGTGCGCTTGTGCATGAAACAACTCCCGCTGGAAGGGTACATAAGGGAGTTTGCTCAACTTGGATCAAGGTAACTTATCGAGGACATTAAACCCCTTTTTTTCTGTACCTGGATGTTGGTTGATATGATTGTCAAGGATGTCAAACTTTTGATGTCTGTGTTCTCACCTAATTGGGATTGTACACTAGGTGACAATTAAAACGCTTTTCCTAAGATTGGTTCTTGATCAAACAATTGTTTTTTACTTCCAAAAAAGTGGACTGTGATTGTTATAATTTTGGCATTTCCCTCCTCTAATACAATGATCAGAAGTGTGTCATCTTATCATTGATAGATGGTTTACCTATAGATCATTTCAAGTATTTCATTTTTAAAATCATGTAAATTCCTGTTCTAAAAAAATTCGCGCAAGTTCCAATTTCCCTGCAAACTAAGCTTATTGGTACCTAAAACTTTCCTGCCAAAGCTTGACTTTTGTGGTGATCATGCCCAAGTTAAATAAATTTCAAACCATTGGGTTGAGAGTAATCCCTCAAATCATAAACGCATTTATCTGAAGTTGCTCTACCATTTTGGACTGGCCGCACGAGTTATCAATGGTAATTTTTATGCCACATTGCTAATTTTTAGTTTGAAGATCAAGATAATAGGACGGGTTTCTTGTTGATACTCTATGTTTGGTGACTTTAAGTCCTCTGGCTTTGAAACATTATGCTTACACCAAAATGCAGTTTTTAGTGTATTTAGGTGAAAGCAGAATTACTTAGAAGTATAGGTAGATCAACCGGAAGCCCAGCATTGGATAATAAAAGGCTCTGTAATCGTTAAATATTATTATGGTGCTACAGATATTAGCATCGATAGTTGTACATAGTTGAACTGCATCACATTTAAAAAATCTGTCATGTTACTAAGATTGCGATCGTCCCACTGCCAATAAATGGTAAACCCCAATTTTTAGTAGGTAATGAGATAAGATAAGAAATGCTTGACATGCAACCAACTTCATCAAATGAGTTCTTATTCTTCATCAGATTACGTTGAATAGTTGCATTTGGGAAAGAATAAGAACCCCGGGCAAGGTACTTTTATGTTTAGGGTGGGATGTCAAAAGAAGAAAGGCCACTTTGCATTGGCTATATTACCATTTCATATTTTGTCTATTCCGGAGGGATTATCTGTAACAAAAGCTTCTTATATGGATGCACTGTGATTGAATTTAACTTTGAGTGATAGAAACCTGCATATGCAAATTTCTTGGCAATTGTACAAATCTCTATTCAAAGGATGCTAGGATGGTTTCATTAGTAGAATTCAAATTCATATTGCGTTTGGAGTTATTGAGAATATGCAGATTACTTGGCAATTGTATAGATCTCTATTTAAAGAATGCTTTGATGACTTCTTAAGTAGAATTTAAAAGCATATTGGGTTTGGAGTTATTCAGAATTGAAGGTGATAAAACTAAGGATGTATGTTTTTCTTCCAGGAGAATTGATCTTGGAACACTGCAGTTAATCAGCTATGTTTTATTTGTCATGGTACTCTGGTGAGTTGTCACAGCAAGTCAACAACATATACGTTCAACAATAGTATATCGCATCCTCACCTTCCAAGAAATTGTATTATTGTGTCTTGTGAGTTATTTGATCTTGGAAGGAGGCTTTTGAAATGTTAGGATCTGTGGATTTTGTTTGCTGAAAATGTGAACCTACATTAACATCTATGGGACTGAGTTGTAGAATTATTTGGATTTTAATGCTTTGGTTATTGGTTCAGTGTGCCATTTGTAGGTTGTTACTGTTGGTTAGTTTTGAAATAATGTGTTCATGGCAATGGTGATGAGTCATTACAAACCTGTAATGATTCTTGTGAAAATGACCGCATGATTCGAAGAACATCTAAGGAACTGATTTTTCATGAAGCATATGCACTTTATTTTTGTAGTCCATGTTTGTCACTTTATGAATGAGACATCACTTATTTTGCTGTATTCTTTGTTTTAGTGCTGTTGATTCTTGTAGTGAGACATCACTTATTTTGCAGCCGTGCCTTCTAGAGGTTTGCTGTGAAGACCAACAAGACTTTTGAGAATCTCTCTTCTAAAGGTAGCATCTGTAGCCTTTGTAGCACTTAACATCTGTGCACAAAGTCATTCTGTTTTTAAGTAGGAAGTATGGCCTCAATAGTCATGAGATGTTTAAGACATTGCACTAGGTTGACATGATTAATGCCCAATGAATATATGACTTATATATGTCTGCGCATGAATGTTTGATCTGTCAATCTACTGAAAAGGAAATTTGATAGATGTCATACTTTACCAATTGTTTCTGCACATGCAGTTCTAAAATTGTAAAACAATTAATACTACGCATGCTGCCTTAATGCTATTGTAGAGGGTCCTCTGTGTTTCAGTGTCCCCTTTAGTAATACAAACTTATGAATCAGAGCGTTGACCTGTTAGATTCTTCTTGCATGCTTTCAGTCTGTTCAATTTTAAGATCTCCTTTACAAAGTTAATGAAAACATTTACAAAGTTAATGAAAACATGCATGATTGCTCATTGTATGTTGGCATCTTTAATACAAAACTCAGTGTGGAAAACTTCAAAGAAGCAATGTCTATTTGACTATTCCTGTCACCCTTGGTTTTGATCCAACTGTTGCAAACTCAGGTAAAATGTCCTACTCCAGCAAGAGGGCCGTAAACTCATTTGTTCTTTTCCTTTTCAAAGTAAATACTGACAACTTGTACAATTGTGCTTAAGTCACTGTTGAATGTGAAGTACATTGTAACTTGCCCCTTTTCATTATCTCATTGTATGTACCCTTGCATGTATTTGTCAGTGCATCGAGTAATCAACGACAGCCTAGCATTAGTCATTCCAAGAAATTTACAGAAGGCGGTTTTGGAAGGATTATTTTCCATTGGTTGGGCACAAGTATCAGACTACATTTTGAATGAGAAAATCCCCTTGGATCCTTGAGACTAGCAAGATTGAGAAGTATTCTTTACGAAGGAAAAAGTCTACAGCTACAGTTCCCTGCAGAGGATCTTGGCTTCTAGTTAGCCTCATTACAGTGAATCATTCTTCAAAAGAACTCCGGTTTTTCTCTTATTTTTTCCTGTTTAGTTTATGCCTTGATGGGACAACATGAGTAGATCATATACCTCTGGCAATAATGCTACGTTCTCAATAAGTATAATCAAATATGCAAAGTTTCTTACATGTTATATGCATTTTTAGCCATTCCTCTATTTTTGTGCTAATTGTGACAGCAATGATCTCTTACAGGGTTGTGATCAACAATCGATCAAGTAAGCGGGGATAAACTTGAGTTTGTTCTCATTATCTGTGACGTCCCACCCTGTGATATACAGCAAAGGTCCAGGAGGACTTTTTTTTGAGCTGCGGTACTACCGCATGGAGGAGCGGTAGTCTGCTTCGGCCGCCCGCCTCGAGGAGGTCTGCCGGACCTCCCAGAGGTCTCAAGACCTCTGGAGGTCTTAGCCACCAGACCACCTAGGAGGTCTCCTGAGACCTCCCGGAGGTCTTGGCCAACAACCCGCCAGGAGCACCTCAGCGTATATCACAAAGAGGTCCGACAGGATCTCCCAGGCCAAGTCCCGTAGGACCTCTTGGAGGTCTTGCCTCTGCGCACCGAGCTAGTCCCAGGAACAAATTGGCTAGCTCGCATAGAACAAACACAAGTGTAATCAAATCCATACAACAAGCTTAAAGAGAAGACAAACCAAAATAACACATATATTAACAAGTGGCCTTATGGCCAAGGTTTGTCTGAGGTGCCACTAAAGGCTAAAAGTAAAAAGGAGACAACTACACAAATGGAGGCAAAAACATAAACACTAGGTCCATTCGCCAGCCCACAAAGCTACCAAGTGGAGGACGTCACCCATCTGCAAGAAGGTCTTCAAGGGTGCTCCTCCTGAGGGCACTGGACCACCTGAAACTCCAACCTCTGCTGATCAAAACAGCAGGGCACAAGCCAATGAGTACTTTGAATGTACTCAGCAAGCCATGGGTAAGGTATGCAAGTAATAATCATGCATGGCTTGACAAAGTGAGCTATATGGTTAGTTTGCGTAAAGCCAAAGTGACAGTAAATAACATAATAGATTGCAAGGCTCAAGTTAGAAAGCATAATACATAAGTACATTTGATTTTTAAAGGGGACAGTGAGCACCCACTCACACCCAAGGCACCAACCCAAACCTCTCTGGAGCACCCACTCCAGAGCACCACAAGACCAGCCCCTGGACCACTTTGTGAGCCAGCCATGACCCCTCTGGAGCCGGCCAAGGTCTCTTTGAGGCACAAGCCATGACCTCTCACCAAAGCGACCAGGAGGAACACAATTTTACAAAAAGAATTCTACCCCTCATTCGAAATCTCCGGGCATGTCCATAACCGAGGACGCGGCTATTCGAACAGATTTACACTCTGCAGAGGTGCACAACTTTACCCACAAGAGGTAGTCGCTTGATATTTCACACGTTACCTTAGACATGCGAATCAAGTGGAGACTACCACCGGGCTTTTACAAGGTCTGCTCGACTCGATCACCAACATTAAGGTTTCGCCATCACGGTGTGCGATAGCACCGGTGGCCCCTCTTAAGCCGTGGTGCTCCATCAACACCTCCTCTACCTTGGAACCAAATCGAAACAAGACCAGTTATTACTCCCGTCCATCCCATAATGGACATGTGGTTGCACGTTTGGCCCAGATCAATGGCTCCCAAGGTTCGATCCTTAAATGGTCGCTTTCGCGAGGCATTCCACAACCCAAATGTGGCGCCAAACAACAACTTGGGGCACCCAGTGACTCCATGGCTGCCACCCTTGATCACCCAGTGACTCCATGGCTACAACCCTTGGAGCACCCACTACTCGCCTCACAGCCAACTTCGCCCGAAACAAAACAACTTTTAGGTTCAACTCGCCAAAGACCACCCATCTGGCGCAACATAAATTTAAAGTGGTCTTGCACCACAAACAACACAACTATGGCTTCAACCCTAGTTGCATATCAGTGGCCCCAACCAAAGTTCCATAATTCATTAGTCAAGATTAAGCAATAATGATGATTCATGAGGAGACCAACGTCTACTAGAGCAAGGCTAAGCAAGAACGATACCCATGTTGGCAATAGCAATACAAGACCAACTAACAGTACCATCCTAAGGTTGTCAAAGGTAACATGTCAACATGCGGACTACCAAATAGACAAGGAGGCATAAAACCAGTAGGTATTTAACTAGAGCCCAAACCATTTTATACAAATAGCAATGCAAGTTTAACAAATCAAAATACTTTTGCAAATGGGATCAAGATGGTCAAAGGTCCCATGTATTGCCTTCAATGGCGGGCTGCTGAGCTTCAACTAGGGCTGCTGGATCTTCACGCTCCTTAGCACCCACGGAATCTACACGATGCAAAGAAAACGACTAAATAAAGCAGCTTAAAAAGGAAACTGAAAAGAACTAGCAAGAACAGAAAGAAAAGATCCTCAGAAGGGGAGGTCCAACAAGGAGGAAGGAGGAGGTCCGAGAGGGAGGAAATCCCACGGGAGGGGGGGCCAAGAAGTGAAGGGCTCGGACTCAAGGAGGTCCGAATCAGAGGAGCTTGGAGAGCTCCTCTAGAACCGAGAGAAAAGAGGGAAGGGGAAGAAATGACGAACAGGGAGCAAATGGAGGCCCCTGGTGCCCTATTTAAAGAGAAAGGGAGAATAGGAGCACCCTCAAAGGGACGCCGATTCAAGGCATCGAGACAAAGGCACACCGCCACAAGGTACGAAAAAGGATAAAGAAAGCTAGGGATGTGACAAAAAGTAGAAAAGAGTACAAAGGTAGTGGCGAGATTTAATGTGACTCAACCCACATCAAATGCACTTAAGATCGCCTAAGGCGATCAAAAGATGCCTGAACCGATCAAAGGGCATGGTCCATGGTCCAAAGAGGAGGTCCAAGGAGGAGGTCCAAAGAGGAGGTCCTGCGAGGAGGTCCAACGAGGAGATCCACAGAGGAGATTCTACGGGGAGGTCCTACAAGGAGATCCAGACAGGACAGACAGGGAGGTCTTTGAGGACTAATGGTTCTAAAGGCCACAAGGAGGTCTAAGGGCAAACAGGGAGGTCTAGACCACAAAGATCTAAACACAAAAGAGGAGGTCTAAACCCAAGGGAGGTCCAAACACAACACAGGGAGGTCTGAACCTAAAGGAGGTCCAAACGCAACAGGGAGGTCTAGACCACAAAGGTCTAAACACAAAAGAGGAGGTCCGAACCCAAGGGAGGTCCAAACACAACACAGGGAGGTCTGAACCTAAAGGAGGTCCAAACGCAACAGGGAGGTCTAGACCACAAAGGTCTAAACACAAAAGAGGAGGTCCTGTGGACAGAAGGTCCAAAAGACACACAACGCGGAGGTCCTATGGACAGAAGGTCCAAAGACACAACCACGGGGATGTCCTATGGACGGAAGGTCCAAAAGACACGCACGAGGAGGAGGTCCTGACGGTTAGATCTCCAAAAGGGAGGTCTAACGGTCAAGATCTCAAAGAGGAGGACCTACACGGTCAAGATTTCCAAAAGGGAGATCCGACGGTCAGATCTCAACAAGGGGGAGGTCTGAGCGGCTAAGATCTCTAGAGAGGAGGTCCTAACGGCCAGATCTCTACAAGGGGGAGGTCTGAGCGGCTAAGATCTCCAGAGAGGAGGTCCTAACGGCGAGATCTCAACAAGGGGAGGTCTGAGGGCTAAGATCTCGAGAGGAGGTCCTAACGGCCAGATCTCAACAAGGGGAGGTCTGAGCGGCTAAGATCTCGAGAGGAGGTCCTAACGGCCAGATCTCAACAAGGGGAGGTCTGAGCGGCTAAGATCTCGAGAGGAGGTCCTAACACCAGATCTCAACAAGGGGAGGTCTGTTTGAACCAGGGGAGATCCAAATAGGCAAGGGAGTTCCTAAAGGACGCAGAGGAGGTTGAAGGAGTTCATAAGGATACAAAGAGGTCCATACGGGCATGGGGAAGTCCAGAGGGACTTAGGGATGCCCAAATGAACACAGGGGTTGCCAATGGACGTTGAGAGGTCCACGGGGGAGGCCAAAATAGGGAAAAGGGGTCTAGATAGAAGGAGGTCTAGATAGAAAAGGTTTAGGCCGAGAGGAGGTCCGGACATAAAGAGATTCAAACCAACAAAGAGGAGGTCCTGACTACAGAGGATAGGCACAAGGAAAAGGTCGAAGATCGAGAGGGTTTGAAACACAAACTGAAATGGTCTAAACCCAAAGGAGGCCCGGGCCGACAGAGAGAAAAAAGAAGAGAAGGGCACCTGCACACAAAAGAGGTCTAGGAAGGAGAAGTCAAACCCAAAGGCACACAAAGCACAAGAGGGAGGAAAGGAACACACCAATAAACTCCCAAAGGAAACCGAACAGATTTAGTTCAAGTTTAGATTAGTCAATTAAAGCTTCTTTTTGAAAACTCAGGTTAAGCTTTAAACTCTCACCAAAACCAAATGGTTATTTTTAATTTTTAAAACTCCGGAAAAACGGGACGTTACATTATTGCACCACTAAAAGAGTCTTCTGGGCTTGTGCGTGCTATGATGAAGATAGCAGATGAACTTAGGTTGTCAGCCAAAGTATGTGTTATATGGCCACAAGGTTCAGTTGATGCAAAAGTGGAAGGGAGCAGATCTGAGTTGGTACCCTGGACAAACTATGTCAATGTTGAGGAAATACCTAGGGCATCCGCTACTTCATGGTGGGAGATGTGTCAGATAACTAGGAAAAGAGTAATTTTGGTTAGACCTGATGAGCACATAGCATGGACAATAGAATTTGACATGGTGAGAGACACGGATTCAAAAGTTAGGAGTCTTTTATCAAATTTTGTGTTTAAATAGGCAACAAGTGTAATAAAGTGCAAATTTCCATTCAGTAACTAACTGGGTTTGAGTATCATTAACTAAGTATAGTTAGAAATCTCAACTGCACGATGTAACATTACATAGCAACATAGAGTTGTGATGCATTTTGCAAAGAAACATGTACATGACAGCCGAATTGTTTGTTGAATTCTTCTTACATCTGTTGATAACCTTGAAATATGTTGACCTGAACTTTCAGAGCTGTTACATCAATGTGAATAAATGTTTTCTTCAATACATGATATCTCTACTACTTAAAAGGACTTAGTGGTTGTCTGTTCTCTCCGAACCACTACCCTCTCAAACAATCCTTGCCGACGGGTGGGCCCGAGGCTAGCTGCTTCCCTAGCCTCCCAAAACCTCAGCCTGCACTCGTACCCCCCCTCGCTTTGCCCCTCCACATCTTCTCGCTCTTCTCCATGTGCCACCCCCACCACCACCATCGCCTTCGGTAACTAATACTACGCCGTTCGATACAAATTATTCACCAAGCTTGGGTTAGATAAGTGAATGTATTCTGTTTTGTATAAAATTGTATCTTGTTAGCCGAATTATGGTTTTGGTTGCCCATCTAGTAGTCTGGTAAAAGTTGAGAACTAAACAGTTCAAAAGCAATTCATCAGCTCCGTGCTTGTAACATTTGCATTTATTTTCCCAAAACTAATTATAATGCTAGGTTGTTCAAATGTGCTCTATACCTACCAGAACTGATTATAATGCTAAGAAATTATAGATGTGTTAAGCACATTGCTCAGAAATTGTTGATACAAAATATGAGTTTCCGTT
Source organism: Phyllostachys edulis (assembly GCA_036346405.1). NCBI lineage: Eukaryota > Viridiplantae > Streptophyta > Magnoliopsida > Poales > Poaceae > Phyllostachys > Phyllostachys edulis. Next base: position 18,234 of record CM070550.1, on the reverse strand, counting down.
GCAACACACGTGCACTTATGAATGGCAATAGGGAGATTGGTGAGCTGCAACAACATATTCTATGCAAAAATTGAATTTTTGTTGCAACGCACGGGCAAATGACTAGTGCTCCATAAATACAGGCAGACATCCCAAGGGCTCTGTGCCCATGCAGAATGGCTTCCTTACGACAAGTAGGTGCGATGAAATAAGTAAAGAGAAGCTTCCAAAGGTGGATAACCAATTAACCACAATTGGAGTCTTATGTTCTGAAATCAAATGTGAGTTCTTATAATATAAGGAGTACAAACATATTCTACCACCACCATATGAGCCAGTTCTTAATAAGGAAAAAGTACCTTCTTCAACTGAGCCTCCAGATCATCCCTTTGTTTCTCCAATTAAGAAATGTCAGCAGTCAACTCCTATACCAAAGACACATTAAGAAAAGGGGATGTGTTGCTTAATTAGAGCATCGACAGTTAATACAACAAAGGAACACTTATCCATGCATGCATTTTATAATGTACAGGTGTCATCTGTGAATTGGCGTGTGCAAGTATTTATGCTACATAAATACAGGTAGACATCCCAAGGGCACTGTGCCCATGCAGAATGGCTTCCTTACAACAAGTAGGTGTGATGAAATAAGTAAAGAGAAGCTTCCAAAGGTGGATAACCAATTAACCACAATTGGAGTCTTATGTTCTGAAATCAAATGTGAGTTCTTATAATATAAGGAGTACAAACATATTCTACCACCACCATATGAGCTAGGATTCTTACCTTTTCAACTGCACTCACTTCATTCTCCTTTTTGGCACGAAAGTTAAGAGCCTCCTCTTTCTGGCGTCTGATGGTATGCACAATAAAATTTGAAAGGTCACCTCAAAGTCTTTTTGTACCATGAATGGATTAGTTCGAAAATACACCAAACAAACTACAGAAAATCATACAACCACAATAGTGGGCAACATGACAGATACTTCATGGTGCACCCAACAAAGGTACAATTTCATACAGACAAGGAGTTTAGTTATTGATAACTGCCAATCTAATAACAGCGAACCAATTTCATTTTTCACCACGATATCATTTATAACATATTGTAGATGTTTACCCTGATGAAAATTTTTCCTGGAATCAAAACCAGAACAAATATACCAGTTATCAGATAATGTGTCACTGAAAGTTAGACACGTACCACCAGAAAATTTCATTGGGGTCAGCAATTAGCTAGGTAGCCGGATGTAATCTAAATTCCACAATGAACCACTAAAATGACCACAACCTTGTAAGTAGCACGAATCTGAGCACTCACAATTCAAGTCAAGACAATAGTGCATGGAAATCCTTGGGGCACGCCTTGTTAAGGCCTATGAAGTCGATACACATGCGCCATTTGCCCGTCTCCTTCTTGACGAGGACGGGGTTTGCTAGCCATTCGGAGTACTTGATTTCGCGGATGACCCCCCCCCTTTCAGCAGCTTTAGAATCTCTTTCTTGGCGGCTTACAGGCGGTCGGCTGACATGCGCCGTAGCTTCTATTTCTTGGGCACCGCGTCGCTTCGAAGGGCTAGCCTGTGCTCGATTGTTGCCCTTGCTACGCCGGGGAGGTCCTCGGGCCCCCAGGCCTCTTCATTGTTGCGAAGCACCTCGAGGATTGCATCATGCGCTTTCACGTGAAGGCTTGAGCTGAGGGCCACCGTCTTCTCTGGTGAGTTGTCCCTTAGTGGGACTCTTTGGAGCTGGCCTTGCGGTTTGTGCTTCGGCGCCCACCTTGCTGAAGGTGGTGCTGAGGGATCTCGGTTTGGCCCCACGGTGTGGACGTGTCGGGTTGGAGATAGTACTTCAAGTTCGATATGTCTTGCGAGGTCTTGATCTCCTCGAACCGTGACGATGCCTGCTGGGGCGGGGAGCTTCATGCACAAATAGTTGTGGTGGGCTATCACATCGAAGGTGTTGAGCGTGGCTCGACCGAGGATTGCGTTGTACTGGTAAGCCATCTGGACCACATCGAATGTGACTACCTCGGTTCGGGATGCGAAGTCATCGCTGAATGTGACCGTGAGGTTGATCTAGCCCAAGGTCGTGACAGGAGTTCCTCTGAAGCCTTGCAGGGGGATGCTCAGAGGAGTTAGGCGATCACGGGGGATCATCATCTTGTCGAATGCGTCCACGAAGAGGAGGTCCGCCGAGCTCCCTCCATCGACGAGGATGCGCCTCACCTCGAAATCCGCAATGTTTGCGGAAATGACGAGGGGGTCTTGATGCGGAAAATACACCCCGCGGGCATCCTCGGGTCCGAAGGATATGGGTATCTCGGAGTAGCGAGGTGGGCTTGACACGAGGTATGTCGCCAGGTGGTGGATTTGTCGAGCATACGCCCGCCTCTGTCTTTTCGAGGACATACCGAGCGAGGATCCTCCGGTGATCATGTTGATGACCCTCTGATGTTGCTTGGCCCGGCCTCCTTCTATGCGGGGTCTTTGCGGTGGTGCGGGGAGTCGATTGTTGGCTCCCCTCTTATTATCGTGCTCCGCTGGTTGGTCGCGGCGCATGTAGTTCTGCTTGGCAGCGATGGTGCGGCATTCGTTGGTGGTGTGCGTTCCCTCGCCATGGAGGTCACAAAATTGCGCGGGTGCCCTGGTGCGGTTATCAGGCTGGCGACCTGCATTTCGACCACGACCGTGTCCGTGGCCTTGGCTCTAGCAACCCCCGCGTCTTCCCCCTTCGTTTTGCGGCGCGCCGTCTACATGGTAGACCCCCCGGCCTTTTTGCCTGTAGTCGTTGTTTCGCAGCTTGCCGGGTGCCCCGGTCGGGGTGGTGCTGGGCGCTTCTTTCGAGGAGGGGGGACACTCGGGGTAGGGGTTGCGGGCGCTCCCCTCCGAGCGCTGTCTTCCTCCGCTCGGGCGTACTCTTCTATCTTGTCGAAGAGCTCTGTCACTGTGCGTACAGGCTTGTGGGCCAACCTCTCTGAAAGTGGCCCGTTGCGGAGGCCGCACGTAGCTGCGTTGATGATGGTGGTTTCGTTGACGCCTTGTACTTGGCACTTGACCTCCGCGAACTTTCTGAAGAAGCTGCGGAGGGACTCGTTTGGTGCCTGCTTCACCGCGAACAGATGTCCAGCGTCCTTTGGCTCCGTGTAGTTTCCCTGGAAGTAGTTGCGGAGTAGATCCTGGAGCTGCTCCCATGCGTACATGGAGCGAGGTGGTATGGTGAAGAACCAGGTCAAAGCGACGCCTTTGAGCGCGAGGGTGACGCTCTTCACCTTCGTGGTGTCGTCTCCTCCGGCTGCCTCGATGGCAGTTTCGTATACTCGGAGGAATTGTGAGGGGTCCATGGACCCTTCGAAGGGTGCGACCTCCGGCATCTTGAATCCTGGTGGCCACCTGGCCGCCTCCAGCCCGGCGCTCAGTGGGGAGTTTGGGTCGCCTCGCAGCACTGGGGTGTGGGTCCCAGGGCGGTGTTCCTCTCCGTTCTGCGGCAGTTGTCGGAGCGGGGCCGGGGGGGTGCTGGGGTGGGCTCCGTTCCGTTCTGCGACAGTTGTTGGAGTGGGGCCGCGAGGGTTGTCTCTGGCGATTGCCGAAGGTCTGCCAACTCTCAGCGGAGGGCCGCCAGTTCCTGCTGGAGTGTCTTGTATGATCCTTGGCTTGCGCCCCCGTGCGCCGAGTTGTTTGCTTCCTCCGAGGCTTGGGCGGGAGGCGCGCTCGCCGCTATGGCTCGGCTTCTCTTGGCCCTCGGGGTGGTAGGGGCCGCGGCCATCGTGGCTGCTTCAGCTGTTGAAGCCTTGGGTTTGGCCCTCGTTTGGGGGGCCATTCTGATGCATCGAGTTAGTACTTTGCAGCTTACCTGCCGGTCCCCACGGACGGCGCCAACTGTCGTAGTTAAAAGACTAAACAGTAGATAAGGGGGACCCCCCCGATACCCGAGGGGTCCTCAAGAGAGGGGACTTGTTGTCAGTAAGCAGATGGGCTTGTATTTCAAATTGATCTGGATCATACCAAAAATCCTCCCCCCAATGGGGGGGGGGAAGGTGGCTATTTATAGCCTTTCTAAGAGGTATACATAATTACAAGCTTGCCCCCCTACAGGACCCTATACCGGTAGGGGCTGCAGGGACCTTTCCTACCCCTAGGACTAGCTTCCGGCACGTGGTGGACCACCCTAGGCTTGGTCCACCCTGTTGGTGTACCTGGTCCAGGGGTACAGTAACCCTTCCGGTCCCTTGGGTCTCCGGACCCTCGGGACCCTTCGGGGGCCCTTCACTGGGCCTTCACGTCAGTAGGATGCCCAGACGGCTCGGGGCTAAGCGGACCCTTCGGAGGCCTTCGGGACCCTTCGGGTTACCGGGACCCTCTGGATGTTGGGCCTTCGGGAACCTCCGTAGAGCCTCCGGGAACCTTCGGAAGCCTCCGGGGACCCTTCGTTAGCCTCCGGGAGCCTTCGGGAATATTCGGACCACCAGGCCCCCGGGCGACTTTGGCCACCAGGTCGTGCGCGCTTCGCTCTTCGCCAGGTCGTGGGGGCCGTTGTGCCGCCCCTACGACAGTCCCCATATGTCATCTTTGACATAAAACAACACCAGACCCTTTTACATACCTACCTACCTTATCAGGAGTGCAGAGGAAATGGAAAAATAGTAGTGGTGGATCCAAGATTTTCAAAATGGATGTTCGAAGTTATAACAACTGAAGCTACACAAGCTATTGAACTATATAGAATAATCTTATCTTTTATCAACAACTAAAGCTACACAAGCTACAAAATAATTGGACATTTGGACAGAATAATCTTCTCTTTTATCCACTGACATATACATACAACTGTTGAAATATACAAGCTATGAAGCTAATAAATATCGATCAGTGATTCAATGCCAATATGAATATCTGACTCAACTACAAGTCTTCCAATGTCAATATGAATATCTGACTCAACTACAAGTCTACCCGCAATCCTATTTCTTTTCCCCAATCCAAATTACTCCCAATCCATCCATCTTCTTCTTCTTGCTTTTCTTTTCCCCGATCCTATTTCTTACGTCCTCGGCCGGTGCCATGGGTCATGGGTGGCTTCCTCCCGGTTCCCCTCGGCCCAGCCCGCCGCCTCAACCCTCTGGCCGTCTGGCCTTGCCCGTGCTCGCCTCCCCAGTGCCGGGCCGCGCGGCCCCCGGCTCCTCCAGCCTCGCCCGCTCGGCTCGGCCTCGGCTCTAAGGCGCCACCTCCCCATCCGCCACGGCACCGCTGGTGGCTTGGGTCACCCTATGGTGCGCTGCCGACGTCAAGCTTGCTTCCCCCCCATGGCTCGGTTTCGGTGGTTTGGATGGCGAGGCGGCGAAGGAGGAGCGGCCGCAGGATGGTGGGAGGCGAGTGCCACCGACCTGGCCCGGTGGCCCCTGGGGACTGGATCACTAGAGCTGGCCCGAGTAGGAGGTGGCGGTCGCGAGACGAGACGACTGACGAGGTAAGAAACCAACCAAGGAGGCGAGGTGCTCGCCTTGACCTCGCCTCGTGCCACCGGTGCCAGTGGCTGGTCCTGCTCGGCCTCGACACTGCCACGCGCCGCAGGGCTTCCCTCCATCTCTGGCTTTGGCATTGGCGGCTCGGCGCTCACGGGCTGACGGCTCACCCCTGCCCCACCGTGTCGCCGCTTCGCCACTTCTGTTAGAGTTAATCTTGTTTTTTATTTATCTTTCTGTTTTTGATTAGTTTTCGTTTTTGGTTTCTACTCCGTAACTGAGTAGAAGATTTGAGTCCGAGTCGGCATGGATGCTTCTTGCGTGCGTGGTATATAAAGAGTCCAGTACTTGATGTAAAGAGCTGAGGGAGTGGGCTGAGTGAAGAAATAAAAAAGCTAAAAAAGAGGAGCGTTGCTCTCGACACGATCGCATCGTCTCGATGATATTTATCTAGCAAGAAAGGAGACACAGCGGAGGTGCAGTTTTTGTGTTTGTCTCCAGCAGGAACACGAGGAGAGAGAGAGGGCAGAGGTGTTGCCCAGGGAGAGGCACTGCTTCTAGCTGGACACATTGCGTGTAGACATCAAGAGCAGGAGGCAGTGGGTCCTAAGGGAGGAGGGCTGCTCTAGGAACTTTGCTAGGCATCACGTGAAGTGAAGATAGAGTTTCTCCAGGCTAGTCACGTCGGGAGGACGGTCCCACGGAGCAAAGGTCTGAGCGAAACGTTTCTCTACCGAACGTTTCGCTGAAAAGAATCAGTGATAGAGTAAAGACAAAGAGAAAATTCCAACAACTTCGCCGTGTGTCCTTGCGCGGTTGCGCCACCGCCGCCACAGAGCGAAAAGAGAGGGCCGAGAGGCGAGAGGCGCTTGGGGATTTCACGAAGGGGATGGGTTAGATCTGGTGACTGGTCGTCTCAGCGCTTGGTTAGGGTTGCCGACTGCCGTGAGGGCATGAGGCGCTCGGCCACTTCGGTTGGGACATGGTGGGCTTTGTAGGTGGGGCGTGGGGCGATTTGGCGAGTGGGCTGTGTGCGCCACGCGAATCGCGATCGAAGGAGTCGCTGTGCAGTTCAAATATGTATTTCAAGTATTTACTAGTATATATACCTAATAAATACTGGTTTTTTTTTAAAAAAATAGATGTATATCTGTACTAGATCCGCCCCGGAGGCATAGTTCGAATTTTTTTTCATTTTAAGAAGGAAAGACGCCATTCGAAGCTGATGAGGACGAGATATCGCGTTCACACCATGCACCCATCGGGAAAAAAAACGGAACCGACTAAAGAGCAGAGCCAGAGAGGAGAGAGAAGCGATTCGGTTTCTTCGGGAAGTAACGGTAATCTTCTCGTCTCCTCTCCTCTGTTTCCAGTGGACGCGTCCCCTTCCCCTCACCTCCCCGGTCGAATTCCATTAGCTTCCTCTTCCAAATCTCCAAACCAAACCACCAAACCGGATCCCGTCTCCTCTGCACGGCTCTACCCATGCCCGCACCCGGCCGCCCCCACCAATCCAGAACCGCGGAGGCCACAAGTAACCTCCTCTCTGTTATTAGCGACGGAGCGCTCCTTCCCCTTCCCCTTGTCCTCCCCTTTCACATGCCTTCCCCTTTCAATACCCAGTTCCGAACCAAAGTTTAAACTAGCCCCGGACGCTCTGCTCATCCCAGCCCGACGCGCAGTACCCGGCGAATCGTGTACTCAACACCCGCTGGCCCGTCGTCCCCAAGATCTGAGGTGAGGAATTCGAAATGTGGACAATTTGGTCAGGGTTTGGGGGGAATTTCTTGGTTCGTGCCTATAAACGCTTTCGTGGCTTTCTGATCCGTTTCTTGGGTTCGCGTTGACATTGGAAGAGGCAGAAGCCAAATCAGAACCGAGCAAAAGGTGCGGTCCAGTGGTTGTTCATGCGTTCTCTGGATTTTACTTGCGGTTTCATTCACAATTTTGCGACAGGACTCAAAACTACAACAACAGATCATTGGTCTTGTGATGCATTTCTCGGGTTCTTGCGTCGCTGATTGCTGTAAACTTCTTGCAGAGCTCCAAGATGCCTGAAGTGAGGAATGTCAGCCGGACGGTGCTCGCCGACCTCTCTGGTGGTGGGTTCTTTGTCAGGAGGGTGGCATCGCCAGGAGCTGTGATGGTGATGGGCTCCGTCAAGCCTGACCCGGCGGGTCCTGTCACCGTCCAGCAACAAGGAGGACGTGTCACCAGCGTGGGCTGTGAGGACTGCACCAAAGTGGAGGAGCCCCCCTACTCGAATGGTACCCAAGGACCCCACTCCGAGACATCACATCAGTCGTCAAGGTGATGAACCTTTTCCTTAGACTGTTCGTGTTATGCATGCTCAAGGAATTTTTTGCATATTCTGCAACATTGCTGTAGACTAAGTCACTAAGATATACGTGACTTCGCACCTGTTTGTATGGTGCAACCACTCTGTTTTTCTTCTAAATTTATTTACACGATGGGAATACTTCTGAACTATTTTATCTATATACTGGCTTCCAGGTAGAGACACTTGCCATGTAATGTAATGCATGTCGTTGTTTTTTCAGGAGATTTAGGCAAACTCCACACAGAACTGTGGAGGATCGATGTTTATTTATTCCCATTTTGAGTGCTTTCATCATTCTATTTAATGTATGGTTCTAGAGGTTAATTAGAACCTCAGACTCGGAAGCAATGTAGCTAATAAATATTTAATGCCTTCAGAGTCCGACGAGTCTAATGGCAGACATTTTGCTATAAACATTGCTCATTGTAGTTGAAAGTCATCACCTATGTCCAAGTTTGCATTTTGGTTAAATCTGCTCATTTAGTTTTTTAGTCGAATCCCAATTAAATCTTGTTTGGTGCAACAACATGATGATGTCAATCAACCCTAGATCTTTCAGTTCTATTTACTTGAAAGAAAAGTGAATAGCTGCTGATCTAGATGAGCTTCTGCCTATATACAACTTTTTAGCACAAAAGATAAATGTTGCAATAATCAATTCCACATAGAAGCATAGAGATGTTTGGCATCATTGCAAATTATGCAGCTTGAGATAAAGTTGAGTTAGATCGTGAACACCAAATATGACATGTTCATGTGTTTGCCTTTTGTGTTCGCATTGCATGCGCAACGGTTTTCTTAAATGTTTTGGTATTATATTGTTGGTTGGCCTCATTATATGCTGTTGTTTATTAAGTGCCAAATCCTTGAAAACGAACTAATTGCTGGTAGGTCAAACAACAGGAACTATAGTGGTTGAAATCATGCTCAATTGTGACTTTGCATTAAGCAACATCATGTTCTATGAATAGCAATCAGTTTATTTATTGCAAATTGTTTGAATAATCATTCATTGTGCCACCTCTAAGCAGATGTACACATCAGAAATATTGAATTTTTAATGTACTACTAAAATAATTAATCATATTTGGTTCTAAAATAGCTCAGAAATATTGAAGGTATGAGCTTGGGAGCCAGTCTCCTAGTACCAATCTATTCGTCTGGATACTTGTAATTACTCATGTGGAAGTGGGGCTCATGTGCATTGTGCCTTTCAGTACTTTGGAGATCCCTATCTCTGTTGCATCCTTATACATTTGATTGCCTTAATTGGGTCATTCAAATTCTGTAACTTATTATAATGCTAATGTCTGGCTGATATGGCAATGGTTCTAGGATTACCTTGCCGTGACAATACATGCTCTGCACATTTAGGAAGGTTCTCATTTCAGCACCGGATCTACTCAAATCTTTCTGAGCGGAGGGTTTGTGGGATTTGATGTTCTCAGAGAAAGTTTTCTACTTTGGGTCATCTGTGGAGTACATTCATCAGATTGTTCGTGAGACACAAAATGACCATTTTATTGATGCTACCAAATCAACTGGTTCCAAAAGCTTTAATCAAGATGACGTCAACATTCTTCAAGCAGAAGCTATTTCCTTCTTGGAGTATGCTGCAACACTTAATGAAAATACAAATAACCTGGTATCCAAAATTTCTCCTGCCTTACCTAAGATGTTGCCAATTTTACATAATTTTAATACTGCCATTTTATTTTTGCATCCTTTCTCTTTAAATTAGTTTTCTTTTGTTTGTAGCCAGAATGCTCAGCATTGTTAGGTTTGCTTGAACGTTGCACTAATGGTCCTGGATTGGTTGGTACTATTCTTAAGAGCTTTCATGTTATCCTACAACTCGCCACTGAACAAACTCTAGCTTCTTTTAAGTCATTGGACGTGCTTACCAGAGTCCTGAAGGTTGCATGCCTTCAAGCACAAGAACTAAGGAAAGTGTCCGATCCCAGAGATGACTTAATTGGAAATGGTTCTCAATCCAAAAATGTTCAGATGACTTTTTCGGATGAGAGAATTAAGAATACTCTTACATGTGTGGAATTGGCTTTCAACCTTTTCAAGGAATATGTCACAATATCTGACCTTGGAAGGATTCAAGTTTTACACAATGCCAATTGTATTGAATGCTTATTTGACTTGTTCCAAGAAGAAAACCTCCAGAAGCATGTACTGGAGCAAGTTCTTGCCTTATTTAGGGTATAGTCAAGTTCACTCTGTTTCTCTCCTTCTATTGCTCTTTATATCACTGTTTGGAACTAAAACACTCTCTGTTCTTTCTTACAATCAGTTGCCTCCATCATCAGACAAGATCATGCAGAAAGTTGCAATTATGCTCCAAATATTTAGAGACATTCACTCGTGCAAAAGAAAAAAAAAGGACTTTGCGGAATTGTCGATCGATCTATTAGTTAGCATGAGAGAGATCATTATGATAGATCGCTGCATGCGTTTCTTTATAGATAGGTTTGCACCCGAAGAATTGCATACTATCATAGTTTGTTTCTTCTTATCATCGATTACCTCATCATCCCCGATTTAATGTATTTTCTCACTAGTCACTACTATCTTTTGCTAGTATTACCAAAATCTGTTACGCAATGGGGAGTGCTTCCTGATATAGTCTCTTTGTTGATTGGGACTTTTGATGAAGCGGTTGAGAGCAATTGGTCCTAATGCCCTTGAGACGGCCGTATTACTCATCAAAAATGATGAATCCAAGGTAATAAAATATTTGGCTATAGTTCACACGTGTTACATAAAGCGATTGGGCTCGAGATTTAGAGGGCTTCGAAACCGCTTTGGTCATTCTGGATGGAACTCGCACCTTCCTACTTGTTCCCGTGATATTCCTTCGATTAGGGTTTTCGGTTTAATCCCAAAGGTCACTTTTTGTGGAACGGTGATTCTGGTGAAACCGGTATCCACAAGTTAAAATTTCCCTATTTTCAATCATTTACGACAAAACTCTTTTTATGTGAAAACATAAAATGAGACCATCAATTAGAACGCAACTTGGCATAATCTCACCTCACCAGTATTTACGCGACCGGTCAAGATTACTCGTTCATGCAATATACTTGTTTGATGTCTTTGTTAAAATCTGGTTTGTCTTATCCAGTGCTTTTAGAATCTTTGGTTGGTGCGGGTTATCAAACACTACAAAGCTTGTTTGTTGGACTTCAGTAAATGGCTCTGATGAAGTCGAAACTCTTGCATGCCCTACTCGGAATGCTTGTTGATGGGACATTTGAGATAAATGAAAAAACAACAATTAAGGTAAGTAATTTTCATGATCTTTGAAGCCATGACATCCTTGTATACTCAATTGCTTCATTCAATTGTACCGCATTGTTACTTGATTACGTAACTCGATGTTTCCTCTCTTTTTCGCAGAATGAAGATGTGATTATCTTGCTTTTTAAATGTTTTACAAAAGGTTCGCCTCTCTCATTTCTCACTCACTCAAACGCGTGCGGATGTGCATTCACACATTTGTGACTTGACATCCGTGTTTTGTTGATATTTTCCTTTTGTATATTTATTTAACATCGGTGATTTCAATTGGCGAGCGAAAGACTTCGCTTGAAAGATTATGGGCTTGTGGTCTTCGGCAATTGCTCGAGGGTCCATTACAAATAGAACTTCTTGTTTCAAAGCGAGATTGCTTAGTTTTCTTCTTGATTGGTTTTCAATGAGAAAGGGATGACACAGCTTATCAAAATTGCCGAGTTAATTCAAATTATTGGTGGACCACGATATTTGCGGAAAAGATATTCGTAAAATGTTTGCTCTCCTGCGTGGTGAGAAGATTAGTGTTAAGCAGAAGCATAGTTCATTGCTTTTGACAAGTCTTAGTCACATGCTTTCTTTGAGTTTAGCGGTCATGCTTCTGTGAGTTATTTTCATTTTTCAGTACTGTCATACTTTTTGGTAGTCTTTTTTAATAGCTTTTTAAATAATCAGTTTTCCATTGTGTTATACAAGTTTATTTTTTGAAACAATGTTATGTGGTTTTTTTTCCGTCGTTCTGAATAAAAACCTGCTTGACTATTTCTTTCTTTCTTTTCATTCATGGAATATTTATGTGGTGACTAATTGATACCCTACTTTCTTCCCCTCAACAGGGTATTGAAATAAAATCACCTGTTCAATGGCCTTACAATAAAGGTTTGTCTTTTTGCTGCTGGCTAAGAGTGGAAAATTTCCCTGAGAACGGCATGATGGGCCTTTTCTCCTTTTTTTCACAGAAAATGGAAAAGGATATTTAGCCATGCTTGGAAAAAATACTCTAATCTATGAGGTAATGGTGGTTGCTGCCTTCATTTAGTGAGTTTTTTGAAACATTTATTAAACTATGCTAGTATTTCTTTTTAACTAACTACGATATATCCTAATCAAATAATTTCTTTGGACAGTAAAATTGGGAAACAATTAAGTAATGCAAGCTACTACAAGATTAATTTGTGAAGCTGGTTATTCGTTAGCCAAGCTGGCAATATAATTGTGTGAAATTTGTTAGATATATATATAGCTTAGGGTGTTCTTTGCTTATTGACCAATATTGTACATGTTATATTGGCTATTTGGCCCATTGGAATAGATCCTATTCCAATATGGTATTAGAGTAAGGTTAGGGTTAGGGTTTTTACCGCTGCCGTCGCCCTCCCCATCTTCCAGCGCCGCCGTTGCTCTGCTCCCGCTTGGGTTTAGGTTTTAGGGTTTTAGGGTAAGGGTTTAGGTTTTTGGGGTTTAAGGGTTTAGGGTTGAGGTTAGGTTTTAGGGTTTTAGGGTTTTAGGTTTTAGGGGTTTAGGGTTTTTTAGGTTTAGGTTTTAGGTTTTGGGGTTTTTTAGGGGGTTTAGGGTTTAGGGTTTAGGTTTAGGGGTTTGGGGTTTAGGGTTTAGGGTTTTGGGTTTTAGGGTTTGGGGGTTTGGGGTTTAGGGTTTAGGTTTAGGGTTGAGGTTTGGGTTTGGGGTTTAGGGTTTGTTTTGGGTTTGGGGTTTTGGGTTTGGGGTTTGGGGGTTTGGGGTTTGGGGGTTTGAGGGTTTGTTTTAGGTTTGGGGGTTTAGGTTTGGGTTTTTTGGGGTTTAGGGTTTAGGGTTTGGGTTTTAGGGTTTTTGGGGTTTGTGGTTTTGGGTTTTGGGTTTGTAGGTTTGGGGTTTGTGGTTTAGGGTTCCAGTGGCCCCAGTGGCCCAGGCCCCAGTGGCCCAGGCCCAGGGCCCAGGGCCCAGGCCCAGGGCCCAGTGTGGCCCAGGCCCAGGCCCAGGCCCAGGCCCAGTGGCCTTTGGCCCAGGCCCAGGCCCAGTGGCCCAGTGGCCCAGGCCCAGTGGCCCAGTGGCCCAGTGGCCCAGTGGGCCCAGTGGCCCAGTGGCCCAGGGCCCAGTGGCCCAGTGGCCCAGGGCCCAGTGGCCCAGGCCCAGTGGCCTTGTGTGGCCCAGGGCCCAGGCCCAGTGCTCAGTGGCCCAGTGGCCCAGGCCCAGGGCCCAGGGCCCAGGCCCAGTGGCCCAGGGCCCAGGCCCAGGGCCCAGTGGCCCAGGGCCCAGTGGCCCAGGCCCAGGCCCAGTGGCCAGGCCCAGGCCCAGGCCCAGTGGCCCAGTGGCCCAGGGCCCAGGCCCAGTGGCCCAGGCCCAGGCTCAGTGCCCAGTGGCCCAGTGGCCCAGGCCCAGTGGCCCAGTGGCCCAGTGCCCAGTGGCCCAGGCCCAGGGCCCAGGGCCCAGGCCCAGTGGCCTGTGGCCCAGGGCCCAGGCCCAGTGGCCCAGTGGCCCAGGCCCAGTGGCCCAGTGCCCAGTGCCCAGGCCCCAGGCCCAGGCCCAGTGCCCAGTGGCCCAGGGCCCAGGCCCAGTGGCCCAGTGCCCAGTGGCCCAGTGGCCCAGTGGCCCAGGCCCAGGCCCAGTGGCCCAGGCCCAGGGCCCAGTGTGGCCCAGTGGCCCAGTGCCCAGTGCCCAGTGGCCCAGGCCCAGGGCCCAGGCCCAGGCCCAGTGGCCCAGTGGCCCAGGCCCAGTGGCCCAGGGCCCAGGCCCAGTGGCCCAGTGGCCAGTGGCCCAGGCCCAGGCCCAGGCCCAGGGCCCAGTGGCCCAGGCCCAGTGGCCCAGGGCCCAGGCCCAGTGGCCCAGGCCCAGGCCCAGTGGCCCAGTGGCCCAGGCCCAGGCCCAGTGGCCCCCAGGGCCCAGTGGCCCAGGCCCAGGCCCAGGCCCAGTGGCCCAGGCAGTGGCCCAGTGGCCCAGGCCCAGGGCCCAGGGCCCAGGCCCAGTGGCCCAGTGGCCCAGTGGCCCAGGCCCAGGGCCCAGGGCCCAGTGGCCCAGGCCCAGTGGGCCCAGTGGCCCAGTGGCCCAGTGGCCCAGGCCCAGTGGCCCAGTGTGTGGCCCAGTGGCCCAGTGGCCCAGGCCCAGTGGCCCAGGCCCAGGCCCAGTGGCCTGGCCCAGTGGCCCAGGCCCAGGGCCCAGTGCCCAGTGGCCAGGCCCAGTGGGCCCAGTGGCCCAGTGGCCCAGGCCCAGGCCCAGTGGCCCAGGCCCAGGGCCCAGTGGCCCAGGCCCAGTGGCCCAGTGGCCCAGGGGCCCAGGGTCCAGTGGCCCAGGCCCAGTGGCCCAGGGGCCAGTGGCCTGGGGGCCCAGTGGCCCAGGCCCAGGCCCAGGCCCAGTGGGCCCAGGGGCCAGTGGCCCAGTGGCCCAGGCCTGTGGCCCAGTGGCCCAGGCTCAGTGGCCCAGGCCCAGGCCCAGGCCCAGGCCCAGGGCCCAGTGGCCAGTGCCCAGGCCCAGGCCCAGGTGGCCCAGGCCCAGTGGCCCAGGGCCCAGGCCCAGTGGCCCAGGCCCAGTGGCCCAGTGGCCCAGTGGCCCAGGCCCAGTGGCCCAGTGGCCCAGGCCCAGTGGCCCAGTGGCCCAGTGGCCCAGGCCCAGGCCCAGTGGCCCAGGCCCAGGGCCCAGTGGCCCAGTGGCCCAGGCCCAGTGGCCCAGGCCCAGTGGCCCAGGGCCCAGTGGCCCAGTGGCCCAGGGCCCAGTGGCCCAGGGCCCAGGCCCAGTGGCCCAGGCCCAGGCCCAGTGGCCCAGTGGCCCAGTGGCCCAGTGCCCAGTGGCCCAGGGCCCCAGGCCCAGTGGCCCAGTGGCCCAGTGGCCCAGGCCCAGGGCCCAGTGGCCCAGGCCCAGGCCCAGGCCTGGCCCAGTGGCCCAGTGGCCCAGGCCCAGTGGCCCAGGGCCCAGTGGCCCAGGCCCCAGTGGCCCAGGCCCAGTGGGCCCAGGCCCAGTGGCCCAGTGGCCCAGTGGCCCAGGCCCAGTGGCCCAGTGGCCCAGGCCCAGTGGCCCAGTGGCCCAGTGGCCCAGGCCCAGGGCCCAGGCCCAGGGCCCAGGCCCAGGGCCCAGGCCCAGGCCCAGGCCCAGGCCCAGGCCCAGGCCCAGTGGCCCAGGCCCAGTGGCCCAGGCCCAGTGCCCAGTGGCCCAGGCCCCCAGTGGCCCAGTGGCCCCCAGGCCCAGGCCCAGTGGCCCAGTGGCCCAGGCCCAGGGCCCAGGGCCCAGTGGCCCAGGCCCAGTGGCCCAGGCCCAGGGCCCAGGCCCAGGCCCAGTGGCCCAGGGGCCCAGGCCCAGGCCCAGGCCCCAGGCCTGTGTGGCCCAGGCCCAGGCCCAGGCCCAGGCCCAGTGGCCCAGTGCCCAGTGGCCCAGGGCCCAGGCCCAGTGGCCCAGGCCCAGTGGCCCAGGCCCAGTGGCCCAGGCCCAGGCCCAGTGGCCCAGGCCCAGTGGCCCAGGCCCAGTGGCCCAGGGCCCAGGCCCAGTGGCCCAGGCCCAGTGGCCCAGGCCCAGTGGCCCAGGGCCCAGGCCCAGGCCCAGGCCCAGTGGCCCAGGCCCAGGCCCAGGCCCAGGCCCAGGCCCAGGCCCAGTGGCCCAGTGCCCAGTGGCCCAGTGGCCCAGGCCCAGGCCAGTGGCCCAGGCCCAGGCCCAGGGCCCAGTGGCCCAGGCCCAGGCCCAGTGGCCCAGGCCCAGTGGCCCAGTGGCCCAGTGCCCAGGGGCCCAGGCCCAGTGGCCCAGTGGCCCAGGCCCAGGCCCAGGCCCAGGCCCAGGCCCAGGCCCAGGCCCAGTGGCCCAGTGGCCCAGTGGCCCAGGCCCAGGGCCCAGGCCCAGGCCCCCAGGCCCAGTGGCCCAGTGGCCCAGTGCCCAGTGGCCCAGGCCCAGTGGCCCAGTGGCCCAGTGGCCCAGGGCCCAGGCCCAGGCCCAGGCCCAGTGGCCCAGCAGGCCCAGGGCCCAGTGGCCCAGGCCCAGTGGCCCAGGCCCAGGCCCAGTGCCCAGGCCCAGGCCCAGGCCCAGGCCCAGTGCCCAGGCCCAGGGCCCAGTGGCCCAGTGGCCCAGTGGGCCCAGGCCCAGTGGCCCAGGCCCAGGCCCAGGCCCAGGGCCCAGGCCCAGGGCCCAGGCCCCAGGGCCCAGTGGCCCAGTGGCCCAGGCCCAGGCCCAGGCCCAGGCCCAGTGCCCAGTGGCCCAGTGGCCCAGTGGCCCAGGCCCAGGCCCAGGCCCAGGGCCCAGTGGCCCAGGCCCAGTGGCCCAGGCCCAGGCCCAGGCCCAGTGGCCCAGGCCCCCAGGCCCAGTGGCCCAGGCCCAGGCCCAGGCCCAGGGCCCAGTGGCCCAGTGGCCCAGGCCCAGTGGCCCAGGGCCCAGTGGCCCAGGCCCAGGGCCCAGGCCCAGTGGCCCAGGCCCAGGCCCAGGCCCAGGCCCAGGCCCAGGCCCAGGCCCAGTGGCCCAGTGGCCCAGGCCCAGGGCCCAGGGCCCAGGCCCAGGCCCAGTGGCCCAGGCCCAGGCCCAGTGGCCCAGGGCCCAGGCCCAGGCCCAGGCCCAGTGCCCAGTGGCCCAGGCCCAGGCCCAGTGGCCCAGGCCCAGGCCCAGTGGCCCAGGCCCAGGCCCAGTGGCCCAGGCCCAGGCCCAGGCCCAGGCCCAGTGGCCCAGTGGCCCAGTGCCCAGGCCCAGGGCCCAGGCCCAGGCCCAGTGGCCCAGGCCCAGGCCCAGGCCCAGGCCCAGGCCCAGTGGCCCAGTGGCCCAGGGCCCAGGGCCCAGGCCCAGTGGCCCAGGGCCCAGGCCCAGGCCCAGGGCCCAGGGCCCAGGCCCAGGCCCAGGGCCAGTGGCCCAGTGGCCCAGGGCCCAGGCCCAGGCCCAGGCCCAGTGGCCCAGTGGCCCAGGCCCAGGCCCAGGCCCAGGGCCCAGGCCCAGGCCCAGGCCCAGGCCCAGGCCCAGTGGCCCAGGCCCAGTGGCCCAGGCCCAGTGGCCCAGGCCCAGTGGCCCCCAGGGCCCAGGCCCAGTGGCCCAGTGGCCCAGGCCCAGGGCCCAGGGGCCCAGTGGCCCAGGCCCAGTGGCCCAGGCCCAGTGGCCCAGTGGCCCAGGCCCAGGCCCAGGCCCAGGCCCAGGCCCAGGCCCAGGCCCAGGGCCCAGGCCCAGGCCCAGTGGCCCAGTGGCCCAGGCCCAGTGGCCCAGTGGCCCAGTGGCCCAGGCCCAGTGGCCCAGTGGCCCAGGCCCAGGGCCCAGGCCCAGGCCCAGGCCCAGGGCCCAGGCCCAGTGGCCCAGTGGCCCAGGCCCAGGCCCAGGCCCAGTGCCCAGGGCCAGTGTGGCCCAGTGGCCCAGGCCTGTGTGGCCCAGTGCCCAGGGCCCAGGCCCAGGCCCAGGCCCAGGCTCCCAGTGGCCCAGGCCCAGGCCCAGGCCCAGTGGCCCAGGCCCAGGCCCAGTGGCCCAGGCCCAGTGCCCAGGCCCAGGCCCAGGCCCAGTGGCCCAGGCCTGTGGCAGGCCCAGTGGCCCAGGCCCAGTGGCCCAGTGGCCCAGGCCCCAGTGGCCCAGGCCCAGTGGCCCAGGCCCCAGGGCCCAGGCCCAGGCCCAGTGGCCCAGGGCCCAGGCCCAGTGGCCCAGGCCCAGGCCCAGGCCTGGGCCCAGGCCCAGGCCCAGTGGCCCAGGCCCAGGCCCAGGCCCAGGCCCAGTGCCCAGTGCCCAGTGGCCCAGGCCCAGGCCCAGGCCCAGGCCCAGGCCCAGTGGCCCAGTGGCCCAGTGGCCCAGGCCCAGGGCCCAGGCCCAGGCCCAGTGGCCCAGGGCCCAGGCCCAGGGCCCAGGCCCAGGCCCAGGCCCAGGCCCAGGGCCCAGGCCCAGGCCCAGGCCCAGGCCCAGGCCCAGTGCCCAGGCCCAGGCCCAGTGGCCCAGGCCCAGTGGCCCAGGCCCAGGCCCAGTGGCCCAGGCCCAGGCCCAGGCCCAGTGGCCCAGGCCAGTGGCCCAGTGGCCCAGGCCCAGTGGCCCAGGCCCAGTGGCCCAGGCCCAGGCCCAGTGCCCAGGCCCAGTGGCCCAGTGGCCCAGGCCCAGGCCCAGGCCCAGTGCCCAGGCCCAGGCCCAGGCCCAGGGCCCAGTGGCCCAGGCCCAGTGGCCCAGGCCCAGGGCCCAGTGGCCCAGGGCCAGTGGCCCAGGCCCAGGCCCAGGGCCCAGGCCCAGGCCCAGG